>JBBGZY010001084.1:297500-897500 GCA_037952925.1 Lithobates clamitans | reverse complement strand
ACTGCTTGCGGCTTTAATGTAATGTCGGGTCCTGGCAATATGGATGAAAATCAGTGAGACAAACGGCATGGGTACCCCCCAGTCCATTACCAGGCCCTTTGGGTCTTGTATGGATATCAGGGGGAAACCCTCACCCAAATTAAAAACAGGAAAGGCGTATATACTCTGAACAGCAGTATACAGGCGGTGCAAACAAGACAAGGACTCTAGGTTTGTTGTTAAGTAGAATCTGTTTGTAATTTTGAACTGGTACATTTTTAAAGTGTAGCTCGAGCCAAAAAATCTATTTTTAAGCTTTTTGGAAAACATAGGGAAGGGTTATCACCCCTGTAACATTTGTTTTGCTGTCTGTGCACCTTCTCAGAAGATTTCACCTCACTTTCTGTCCCAATGACAAATGTTTTTTGAAAACTTGGGGTTTTTAGTGAAACAAGTATTGGTGATAAAGCATCAGTGACACGTTTTTCCCATATTAACTCTTACAGGAGAGTTTCCCTTCCTAGGGGTAGATTTCATCTCACTTCCTGTTGTCTCCTTCCGTTTGCAAGTAGGAGAAGTTTGTAAGTTGGATGTTTGAAAGTAGGGGACTGCCCTATATACTCTGCAGAAATTGGGGCCTTAGGTGTCGGTGTTGCCACAACACTGTAAGCCCTCACAGTTACTCTTGGTGGGCACAGGAACGGGCCCTGCTGTGAAATATTAGATCAAGAATTGTAATTACATGCTATTGTTGAACAGGGGCAGAAAAATTGGGCCTTTGGTGGTGGTGCTGGTGCCACAACACTTTAAGTCCTCACAGTTACTCTTGGTGGGTGCCGGAACAGGCCCTGCTGTGAAATATTATATCAAGAATTGTAATTACATGCACCTGTTGAACAGGGGCAGAAAAATTGGGCCTTGGGCACTGGTGCTGGTGCCACAACACTGCAACCCCTCACAGATACTCTAGTTGAGCACAGCAATGAACCCTACTTCAAAATATTGCATCAAAAATTGTAATTACACGCCCCTGTTGAACAGGGGCTGAAAAATTGGGCCTTAGCCACTGGTGGTGGCGCCCAGAACCAAAAATGTTCTTACAAGCTATCAGCATGATCATTGTGGAGGAAGAGGATAGTCACTCAGCATAACAGGATAGTCACTCAGCATCAGCATAGGCAGTCTTGAAGGGATCTGACATTTCAAAAAAAATGATTTGGTTACATCAGCATCAGGTGCCTGGTAGCTGGTGGTGATCCAAGACTGATTCATTTTTATGAAGGTCAGCCGATCGACCGAGTCGGTGGACAGGCGCACCCTGTGATTGGTTACAAAGCCTCCAGCAGCACTGAATGTGTGTTCCGAAAGAACGCTGGATGCAGGACAGGCCAGTAGCTCAATTGCATACTGTGCAAGCTCTGGCCAATGATCCATCCTCAAGACCCAGTGACCCAGAGGATTTTCGGTGGGAAAGGTGTCCAGGTCAGATATTGCCCCTAGGTATTCCTGCACATGTAAAACAGACGCTGGCAATGGTTGCTGGAACCAATCATATCTTGGGCCTGCGGACTAAAAAATTGTCTGAACGCATCGGTCAGACGGCCACCTTCTCCACCGCTCCTTCTTTGACTGACCTAAACCTCAGCAACACGTTGTCCAGGAACAGGAGTTTGTAACCTCCCAGTCTCTGGGAACGCGTTGCACAGACCTTTCTGCAAGACCTCCCGAAGATGTTTCATCCTCTGCTCCCTCTGCGACGGCAAGATAAGGTCCGCAACCTTACCCTTGTAACGTGGATCAAGGAGGGTTGCCAGCCAGTATTGATCCCTCTCCTTGATACCACGAATATGAGGATCCTTCTGCAGGCTTTGCAGGATCAGGGAGGCCATATAGCGTAGGTTTGCTGAGGCATTCGGTCCGGAGTCCTCTGGGTCACTAAGGACGACATGATCCGCAGCCACCTCCTCCCAGGCACATACAAGTCCATGGGTTTCTTGGGACTGTAAATGATCCCTGGAAGACTGCTGCTGATGCTGAGTGCCAGGCTCCACCTCCATGCTGACACAATCCTCCTCCTCCTCCTCTTCCAGTGTGATCAGCGGGCACACAGGAACACTGTCTGGATAAAGGGGGCCTTGAGAGCTAAGGAAGTCCTCCTCTTCCTCTCTCTGTTCTGCCTCAAGTGCCCTGTTCATTATTCCACGCAGTGTGTGCTCCAACAGGTGAACAAGAGGTACAGTGTCACTGATGCATGCACTGTCACTGCTCACCATCCTCGTGGCCTCCTCAAATGGTGACAGGACAGTGCATGCATCCCTGATCATAGCCCCCTGGCGTGGGGAAAAAAACCAAGGTCCCCTTACCCTGTCCTGGTGCCATAGTCGCATAGGTACTCATTGATGGCCCTCTGCTGCGTGTGCAGCCGCTGCAGCATGGCCAACGTTGAGTTCCACCTGATGGGCATGTCACAGATTAGGCGGTTCTTGGGCAGGTTAAATTCCTTTTGGAGGTCAGTCAGCCGAGCACTGGCATTATATGACAGTCAGAAATGCACACAGACTTTCCTGGCCTGCCTCAGGACATCCTGTAAGCCCGGGTACCTGCCAAGAACCGCTGCACCACGAAGTTAAGGTCGTGAGCCAAACAGGGCACATGGGTCAGTTGTCCCTGTCAGAGGGCGGAGAGGAGGTTGGTGCTATTGTCACAAACCACCATTCCTGCCTTAAGCTGGCATGGCGTCAACCACCTCTGAACCTGCCCCTGCAGAGCTGACAGAATTTCTGCCCCAGTATGGCTCCTGTCCCCCAAGCACACCAGCTCAAGCACCGCATGGCATCTTTTTGCCTGCGTGCTTGCGTAGCCCCTTGAAAGCCTACAGAGCACTACTGGTTCCGAGGACAAATCAGCACAGGAAGAGGCCATGGAGGAAGAAGAAGAGGACGAAGTGGAGGAGAGAGGTGTGGCAGAATCACCACTAGTAGAATTTTGGAGGCGTGGTGGCGGAACAACCTCCAACACTACTGCACCCTGTCCTGCATCCTTCCCAGCTGCCAAAAGAGTCACCTAGTGCGCGGTGAAAGATAGGTAACGTCCCTGTCCATGCCTACTGGACCATGAGTCAGTGGTAATATGCACCTTACCACTGACCGCCCTGTCCAGCGAGGCCAAGACATTGCCTTCCACATGCCGGTAGAGAGCCGGAATCGCCTTCCGTGAGAAAAAGTGGCATTTGGGAACCTGGGCAGAGTCTACCAACTGAAAAGGCAGCAGTTGAAGTGCTAGCAATTCAGCCAAGCTAGCATTCAACCGCTTGGCATGTGGATGGCTGGGAGCGAACTTCTTTCGGCGGTGCAGCAGCTGGGGCAGGGAAATCTGCCTGGTATAATCTAACGTCGGTGTACCGATAGCAGATTGCCCCCAAGTACTTGGCTGTGACACACCTAATTCTACACCTTCATTTCTCTCAGTGCAGGTCTCAGGGAGGACTGAAGGTATAGTGGGGTTGGAGATCCCAGCTGATAAGGAGCAAGGAAAGGTCCTCTTTGTTCTTTGGTGTGGGTTTTTTAGGTACGCTTGCCAACGAACTGCATGACAGGTCGACATATGTCTGGTCAAGCATGTGGTGCCCGAGCGGGTGATGTTTTGGCCACGCGAGATATGCTTAAGACATATGTTGCAAATAGCAGCGGTGAGATCTGATACACTCGTCTCAAAAAAGGCCCACACCAAAGAACTTTTGGAATAACGCGCAGAGACAGCAGCGCCCTGCAAATGCGGAGCTCTGCGGTGTGATGCAGTCGGTGTGCTGCCCTTAAGCTGGCCCCTGGATTGCATCCTGCCTCGTTGGTGATGTGCCTCCTCCTCCTCCTCTCTCCTATCAGGCACCCACATGGAGTCAGTGACCTCATCATCCCCCCCCCCCTCATCACTGGAGAAAAGCTGGCAGTATGCTGCAGCTGGGGGAACATGACTGCCAGATTGCTGTCCTTCTTGGGCACCCCCTCTCTCTGGGCTCACGTTACTGCCTTCCTCTAGCTGGGTACCATCATCGGAGCCTTTAAAATGCTGGGCATCCTCCTGGAGCATGTACCCAACACTGTGGTCAAACAGTTCGGGGGACTCCTCAGGAGGACATGGTGGGGCTAGGGAAGGAGTGACTGATACCCTTGAGCCGAGGGAAGAGGCCGCGTTAGCAGCTGCTTTGCCAGACAAAGTACCCTGAGCCTGGGTGAGAGAGGATGAGGAGGATGAAGACGGCTTGGTCATCCACTTTACCAAGTCTTCCACATGTTGCGGGTCAACGCGGCCAGCTGCCGAAAAAAAAGGACAAGCGTGTCCCACGGCCATGTGCTGATGAGGATGCACCGTCTCCACGACCAGCACTGTTGCCTCTAGACACAGAGACTGCTTGCCCTCTTTTATTGGCTTGTGACTGTCTGCCTCTCCTTGTTGGCCTTCCAGACATATTAATGGCCTGCAGTGAGATGTAGCTGCACAAAGCTGGGATGTATATATATATATATATATATACTGATACTGCAGCTTGCAGAATCAACTGCCTGCCTGTAGTATTATTAGTATGAAAACACAAGCAATTGTCTTCAGGTAGCTTTAGATGCACACTGTGCAGAGGACGCAGTACACTAACTGTAAATACTGTAGCTGCCTGGCTGTGGTATTAATAGGAGCAGAACAACAGCAATTGTGTTCAGGTAGCTTTAGGTGCACACTGTGCAGAGGACGCCGTACACTAACTGTAAATACTGTAGCTGCCTGCCTGTGGTATTAATAGGATCAGAAGAACACCACCAATTTTATTCAGGTAGCTTTAGGTGCACACTGTGCAGAGGACACAGTACACTAACTGTAAATACTGTAGCTGCCTGTCTGTGGTATTAATAGGATCAGAAGAACACCACCAATTTTCTTCAGGTAGCTTTAGGTGCACACTGTGCAGAGGACACAGTACACTAACTGTAAATACTGTAGCTGCCTGCCTGTGGTATTAATAGGAGCAGAGCAACAGCAATTGTCTTCGGGTAGCATAAGGTGCACACTGTGCAGAGGACACAGTACACTAACTGTAAATACTGTAGCTGCCTGCCTGTGGTATTAATAGGAGCAGAACAACAGCAATTGTCTTCAGGTAGCTTTAGGTGCACACTGTGCAGAGGACACAGTACAGTAACTGTAAATACTGTAGCTGCCTGCATGTGGTATTAATAGGATCAGAAGAACACCACCAATTTTATTCAGGTAGCTTTAGGTGCACACTGTGCAGAGGACACAGTACACTAACTGTAAATTCTGTAGCTGCCTGTCTGTGGTATTAATAGAATCAGAAGAACACCACCAATTTTCTTCAGGTAGCTTTATTTGCACACTGTGCAGAGGACACAGTATACTAACTGTAAATACTATAGCTGCCTGCCTGTGGTATTAATAGGAGCAGAACAACAGTAATTGTCTTCAGGTAGCTTTAGGTGCACACTGTGCAGAGGACGCACTACACTAACTTGTAAATACTGCAGCTGCCTGCGGTACTAATAGGATCAGAAGAACACCTCCAGTTTTCTTCAGGTAGCTTTAGGTGCACACTGTGCAGAGAACGCACTACACTAACTGGTAAATACTGCAGCTGCCTGCGGTACTAACAGGATCAGAAGAACCCCACCAATTTTCTTCAGGTAGCTTTAGGTGCACACTGTGCAGAGGACGCACTACAATAACTTGTAAATACTGCGGCTGCCTGAGGTACTAATAGGATCAGAAAAACACCACCAATTTTCTTCAGGTAGCTTTAGGTGCACACTGTGCAGAGGACACACTACACTAACTTGTAAATACTGCAGCTGCCTGCGGTACTAATAGGATCAGAAGAACACCACCAATTTTCTTCAGGTAGCTTTAGGTGCACACTGTGCAGAGGACGCACTACACTAACTTGTAAATACTGCAGCTGCCTGCGGTACTAATAGGATTAGAAGAACACCACCAATTATCTTCAGGTAGCTTTAGGTGCACACTGTGCAGAGGACGCATTACACTAACTTGTAAATACCACAGCTGCCTGCGGTACTAATAGGATCAGAGGAACACCACCAATTTTCTTTAGGTAGCTTTAGATGCACACTGTGCAGAGGACGCACTACACTAACTGTAAATACTGTAGCTAATAGGACTAATAGGATCAGAAGAACACCAGCAATTTTATTCAGGTAGCTGTAAATACACCTGCCTGCCGGTCAGTTAGGGTCTGCGTCACCCCAGGCAGCGTCAGGTTAGTGCCAGTACCGATAACACCCTTGCACGCAACATACACCTCACTTAGTGGTATAGTATCTGAACGGATCAATATCTGATCAGATCTATACTAGCATCCCCAGCATTTTAGGGTTCTCAAAAACGTAGTGTTAGCGGGATAAGCCCAGATATCTGCTAGCACCTGCGTTTTGCCCTTCCGCCCAGCCCAGCCCACCCAAGTGCAGTATTGATCGATCACTGTCTCTTACAAAACACTAAACACAAATAACTGCAGCGTTCGCAGAGTCAGGCCTGATCCCTGTGATCGCTAACAGTTTTTTGGTAGCGTTTGATACAGTTGCTGACAGTCTAGGAGCTTTTTTACCTGTGAGTCTCACTACTGTATGAGTAAATTTAGAGCCCAAAATGGCAAATTGAAGGTACAGTATTGAAGAGGCCTACACGTTTCTGAGCATGACAGATAGTGAAGAGGAAGTCACTCATCTGTCAGATTCAGGCTCAGAATATGATCCTGTAGACGACAACGGCTCCATGACAGATAGCTCTGACAACGGAGTTGTGGTCCCTGCCAAGGTTAGGCTTACCAGACCCCGATCTTCTTCTGCTGTTGAGGTGCAAGAACCGCAGGGCTCTCGTATGGAGCAGAGAAGTACTAGTGCCGCTCATCCTTCTGGTGAACTGGCAAGCACCAGTGGCCTAGTACACCCTGGTCGTACATCCAGCACTGCAGTAACACTTGGTGACGTGGCGAGTCCCATAAGTGCAGTTCAAGCTGGCGAGGTGGCAAGCACAAGTAGTGTCCCTCTGCCACCAAGAAGACAAAGACAGGCCCGTCGAGCCCATAGTGCCCTTCCTGCTGCATTCGCCAATCCTAATTGGGAACCCACCACTTCTGCAGCACCCGTACTTCCCCCATTCACTGGCCAACCCGGAATTCAGGTGGAAACAGTTGATTTCACATCACTTGATTTTTATTCGCTGTTTTTCCCGGAAGATCTCTATAGATCTATTGTGGACCAAAGCAATTTGTATGCTGGTCAATACATCGCCGCTAATCCCCAGTCCTCCTTTGCCAGAGATTGGAAACCAATTACAGTTTCCGAATTTAAGATCTTTCTGGGCTTATCCCTCGACATGGGCATAGTTAAAATGAGTACGTTGCAGTCATATTGGTCCACTGACCCAATTTACCATATGCCCGTGTTCTCTGCCTCCATGGCCAGGGCACGATACGAGCAGATCTTGCGGTTCATGCATTTCAACAACAATGAACTCTGTCATCCCCGTGGAGACCCTGGATACGATCGGCTCTACAAAATTCGACCACTCGTAAACCACTTCAACCAACGTTTTGCAGACTTGTTCACTCCCCATCAAATTGTCTGTGTTGATGAGTTCCTGATCAAGTTTTCTGGTCGCTTGTCATTCAAACAGTTTATCTTCCCAGCAAGTGTGCCAGATACGGGGTCAAGATGTATAAGCTTTGTGACAGGGCCACAGGCTATACATGTAGTTTTATGGTTTACGAGGGGATAGTCACGTAGAGCCGCCGAACTGCCAAGGTTACATAGGGAGCGCTGGCAAGATTGTGTGTTACTTGGTGTCACCCTTATTCGGAAAGGGGTACCATTTGTATGTGGACAATTATTACACGAGCATGCCACTTTTTAGTCACTTGTTTGATCTTCAGATTGGCGCATGTAGCACCGTGCGATCTAATCGCCGGGGCTTACCCCAGAGGCTTGTAGATTCCCGTCTTAGGCTGGAGGAGAGAGCCTGCTTTTTAACAGAAAATTTTATTAAACAAATCAGCATTACAATATGATCAGCATTCGACAATCAAGTATTACTTTGCTACATAGTCATTTAGTATGTTCATACCAGAGATTGGCACCCTAAAGGTCAATACATCCGTTTCTTGACATTCCTTTACTAGTAAAAACCTGATGATGTTATTTGCAGTTCTACCTATCGCTTTATATGGCAAACAAATTTTCCCTCCTTAAGTGGGTGAGTACCCCTCACACAGCAAAAGTGTATTCCTCAACAGGGATCTCTTCAGTGGAATAGTCCGGTGTTGTCCAGCACGGGGGGAGGGGGGGGCAGAAACACCCCCAACCAGACAGAGGGAGAATCCCTCACTTGGTCTCCCTCCTCCCCGTCTCCTAGCCCCGCGCATCCACCCACGCCGACCACACCTTATCAAATTTAGCCAGGCATTGTCTGCTCTCGTATGTGAGTTTATAGAGGGGAAGTACTGAGTCTATAGCCTTTTTCCATGATGTGAGGGTGGGGGGTTCGGCTGATTTCCAATGCAACAATATCTCTCTCCTAGCATAAAAGAGGGAGAACGTTATGCAGAGTTTCGTATATCTGTCCCCCTCAACCTCGTCCAGGTAACTTAATAGAAGCACCATGGGCTCCGGTGGCACCCTAGATCCCCCAATTTTGCTAAGTTTCTCCGCCACTCTCTCCCAGTATGTTCGGAGCCTGGGGCAGGCCCAAACCATATGCCAGAAGGTCCCCTCCTCAGTCTTTCATCTGGGGCAGTGTGGATCTAGGTTGGGATATATTCTTGCCATTCTGTGTGGTGTGAAGTATGCCCTGTGTATAAATTTAAGTTGTAGGAATCTGTTTTTGGCAGCTATCATAAAGGGGATGAAGGTGGACAAACAATCCTCCCATTCATCTTCCCCTAGAGCTGGTATGTCCTCCTTCCATTTATCCATTGTATGGGTGGGTTTAACATCATGGGCTACCATGAGTTAAAGATATAGCGTGGAAAGGGGCCTCCCCATCTCACTCGAAGTCAGTAGTCGCTCAACTGAGTCCGGCTCCAGAGTTAGCGTATCTGAGAACTGAGCCCTCAATGCATGTCTCAGTTGCCAGTATCGAAACTCAAAGGAGCCGGGTATGGAGTATTGTCTCTTCATTTCATTAAAAGGCATAATTTCCCTGTTTACCATGACATGTTTGAGGGTAGTGATCCCCCTTTTAGCCCAGTGTGCTGGATCTGGTATTTCACAGAGATGAGGTAGTGTAGGATTTCTCCACAGTGGAGTGTGTGGGGAGATGCAGTTGGGTTTAGCATAAATAACCCTGGCCTCCCTCCATGCTGTAATAGTTGTCTTCATGGACCTCGTCAATAAATAAGGAGCTTTCAATCCCTGGTATACAAAATTGCTCAGCGCTGCGTACGACACCAGAATTGCCGCCTCCAGTCTCACCGCCGGATTCTGCCTGGGCTGGGAGAACCACCAACGTACCGTGACCAATACGGCCGCCCAGTAGTAGATTAAGAAATTAGGGAGAGCTAGGCCTCCACTTGATAGGGGAAGATATAATATACGTTTCGACACCCTAGGCGGCCTGCCAGCCCAGATGAATGAGGCAATCACGCCTTCCAAGCGTATAAAGAAAGATTTAAGTATGTGGGATGGGGTGTTGCGAAAAAAATATAAAAACTTAGGGAGGAACACCATTTTTAATAGATTGACTCCACCCACAGGGGTAAGTGGGAGGGTGCGCCAAGCTGTACATTTGGCGGTAAGGTGAGTTAGAAGAGGCTGTACATTCTTGTCTATGAATTCACGTGTGGTGTTGCTGATCTTAATTCCCAGATAGGTAAATTCCTCCACCCACTGAAGAGAGGTTCCCGTGTCCCCCTGCAAAAGCGTGGGATGCAGCGGAAACAGGACCGACTTGCTCCAATTTATCCGAATGCCAGAGAATCGGCCGAACTCCTCAAATAGGTCCAGTGACCTCCGTAGCGACTGAGAGGCATCGGCTAGATAGAGTAGGGCATCGTCAGCATATAGGGACACCTTTTCCTCTATCGCACCCACCTCTATGCCCCTCACTCCTGGATCAGCCCTCAAAACAATGGCCAGGGGTTCCACCGCCAGAGCAAACAGTCCGGGCGATAGTGGGCAACCCTGCCGAGTGCCTCTACCCAGGGGAAAACTTTCAGAAAGCGTGCTATTCGTACGGATTCTTGCTTTGGGGTTTGCATAGAGCATTTTTAACCAGGTCATAAATTGAGGCCCAAACCCGAATTTTGAAAGGACCTCCCACAGATACCCCCATTCCACTGAGTCAAAGGCTTTTTCGGCATCGAGCGATGCCACCACTCCCGCCGACCCCGGCTGAGCCCTGTCCATGTGTGTAAAAAGCCTTCTAATGTTGATGTCTGTTCCCCTCCCCGACATGAACCCGGTTTGGTCCGGATGGATTAGGGCAGTTATAACCATGTTGAGCCTGTTAGCCAGCACTTTAGCTAGGAGTTTCACATCAACATTAATCAAGGAGATGGGGCGGTATGAGGCACATAGGGTTGGATCTTTACCTGGTTTGGGGATCACAACTATCACTGCCTCACTCAGGGATTCTGGGAGTTCTCTGAGCGTCTGGGCCACCGAGAGCATTGCATGCAAGCGCTCTTCAGCGTACTGTTTGTAGAACTCGACCAGTATGCCATCCGGTCCTGGGGACTTACCAGATTGCATGTTTTTTAGAGCTTTAGCTATTTCATTAGAGGTTATGGGAGCATCGAGCTGTTCACAGTATTTTTCTGTCAGGACCAGGGTATCAATTGGGTCTAGGTATGAGGTCAGTTCATCAGTGGTGTAGGCTGCCCTAGAGCTGTAGAGGTTCCTGTAAAAGGAGACGAAACAGTCATTTATCTTGTCAGGGGCGGATATCAGGGTCCCACCGGGTCCCTGTATAGAGGACACACTCATCCCCCCCATCTGTTCCCGTGTCAACCAGGCCAATAGCTTCCCGGATCTTTCCCCCTGTTCAAAAATGTGGTGTGATTGAGCAAGTAGTCGTTTCTGTGTGAGGGAGGTGCGAATACGAACAATCTCCCCAGTCAGGGACTGGAGTGTGGCATAATCTCTAGGGTCTTTGGTTCTTATGAATAGTGCCTCCTGCAAGTCCGCCTTCTTTTCAGCACTAATCAAATCAGCTCTCCTTTCCCTACGAACCTTAGCTATAATTGCCTGATACCTTCCCCTACCTTAAAGGCATCCCACACCGTCAGTGTATCTGCCGTGCCCGGATTAACTTCCCAGTATTCCTGGAGTGCCCCTCTAAAGTGATCATCCACCGCCTCATCCGACACCCAAAACCTAGACAGGCGCCACAGATTATTCTCTGGGGTCGACGTGAGGTTCATGGTTAGGAGAAGCGGTGCATGGTCAGATATGCCCCTGGTAAGTATCTTAATATCCTTCAGCCGTGATAAAGCCTGACCCCCCAAATAAGCCAAATCAATCCTCGAGAAGGATCTGTGTGATGCAGAGTGACAGGTGTATGCCCTGGAGTGGGGATTCCTCCAACGCCAGACATCCGTCAGGCCATAGAGGTCAGCCCACTCTGCCAGTCCTGAATGGGAATGCCCACCTGTTGACATCCTATCCATGTCCAGATCTGGAACCATGTTAAAGTCTCCCAGAAGTATCATATTGTCATTAGCTAGCTCTGCAATCATAGAGGTGATCTGATTTAGGAGAGCCATCGAGGCTGGAGGGGGCAAATACAGTCCCACTATAACCCATTTCACAGTATTGATCTGTGCGTGTATTAATACATATCTGCCCTCCGAGTCCAACACTAAGTCCAGCAGCCTAAAGGGAAGGGACTTGTGAATCAAGATGCTGACCCTTGCAAAATTTGAGTGTGTGGAGTGATAGTGATGCCCTATCCATGGCTTTTTGAGGACCAATGTTTTACTACCCACTAGGTGTGTCTCCTGGAGGATACAGATATGAGGACTATGGGCCTTAATGAACTGAAAGACCAGAAATCTCTTTAAGCCCCTGGTATTCCAGGACAGTATGTTAAGGGAAATCATTCTTGCAGTTTGGTAGAGGAATTGCAGGATTAGAAGGACACCCTCCCCCGGAGACCTCCCAGAGGAGTAAACATACATTGCTGACTTTTGTAATGCAATTGCAAAGAATAAATATAACAATATTTTCTTAACCCAGGGTTTAACCATACCCCATAAAATTATACAAACATACTCCCCAATAAAACAAAAAAATAAACCTAATCCCTGAAAGGGAAAAACTGGCCCCATTGGGACAACATACACCACCGCCCTCCCCACCCAACCCCCTTGAACTGAGGCAGGTATTCATCCCTAACATTTCCAGCTCGCCAGCTGCAAGAGGGGGTCCGTGGCAGAGGCAAACTCAAACCCCCGGGTACTTCCTAGGGGGTCAAGCAGTAGTCTGAGCAGCTCATTGTCGTGAGGCATCCATTCGCTCAATGTAGCAAATAGTAGCGGACTTAGAACACAAAAAGGAGAAAAAGTATTGAAATACGTCCCTTTAATAAATTCGATCCATTAGTGGGCAGTCCTGCATAGTGTGGCCCCTAACATCCCAGGAGGGGGAAAAAACAAGCGTAGAGAAGCAACAAATCGCAACCGTCTCCTGACCATGTCTTTGTCAGGGGCACTTAACTTGTGAATCCGCATTATGGGGGATACCTTCCATAGTCAGAGCAGCGCACATCCTGGGTATAAACGGGGCACAACAGGTGCAACATAAGTGTGTGCGTCCCCTCTGCGGGATAAGTGTGAATGGCTCAGGCCCATACCCAGAGAAGGCCCATCTTGTATAAGGGTGTTGTGCTTACATACCAAATGACCGATCAACGGGCCGGCGGCAGTGATTCCAGCCAGGTGGATGCCTCTCTGGGGGTGTTGAAGAAGCGGGTTGACTGTCCGTACTGGACTCGTAGACGGGCCGGAAAGAGGACGCTATATCGGATGTTGCACGCTCTCAGTGCCGCCTTGACGTGGTCAAAGGATTTCCTGAGCTTTTGTGTCTCCACCGAATAGTCTGGGAAGATCATCAGCTTGGCATTCTGGAAGCGGAGGTCTCCAACAACCCTAGATGCGCGGAGAACTTCGTCCCTGTCTTTGAAGTTGAGGAGACGGAGAATGAAGGTACGCGGGGGAGCTCCAGGAGGTCCCGGCTTCGGAGGTATGCGGTGGGCCCTCTCCACCGCATAGTGGGGTGACATGCGAGCATCAGGGAGGAGGTCACGTAACATACCTTCTACAAAGGACGTGGGGTTGCTACCCTCCGCTCCCTCCGGTAGGCCGACAATGCGAAGATTATTGCGCCGGTTTCTGTTTTCTGCATCCTCCGCTCTGTACTCCAGGGCTTTCACTTTAGTCTGAAGGGTGCGGAGTGCAACCCCGTGTTCCGCGACTGTATCTTCAGTGTTGCTCACCCTTTGCTCTGTTTCAGCAACTCTGGACCTGAGTTTGTCTAGATCTTGGCGTATCAGGCCCACATCCATCTGCACCACCTCTATTTTTGCTGTTAAGGTTGATTGGCAAGTCGCAATGGCCGCCATGACTTCCGCCAGCCATGGTGGGCGGGAATCAGCCGATTCCATGAGGTCTGTCTGTGAGGTTCTGTGGGATTTTCGGGTGATGCGGACCTCAGGTTGGGGATCAGTGGGCGTTATAGTGGGGACCAGTTGTGGCTGAAATGTCATTTGTTTGCCCCCTTTGTTGTATTGGGCGCCCGAACTTCGCCACCGCATTCAGATGCCGTGACATTTCGCTGTTTGTACTGCGGGCAGCGTGGGGGCTACAATGTAAAAAACCAAGGGGGTGTCTGGTGTTCTGGGGAGAGTCTTATATAAAATATGCGTCCCCTGTCAGATCTTCCCCCCTGCCAGCAGTCTCTGTGGTGCTAGGGCCCCCCACTCCAGGTGTCCAAGGCCCTCCTGAAAAGGCCTGATTTACTAAGACTGTGGCCTACCTGCACGTGGAGACCCGAGGACAGCCGCACTTTCCTCCCCCAGTGTCCGTGTTGTTGTGCTGAGTGGTCGCTTCCCCACAGGGGCCTCCGGTGCTTCCAGTCCAAATGGGAACATCGGGGGCCGGCAGGAAAGTCCGCAGCTTCGGCCTAGCTGGTCCGGAGGTTCAAGAGAGGCCTCAGTGGTGTTTTTTTGTGGTATGTGATATTTCCCTAGAGTATCCTGCCTACAGGGCCCTCGTCTCTGCCCCGCTCGTCACGCCGGTCGCTCTGGGGGGTCCGCCCCGCTCCGATCCGGACCACCAGGGCTCATCAGGCAAGGCCGCGGCTTAGCCCCGCGAGGATGACCGGGATGTGTCCGTGGGATCGCCGGCAGCGTCTGCCCGTCTCTTCTCCTCCCCTACGATGCCCGGGGGGTTCCCCACCATCACTCTAACCTGAATGGGTGATCAGTGGCAAGATTGCAGCCCTGGATCCAGATTTTGGGCCCAGAACGAGTGGAGCTCTCAGGAAACGCTGCCGCTCACAGTGCCATCTTGGCCATGCCCCGGAGAGAGCCTGCTTGAAGTGTAATAACTTGCTCGCTGTGAAGTGGAGAGATAATAAGAATGTCTTTGTTATTTCCTCCCTTCATGCAGACACGACAGTTTCTACGGCGACTGGTGTTGTGGAGAAACCCCTCTGTGTCCACGAATATAACCAAAATATGGGAGGGGTGGACCTCAACAACCAGTTGTTGGCGCCGTACCTAGTTGCCCCATAAGGCCAGACGTCAGTATTAAAAAGTGTCTGTATACTTATTTCAATTGGCTTTGCTGAACGCTGATGTGCTATACAGAGCTTGAGGATGGACTGGATCCTTCCTTAAATTCCAGGAAGAGATTGTCAGAGCCCTTCTGTTTCCAGACGGTGCTCCACCTCACCTTCCCAATCCAAAAGCAGTAAGCCGGCAGCATGAGAGGCATTTTCCTTATGTCCTCCCGAGTACCCCTACCCAAGGAGCCCCCCAAAGAAGATGCCGTGTCTGCAGCAAGTGCGGATATAGGCGTGACACCCGCTATTTTTGTCCCTTCTGTCCTGACAATCCTGGTCTTTGCATTGGTGAATGTTTTGAATGCTACCATACACTAGTTGAGTATTGGCATAGGGTACAGCACTGCACAGACTAGGACACACTTTCACAGGGTCTCTCAAGATGCCATCACATTTTGAGAGACCCAAACCTGGAACCGTTACAGTTACAACCGTTACAGTTACAAAAAAAAAGTGTAAAAAAAAAAAAAAAAACACAAAAAAATATATAAAATAAAAAAAAACAAAAATAGTTGTTGTTTTATTGTTCTCTCTCTCTCTCTATTCTCTCTCTCTATTGTTTTGCTCTTTTTTACTGTATTCTATTCTGCAATGTTTTATTGTTATTATGTTTTATCATGTTTGCTTTTCAGGTATGTAATTTTGTTATACTTTACTGTTTACTGTGTTTTATTGTTAACCATTTTTTTGTTTTCAGAACGCCATTCAGCTGCAGCGCAGATTTATTTATCTTGACAGCAACAGCGTTTGCTCCCACAATACATAAAGCCGTGACTCCAGCACTGTAGGAGGTGATTTCACCACCACAGTTAAAAAAAAGAGCATATATGCCGAAACATGGGGGCAGCAGGGGTGGAGGAGCGATTTGCTCCTAACTTTTGGGGCGGATGCCCCCATGCTTCGGCATATATATATTTTAGGCACAGATTGTGTTAAAAAATGTTCTATTTTTTACAATGTTTTTTTGCAGGTATGGTATGTCTTACTGTTATACTGTAATGTTACTTTGTGTTATTGTTAACCATCATTTGCTTAGCAGGTACGCAATTCAGTTGCAGCGCATATTTATTCATCTTGACAGCAACAGCGTTTGCTCCCACAAAACATAAAGCCGTGACTCCAGCACTGTAGGAGGTGATTTCACCACCACAGTTAAAAACAAAATGGTCCATCATTAGAAGTGGGTGGATGAAGGGAGGTATTCTAATGGTGGGCATACCCACCAATCAATCTCTTTTTTTCGTTCAGCCCACAGGCTGCATGAAAAAAAAAAGATTACAATATATGCCCAACAAGGACCAGCAACCTACTGGTATGTTTCTGGACTGTGAGTGGTTATACCAGAATGATGTATGCTGGTTTAGGTATCATCTTGGTATCATTCTTTTCAGCCAGTGGTCAGATTTCATTTAAAAGCAATCCTAGCAGCTAATTAGCCTCTAGACTGCTTTTACAAGCAGTGGGAGGGAATGTCCCCCCCCTCCCACCATCTTCAGTGGTTTTCTCTGGCTCTCCTGTCCCAACAGGGAACCTGAGAATGCAGCCCGTGGTTCCGCCAGCTGACCATAGAGCCGATCAGAGACCAGAACGGCTCCAATCATCTCTATGGCCTAAGAAACCGGAAGCTACGAGCATTTCATGACTTTGATTTTGCCGCATGTAAACAGCGCCATTGGGAAATTGGGAAAGCATTTTATCACACCGATCTTGGTGTGGTCAGATGGTTTGAGTGCAGAGGAGAGATCTAGGGACAAATAGACCCCAATTTTTTCAAAAAAGAGTACCTGTTACTACTTATTGCTGAGATAACAATAAAAATGATAAAAAAATGAAAGGAACAGTTTAAAAATAAAATAAAAAAGCAAAATAAAAAAAAATTAAAAAAAAGAACCCCTGTCCCCCCTGCTCTCGCGCAAAGGCAAACGCAAGCGTCGCCCTGGCGTCATATGTAAACAGCAATTGCACCATGCATGTGAGGTATCACCACGAAGGTCAGCTGGAGGGCAGTAATTTTAGCAGTAGACCTCCTCTGTAAAGCTAAAGGCTTTTAAAAATGTATGTAGTTTGTTGCCGCTGCATGTTTGTGCGCAATTTTAAAGCATGTCCTGTTTGGTATCCATGTACTCGGCCTAAGATCATCTTTTTTATTTCATCAAACATTTGGGCAATATAGTGTGTTTTATTGCAATACAATTTAAAAAAGTGTGTTTTTTCCCAAAAAAATGTGTTTGAAAAATCGCTGCGCAAATACTGTGTGGAAAAAAAAATGAAACACCCACAATTTTAATCTGTAGGGCCTTTGCTTTAAAAAAAATATATAATGTTTGGGGGTTCAAGGTAATTTTCTTGCAAAAAAAAAAAATTTTTTCATGTAAACAAAAAGTGTTAGAAAGGGCTTTGTCTTCAAGTGGTTAGAAGAGTGGGTGATGTGTGACATAAGCTTCTAAATGTTGTGCATAAAGTGCCAGAACAGTTCAACCCCCCCCCCCCAAATGACCCCATTTTGGAAAGTAGACACCCCAAGCTAGTTTTCTTTTTTTTTGCACAAAGTTGTCACCAAATGATATATTGCTCCTACATGCCATGGGCATATGAGAAATTACACCCCAAAATACATTCTGTTGCTTCTCCTAAGTACGGGGATACCACATGTGTGAGACTTTTTGGGAGCCTAGCCGCGTACAGGACCCCGAAAACCACCTTCAGGCTTTATAAGTGTGTAAATGTTTGATTTCACTACTCACTGCCTATCACAGTTTCGGAGGCAATGGAATGGTAGATGGCACAAAACCCCCAAAAATGACCACATTTTGGAAAGTATATATATCATTTAGTGACAACTTTGTGCAAAAAAAAAAAAAAAGTTTGTCATTTTCCCGCACTTTGTGGCAAAATAAAGAATATTCTATGGACTCAACATGCCTCTCAGCAAATAGCTTGGGGTGTCTACTTTCCAAAATGGGGTCATTTGGGGGGGGGGTTTGTGCCATCTTGGCATTTTATGACCTTCAAATCTGTGATAGGTAGTGAGGAGTGAAATCAAAAATTTACACCCTTAGAAATCCTGAAGGCGGTGATTGGATTTCGGGGCCCTGTACGCGGCTAGGCTCCCAAAAAGTCCCACACATGTGGTATCCCCGTACTCAGGAGAATCAGCAGAATGTATTTTGGGGTGCAATTCCACATATAACCATGGCATGTGTGAGCAATATATCATTTAGTGACAACTTTTTGTAAAATTGTTTTTTTGTCATTATTCAATCACTTGGAACAAAAAAAAATAAATATTCAATGATCTCAACATGCCTCTCAGCAATTTCCTTGGGGTGTCTACTTTCCTAAATAGGGTCATTTGGGGGGGGGGGGTGTTGTACTGCCCTGCCATTTTAGCACCTCAAGAAATGAGATATGCAGTCATAAGCTAAAAGCTGTGTAAATTCCAGAAAATGTACCCTAGTTTGTAGACGCTATAACTTTTGCGCAAACCAATAAATATATGCTTATTGACATTTTCTTTTACCAAATACATGTGGCTGAATACATTTTGGCCTAAATGTATGACTAAAATTGAGTTTATTGGATTTTTCTTATAACAAAAAGTAGAAAATATAATTTTTTTTCAAAATTTTCGGTCTTTTTCCATTTATATCGCAAAAAATAAAAATTGCAGAGGCAATCAAATACCATCAAAAGAAAGCTCTATTTGTGGGAAAAAAAGGACGCACATTTTATTTTGGTACAACATTGCATGACCGCGCAATTACCAGTTAAAGGAGCGCAGTGCCAAATTGTAAAAAGTCCTCTGGTCTTTAGGCAGCCAAAAGGTCCGGTGCTTAAGTGGTTAAATAGCATCAAAAAGTACATTTATTTCAGTAATTAAATTCAAAAAGTGAAACTCATATATTTTTATATAGATGTGTTACACACAGAGTGATATATTTATATTTTTATTTTGATGATTATGGCTTACAGCTAGTGAAAACCCAAAATTCAGTATCTCAGAAAATCTGAATAATACATAAGACTATTAAAAAAAAGGAGTTACGGTATAATACAAAAATTCCGGCTAACTAATAGGTACAGTAAAGTATGCGCTCAATACTTGGTCGGGGCTCCTTTTTCATGAATTACTGCATTGATGTGGCGTGGCATGGAGGCGATCAGCCTGTGGCTCTGCTGAGGTGTTATGGAAGCCCAGGTTGCTTTGATTGCGGCCTTCAGCATGTCTGCATTGTTGGGTCTGGTGTCTCTCATCTTCCTCTTGACAATACCCCACAAATTCCCTATGGGGTTTAGGTCAGGCATGTTTGCTGGCCAATCATGCACAGTGATACCATGGTCATGTGACCAGGTATTGGTACTTTTGGCAGTGTGGGGAGATGCCAAGTCCTGCTGGAAAAATAAAATCAGCATTTCCATAAAGCTGGTCAGCAGAGTGAAGCATGGACTGTGGAAAATTTTGCATTTCATTTGGAAATCAAGATCCCAGAGCCTGGAGGAAGAGTGAAGATGCACAGAAACCAAGTTGCATGAAGTCCAGTGTGAAGTTTCCACAGTCAGTGATGATTTGGGGAGCCGTGTCATCTGCTGGTGTTGGTCCACTGTGTTTTATCAAGTCCAAAGTCAACTAAGCCATCTACCAGAAAATTCTAGAGCACTTCATACCTCCCTCTGCTGACCAGCTTTATGGAGATGCTGATTTAATTTTCCAGCAGGTCTTGGCACCTGCCCACACAAAACTACCAATACCTGGTCACATGATCATGGTATCACTGTGCTTGATTGGCCAGCAAACTCACCTGACCTAAACCCCATAGAGAATTTAAGATGAGACACCAGACCCATCAAAGCAGATGAGCTAAAGGGCGCTTTAAGAGCAACCTGGGCTTCCATAACACCTCAGCGGTGCCACAGGCTGATCGCCTCCATGCCAAGCCGCATTGATGTAGTAATATAAGCAAAAGGAGCCCCAACCAAGTATTGAGTGCATACTATACTGTACATGGACATTTCTGTATAAAAAAAATCCTTTTTTTATTGATCCTATGTAATATTCCAATTTTCTGAGATACTGAATTTTGGGTTTTCACTAGCTGTAAGCCCATAATCATTAAAATTAAAAAAGAGAAATGCTTGCAATGTATCAATCTGTGTGTGACATATGACTCATCGAATTGAATGTAATTGAATTGCTGAAATAAATTAACTTTTTGATGATATTGAAATTTTATGGGATGCACCTGTACATATACCCAGAAGCTAAAGGCAACAATAGTAAACTATTAAAGTGACATTAAATGCATTTTTTTTAAAAAAACATCTGATACTTACCTGCTCTGTGTAATTGTTGTTTTGCACAGAGCAGCCCTGATCATCCTCTTCTCGGGTCCCCCACTGGTGCTCCTGGCCCCTTCTGCTGAGTGCCCCCAGAGCAAGCAACTTGCTATGGGAGCACCCAAGCAAGCTCGCTCCTGAGCTGCAGCTCTGTATGTGCATTCACACACAGAGCCACTGCTTGGCATTGCCCCCTCTCTTTCTTCATTGACTACTGGTTTTGATTGACAGCAGTGGGATCCAATGGCTGCTGTCTCAGCTAATAAGGAGGGAGAGCCCCCGGAGAGCCAAGGCTCTCGTGCACATTGCTGGTTTGTGATGGGGCTCAGGTAAGTATTATGGGGGGTGCTGGGGGGGCTGCTGCACAGCGAAGGTTTTTTACCTTTTTTTATCTCCACAAATCTTGGGGCCCATTCATAGGCACTGGAGCATAAAGAAGTCCTCCTCAGCTATATCTCCTCCAACTACATACAAGGTTCAGGGTTTGTGAGGGATCAAACTCATCCCTGGAGGTCTGCCCCATGTTCTCATCCTACTCAACACCACCATGGTGACAATAATCCTCATTCTCCTTGTGCTCCTCCTGTTCCAGCTGTGGCCTCTCAGCAATGGAATAGAAAGCGGGTCTGTTTACACCTGTCCACCCATAGAGAAGAGCAGGCTGAGTCTATGCCCCCTCTGCATAAACTAAGCAGATACGGACCCATCATCTGCCCCACCTGATTAGAAGGGGATCAGTGGACAGATTCCCCCCCGCTGAGAAAAGCAGATTCTGCTCTGTGTGAATGGTGCCTTAACCACTTCCGGACCGCCCGCTGTCGTTTTACGTCGGTATTTTTAAGAGGAATACAATTGTTTCGACAGCAGCTAGCTGCCATAACTCCGGTATCCTCTTCTTCAGCAGGCGGTCCACTTTCCGATAATAGTGGTCTCTGTGGTGGATTTTCCGCGAGATCACTTTTATTGGCAGCGTGAGAGAGGGACCCCCCCTCCCGCCATGCTCAGGTGCCCTCCACTGCTTACCGGAGCCATTGGTAACAGCGGAGGCAATCGGCTTCTTCTCCCTGTTAGGCATGGAGATGAGTGAGGGGAGGATGGCCCCCACCCGTCTCCATAATATTGCAGGGCGGAATCGACATCAAAACGTCACTTCCGCCCAATGCTCTTAAAGGGAGCATATTTTTTTTCCAATGACATTTATTTATTTTTTATTTTTTTTAGTGCATTTTAGTGTAAATATGAGATCTGAGGTCTTTTTGACCCAGGATATCCTATTTAAGAGGTCCTGTCATGCTTTTTCTGGTACAAGGGATGTTTACATTCCTTGTAAAAGGAATAAAAGTGACACATTTTTTTTTAAAAGAACAGTGTAAAAAAATTAAATAAAAGGTAAAATAAATAAGAAAAGAAAAAAAAATTTTTAAGCGCGCCCCTTCCTGCCGAGCTTGCAGAAGCGAACGCATACGTGAGCAGCGCCCGCATATAAAAACTGTGTTCAAACCACACATGTGAGGTATCGCCGCGATCGGTAGAGCGAGAGCAATAAGTCTAGTCCTAGATCTCCTCTGTAACTTAAAACTGGTAACCTGTAGAATTTTTTAAACGTCGCTTATGGAAATTTTTCAGGGTAAAAGTTTGTTGCCATTCCATGAGCGGGCGCAATTTTGAACCGTGACATGTTGAGTATCAATTTACTTGGCGTAACATTATCTTTCACAATATAAAGAAAAATTCGGCTAACGTTACTGTTGTCTTATTTTTGAATTCAAAAAAGTGTATTTTTTCCCAAAAAAGTGCGCTTTAAAGACAGCTGCGCAATTACAGTGTGACAGAAAGTACAGTATTGCAACGACTGCCATTTTATTCTCTAGGGTGTTAGAAAAAAATATATAATGTTTGGGGGTTCTAAGTAATTTTCTAGCAAAAAAAACTGTTTTTAACTTGTAAACACCAAATCTCAGAAAGAGGCTTGGTCCTTAAAGCGGAGTTCCACCCAAAAGTGGAACTTCCGCTTTAAGAAGTTGCCGACCGCAGATATACTGCGGCAGAATGGCACGGGCAGGCAAAATCACGTACCTGAACCGATCGGACCCCCCCCCGGTGCCCGAGGTGGTCGGCTTCTGACTGGGAGCGTTCAGAGATGAGGGGGAGGCCATCCATTCGTGGCCCCCCCTCGCGATCGCTCCCAGCCAATGAGATCATTCCCCTGTCTCTGTATAGTACACAGAGGCAGAGGAAATTATGTCATCTCTTCTCGGCTCGGTATTTTCTGTTCCGGCGCGGAGGAGAGAAGACATCCGAGTGAGTGCACAACACACACACAGTAGAACATGCCAGGCATACTTTACACCCCCCTTTACCCCCCGACCCCCCCCCCCCCGATCACCCCCCCCCCCACCGTCACACTGACACCAAGCAGTTTTTTTTTTCTGATTACTTCATTGGTGTCAGTTTGTGACAGTTAGTGTGGTAGGGCAGTTAGTGTTAGCCCCTTTTAGGTCTAGGATACCCCCCTAATAAAGTTTTAACCCCTTGATCACCCCCTGTCGCCAGTGTCACTAAGTGATCATTTTTCTGATCGCTGTATTAGTGTCACTGGTGATGCTAGTTAGGGAGGTAAATATTTAGGTTCGCCGTCAGCGTTTTATAGCGTCGGGGACCCCCATATACTACCTAATAAATGTTTTAACCCCTTGATTGCCCCCTAGTTAACCCTTTCACCACTGATCACCGTATAACCGTTACGGGTGACGCTGGTTAGTTTGTTTATTTTTTATAGTGTCAGGGCACCCGCTGTTTATTACCTAATAAAGGTTTAGCCCCCTGATCGCCCGGCGGTGATATGCGTTGCCCCAGGCAGCGTCAGGTTAGCGCCAGTAGCGCTAACACCCACGCACGCAGCATACGCCTCCCTTAGTGGTATAGTATCTGAACGGATCAATATCTGATCCGATCAGATCTATATTAGCATCCCCAGCAGTTTAGGGTTCCCAAAAACGCAGTGTTAGCGGGATCAGCCCAGATACCTGCTAGCACCTGCATTTTGCCCCTCCGCCCGGCCCGGCCCAGCCCAGCCCAGCCCACCCAAATGCAGTATCGATCGATCACTGTCACTTACAAAACGCATAACTGCAGCGTTCGCAGAGTCAGGCCTGATCCCTGCGATCGCTAACAGTTTTTTTGGTAGCATTTTGGTGAACTGGCAAGCACCAGCCCCAGGCAGCGTCAGGTTAGTGCCAGTACCGCTAACACCCACGCACGCACCGTACACCTCCCTTAGTGGTATAGTATCTGAACGGATCAATATCTGATCCGATCAGATCTGTACTAGCATCCCCAGCAGTTCAGGGTTTTCAAAAACGCAGTGTTAGCGGGATCAGCCCAGATACCTGCTAGCACCTGCGTTTTGCCCCTCCGCCCGGCCCAGCCCAGCCCACCCAAGTGCAGTATCGATCGATCACTGACACTTATAAAACACTAAACGCATAACTGCAGCGTTTGCAGAGTCAGGCCTGATCCCTGCGATCGCTAACAGTTTTTTTGGTAGCGTTTTGGTGAACTGGCAAGCACCAGCGGCCTAGTACACCCTGGTCGTAGTCAAACCAGCACTGCAGTAACACTTGGGCACGTGGCGAGTCCCATAAGTGCAGTTCAAGCTGGTGAGGTGGCAAGCACAAGTAGTGTCCCGCTGCCACCAAGAAGAAGACAAACACAGGCCCGTCATGCCCATAATGCCCTTCCTGCTGCATTCGCCAATCCTAATGGGGAACCCACCACTTCTGCAGCGCCCGTACTTCCCCCATTCACATCCCCAACCAAATGCAGTCGGCTGCATGAGAGGCATTTTCTTTATGTCCTCCCGAGTACCCCTACCCAACGAACCCCCCAAAAAAAGATGTCATGTCTGCAGCAAGCGCGGATATAGGCGTGACACCCACTATTATTGTCCCTCCTGTCCTGACAATCCTGGTCTTTGCATTGGTGAATGTTTTGAAAGCTACCATTCACTAGTTGAGTATTAGCTTAGGGTACAGCATTGCACAGGCTAGGACACACTTTCACAGGGTCTCCCAAGATGCCATCGCATTTTGAGAGACCCAAACCTGGAACCGGTTACAGTTATAAAAGTTAGTTACAAGAAAAAGTGTAAAAAAAAAAAAAATATATAAAATAAAAAAAAATAGTTGTCGTTTCATTGTTCTCTCTCTCTCTATTCTCTCTCTATTGTTCTGCTCTTTTTTACTGTATTCTATTCTGCAATGTTTTATTGTTATTATGTTTTATCATGTTTGCTTTTCAGCTATGCAATTTTTTATACTTTACTGTTTACTGTGCTTTATTGTTAACCATTTTTTTGTCTTCAGGTACACCATTCATGACTTTGAGTGGTTATACCAGAATGATGCCTGCAGGTATAGGTATCATCTTGGTATCATTCTTTTCAGCCAGCGGTCGGCTTTCATGTAAAAGCAATCCTAGTGGCTAATTAGCCTCTAGACTGCTTTTACAAGCAGTGGGAGGGAATGCCCCCCACCGTCTTCCGTGTTTTTCTCTGGCTCTCCTGTCTCAACAGGGAACCTGAGAATGCAGCCGGTGCCAGCTGACCATAGAGCTGATCAGAGACCAGAGTGGCTCCAAACATCTCTATGGCCTAAGAAACCGGAAGCTACGAGCATTTCATGACTTAGATTTCGCCGGATGTAAACAGCGCCATTGGGAAATTGGGAAAGCATTTTATCACACCGATCTTGGTGTGGTCAGATGCTTTGAGGGCAGAGGAGAGATCTAGGGTTTAATAGACCACAATTTTTTCAAAAAAGAGTATCTGTCACTACCTATTGCTATCAAAGGGGATATTTACATTTCCTGAGATAACAATAAAAATTATTTAAAAAAAAAAATGAAAGGAACAGTTTAAAAATAAGATAGAAAAGCAAAAAAATAATAAAGAAAAAAAAAAAAAAAGCACCCCTGTCCCCCCCTGCTCTCACGCTAAGGCGAACGCAAGCGTCGGTCTGGAGTCAAAAGTAAACAGCAATTGCACCATCCATGTGAGATATCACTGCGAAGGTCAGATCGAGGGCAGTCATTTTAGCAGTAGACCTCCTCTGTAAATCTAAAGTGGTAACCTGTAAAGGCTTTTAAAGGCTTTTAAAAATGTATTTATTTGTTGCCACTGCACGTTTGTGCGCAATTTTAAAGCATGTCATGTTTGGTATCCATGTACTCGGCCTAAGATCATCTTTTTTATTTCATCAAACATTTGGGCAATATAGTGTGTTTTAGTGCATTAAAATTTAAAAAAATGTGTTTTTTCCCCAAAAAATGCGTTTGAAAAATCGCTGCGCAAATACTGTGTGAAAAAAAAAACAACGAAACACCCACCATTTTAATCTGTAGGGCATTTGCTTTAAAAAAATATATAATGTTTGGGGGTTCAAAGTAAAAGGCTTTGTCTCCAAGTGGTTAGAAGAGTGGGTGATGTGTGACATAAGCTTCTAAATGTTGTGCATAAAATGCCAGGACAGTTCAAAACGCCCCCAAATGACCCCATTTTGGAAAGTAGACACCCCAAGCTATTTGCTGAGAGGCATGTCGAGTCCATGGAATATTTTATATTGTGACACAAGTTGCGGGAAAGAGACAAATCATTTTTTTTTTGCACAAAGTTGTCACTAAATGATATATTGCTCAAACATGCCATGGGAATATGTGAAATTACACCCCAAAATACATTCTGTTGCTTCTCCTGAGTACGGAGATACCACATGTGTGAGACTTTTTGGGAGCCTAGCCGCGTACGGGACCCCGAAAACCAAGTACCGCCTTCAGGCTTTCTAAGGGCATAAATTTTTGATTTCACTCTTCACTGCCTATCACAGTTTCGGAGGCCATGGAATGCCCAGGTGGCACAAAACCCCCCCAAATGACCCATTTTGGAAAGTAGACACCCCAAGCTATTTGCTGAGAGGTATAGTGAGTTTTTTTGCAGACCTCACTTTTTGTCACAAAGTTTTAAAAAATTGAAAAAAGAAAAAAAAAATTTTTTCTTGTCTTTCTTCATTTTCAAAAACAATTGAGAGCTGCAAAATACTCACCATGCCTCTCAGCAAATAGCTTGGGGTGTCTACTTTCCAAAATGGGGTCATTTGGGGGTGGGTTGTGCCACCTGGGCATTCCATGGCCTCCGAAACTGTGATAGGCAGTGAAGAGTGAAATCAAAAATTTACACCCTTAAAAATCCTGAAGGCGGTGATTGGTTTTCTGGGGCCCCGTACGCGGCTAGGCTCCCAAAAAGTCCCACACATGTGGTATCCCCATACTCAGGAGAAGCAGCTCAATGTATTTTGGGGTGCAATTCCACATATGCCCATGGCCTGTGTGAGCAATATATCATTTAGTGACAACTTTGTGCAAAAAAAAAAAATGTGTCACTTTCCCGCAACTTGTGTCAAAATATAAAATATTCCATGGACTCAACATGCCTCAAAGCAAATAGCTTGGGGTGTCTACTTTCCAAAATGGGGTCATTTGGGGGGTTTTGTGCCATCTGGGCATTTTATGGCCTTCAAAACTGTGATAGGTAGTGAGGAGTAAAATCAAAAATTTACGCCCTTAGAAATTCTAAAGGCGGTGATTGGATTTCGGGGCCCCGTACGCGGCTAGGCTCCCAAAAAGTCCCACACATGTGGTATCCCCGTACTCAGGAGAAGCAGCTGAATGTATTTTGGGGTTCAATTCCACATATGCCCATGGCCTGTGTGAGCAATATATCATTTAGTGACAACTTTTTGTAATTTTTTTTTTTGTCATTATTCAATCACTTGGGACAAAAAAATTAATATTCAATGGGCTCAACATGCCTCTCAGAAATTTCTTTGAGGTGTCTACTTTCCAAAATGGGGTCATTTGGGGGGGTTTTGTACCGCCCTGCCATTTTAGCACCTCAAGAAATGACATAGGCAGTCATAAACTAAAAGCTGTGTAAATTCCAGAAAATGTACCCTAGTTTGTAGACGCTATAACTTTTGCGCAAACCAATAAATATACGCTTATTGACATTTTTTTTACCAAAGACATGTGGCCGAATACATTTTGGCCTAAATGTATGACTAAAATTGAGTTTATTGGATTTTTTTTATAACAAAAAGTAGAAAATATCATTTTTTTTCAAAATGTTCGGTCTTTTTCCGTTTATAGTGCAAAAAATAAAAACCGCAGAGGTGATCAAATACCATCAAAAGAAAGTTCTATTTGTGGGAAGAAAAGGACGCAAATTTTGTTTGGGTACAGCATTGCATGACCGCGCAATTAGCAGTTAAAGCGACACAGTGCCAAATTGTAAAAAGTGCTCTGGTCAGGAAGGGGGTAAATCCTTCCGGGGCTGAAGTTAAGCACTCCTTGGCACTCCACATTTGGCATGTCATTTTTTTTTCTGGGGGGGTGTGTACCTTCCTTTTAGTGGGACTTCCTGTCCCACTTCCTCCTTCCTCTGTTTGGCCACCTAGGCGACTCCTCCTCTCGCTCTAGGTGGCTCCTCCCTGCCAGCGATCTTGTGGGACACAACACAGGTCCCAGAAGATTGGCTGGCCAGTAGCAGTGCGCAGCATGACTCACCCAGCCATGACAGCTTACAGCTTCACGGCCGGGCGCCCACAGTTGCTATGACGGTGCCGAGGAGAGAAGGAGGAGAGGAGCGAGGCTCTGGGCGGCCGCATCTCTGGACCGTGGGACAGGTGAGTGTCTATTTATTAAAAGTCAGAAGCTATGCTTTTGATAAACTAAAAAACTGGTGTAACGCCGCTTTAAGTGGTTAAACTCTAAGTCGGCTTAGGGAGGGTGTTCCACCTTGAAATAGGATCTCTGTGCATGGCAGACTGGGGAGCAGCAAACTATCTGTGTGGTGAGATTAGCTGTGGTTGCACATTGATCTGCTGCGATTAACCTGCAGCACGGGTGTACAGCAGTGTACGCGCATTTTTCATGGGAGTTGCCTACGCTTTCCCTAAGAATTCTATTAGCTTGGGTGTTTTTGGTGCTTTTTCTGAAAGCGCACCAACAGTCCTGTGTACTGCATCTTTGGTGTGCTTTTCAGAAATTGCACCATATCTAATAGAAGTCTGTGGGAAAGTGCAAGTAACCTGTATAAAAAACGCGTGTACACTGCGCTGGACCTGTGCAGCGGAGAACCCAGAGTGGATCAGTGTACAAGGGGCATTAGTCTGTGTGACTAAGGACTATTTCGTTCTTTGTGACAGTTAGGTGCCTGGGCAGCAGTAAGTTGCTCCAGGACAGTTAGTGAAGGACCAGTGTTTGAGTAAGGCCCTGTTCACATCTAGCGCTTTGGGATTGCAGTCAGAATCATCGCGAATCTGCCAGTGATTCCAAATTGCACTGCAATGCTGCCAAAACACAGTACGCTTTTTTGTGTGGCATTCATTTTCAATAGCACCTAAATGCGGTGCAAATTTGTCACTCCACAAATCACGCTGAAACCGTGGCAAACTGCATCATGTGAAGCATGTCATCCAAAAAGGAGCAGGGGCCTGATTTGCCATGATTGCAGCACAATTTATCACTCCAAACCTGCACCGTGTCTAGGTGCCTTTGAAAATGAATGGCACCCGAACAATGGTACTGCGTTTTGCCAGCATTGCAGTACAATTTGGAATCGTGGGCAGAATCCCGGTGATTCCGCCCACAATCCCAAAATCGCTAGATGTGAACAAGGCCTTAGTCACCCAAAGTGGCAAACATTTATTGAATGGTTTTGTTTTGTCTTGTGGTTTTGATGCCTGTACATCATGGAAACAGACTACACATGTGTCATGTGCCTGGTAAGGACTGAACTGATGAGAGACCTCTCCCTAAAGCCCATACACACTATTCGATCTTCTACAGATTTTTGTCTTCAGATTTACCAAAACCATATGGTGCAAGGGCCTGCCTAATTGCATACAAATTGAAACTCTTAAGGTTTGACCTCATATTATATGATTTTGGTAAATCTGAAGACAAAAAACTGCAGAAAATCTAATAGTGTGTATGGGGCTTTACACCTCCTGTCCTGTTTGTGCCCAAGATTAATACTAGGGTAAGACAGGACAAGGACTGACAGGGTCATCTGTGGTAAGTCCAGGCCAGTAGAGGAATTGGATCTTGCGGTAAAGTAGAAGCTCAATAACAGGAACTCGTGCCGGATGTCGTCATAGGGCATGCAGAAGCAGAAGGCAGGAACATGGTCGGACAGGCAGAAGTTGGTAACAATTGGGCAACAGAGGTACACCTTTAGAGATAAGAGAATGTGTCAAAGCAACAAGCAGGATGTGGAGTCAAGAAACAAATCAGAGATTAATTACTGGAGGGATCAGGATAAGACTTATGGACATTCCGACAACAAAATCCTGGTTTTATTTCCGACGGATGTTGGCTCAAACTTGTCTTGCATACACACGGGCGCACAAATGTTGTCAGAAATTACGATCGTCAAGAACGCGGTGACGTGCAAAGCATACAATGGCACTATAAAGAGGAAGTTCAATAGCCAGTGCGCCACCCTTTGGGCTCCTTCTGCTAATCTCATGTTTATCTCGTGTTAGTAGAAGTTTGTGCTTTTCAGATCGTTACTGCTCTTCAGTTTGTGCTTGTGGGTTTGTATCTGTTCTTCAGTTTGCATCTGGTTTTCAGTGCGTATTTTTATAAATGTATTTGATTTTCAGTGCGTTCTTGTCCGCTCGATTCTGATTTTCAGCTCGCTCTTCTCAGGCCTTTCTGATTTTCAGTGCGTTCTGTTAGTTCGTTCTGACCAGCCAACCGTTTTGAAGCCATGTTGCAGGTACGTACTCATCGTAGAGTTCGTGCTATGCAGGGGCTTGGTGTTGGGGTTCTTACTTTGACCCAAGCCCAGTCCATGAACAGGGCGGGAAGGAGTTCATGGACAAAGAATTGGTTGCTCCAGTGTGACCAATTCTCTCATATGCCTTTGTTGCGGGAGATCCGTGAGAATAATCCTGATGATTTCAGGAATTATCTCCAGATGATGGACCCCCTTTTTCACTGTTTGTTGGCTTTGCTGTCCCCTTATATTACGAAGCAGGACACCTGAATGCGGCAAGCCATCACTTCTGAACAGAGGCTAGTCACCACTTTGCGGTACTTGGCGACAGGGAGAAGTCTGCAGGACATCAAGTTCTCGACAGACATCTCCCCCCAGGCTCTGGGGATCATTATTCCAGAGACCTGTTCTGCCATTATACAGGTCCTGCATAAGGACTATATTAAGGTAAGATTTCTCCTTTAACATTACATTATATGTTTTTTTTTTAATATACAGTATTTATTTTATTAAAGAAACATAACTTGACATGTCCAACAATTTTTGGTGTAACATGAATTCTGACCTCGCAGGGTCTGTTGCATTGTATCAATTCAAATAAGCCAGATAGGCAGAGGTAGTTACGGCACATTCTCGAGCTATAAGTCCGGAGATTGGTCATCAACCTGGTAGTTTGAGCTTGCGGACCCCGGTATGCGATCAGGGCAGAGGGGGGGGGACCCCGTGGTCTCCAGCATACCACCCCCTGCCCCCCACACACCCGGGGAGCCAAGTAACAGGCAAGAATGATTTGTTTCTCCAGCAGGGATACCAATTTCTCCGTATCATTAGGGGTAAATCGCATGGACTTGAAGGGTTTACAGGATCCATGTCCTGAATTCCATCCAGTCACCTATTATCTCAACCGGTATTTAAATGACTACAGAACTGTCAACTTTTATAAAGTAAAAGGGTGAAATAAAAGAAAAGAAAAAGAAGACGGGGAGGAGGGAGAGGGGGTAAGGAGTGTCCAAAGCGTACCTGCGTTCCAGCTTAAAGGTTCTTCCACATCGAGTGCACCACCCCGGTCTCATCACCTTCTCATGACCAGATTCCATTTTCTTGGTCTCTGTAGACTGAGTCTCCTCACTAGGTTCTCAATATTCTACGAGTTGAGAGAGACGGGTCTGCCAACTCTAGTAAAGCAGTATATAAGCTGGAGGGAACCTGATTAGGGTCAGTTACAAATTCGTTCCAAGATGTCCAGATCAGGGAATATTTTTCTCGTGTACCTCGGCAGGTTGCTATCCATTCCTCAGCCTCTCTGACCGCATTTACCTTAGCAATCCACTGTTCTTTTGCAGGAATACTGGATTTCTTCCAGTGAATGGGAAGTAGGCGTCTTGCTGCATTCATCAGATGGGGCAGCACAGTTTTTTTGTATTGGCGGAGTGAGATCGGAGGTATATGCAATAGAAAGTGCTTTGGAAAGAGAGGAACCTCTATGTCCGTTATAGTTTTTATTTGATCCCGTATTTCTTCCCAAAAGGGTTTGATTAGGGGGCAGTCCCACCATATGTGCATAAGTGTTCCCTGGTGACCACATACTCTCCAGCAATCTTCTGACACAGCTGGGTATATGCGGGCCGGTACCAGCGGGTCATGAGCTTTAAGTTCGTCTCCTGAGTTTGGGAATCTATAGAGGATGAGTGGGTAAGGTAGAATAAATGGTTTAGTTGGGTTTCAGTGAGTTCTTGTCCTATGTAATTTTCCCATCGCCGGATATATGCAGGTTTAGGTTGTGGAGCTGCCGAACCTAAAAGTCATTATAGCTCAGATACCAAATGAGGGGCAGATTCCTCTTCAGTGAAGAGGCGTTCGAATGGGGTGGAGGTGGAGGGATCCCTGATCATGTGGCCATGTTTCTCGAAGAAATTATGTAGCTGTCTGTATCTCCAGAAGTTAAGTCGTGGGCCATTACCCCCTACCGGTAATTCATCATATCGCATAATTTTGCCATCTTTTATGAGTTTCCCGCAACTGGCGTTTCCATCATCTACCCATGGCTTAAAAAAGGCCATTCGCTCTCCTGGAGGGAACCACTGAAATCCTCCTAGTGGTGCCAGCGGGGACATAGGGGGGGCCAAATGCAGCAATGTATTTATTTATTCTGTCCCAGATCGACAACACCTGTGTCGTCAGTGGGGAAGTTGATTCAGATAACCCCCTATACTCTCGAGGCAGCCATGGTGCATAAGCTAGGTTCCTGCCTGCCAGGGATTTCTCTAAGGTGACCCAAAGTTTCGATTGAGTATGGAAACGCCAGTTAAGTATCCTCTGAAGGGCTATGGCTTGATAGTATCTTTTTATGTCGGGGATACCAAGGCCACCTTCTTTTTTCGAGCGTGTGAGAATCTGTAAGGCTATTCTAGGTTTACGTGTATTCCAGATGAAGTCAGAGAACATGCTGGACAAACGATCAAAGAAGACCCCGGGAAAGGGGTATTGGTAACATTTGTAGGTAAAAAAGTATCCGTGGCAGTACATTCATCTCTATAATGTTTACTCGGCCCAGCCACGTGAAGGCTGTCCGTGTCCAGAACGAAAGGTCCTCTTTGATCGTGGTCGACAGCTGGGGATAGTTAGCCTCATATAAGGTTTCATAGCGGTCCGTGAGTTTCACCCCAAGGTACCTTAGTGAAGAATTAGCCCAAGTAAAGGGGAAGGCAGTTTTGAGATTCGTGGTCAAGTGGGGAGGGTAGAGAAATGGGGAGAATTTCGGATTTTGTGAGGTTAATTTTGAAGTTGGAAATTGACCCAAACTTCTTCAGCTCCTTCATTAGATTAGGCAGCGATATTAGGGGGTTTGAAAGATGGAACAGTACATCATCAGCATATGCTGAGAGTTTGTGTTCCGTATTTCCTACTTGAAGCCCCGAGATGTCCCAGTTGGCCCTCACAGTGCGAAGAAATGGCTCCAGCACCAGAGCGAACAACAGGGGCGATAGGGGACACCCCTGTCTTGTGCCGTTTCTAATGGGGAAGCGGGAGGAAAGTGTTCCATTGACCTAAACCTGTGCGCATGGTGTAGAGTATAATGCTAAAACGGATGTCAGTATTCTCGGGCCTAGTCCGAGTGTGTCAAGTACTGCTTTAAGGTATGACCAGTCGACGCGGTCAAATGCTTTTTCCGCGTCTGTGGTTAAGATTAAGTAAGGTTGTGGGTTGGGGCGCGAACGAGCCCAGTGTATTAGTTGAACTGCTCTTAGTGAGTTGTCTCTGGCCTCCCTGCCGGTTATGAATCCCGTCTGGTCTGGGTGGATAATTCCTGGTATTAGGTGTTTGAGTCTGTTAGCTAAGATTTTTGCCAATAGTTTAATGTCTAGGTTGAGGAGTGAGATGGGTCGATAGCTTTGGGGGACGGCGGGATCCTTGCCTTCTTTTGGTATCACAGTGATGTGGGCCAACAAGGCTTCCGAAGGGATGGCCTTACCGTCTGCAATGGAATTGAAGTATTTGCTCATAGGAGTTGCCAATTGGGGAAGAAAGGTTTTATAATATTCCTTGGTGAAGCCATCGGGGCCAGGGCTCTTACCATTGGGCAAGGATTCCACCATCGTCTTTATTTCTGTCGTCGTGATTGGGAGTTCTAAAGTCAATACCTGGTCTTCAGTAAGCGAAGGAAGGCCTGCTGAGTAGAGATATTCCTGTATCGCGAGTTGTTTAGCTTCACGCGTATTGGGAGAGAGCTCGGAATCTAAATTGTACAGTTTAACATAGTAATCTCGGAACCCCGAAGCGATCTTAGAGGACTGCACTGTCAGCAGTCCAGAAGTAGATTGCAGTTGTTGTACGTACATCTGTGCCTGTCTCTTCCTGAGTGCCCGCGCTAACATTCGCCCACATTTGTTCCCTTGTTCATAGAATTTATGAGACATATATCGGAATTGTTTCCTAGTTTGACTATCTAAAAGGCGTAGAAATAGATTGCGTAATTCTGTAAGTTTGTTTAACTCCTCAGGGCTCCCATTCGCTTTATGTCGGAGTTCAGCTTTTTGTAAAGCTGTGTGCACTCTTAAAAAATCAGCCTGGTGCTCCTTCTTAAGTCTTGTGCCTTGGGAGATTAATTCTCCCCTAGCTACTGCCTTATGAGCCTCCCAGATTATCCCTTCACTTGTGTCGCTGGATAAATTCTCTTTGAAGTAGTGGGTTAAAGTGTCCGAGACCTTCTTTACTACCACGTCGTCATCAAGTAAATTACCGTTTAGTCTCCACGTCCAGGTCCTGTGTCCACCCGAATACAAGGACCACCGAGACCGGGGCGTGGTCTGAGATAGAAATGTTCCCAATTGATGCAGTTTGGAGGAATTCTAGGGTGTGGCGATCTACGTAAATTGGATCAATACGAGTATAAACGTCATGTATCTGAGAGTAGTAACTGTAATCACGATCTGAGGGGTGCAATGTTCGCCAGCAATCTACTAGTAGATGAGACTGGAGGACCTTGCGAAAGTGCTTGAGGAACGCATAGGAATGTGTGGATCTCGCGTGGGATGTGTCTAGTAAAGGATCTGGGCTTATATTGAAGTCTCCTCCAAAAATCAGGAGGCCTTCCTTGAAGTCAGCTAAAAGTGTCAGGGTGGAGTCAATGAAGGTGAGTTGGTCAGTGTTTGGGGCGTAAAGTGTTGCAAACGTACATTTCTGTCCTGCAATATTCCCTTTCAAGAATACGTATCTGCCTTGGGGGTCTATTTTCTAGGGGCTGAAAGGGACAATTTTTATGGATTGCAATAGCCGTGCCTTTAGATTTTGCTGCTGGGGAGGTGCTGATAAACCACTGATTGAAAAGGTGGGTGGGTAGTCTAGGGAGTGACTGCGGTGTGAAATGGGTCTCCTGAAAAAAGACCACCTGCGTTTTTAGTCTTTTTAGTTCTCTCCAGAGCTTACTGCGTATATGTGGGGAACAGAGCCCTCTGACGTTATATGAGCTTACCTGTAATTTAGCCATAGGAGGAGACATAGGTTGGTAAAAATTTCAATGAGGCGGTACACTCGATGCGGGCGACGAAGTGGCACTTCACTCCTATAGATGGAAGTGAGGGTAAAAGGAAGGTGAGGGAGAGAGGTAGGGGAGGAAAGGTGGGAAGAAAAAAGAACATGTAAGATAAAAACGAAAAACAGAACTGACAAAACAACATGGCAAAAGCCATCGATACCTGTAATACTACTACAGGCTATATTCGGAACCCTGTCTCCCACTTGGGAGGGGGGTCTCGAACACCGGCCCGGGATCCCAATGGGGGATCAGTACACTAATATAGAAAAGGGTGTCCTACGAGGGGATACGTGGACTAACATGGGGGGAAGGGTGAAGGGGTCCACAGCCCCGCCCGCCACCTCTAATAACATGTGGTGTAGGTGGGAGACGGAACATTGCTCCTGACTAGAAAAAATTGAGGGATCGGGGGGGCATATGAGTTACTTATAGATAATTAAGGCAGCAATGGTGTATACAAATCAACATCTAATCCTGCCGATCACACTAGTGATCCTTAAAGAAAATTTAAAACTATCGTATCAATTTGGATATGTTAGGGCAGGTTCAGCACGGAGAATAGGACATATAGGTGTCTATAGGATTACTATCAAAAGAAGAGAGTTCTACATCTTAAAGGGTTCGGCCGAGGATTTGGATGGGTGTCTTCTGCGACTCCGTCTACGGTTCCTGCGATTGGTGGTCTGCCATGGCTGAGATGGTGGGAGCTTGGCAGCAAAAGAGTCAGGTGTTCCTCTCCAATCTGGGAAGTCTACCAGGTCTAGGTTCAGGGAGGAGAGAAAATTGGGCAAATCATCTTTTGTTCGTAGAGTTACAGACTTATTCTCTTTCGTGACTTGAAGAAAAAAGGGGAAGCCCCATCTATATTGCAGGCCTGCGTCCTGGATAGCTATCAGGAGGGGCGAAGGGATCTGCGCTGCATTAAAGTGCGTCTGGAAATGTCCTGGTAGAAGGCCAAATGTGCGCCATCAAAATCAAAATACGGCTTGCCACGCATTTTCTGCATTATGCGGTCCTTGAGAGTGTATCTATGCAGCTTGCAGATAATGTCTCTTGGATTATTAACATGTTGAGAGGGAGGCTTTAGGGCCTTGTGGGCACGGTCTATTTCTATTGTAGCTGTGGCAGGTAATTCTAGGATTTCCCTAAAGATCCCTTCCAGAGTGGGAACAATATCTCTAGCACCAGTTGCTTCAGGCAGCCCGCGTATTCTGATGTTGGCCCTGCTGCTGCGATTCTCCATATCATCCAACTGACAAACCAGGGCCTCAATCTGGTGGTCCTGAGTGGTACACTTATCCTGCAGCATAGATATGACCGGTAATGCTTCTTCCAACCTCTGTTCCAAAGATTCCATTCTGCCCCCTAGATGTGATGTATTAGCTTTAAGCTGAGCTATGTCTTCTTTAAGGGCCTTCTCTACCCTGTCAGCGAAGCGTTTTAGATCAGCTTTTGTGGACAGAGACCAAATATGGCGCCTGATGTCTGCCTCATCCAGGGGGTCTGGGACTTCAAGATCACCATCAGGGGATGAAAGGGCGCCCGGGGATGTCGGGGGGGCATATTCACTCACCGACCCTGGTGATGGTATGGGTGAACAGTCCAAACGATGAGATTGTGCGGCGGCGCTCTGTGAGGCCTTGGACGCTTTCTGGGCCTTTGCAGTCGGCGCCATCTTTGGAGCCTCGCGGTTCCATTCGCCTGGCCCGATGAGGAAGGATTCTAGCTGTCCCTGCCTTGTTCGATCGGTCCGTTGCGGCTGGGAAGATGCCCGGCTTCTCTGTGACATTTTGAGCCTTGGATGGAGTCAGATTCTCTCTCCCAGCTTTGTTTAAGAGCAGCGGTGAGATGGAGCTGCGGAGTCACGCGTCCTCACCCCTCCATAGCCAGGCCACGCCCCCTCATTATGTGTTTTTAATGTTTGCCATGATTGTAATATGCTGCGAATGTCCCCTTTGTCCTCATTCATGCTGGAAGTTTTTAAAGTTCCTTTTTTGTCCTTCATGCATATTTGCCTTCACTAACCTCCCCAGCATGCTATCCTAGACACATACACACCTAGCCTTGTCACTTAACAATGTATTTTGTCAGCTCCACATTAGTGCTTTACCCTAAACACCCCCTAAAATATGCCCAAATATTATTTGTGTCCTTAAATTCATGCAGAGTGCCAGAGGCTTTTTTGGGCTCCCAAAACCATTTGGAACCCTCCCTCCCCCCAACCACTAAGTCATCCGATACCAATCCTCTATCTGCTGACTTTGCCAAACCCATACACACTATACCAACCTCTTTTGTGGTCATATTTCTGGATGAATTCACCAAAGCATGTAGTGAAAGGGCCTGCCTGAATACTTTCAAATGGTACTGTTTAAAGTCTTGTTCTTCTATTATCTTGATAGGTAATCTAAAGGATTTAAAACAGCAAAGTACACCATTACGAAAATCATTAATATAGGTATTGTGAAGACAGTTTATTGACAAAGTGTCCAGTAAAGTTATATGTTTATGTAAAGTCTGATCCAATGATAAGTTCATATTCCATAAAACGGCAAAAATACATTAATAATCCATAAAGCGGTAAAAATGCATTAACACATCATTACATTACATAGTGTAGTAAAATGCCGAAGCCCCGACGCGTTTCGACCTATGTGCGGTCTCTTCAGGGGGCACATTTGAATCTATAAAATAGTACAAATATTCAGAATTATAGATATTTTCTAGAAAAATGTCACATTAAATAAATCATGATGATGAGTTTTACCGTTAAGGATGAAGTAGATGTTTCTAATAGGGGTATTAGGAGCCATCGAGGAGTCCGAGTGGTACGCAGGCCGTCCCCACCTCCCCAGACGGGGGGAGAGAGCCAGCCCCAAGGGGCTTACAAGGAGCCACACTAATACACACCCCCCGGGGGGGCGATGGAGTGCACACCTGCAACAGACATCCATTGATAGCCATTAATGAAGTGATATACTAGTATTTAAGTCATCATTGTAAGTATTAATTTTTTTTTTTTTTAGTTGTATATTGAGACTGAAAATGTGTGCGTATTTGGGAATATTAATTGCGTCACATGAAATAAAAGTGTAAAAATGAAAATATGAAACAAAAATGAGTGAATGATCCAAATAAATTGGTGTTACTACCAGACACAATGTAGTACACAGGAAGTGCCCAGTGTGTGTGTGGAAATGTGTACTTTTGGGTGGTTAAACACCCCTTCCCCGATTTGACATATCAGAGATCAAAACAGGAGCAGTGTGTCTCTTGCCACCTTCAGATTCCTGCATTTGCCAATTTTAGTATATACATAACCTTTGAACATACTTGAATTGTCCTTACAAAGGTTGTTAATGGGTAAACCCAAGTTTGGGATGACATACCCATTCCCTTTTGGGGAACCGGATTGAGATCCAATCCCGTCCCTTTCCATGCACCAGGAGGAATAGACCCCTGTATTGCATGATACTCAAATGCCCCACACGGTAGTTTGTGACTAAACTCCATTGGACTTTATGCAGGAATCTGGAGTTATGGCCTTGGCACTCTGCTCCTGTGTATAACACTCAACATTTATTGTTCCTTTTGGTACATCCTATAACCATTTAAGACGTCTTTTTAAATGTGTTTTATGAGTGCTTGAGGGTATTTTTGCAAGTTCCGGTGGGTGCAGTTGTACCTTCCCCCCCCTCAGGGTGGAGCCTGGCTCCTTTGGGACTTCCCGGCAGGGTGGGGGCGTATGGATTTTTCCATATACCCCTACGTTTGCTCTACTCGGCGTCTGTTACCAGACGCCGAGGCAAGCCTCACCCTGCCGGCGGCATCCCGTGCTCACCTCCGGAGTGTTTATGGCGATGTGCATGTGCGCGAGGGCCCGGTGCGCGCACAGCGTCATGACGTCACGCGCTTTGCGACGGAGATGACGACGGTGGTCGGGATCTATCGGTCTTCCGGGACGCCGAGGGAGCCACACTTGGGCTGCCGCTGGCGGCCCATACATCATGATCCTGGGTGGGTGGGGGAGTTCTGCACGATTATCCCACTAGCCTCAGCCTAGCTATATAAGAGACCAAATGTTTACCAATTAAACAGAATTTCCATGCAGGCCAGGACAGACGGCACTTTTTTCCTAATAACTGCAGTCCGGTTTCTGTTAGCCAACAAGCTCTATACACTTCATACAACCTATATGGGTTATGACACAGCACAAGGTAAAATATCACTTCTTTTTAACCATATCACCTTATTTCACACATCACATCATTCATACACTGTCATATTTGGTTGGCTCTTCATTCATCTTTCATTTTTTACCTTTCACATCTTTGTTTGTGTTTGTTTTTGTTTTTCACTTTTCACTCTCTGCCAACACTTGGTCGATCACACTATGGTTTCATCGCATCATGCACTATCTTAGGGACTCCCTAATTCCACCCACAGTACACATTTCCACACACACACACTGGGCACTTCCTGTGTACTACATTGTGTCTGGTAGTAACACCAATTTATTTGGATCATTCACTCATTTTTGTTTCATATTTTCATTTTTACACTTTTATTTCATGTGACGCAATTAATATTCCCAAATACGTACACATTTTCAGTCTCAATATACAACTAAAAATGAATACTTACAATGATGACTTAAATACTAGAATATCACTTCATTAATGGCTATCAATGGATGTCTGTTGCAGGTGTGCACTCCTTCGCCCCCCCGGGGGGGGGTGTGTATTAGTGTGGCTCCTTGTAAGCCCCTTGGGGCTGGCTCTCCCCCCCTGTCTGGGGAGGTGGGGATGGCCTGCGTACCACTTGGACTCCTCAATGGCTCCTAATACCCCTATTAGAAACATCTACTTCATCCTTAACGGTAAAACTCATCATCATGAGTTATTTAATGTGACATTTTTCTAGAAAATATCTATAATTCTGAATATTTGTACTATTTTATAGATTCAAATGTGCCCCCTGTAGAGACCGCATATAGGTCGAAAGGCGTTGGGGCTTCGGCATTTTACTACACTATGTAATGTAATGATGTGTTAATGCATTTTTACCACTTTATGGATTATAAATGTATTTTTGCCGTTTTATGGAATATGAACATATCATTGGATCAGACTTTACATAAACATATGACTTTACTGGACACTTTGTCAATAAACTGTCTTCACAATACCTATATTAATGATTTTCGTAATGGTGTACTTTGCTGTTTTAAAGCCCCACTGGGGAATCCAAAAATCCTTTAGCTAAATCTATTTCAGGGTGCGCAGCTTTTTTGGTCTTTGTTATATATGTCTCCCTCTAGTTGTAGTTATCTTGATAGGTAATTGCAAATGACAGAGCGATCACATGTAAACAAACCAGCGTCATGTCATGATGCCGATTCCTCTCTCCCCTCTGAGGGGGAGAGATCGGTGGCAGCAACGCTGTGGGCTGGATCTGTAGTGCCCACGGCGCTGCTCTGTGACAATTGCACTCACATCCAGCCATCCATCCATCCATGTTCAGCTATCCCTCCATGCTCAACCGTACTCTAATATCATGCAATACTCTGCAATACCCTGCAATACTCTTCAATACTCTGCAATATCCTGCAATACTCAGCAATACTCTGCAATACCCTGCAATACCCCGTAATACCCCGCAATACTCTACAGTACCCCACAATACTCTGCAATACCCCGCAATATCCTGCAATACTCTGCAATACCCTGCCATACTCTGCCATACTCTGCAATACCCTGCCATACTCTGCCATACTCTGCAATACCCTGCAATACTCTGCAATATCCTGCCATACTCTGCAATACTCTGCAATACCCTGCCATACTCTGCAATACTCTGCAATACCCCGCCATACTCTGCAATACCCTGCAATACCCTGTCATACCCTGCCATACCCTGCAATACCCTGCCATACCCTGCAATACCCTGCAATACCCAGCCATACTCTGCAATACCCAGCCATACTCTGCAATACTCGGTGATACCCATCCATACTCTGCCATACCCAGCCATACCCAGTCATACCCAGTAACCAGTAAAAAACCCCGCAATACCCCACAATACTCTGCAGTACCCCACAATACTCTGCAATACCCCACAATACCCCTCAATACCCCGCAATATCCTGCAATACTCTGCAATACCCTGCCATACCCTGCAATACCCTGCAATACTCTGCAATACCCTGCCATACTCTACAATACTCTGCAATACCCTGCCATACTCTGCAATACTCTGCAATACCCTGCCATACCCTGCAATACCCTGCAATACCCAGCCATACTCTGCAATACCCAGCCATACTCTGCAATACTCGGTGATACCCATCCATACTCTGCCATACCCAGCCATACCCAGTCATACCCAGTAACCAGTAAAAAATTTTAAAGCGTCGCCTATGGGGATTTTTAAGTAGCGAAGTTTGGCGCGATTTCACGAGCGTGTGCAATTTTGAAGGGTGACATGTTAGGTATCTATTTACTTGGCGTAACTTCATCTTTCACATCATGCATAAACATTGGGCTAACTTTACTGTTTTGTTTTCTTTTAAAGCACAAAACAGTTTTTTTTGTCAAAAAAAGTGTTCGAAAAATTGCTGCGCAAATACCGTGCGAGATAAAAGTTGCAATGACCGCCACTGTATTCTCTAGGGTCTTTGCTAAAAAAACAAATACAATGTTTTGGGGTTATATGGAATTTTCTAGCAAATAAATGATGATTTTTACATGTAGGAGAGAAATGTCAGAATCAGCCTGGGTGCTCCAGAACGCCTGGAGGTGCCCCCTGCATGTTGGGCCCACACATGTGGTATCGCCGTATTTGGGAGTAATAGCAGAATGTGTTTTGGGATGTAATTTGTTGTATGCATATGCTGTGTGTGAGAAATAACCTGCTAATATGACAATTTTGTGAAAAAAAAAAAGAAAAAAAAAATCTTGATTTTGCAAAGAATTGTGGGAAAAAATGACAACTTCAAAAAACTCACCATGCATCTTTCTAAATACCTTGGAATGTCTTCTTTCCAAAAAGGGGTCATTTGGGGGGTATTTGTACTTTTCTGGAATGTTAGGGTCTCAAGAAATTAGACCGTCAGTGCTTCAGGTGTGATCAATTTTCAGATATTGGCACCATAGCTTTTGGACGCTATAACTTTCACAAAGACCAAATAATATAAACCAATTTGTACTTATTTTTACCAAAGATATGTAGCAGTATAAATTTTGCCCAAAATTTATGAAGAAAAATTACTAATTTGCTAAATTTTATAACAGAAACAAAGACAAATTCATTTTTTTTTACCGAATTTTCAGTCTTTTTTCTTTTATAGCTCAAAAAATAAAAAACCCAGTGGTGATTAAATACCACCAAAATAAAGCTCTATTTGTTTTAAAAAAAAGGACAAAAATTTCATATGGGTACAGTGTTGTATGACTGAGTAATTGTCATTCAAAATGTGAGAGCACCGAAAGCTGAAAATTCGTCTGGTTAGGAAGGGGGTTTAAGTGCCCAATGGTCAAGTGCAGGGCCGGACTTACCTTTGGGCTTGACTGGGCTCAAGCCCATGGGCCCCACCCATAGGGGGCCCCGCGGGCCCCAGCCGAGTGTGCTTGGCTATACTCGGCTAGTTCTGCTCACAGTCATGCCTAGTCCCGCCCTATGATGGACATAACACAGGGACTGGCGTGACTGTGAGCGGAGCTATCCGAGTACACTCGGTTATGTATGTATATGTATGTTTATGTATGTGCTCGGCTCCACTCACAGTCACGCCCAGTCCCAACATTGGACCTGTGTTATGTCCATCATAGGGCAGGACTGGGCAGGACTGGGCAGGACTGCGAGAGGATCCGAGAAAAGCCGACAGGAGCCAAGATACACAGGACCGGCTCTGTGTATCTCGGAGGCGCCATATTTAAACTGCAGTGACACTGACATGTCACTGCAGTTTAACTGCAGCCTGGGCAAAGCTGCAAATGACACAGACAAGGCTGCAGATGGACACTGATAAGGCTGCAGATGGAGGCTGCAAGGCTGCAAATGACACTGACAAGGCTGCAAGGCTGCAAATGACACTGACAAGGCTGCAAGGCTGCAAATTACACTGATTATTATTATTATTATTATTATTATTATTATTATTATTATACAGTATTTATTTAGCGCCAACAGTTTACGCAGTGCTTTACAATATAAAAGGGAGACAATACAGTTATAATACAATAAGATACAGGATGATTAAGAGGGCCCTGCTCAGAAGAGCTTACAATCTAATAGGGTGGGGCAGGTGGTACAAAAGGTTGTAACTGTGAGGAATGAGCTGATGGAAGTTGTAGGAGATTAGAGACGTGATAGGCTTTCCTGAAGAGATGAGTTTTCAGGAAATGCCTGAAGGTAGCAAGAGTAGGAAATAGCCGGACAGGTTAAGGTAGCAAGTTCCAGAGGATGGGAGAGGCTCTGGAGAAATCCTGGAGACGAGCATGAGAGGAGGAGACAAGAGAGCTTGAGAGTAGAAGGTCTTGAGAAGAGCAGAGAGGACGATTTGGGTGATATTTGGAGGCAAGATTGGTGATGTAGCTCAGGGCAGAGTTGTGAATGGCTTTGTATGTTGTGGTTAGTATTTTGAATTTAATTCGCTGGGTGATTGGGAGCCAGTATAGGGATTGGAGGAGAGGGTTGGCAGCCACTGAGCGGTTGGTAAGGTGGATAAGTCTGGCAGCAGCATTCATGATGGACTGGAGAGGGGAGGAGCCTATGGAGAGGCAGGCCAATGAGAAGGGAGTTGCAATAGTCAAGGCGAGAGATAACAAGGGAGTTAATGAGGAGCTATTTGGTTTTATTTGTTAAAAAGGGGCGAATTTTAGAGATGTTACGGAGGTGAATTCTACAAACATTTGACAACGATTGGATTTGAGGCTAAAATGACATGTCAGAATCTAGGATTACACCTAGTACCCTGGCGGGAGGGGAGGGACTGATGGTTGCATTGTTGATTTTGATGGAAAAGTCGTGGAGGGGGGCACGGGCCGGGGGGAATATTAATAGCTCAGTTTAATAGCACTGATAAGGCTGCAAGGCTGCAAATGACACTGACAAGGCTGCAAATGACACTGGACAGATGGACGCTGTGCAAGGCTGCATTGATGTATGTTATACTGATGTTGGCCAAGAATGTTTGTGTCTAATCTGCTTGCAATGTTATGTGCAAAAAGTTTTTTCCTTAAATATTTTTTTTCCTTAAAACTCTTATCTTGAGGTTTGCTGATTGGTTATTGGCAGTGACGTAGTGCCTCATTTACTGCCGTTGAGAAAACCTGTCTGCATTAGACAGTGATGTAATGGCGGACAAATGGTATCAGAGTGACGCGCTTAAAAGAAAACTAAAGGTTTAAAGTAATGTATAGAAGGTAGGGCCCGAAAGTGACTCAAGCCCAGGGGCCCCCACCACCCTAAGTCCTGCCCTGGTCAAGTGGTTAAATAATCCAAATAAATGTTATACTGATGTTGGCCAAGAATGTTTGTGTCTAATATGCTTGCAATGTTATGTGCAAAAGTACTAATTTTTTTTTTCTTTTTTGTTTCACTCCACAGTTTCCTTCAACACCACAGGAATGGCAGACTGTATCTTCCCAATTTGCCCAGCAATGGGACTTTCCCAAGTGCGGAGGGGCAATAGATGGGAAATACGTCCACATAGTCCCACCCCCCAACTCGATGTCATATGCCCTGTACACACGATCGGACATTGATCGGACATTTCGACAACAAAATCCATGGATCTTTTCCGACGGATGTTGGCTCAAACTTGTCTTGCATACACACGGTCGCACAAAGTTGTCGGAAAATCTGATCATTCTGAACGCGGTGGCTTAAAACACGTACGTCGGGACTATAAACGGGGCAGTAGCCAATAGCTTTCGTCTCTTAATTTATTCTGAGCATGCGTGGCACTTTGTGCATCAGATTTGTGTACACACGATCGGAATTTAAACGATCGGATTTTGTTGTCGGAAAATGTTATATCCTGCTCTCAAACTTTGTGTGTCGAAAATTCCAATGGAAAAAGTCACACACGATCGGAATTTCCGACAACACAATCCGATCGCATTTTTTCCGTCTGAAAATCCGACCGTGTGTACAGGGCATTACTATTACAACTATAAGGGGTTTAATAGTATTGTGATGTTGGCGGTGGTGTCGGCGACATATAAGTTTCTCTATGTGGATGTGGGGAAGAATGGCTGGATGTCGGCTGGTGAAGTCATCACCCAGACCGAGTTCTACGACGGCTTCAGATTGGTGTCTTGGGATTGCCACCTCCGGAAGATAACGTGGCTGGTCTGCCATTCGTCTTTGTCACTGAAGAAGTGTTTCGGATGGGTGATCACCTGATGTGGCTATTCCCGATGAGGACCCTCACCCCGGACCAGAGGCTTTTTAATTACCGGCTGGCCAGAGCCAGAAGAGTGGTGGAGAATGCTTTCCGGGATAATGGCAAGCCGGTTCCGCCTATTCCTTATGCCAATCAACATGGTGGAATATAAACGGAACCATATAATCCTTGCATGCTGCACTCTCCACAACTTTTTAAGCAGAAATTTGATGAACTATGTGGCCTCAGTTGGGCCAGAGGCCGGATTTCAAGACCAAACCCTGACGGCGCTTGAAGCTGGCCGTCCTGGCTTGCCCCCCCAAAGTGCCCGCGAGGTCTGTCTAAAATATATGGAGTACTTTGTGGGTAGGGGGCCATTGATATGCCAGAAAATGTTTAAGAAACATTTTTTAAATAAATTTGTATTGTAAACTGAAAAATATTTCCTTTGATTTACTGCTTGTGTTTCTATTAGCTGTCTCCTAGGTTATCCAATGGGTTTTTCTTTTTGGCCATTTTCTTCAATAGTGCAAACGTAATTTCTTTGATACATGAGGTGACAATGTCTTCTTCAGCTAACTATTATGTTGTGGGTATGTGGGGTAATGTATGTTATGCATTACTGATAAAAATATTCATCATTTTCAGCACCATTAATTAATTTTTTGGAGTGACGAAAATGGCCTGATTATAAAGCAAATTATAAAGCACTGTGGGTGTTATTTACTAAAGGAAAATCCACTTTGCACTACAAGTGCACTGCAAAAGTGCACTTGAAATTGCACTGAAACTGCATTGAAAGTGCACTTGTAGTGCAAAGTGGATTTGCCTTTAGTAAATAACTCCCATTGTCACTGTAAACACCAACTTACTCAAAAAACTGCTATTGAGCATTGAAAGAAGAAGCCACACATTGTTGAGTAGAAATTTTTTTACTCTGTGCACATTCACATGTGCGTTTAGAAAAGGGTTTTTGAACAAACCAACATATTTTTACAATACTTTTTTTTTAAACATTAGAAATATCCTTTTTTGTGGTAAACAGGCATGTTTTTTAAAACATAAAACAATACACAACTCAGGAACTTATAACGTTCAACTTTGATAAATTGAAGGCAATATCAGACATTAGTATGTCCAAACTGTGTTGATATTGCCTTCATCAGATGGGGTGATGTCACCCCTGTGAAAGCCAAATTTTGAAGATGCACACAAATTGGGAGTCAAAATGGGAATTTCGCTCCTGATTCCCAAGCCTAAGGTCGACATGTGCTATCTCCCATCATGGGGGATCAATGGACGTGTTTCGGGGGAACAACCCCTTCCTCTCAGCTACTTGAGTTTCGAGGAAGAGGTTGCACCCACAAAATGCATACATTGATATCCTGTAATGGCAGATAGCACATGTTGACACACTGTGTGCATCTTCAAAATTTGGCTTTCAAAATTTTTTAGAAAATTTAGAAAAATAAAAACAATTTGTAAAATGTTGGTGTGTTTTAGATTCTGCCTAAAACATCAATGATGTTGTTGAGTCTTTTTTCCACATCACTGATGTCTTCCTTGATCTTCTGTAAATCCCTATTGCACACTGTGATCTCCCCGATGATGAGGATCTGTGCACTTGCACTTCTGAAATGTGCTTCTTCTTCCACAACATCGACATCACCTAAAATAAAAAAAAAATACCATGTATTATAAATATGCAGGCATCCATCTATTACCTGAAGCTGTGGTCTCAGACACTCACCTGTTGTGGTCACTATTTCACCCACTTCATAAACCTCTCATTCCTCCACATCCTCAGGTTGTGGTGTGGGGATTTCCCCTTCTTTAGGAGGTGGGGGGTCCCTGGTGTCCTCAGATGTCCCGAGTCTTTTCTCCCCTATGAATAAAAAAAAGGTATAATTAGCACACAGATATTTGAGGGCAGAAATAGGAATATGAAACATTGCTTGGAAGTGTCATACAATTGTCTATTTTGGCAGAGTTCCAAGCTGAAAACATGATTTTTTCCCTTTCTTAAAGCTGGAATACTTACCTTTTTTGGTAAAGTTTCCCATAAGAAGATTTGCGTTGCGCTTGATTAAATATCATATGGGGAAATATCCAAAATCACTTGTGAAAATAATGTCACTGCTCACATATAATGTGCATAATTGTGCAAAAAATATATATATAAAAAAGGTTTGCGTTGTGCTTGATTATATATCATACGGGTTAATATCAAATTCTATTGTAAAATTAAAATAATTTATATCACTCACATGCAATATGCATACAATATATATATAAACCTGTGAACAGTTAAAATATGAAGTGCACACATGCACCTTGAATGGTGCTAAAATATAATTGTGCGTAAATTATATATCAAATGTAGTGACAAAACTTGAAAAAACATGCAATGCTCTTATAACGTGCAACATGCAAATATCTATTGAAATATTAAACATAAAACGCACACTGCGTTTGTAGAGATGCAATCAACAATTCTCATATTAGTGTCCCAAAATAAAAAGTGCTTCCATATCCATAAGAATCAAAAAACTTCCAAATCCTCCAATGTGCTGAATTCCAGTGCCATAAACAACCGTGATGTGCCTCTGTGCCCCCCCACAGTGGTTGCGCTCACCTTGGAGCGTGTGACACAGTGTTTAAATTGTGTCAAAACACGCTGTGTAGCCACCCCCTGGGCTATGTATGGTTAGCTAGATCGATCTCCACTCTGGGTCAGTTTGGCTCCATAGACATCATTCATAAAAACGAAAAGAGACTATATAGTGTAATCCAATTTAAAGTATTTATTCGAACGACAATTTTCCCACAAAAGGGTTACTCACATTTCCTTGGTGCTATTGTGCACCAAACAATCCAAAGCTCTGAAGGGTATACCGAATGGTCTGCCGCGGGGTATGCGCTTCTCCCGGCTCAGCTGCTCACTGCTCAGCTGTTCGCTGCTCACGGAGGAAGCACCAAGGAAATGTGAGTAACCCTTTTGTGGGAAAATTGTCGTTCGAATAAATACTTTAAATTGGATTACACTATATAGTCTCTTTTCGTTTTTATGAATGATGTCTATGGAGCCAAACTGACCCAGAGTGGAGATCGATCTAGCTAACCATACATAGCCCAGGGGGTGGCTACACAGCGTGTTTTGACACAATTTAAACACTGTGTCACACGCTCCAAGGTGAGCGCAACCACTGTGGGGGGCACAGAGGCACATCACGGTTGTTTATGGCACTGGAATTCAGCACATTGGAGGATTTGGAAGTTTTTTGATTCTTATGGATATGGAAGCACTTTTTATTTTGGGACACTAATATGAGAATTGTTGATTGCATCTCTACAAACGCAGTGTGCGTTTTATGTTTAATATTTCAATAGATATTTGCATGTTGCACGTTATAAGAGCATTGCATGTTTTTTCAAGTTTTGTCACTACATTTGATATATAATTTACGCACAATTATATTTTAGCACCATTCAAGGTGCATGTGTGCACTTCATATTTTAACTGTTCACAGGTTTATATATATATTGTATGCATATTGCATGTGAGTGATATAAATTATTTTAATTTTACAATAGAATTTGATATTAACCCGTATGATATATAATCAAGCACAACGCAAACCTTTTTTATATATATATTTTTTGCACAATTATGCACATTATATGTGAGCAGTGACATTATTTTCACAAGTGATTTTGGATATTTCCCCGTATGATATTTAATCAAGCGCAACGCAAATCTTCTTATGGTATATTCTCTGCACGGTTATAAGTACGTGGACTGCGTCTGCTGCTAGATATTTATCTTTGATATATTCTCGGTATATAACAACTTGTTACTGCTTGTATACTGAGCATAGGATTATTGTGGCTCGCAAGACTTCTATCTTTTGTTTTTGGTAAAGTTTCACACATGTAGACACCCCTAGTATCCACTAGAGCACCTGTGTGGAACACCCTAAAAAGTTTGTTCTGGTGTCCCACACTAGTGCTCCTGCGTCCAGATGTGTAAACAGCTGCTGAGTGTCCTCTCCTTAACCACTTCAGCCCCGGACCATTTGGCTGCCTAAGGACCAGAGGACTTTTTCCAATTTGGCACTGCGTCGCTTTAACTGCCAATTGCGCGGTCATGCAATGCTGTACCCAAACAAAATTTGCGTCCTTTTCTTCCCACAAATAGAGCTTTCTTTTGATGGTATTTGATCACCTCTGTCGTTTTTATTTTTTGCGCTATAAACAGAAAAAGACCGAATATTTTGAAAAAAAATGATATTTTCTACTGTTTGTTATAAAAAAAATCCAATAAACTCAATTTTAGTCACACATTTAGGCCAAAATGTATTTGGCCACATGTCTTTGGTAAAAAAAATGTCAATAAGCGTATATTTATTGGTTTGCGCAAAAGTTATAGCGTCTACAAACTAGGGTACATTTTCTGGAATTTACACAGCTTTTAGTTTATGACTGCCTATGTCATTTCTTGAGGTGCTAAAATGGCAGGGCAGTACAAAACCCCCCAAATGACCCCATTTTGGAAAGTAGACACCCCAAGGAAATTGCTGAGAGGCATGTTGAACCCATTGAATATTTATTTTTTTTGTCCCAAGTGATTGAATAATGACAAAAAAAAAAAATATTTACAAAAAGTTGTCACTAAATGATATATTGCTCACACAGGCCATGGGCCTATGTGGAATTGCACCCCAAAATACATTCAGCTGCTTCTCCTGAGTACGGGGATACCAAATGTGTGGGACTTTTTGGGAGCCTAGCCGCGTACGGGGCCCCGAAAACCAATCACCGCCTTCAGGATTTTTAAGGGTGTAAATTTTTGATTTCACTCTTCACTGCCTATCACAGTTTCGGAGGCCATGGAATGCCCAGGTGGCACAAAACCCCCCCAAATGACCCCATTTTGGAAAGTAGACACCCCAAGCTATTTGCTGAAAGGCATGGTGAGTATTTTGCAGCTCTCATTTGTTTTTGAAAATGAAGAAAGACAAGAAAAAAATTTTTTTTTTCTTTTTTCAATTTTCAAAACTTTGTGACAAAAAGTGAGGTCTGCAAAATACTCACTATACCTCTCAGCAAATAGCTTGGGGTGTCTACTTTCCAAAATGGGGTTATTTGGGGGGGGGGTTGTGCCACCTGGGCATTCCATGGCCTCCGAAACTGTGATAGGCAGTGAAGAGTGAAATAAAAAATTTACGCCCTTAGAAAGCCTGAAGGCGGTGCTTGGTTTTCGGGGTCCCGTACGCGGCTAGGCTCCCAAAAAGTCTCACACATGTGGTATCCCCGTACTCAGGAGAAGCAACAGAATGTATTTTGGGGTGTAATTTCACATATTTCCATGGCATGTTTGAGCAATATATCATTTAGTGACAACTTTGTGCAAAAAAAAAATTGTCTCTTTCCCGCAACTTGTGTCACAATATAAAATATTCCATGGACTCGTCATGACTCTCAGCAAATAGCTTGGGGTGTCTACTTTCCAAAATGGGGTCATTTGGGGGGGTTTTGAACTGTCCTGGCATTTTATGCACAACATTTAGAAGCTTATGTCACACATCACCCACTCTTCTAACCACTTGAAGATAAAGCCCTTTCTGACACTTTTTGTTTACATGAAAAAATTATTTTTTTTGCAAGAAAATTACTTTGAACCCCCAAATATTATATATATTTTTTAAAGCAAATGCCCTACAGATTAAAATGGTGAGTGTTTCATTTTTTTTTTTCACACAGTATTTGCGCAGCGACTTTTCAAATGCATTTTTTGGGGAAAAAACACACTTTTTAAAATTTTTATGCACTAAAACACACTATATTGCCCAAATGTTTGATGAAATAAAAAAGATGATCTTAGGCCGAGTACATGGATACCAAACATGACATGCTTTAAAATTGCGCACAAACGTGCAGTGGCGACAAACTAAATACATTTTTAAAAGCCTTTAAAAGCCTTTACAGGTTACCACTTTAGATTTACAGAGGAGGTCTACTGCTAAAATTACTGCCCTCGATCTGACGTTCGCGGTAACACCTCACATGCATGGTGCAATTGCTGTTTACATTTGACGCCAGACCGACGCTTGAGTTCACCTTTGTGCGAGAGCAGGGGAGACAGGGGTGCTTTTTTTTTTTTTTCTTTATTATTTTTTTGCTTTTTTATCTCATTTTTAAACTGTTCCTTTCATTTTTTTTTTAAATAATTTGTATTGTTATCTCAGGGAATGTAAATATCCCCTATGATAGCAATAGGTAGTGACAGGTACTCTTTTTTGAAAAAATTGGGATCTATTAGACCCTAGATCTCTCCTCTGCCCTCAAAGCATCTGACCACACCAAGATCGGTGTGATAAAATGCTTTCCCAATGGCGCTGTTTACATCCGGCGAAATCTAAGTCATGAAATGCTCTTAGCTTCTGGTTTCTTAGGCCATAGAGATGTTTGGAGCCACTCTGGTCTCTGATCAGCTCTATGGTCAGCTGGCTGAATCACCGGCTGCATTCTCAGGTTCCCTGTTGAGACAGGAGAGCCAGAGAAAAACACGGAAGACGGTGGGGGGGGTCATTCCCTCCCACTGCTTGTAAAAACAGTCTAGAGGCTAATTAGCCGCTAGGATTGCTTTTACATGAAAGCCGACCGCTGGCTGAAAAGAATGATACCAAGATGATACCTAAACCTGCAGGCATCATTCTGGTATAACCACTCAAAGTCGTGAATGGCGTACCTGAAGACAAAAAAATGGTTAACAATAAAGCACAGTAAACGGTAAAGTATAAAAAATTGCATACCTGAAAAGCAAACATGATAAAACATAATAACAATAAAACATTGCAGAATAGAATACAGTAAAAAAGAGCAGAACAATAGAGAGAGAATAGAGAGAGAGAGAACAATAAAACGAAAAAAAAAAATTTTATTTTATATATTTTTTTTTTTTTTTACACTTTTTTTTGTAACTAACTTTTATAACTGTAACCGGTTCCAGGTTCGGGTCTCTCAAAATGTGATGGCATCTTGGGAGACCCTGTGAAAGTGTGCCTAGTCTGTGCAATGCTGTACCCTACGCTAATACTCAACTAGTGAATGGTAGCGTTCAAAACATTCACCAATGCAAAGACCAGGATTGTCAGGACAGGAGGGACAATAATAGCGGGTGTCACGCCTATATCCGCGCTTGCTGCAGACACGACATCTTTTTGGGGGGGTTCGCTGGGTAGGGGTACTCGGGAGGACATAAAGAAAATGCCTCTCATGCAGCCGACTGCATTTGGTTGGGGATGTGAATGGGGGAAGTACGGGCGCTGCAGAAGTGGTGGGTTCCCAATTAGGATTGGCAAATGCAGCAGGAAGGGCACTATGGGCACGACGGGCCTGTGTTTGTCTTCTTCTTGGTGGCAGCGGGACACTACTTGTGCTTGCCACCTCACCAGCTTGAACTGCACTTATGGGACTCGCCACGTCACCAAGTCTTACTGCAGTGCTGGTTTGACTATGACAGGGGTGTACTATGCCGCTGGTGCTTGCCAGTTCACCAAAACGCTACCAAAAAAACTGTTAGCGATCGCAGGGATCAGTCCTGACTCTGCGAACGCTGCAGTTATGCGTTTAGTGTTTTGTAAGTGACAGTGATCGATCGATACTGCACTTGGGTGGGCTGGGCTGGGCCGGGCGGAGGGGCAAAACGCAGGTGCTAGCAGGTATCTGGGCTGATCCCGCTAACGCTGCATTTTTGGGAACCCTAAACTGCTGGGGACACTAGTATAGATCTGATCGGATCAGATATTGATCCGTACAGAATACTATACCACTAAGGGAGGCGTATGCTGCGTGCGTGGATGTTAGCGGTACTGGCGCTAATCTGACGCTGCCTGGGGCGACGCATATCACCGCCGGGCGATCAGGGGGCTAAACCTTTATTCGGTAATAAACGGCGGGTGCCCCGACATTATAAAAACAAACGAACTAACCAGCGTCACCCGTAACAGTTATACGATGATCAGTGGTGAAAGGGTTAACTAGGGGGCAATCAAGGGGTTAAAACATTTATTAGGTAGTATATGGGGGTCCTTGTCGCTATAAAACGCTGACGGCGAACCTAAATATTTACCTCCCTAACTAGCGTCACCAGTGACACCAATACAGCGATCAGAAAAATGATCGCTTAGCGACACTGGCGACAGGGGGTGATCAAGGGGTTAAAACTTTATTAGGGGGTACCCTAGACCTAAAGGGGGCTAACAGTAACTGTCCTACCACACTAACTGTCACAAACTGACACCATGCAGTAATCAGAAAAAAAAAAAAAAAACAGCTTGGTGTCAGTGTGACGGGGGGGGGGGGGGTGATTGGGGGTGATCGGGGGGTAAAGGGGGATGTTTTGTGTGCCTGGCATGTTCTACTGTATGTGTGTGTGTTGTGCACTCACATTGCAGTCTTCTCTCCTCGGCGCCGGAACGGAAAATAACGAGCCGAGGAGAGATGACATCATTTCCTTTGCTGCTGTTTAGCATACAGCAGCATAGGAATGATTCTATTGGCCAGCGGCGATCGCGAGGGGGGGGCCACGAATGGATGGTCTCCCCCTCACCTCCGATCGCCGCTGGACAATAGCGGACCGCCTCGGGCACCGGGGGGGGTCCGTTCAGACCCCCCGCCCGCGGGAGGCAGATCATGTGTATGTACGTGATTCTGCCTGCCCGTGCTGCCTTGCCGACGTACATCGGCGTGAGGCGGTCCTTAAGTGGTTAAACTGAATCAAGTTTACATTTCATTATAGTTACAAACCCATCTAGACAACAATGTACTAAACTTCTTTGAGTACAAATAGGCATGACCAAATGTAATTAACCTGCATCTGCCAAAAACATTGTATTAGTGGGCGGACGAACAATGTTTACTACGAACAATTACTGTGCCCACGAACCTGAAAGTTGACATTTTAAACTGTACAACAGTAAAGAAAAGCACATGGAGCAGCACTAAAGTAATAATAATTATAGGAACACAAGACAACTACTTACTTTTTAGAAGCAGTTTCCTGATCCTTCTCTACTGATCGTGCTCCCTCAATTTCAGGTCTGACCAGCATTTCCTCAATTGATCCTTGGATCATCGTACCCCAAAATTCCTGTACAAACTTTTCATAACTTTAGTCATGATCTTGGCCTTTCTCACATTTGGGTTTGGGTAAGGTCCATGCTTTCCATCATATTCGGCCCTCTTCAAGATGTCCACCATCTCCACCATCTCTACAAAGGATATATTTGAGGCCTTAAATCTCCTCCGGGATCGGGACGTTCGTGGCTCCGGCCTTTCATCGTTGCTGCTGCTGTCTGCATGCACTTGTTCTTTCTCCGCCATGTGCTCTCCCACTGCGCCGAAAGAGAAGGGGCGGGGAAAATACTAGAAAGAAGGTCAGGGGTGGGCGGAGCTTAACGCATGTGCAGTGTAAAAAAGGCAGAACACGCGTGCTTCGTAAGTACGATCTGTGAGCGGAGGAAGTTCTAACGAAGGTCGAATTTTAACTTGGGGCATCATTGGCCTATACTGCTTAGAAATTGAGGCCTATATTGGGACAATATTAGGAGAGTTTAGCCTGACATTAGGGTTTGTGTTGTGTCTTGCAGATAAAATGGATCGATTCAATGATCATGTTGAAGAATGAAGGTTCCTTCCCCAACTCATTGATTTTTATAGAGAGCTGCCCTGTCTGTGGCAGACAAAACACCCCTTTTATACAAATCGACTAAAGAGGAAGGCAGCACTGGATAAATTGCTGGAATTTGTGAAGCTGCAGATCCCCACGGCAACCATTTGAAGTGTAAAATTGGTGGCCTGAGGAGCACTTATAATAGGGAGCTCAAGAAGGTCCAGGATTCCATGAGATCAGGAGCAGCAGCAGATGACATTTATCTCCCCAGGCTGTGGTACTACGACAGACTGCGGTTTCTGTCAGATCAAACTGAAATCAGACCATCACTCTCAACCCTTCCTTCCACTCTTCTTTCCACCCCAGCTGAGGCTTCTGACGTCCAACCTGGGCCTTCCACCCAGGAAGAAGATGTGAAGGAGCCCAGCTTGAGTCAGGTATAGCATCGTTAAACAGATTTCTCAAAATTGTGTGTGATTGATGAACAATAAACTAAAATTATGTCCCTTTTTCATACACAGGAAAGCCTCAGTGGCAGCCAGGAGGTGGCGGGGGTAAGTGGCAGCCAGGAGGTGGCCGGGCCCAGTAGCCTGACCGAATCCCAGGTCCCTCCCCTCCACCTTCAACAAAAAAGGCCCAGGAAGGGGAGGAGTCAGCACTTGCATTAATTCGGCAGGCTTCTGCGGCCCTCAGAACCCCCCCAGTCTTCTTGAGGCCTATGCCTGCATGGCTACCAACAAAATGCAGGAAATGGAGGTGGGCCAACGCCTTATTTGTGAGGAAGTGATATATATGGCCCTAAATAAGGGTTTGGGGCAAACTCACAAGCAAAACCCACCTGTGTGAGTTGGACCATCCACCTCCTCCACCTCCTGCCACAACTCCAACACCAGAGCCACAGCCTGGAAGCAAGCATGGAAGCAAGCATGTAAGGAAGACAAGAGAGTGATGGCCTGGGTTCAGTCTGGTCTGGCAAAAGACGCAGGCTGTTGTAAGCCCACAGCCTGGGGGCATATATGTCATCTGCTGCTGTTCCTGATCTCTCAGAGCCCTGGACCGGATTGTGCTCCATATTAAATGGACTCCTCAGGCTACCAATTTTGCATGTCAAATAGTTGATGTGTGCCCTGGGGTACAAAGGCTTCTCTAATTTCACCGGTTTATCCAGCATTGCCTTACTCTTTATTTTGTTATGACCCCTTAATAAATGTCTATTTTTTTGCACAAATCATTGGCTATGTGCTTGAATTAAAAAAGGACAGTTTGTTTGTGAGTAGGCAGGTACATTTCAAAAATACAAGGTCAAATTAACAAGGGACACCAACACCAACCAACCTCCTTGAGGTTAAAAAATACAAGATCATAATGGTGTTGTGGTAACTTGACACACAAAATGACAAAAAATATTATGGCGATCACTAGAAAAAAAAAAAAACAGGAGATCTTGATTTTTTTTAAAAAATGAGATCACTAGAAAAATAAATTCTAAACAATATTATGGAGATCTGTCGAAAAAAATAACAAATATTATTCAGGAGATCACGAGAAATAATAAAGAAATCAGTTTGTGTGAATATCAGCAGCAAAACAACTTCATAATTCTAGCATTATAAAGAAGAAGAGAATGTGCTGCATTGAAAGATTAAAAAATTTGCAGCGAGATGAATTTGCTATCTCCATTACGAATGCTAGTTTTACCAGACCGATCGCTTCTGTCTCGTACATGATTCAGAGCATGCGTGGAATTTTGTGCGTCGGAATTGTCTACACACGCTCGTAATTTACGAGAACGGATTTTGTTGTCGGAAAATTTGAGAACCAGCTCTCAAATTTTTGTTGTCGGAAATTCAGACAAAAAATGTACGATGGAGCCTACACACAATCAGAATTTCCGACAACAAGCTCCTATCGAACATTTGTTGTCCGAAATTCCGATCGTGTGTACGTGGCATTAGAAGGCAAACCGGGTATATCATAGGAACAAGCAGGGTCTGGTCATGGGTCACAGGAGCTGACGACCACTCAGCAATGATCTTGGGTCTTGCAGTGCTTTAAAAAGACCACTGAGCGCCAGTGGTGGCCGCTACACAAGGGGTGCAGGGGCGCCGCCCCCCATCTGTGCGTCCGGCCCCCTAATCTACATGCGGGGCTCTGGACGCATGGATTCCGTTGACACTTATGACACTTCTTTGAGTACAAATAGGCATGACCAAATGTAATTAACCTGCATCTGCCAAAAACATTGTATTAGTGGGCGGACGAACAATGTTTACTACGAACAATTACTGTGCCCACGAACCTGAAAGTTGACATTTTAAACTGTACAACAGTAAAGAAAAGCACATGGAGCAGCACTAAAGTAATAATAATTATAGGAACACAAGACAACTACTTACTTTTTAGAAGCAGTTTCCTGATCCTTCTCTACTGATCGTGCTCCCTCAATTTCAGGTCTGACCAGCATTTCCTCAATTGATCCTTGGATCATCGTACCCCAAAATTCCTGTACAAACTTTTCATAACTTTAGTCATGATCTTGGCCTTTCTCACATTTGGGTTTGGGTAAGGTCCATGCTTTCCATCATATTCGGCCCTCTTCAAGATGTCCACCATCTCCACCATCTCTACAAAGGACATATTTGAGGCCTTAAATCTCCTACGGGATCGGGACGTTCGTGGCTCCGGCCTTTCATCGTTGCTGCTGCTGTCTGCATGCACTTGTTCTTTCTCCGCCATGTGCTCTCCCACTGCGCCGAAAGAGAAGGGGCTGGGAAAATACTAGAAAGAAGGTCAGGGGTGGGCGGAGCTTAACGCATGTGCAGTGTAAAAAAGGCAGAACACGCGTGCTTCGTAAGTACGATCTGTGAGCGGAGGAAGTTCTAACGAAGGTCGAATTTTAACTTGGGGCATTATTGGCCTATACTGCTTAGAAATTGAGGCCTATATTGGGACAATATTAGGAGAGTTTAGCCTGACATTAGGGTTTGTGTTGTGTCTTGCAGATAAAATGGATCGATTCAATGATCATGTTGAAGAATGAAGGTTCCTTCCCCAACTCATTGATTTTTATAGAGAGCTGCCCTGTCTGTGGCAGACAAAACACCCCTTTTATACAAATCGACTAAAGAGGAAGGCAGCACTGGATAAATTGCTGGAATTTGTGAAGCTGCAGATCCCCACGGCAACCATTTGAAGTGTAAAATTGGTGGCCTGAGGAGCACTTATAATAGGGAGCTCAAGAAGGTCCAGGATTCCATGAGATCAGGAGCAGCAGCAGATGACTTTTATCTCCCCAGGCTGTGGTACTACGACAGACTGCGGTTTCTGTCAGATCAAACTGAAATCAGACCATCACTCTCAACCCTTCCTTCCACTCTTCTTTCCACCCCAGCTGAGGCTTCTGACGTCCAACCTGGGCCTTCCACCCAGGAAGAAGATGTGAAGGAGCCCAGCTTGAGTCAGGTATAGCATCGTTAAACAGATTTCTCAAAATTGTGTGTGATTGATGAACAATAAACTAAAATTATGTCCCTTTTTCATACACAGGAAAGCCTCAGTGGCAGCCAGGAGGTGGCGGGGGTAAGTGGCAGCCAGGAGGTGGCCGGGCCCAGTAGCCTGACCGAATCCCAGGTCCCTCCCCTCCACCTTCAACAAAAAAGGCCCAGGAAGGGGAGGAGTCAGCACTTGCATTAATTCGGCAGGCTTCTGCGGCCCTCAGAACCCCCCCCAGTCTTCTTGAGGCCTATGCCTGCATGGCTACCCAGAAAATGCAGGAAATGGAGGTGGGCCAACGCCTCATTTGTGAGGAAGTGATATATATGGCCCTAAATAAGGGTTTGGGGCAAACTCACAAGCAAAACCCACCTGTGTGAGTTGGACCATCCACCTCCTCCACCTCCTGCCACAACTCCAACACCAGAGCCACAGCCTGGAAGCAAGCATGGAAGCAAGCATGTAAGGAAGACAAGAGAGTGATGGCCTGGGTTCAGTCTGGTCTGGCAAAAGACGCAGGCTGTTGTAAGCCCACAGCCTGGGGGCATATATGTCATCTGCTGCTGTTCCTGATCTCTCAGAGCCCTGGACCGGATTGTGCTCCCTATTAAATGGACTCCTCAGGCTACCAATTTTGCATGTCAAATAGTTGATGTGTGCCCTGGGGTACAAAGGCTTCGCTAATTTCACCAGTTTATCCAGCATTGCCTTACTCTTTATTTTGTTATGACCCCTTAATAAATGTCTATTTTTTTGCACAAATCATTGGCTATGTGCTTGAATTAAAAAAGGACAGTTTGTTTGTGAGTAGGCAGGTACATTTCAAAAATACAAGGTCAAATTAACAAGGGACACCAACACCAACCAACCTCCTTGAGGTTAAAAAATACAAGATCATAATGGTGTTGTGGTAACTTGACACACAAAATGACAAAAAATATTATGGCGATCACTAGAAAAAAAAAAAACAGGAGATCTTGATTTTTTTTAAAAAATGAGATCACTAGAAAAATAAATTCTAAACAATATTATGGAGATCTGTCGAAAAAAATAACAAATATTATTCAGGAGATCACGAGAAATAATAAAGAAATCAGTTTGTGTGAATATCAGCAGCAAAACAACTTCATAATTCTAGCATTATAAAGAAGAAGAGAATGTGCTGCATTGAAAGATTAAAAAATTTGCAGCGAGATGAATTTGCTATCTCCATTACGAATGCTAGTTTTACCAGACCGATCGCTTCTGTCTCGTACATGATTCAGAGCATGCGTGGAATTTTGTGCGTCGGAATTGTCTACACACGCTCGTAATTTACGAGAACGGATTTTGTTGTCGGAAAATTTGAGAACCAGCTCTCAAATTTTTGTTGTCGGAAATTCCGACAAAAAATGTACGATGGAGCCTACACACAATCAGAATTTCCGACAACAAGCTCCTATCGAACATTTGTTGTCCGAAATTCCGATCGTGTGTACGTGGCATTAGAAGGCAAACCGGGTATATCATAGGAACAAGCAGGGTCTGGTCATGGGTCACAGGAGCTGACGACCACTCAGCAATGATCTTGGGTCTTGCAGTGCTTTAAAAAGACCACTGAGCGCCAGTGGTGGCCGCTACACAAGGGGCGCAGGGGCGCCGCCCCCCATCTATGCGTCCGGCCCCCTAATCTACATGCGGGGCTCTGGTCGCATGGATTCCGTTGGGGTCTTTTTTTTTTTTAAGCACTTGATTACAGCCAGAGGCTCTGATTGGCTTCAAAGAAGAGTGGGCTCTTGTGTCACTAGCGAGTGAATATTAGCTATTGTCTTCCTAATTTTCCTCCCAGGCAAATCGGGAAGCCCCTATTGGCCAGGGAGTCTAAAGACTCCCTGGCCAATCATGTCTCAGGACACATTTCCTGTTTCTGTTTGGCCGGGAGGAGAATGTCTCCCTGTGTGCTCGTCAGAGCGGCTCCGGCTCTTCCTTCTCCAAGCCTCCATAAGGTAAGGCAGCTTTCTCAAATGGCACATTATCAGTGAATCGGTGGCTTTCGTCTCCCGAGGGTGGGGGGTGGCGGGAGGGTTGGAAGATTGCCGCCGTCCGACCCTGGTTCTGTGCACTGTTCCGCATGCATGTTCAGTTCTTTGAGCATGGGTATGAATTTGGTTTTCCTGATGTTCAGCAAATGGCCAAGAATGGGGTGTTTGGCCGCCCACTGGAGCCAGAAGATCAGGTTGGTGGGTTGCTGAACATCTCATTTAGTTTGCCCAAATGCTGAACATGTACAATTCAGACTAAACATGGGTTCAGTCCAAATTTGAAAGCTCCTTTCTAAACAATATATTTAATGGTTTACAAAAAATGTATTAAAGTTTTATTTGTTCTTGTTTACTTGCAGACTTTGAATACAGCACAACATGTCTTCTATTGAGGAAGCCTCGCAGACATTAAGAAATCTAAAGGATAAATTAATAATTATATTTGAAAAGAATGTCTATGGTTTGTACGAGGTGCTTGAGTCACTCGATCTTCTATCCTTGGACGAAGTCTTGGATCTCTTTAATGAGAATATTCCTGTCAAAAGTGGGAAGATGATAGACATTATACTACAGAAGGGAGAATCATCTTCAAAAATATTTCTGGATCATCTGCAGGTTATGATTACCAGGTTCCCTGCATTGTCCAGTTTGCCTCTCTACCATCAAAAGGGTAAGTCATTTCCTAAGGAGTTTTTTTTTTTAACCAACCCCCCCCCCCCAAAAAAAAAAAAAACATTATTATATACGCCATAGATGTAATGGATGCTCTTTTTTTCTTTTTTTACCTGGTGATTCTGCAAGTAACATATGTAGTGGTATTAAATGACTTTATACCCCACTGGCTACCCCGACTCTGCAGATACTCTCTTACCTCTGATGTTATCAATGAAAAACTCACACAATATCACTGAACCACTCAGAAAGTTTACTAGAGTGAATAATAAACACAATGAACCATATGAATAAACACAAACAATAAATGACAGTTGGTAGCACTCAATTTGGGTATGAAAACTATAGACTGAATAATCACCGTAGGAAGTATATGTAGGCAGTTGTACAATGGGACAAGTGTTCAATATCCTTCAATACCTATATTAAACACCTTCCCACTGAGGCCTCAATACACACACAAAATTGCTATATAATGTTCCTTACATTCAATAATACAATGCAATATCTAACATGTACTCAATGGCTTCCCCTAGGTTGTAATTCAACGTTCAAATTAAAAATAGAACAGCAGTGCTTTGCAGAAGAAATAGAAGATAATAAAAGTTCCTTGACTCCGGATATCTTCAGCTAGCCTGTAGTTTAAACTGCAGTATTTGTAATCCGCAAGGCAAAAGAGAAAAAGCAAACTGTAGAATAAATGGTACATTAATAACTGCTTAGCTGCAGAAATATGGCACTTGTAAATCCCTCCTTATTAGGGATGAGCCGAACACCGCCCGGTTCGGTTCGCATCAGAACATGCGAACAGGCAAAAAATTTGTTCAAACACGCGAACACCGTTAAAGTCTATGGGACACGAACATGAAAAATCAATCGACTCAAACATCAGCTGTTCGCCAGTTCGCCAAACAGCGAAAAATTTGGGGTGTTCGCGGCAAATTTGAAAGCCACGGAACACCCTTTAAAAGTCCATGGGAGAAATCAAAAGTGCTCATTTTAAAGGCTTATATGCAAGTTATTGTCATAAAAAGTGTTGGGGGACCTGGGTCCTACCCCAGGGGACATGTATCAATGCAAAAAGAAGTTTTAAAAACGGCCATTTTTTCGGGAACAGTGATTTTAATAATGCTTAAAGTGAAACAATAAAAGTGTAATATTCCTTTAAATTTTGTACCTGGGGGTGTCTATAGTATGCCTGTAAAGGGGCGCATGTTTCCCGTGTTTAGAACAGTCTGACAGCAAAGTGAAATTTCAAAGGAAAAAAAGTCATTTAAAACTACTCGCGGCTATAATGAATTGTCGGTCTGACAATACACATAAAAGTTCATTGATAAAAACGGCATGGGATTTCCCCACAGGGGAACCCCGAACCAAAATTTAAAAAAAAATAGCGTGGGGGTCCCCTTAAATTCCATACCAGGCCCTTGAGGTCTGGTATGGATATTAAGGAAAACCCCCACGACAAAATTTTTAAAAAAATGGCGTGGGGGTCCCCACCCCGCGCCAAAATTAAAAAAAAAATGGCGTGGGGTCCCCTCAAAAATCCATACTCGACACTTATCTGAGCACTCAATCTGGCAGGCCGCAGGAAAAGAGGGGGGGCGAGAGAGCACCCCCCTCCTGAACCGTAGCAGGCCACATGCCCTCAACATTGGGAGGGTGCTTTTAGGTAGCCCCCCAAAGCACCTTGTCCCCATGTTGATGGGGAGAAGGGCCTCATCCCCACAACCCTTGCCTGGTGGTTGTGGGGGTCTGCGGGTGGGGAGCTTATCGGAATCTGGAAGCCTCTTTTAAGAAGGGGACCCCCAGATTCCGGCCCCCCCGTGTGAATTGGTAATGGGGTACACCTACAATTTCACAAAAAAAGTGTCAAAAAGGTTAAAAAACACAAGAGACGTTTTTTGACAAGTCATTTATTAATTTCTTCTTCTTTCCACTTCTTCTTACATCTTCTTTCTCCTGGTGTTCTTTCAGTGTTCTTCTTCTTCCTCCATCTTCTTCATCTTCTTCTTCTCCATCTTCTTCTTCCTCCGCTCTTCTCGTCCCGCATCTTCCTCCAGGCTTCTTCTCCACTAAGTCCGCACAATCTGCCTCAGTGGGAGTCTTCAGCCGTGTGATGCTTCGCTTCTTCTGACACTTCTTATAAACCGGGGGGCTGACACATGGGGAATTCACGGGACTTCCCTGTGGCTTTCCCTGTGTTGTCAGAGGGGGGCGGGTTCACTGGGTGGCCCAGCCCTCAATTATATAAGAAGTGTCATAAGAAGCGAAGCGTCACACGGCTGAAGACTCCCACTGAGGCGGATTGTGCGGACAGAGCGGAGAAGAAGCCTGGAGGAAGATGCTGGACGAGAAGAGCGGAGGAAGTAGAAGATGGAGTAGAAAATGAAGAAGAAGATGGAGGAAGTAGAATACCGAAAGAACACCAGAAGAAAGAAGATGGAAGAAGAAGCCGAAAGAAGAAGAAATTAATAAAGAAATTAATAAAGGACTTGTCAAAAACCGTCTCTTGTGTTTTTTAACCTTTTTGACCCTTCATTTGTACCCCATTACCAATTCACACAGGGGGGGCAGGATCTGGGGGTCCCCTTGTTAAAGGGGGCTTCCAGATTCTGATAAGCCCCCCGCCCGCAGATCCCCACAACCACCAGGCAAGGGTTGTGGGGATGAGGCCCTTTTCCCCATCAACATTGGGACAAGGTGCTTTGGGGGGCTACCTCAAAGCACCCTCCCAATGTTGAGGGCATGTGGCCTGGTATGGTTCAGGGGGGGGCGCTCTCTCGCCCCCCCTTTTTTCCTGTGGCCTGCCAGGTTACGTGCTCGTATAAGGGCCTGGTATGGAATTTAGGCGGACCCCAACGCCATTTTTTTTTTAAATTTTGGCGCGGGGTTCCCCTTATTATCCATACCAGACCTGAAGGGCCTGGTATGAAATTTAGGGGGACCCCCACGCATTTCTTAAAAAATTTTGGTTCGGGGTTCCCCTGTGGGGAAATCCCATGCCGTTTTTATCAATGAACTTTTATGTGTATTGTCAGTTTTAAATGACTTTTTTCCTTTGAAATGTCATTTTGCTGTCAGACTGTTCTAAACACGGGAAACATGCGCCCCTTTACAAGCATACTATAGACACCCCCAGGTATGAAATTTAAAGGAATATTACACTTTTATTGTTTCACTTTAAGCATTATTAAAATTACTGCTCCCGAAAAAATGGCCGTTTTTAAAACTTCTTTTTGCATTGATACATGTCCCCTGGGGCAGGACCAAGGTCCCCAAACACTTTTTATGACAATACCATACATATAAGCCTTTAAGATTAGCACTTTTGATTTCTCCCATAGACTTTTAAAGGGTGTTCCGTGGCTTTCGAATTTGCCGCGAACACCCCAAATTGTTCGTTGTTCGGCGAACTGGCGAACAGCCGATGTTCGACTCGAACTCGAAGCTCATCCCTACTCCTTATGTGTGAGTGTAATACAGTACTGACCTTACAGCACAGGGAATAACAAACCCCAGAGTTCAGCTGTATGATGCCTGTGAAGAAGTAGATTCACATCCGTAGAACTACAAGTCTCAACAGCAGTCTGTAAAATAACTCACTCAGCTAACTGTGCACTTTACTGAAATGGGCAGGTGCCCTCTCATCACAATAGACCGAGAGGCTGTAAGGCTCTGTCGGGACTCCCCTCTTGATGTCTCAGTCTGGTGAAAAGATGGCGCCGCTGCGCTGTACTGCTACTCCGGATGGCTGAAGTGCAGGAAACTTCCAGATGTTCTGGTGCTGCAAACCGATTCCCTTGCTAAGCTGGCAGGGCTTTACTCTGAAGTACCTCAGGGGCTGAGGTTTTGAATGGTGTCCAGAGAGGCTGAAAGATGGCCGCGCTGATCCTTTTATTACTGCTCCCAGCATGCAGTGCTGCGTGCTTTGCATTGTCTGTATTGCAGTTCAGGGCTGATCCAGCTAACAGAGTCACTTTCTCCTCCAAACTACATTTCCTACAATACTTTGCTGCGTTCCTTCTCAGGAATTAAAAGAAAGCCCTAACAACATTAACCACTTGACGACCGCCTCACGCTGATATACGACAGCAGAATGGCATGGGCACGCAAAATCACGTACCTGGTACGTCATTGCCTTCCCGTGGGCGGGGGGGTCTGATCGGACCCCCCCCCGGTGCCCGAGGCGGTCGGCTTTGGTCTGGGAGCGTTCAGAGATGAGGGGGAGGCCATCCATTCATGGCCCCCCCCTCGCGATTGCTCCCAGCCAATGAGAATCTTCCCCTGCACAGTAGTAGACAGAGGCAGGGGATGTGATGTCATCTCTCCTCGGCTCGCCATTTTCTGTTCCGGCGCCGAGGAGAGAAGACTGCAATGTGAGTGCACCAACACAACACATCACAGTAGAACATGCCAGGCACACATTACACCCCCCTTTACCCCCCGATCACCCCCCGATCACCCCTCCCCCCCCCGTCACACTGACACCAAGCAGTTTTTTTTTTTTTTTTTCTGATTACTGCATGGTGTCAGTTTGTGACAGTTAGTGTGGTAGGGCAGTTAGTGTTAGCCCCCTTTAGGTCTAGGGTACCCCCCTAACCCCCCCTAATAAAGTTTTAACCCCTTGATCACCCCCCGTCGCCAGTGTCGCTAAGCGATAATTTTTCTGATCGCTGTATTAGTGTCACTGGTGACGCTAGTTAGGGAGGTAAATATATAGGTTCGCCATCAGCGTTTTATAGCGACAGGGACCCCCATATAATACCGAATAAAGGTTTTAACCCCTTGATTGCCCCCTAGTTAACCTTTTCACCAGTGATCACCGTATAACTGTTACGGGTGACGCTGGTTAGTTAGTTCATTTTTTATAGTGTCAGGGCACCCGCCGTTTATTACCGAATAAAGGTTTAGCCCCCTGATCGCCCGGCTGTGATATGCGTCGCCCCAAGCAGCGTCAGATTAGCGCCAGTACCGCTAACACCCACGCAGCATACGCCTCCCTTAGTGGTATAGTATCTGAACGGATCAATATCTGATCCGATCAGATCTATACTAGCGTCCCCAGCAGTTTAGGGTTCCCAAAAACGCAGTGTTAGCAGGATCAGCCCAGATACCTCTAGCACCTGCATTTTGCCCCCCCGCCTGGCCCAGCCCAGCCCACCCAAGTGCAGTATCGATCGATCACTGTCACTTACAAAACACTAAACGCATAACTGCAGTGTTCGCAGAGTCAGGCCTGATCCCTGCGATCGCTAACAGTTTTTTTGGTAGCATTTTGGTGAACTGGCAAGCACCAGCCCCAGGCAGCGTCAGGTTAGCGCCAGTACCGTTAACACCCACGCACGCACCGTACACCTCCCTTAGTGGTATAGTATTTGATCGGATCAATATCTGATCCGATCAGATCTATACTAGCGTCCCCAGCAGTTTAGGGTTCCCAAAAACACAGTGTTAGCGGAATCAGCCCAGATACCTGCTAGCACCTGCGTTTTGCCCCTCCGCCCAGCCCAGCCCAGCCCACCCCGGTCATAGTCAAACCAGCACTGCAGTAACACTTGGTGATGTGTTGAGTCCCATAAGTGCAGTTGAAGCTGGTGAGGTGGCAAGCACAAGTAGTGTCCCGCTGCCACCAAGAAGAAGACAAACAGGCCTGTCGTGCCCATACTGCCCTTCCTGCTGCATTCGCCAATCCTAATTGGGAACCCACCACTTCTGCAGCGCCCGTATTTCCCCCATTCACATCCCCAACCAAATGCAGTCAGCTGCATGAGAGGCATTTTCTTTATGTCCTCCCGAGTACCCCTACCCAAGGAACCCCCCCAAAAAAGATGTTGTGTCTGCAGCAAGCGGAGATTGTGGGCGTGACACCCGCTATTATTGTCCCTCCTGTCCTGACAATCCTGGTCTTTGCATTGGTGAATGTTTTGAACGCTACCATTCATTAGTTGAGTATTAGCATAGGGTACAGAATTGCATAGACTAGGCACACTTTTTCACAGGGTCTCCCAAGATGCCATCACATTTTGAGAGATCCGAACCTGGAACCGGTTACAGTTATAAAAGTTAGTTACAAAAAAAAGTGTAAAAAAAAAAAAAAATATATAAAATAAAAAAAATAGTTGTCGTTTTATTGTTCTCTCTCTCTCTCTATTCTCTCTCTATTGTTCTGCTCTTTTTTACTGTATTCTATTCTGCAATGTTTTATTGTTATTATGTTTTATCATGTTTGCTTTTCAGGTATGCAATTTTTTATACTTTACCGTTTACTGTGTTTTATTGTTAACCATTTTTTTGTTTTCAGGTACGCCATTCACGACTTTGAGTGGTTATACCAGAATGATGCCTGCAGGTTTAGGTATCATCTTGGTATCATTCTTTTCATGTAAAAGCAACCCTAGCGGCTAATTAGCCTCTAGACTGCTTTTACAAGCAGTGGGAGGGAATGCCCCCCCCACCGCCTTCCGTGTTTTTCTCTGGCTCTCTTGTCTCAACAGGGAACCTGAGAATGCAGCCGGTGATTCAGCCAGCTGACCGTAGAGCTGATCAGAGACCAGAGTGGCTCCAAACATCTCTATGGCCTAATAAACCGGAAGCTACGAGCATTTCATGACTTAGATTTCGCCGGATGTAAACAGCGCCATTGGGAAATTGGGAAAGCATTTTATCACACCGATCTTGGTGTGGTCAGATGCTTTGAGGGCAGAGGAGAGATCTTGGGTCCCCAATTTTTTCAAAAAAGAGTACCTGTCACTACCTATAGCTATCATAGGGGATATTTACATTCCCTGAGATAACAATAAAAATGATTAAAAAAAAAAAATGAAAGGAACAGTTTAAAAATAAGATAAAAAAGCAAAAAAATAATAAAGAAAAAAAAAAAGCACCCCTGTCGCCCCCTGCTCTCGCGCTAAGGCAAACGCAAGCGGCGGTCTGTCGTCAAATGTAAACAGCAATTGCACCATGCATGTGAGGTATCACCGCGAAGGTCAGGCAGTAATTGTAGCAATAGCCTCCTCTGTAAATCTAAAGTGGTAACCTGTAAAGGCTTTTAAAGGCTTTTAAAAATGTATTTATTTTGTTGCCACTGCACGTTTGTGCGCAATTGTAAAGCATGTCATGTTTGGTATCCATGTACTCGGCCTAAGATCATCTTTTTTATTTCATCAAACATTTGGGCAATATAGTGTGTTTTAGTGCATTAAAATTTAAAAACGTGTGCTTTTTCCCCAAAAAAATGCGTTTGAAAAATCGCTGCGCAAATACTGTGTGAAAAAAAAATTAAACACCCATCATTTTAATCTGTAGGGCATTTGCTTTAAAAAAATATATAATGTTTGGGGGTTCAAAGTAATTTTCTTGCAAAAATAAATAATTTTTTTATGTAAACAAAAAGTGTCAGAAAGGGCTTTGTCTTCAAGTGGTTAGAAGAGTGGGTGATGTGTGACATAAGCTTCTAAATGTTGTGCATAAAATGCCAGGACAGTTCAAAACCCCCCAAATGACCCCATTTTGGAAAGTAGACACCCCAAGCTATTTGCTGAGAGGCATCTCGAGTCCATGGAATATTTTATATTGTGATACAAGTTGCGGGAAAGAGACAAATTTTTGTTTTTTTGCACAAAGTTGTCACTAAATGATATATTGCTCAAACATGCCATGGGAATATGTGAAATTACACCCCAAAATACAGTCTGTTGCTTCTCCTAAGTACGGGGATACCACATGTGTGAGACTTTTTGGGAGCCTAGCCGCGTACGGGACCCCGAAAACCAAGCACTGCCTTCAGGCTTTCTAAGGGTGTAAATTTTTGATTTCACTCTTCACTGCCTATCACAGTTTCGGATGCCATGGAATGCCTAGGTGGCACAACCCCCCCCCCAAATGACCCCATTTTGGAAAGTAGACACCCCAAGCTATTTGCTGAGAGTTATAGTGAGTATTTTGCAGACCTCACTTTTTGTCACAAAGTTTTGAAAATTGAAAAAAGAAAAAAAAAATGTTTTTTCTTGTCTTTCTTCATTTTAAAAAACAAATGAGAGCTGCAAAATACTCACCATGCCTCTCAGCAAATAGCTTGGGGTGTCTACTTTCCAAAATGGGGTCATTTGGGGGGGGTTTGTGCCACCTGGACATTCCATGGCCTCTGAAACTGTGATAGGCAGTGAAGAATGAAATCAAAAATTTACACCCTTAGAAATCCTGAAGGCGGCGATTGGTTTTCGGGGCCCCGTAAGTGCTAGGCTCCCAAAAAGTCCCACACATGTGGTATCCCCATACTCAGGAGAAGCAACAGAATGTATTTTGGGGTGCAATTCCACATATGTCCATGGCCTGTGTGAGCAATATATCATTTAGTGACAACTTTGTGCAAAAAAAAAAAAAAATTGTCACTTTCCCGCAACTTGTGTGAAAATATAAAATATTCCATGGACTCAACATGCCTCTCAGCAAATAGCTTGGTGTGTCTAGTTTCCAAAATGGGGTCATTTTGGGGGGTTTTGTGCCATCTGGGCATTTTATGGCCTTCAAAACTGTGATAGGTAGTGAGGAGTGAAATCAAAAATTTACGCCCTTAGAAATCCTGAAGGCGGTGATTGGTTTTCGGGGCCCCGTACGCGGCTAGGCTCCCAAAAAGTCCCACACATGTGGTATCCTTGTACTCAGGAGAAGCAGCTGAATGTATTTTGGGGTGCAATTCCACATATGCCAATGGCCTGTGTGAGCATTATATCATTTAGTGACAACTTTTTATAATTTTTTTTTTTCGTCATTATTCAATCACTTGGGACAAAAAAAATTAATATTCAATGGGCTCAACATGCCTCTCAGCAATTTCCTTGGGGTGTCTACTTTCCAAAATGGGGTCATTTGGGGGGGGGTTTGTACTGCCCTGCCATTTTAGCACCTCAAGAAATGACATAGGCAGTCATAAACTAAAAGTTGTGTAAATTCCAGAAAATGTACCCTAGCTTGTAGACGCTATAATTTTTGCACAAACCAATAAATATACGCTTATTGACATTTTTTTTACCAAAGACATGTGGCCAAATACATTTTGGCCTAAATGTATGACTAAAATTGAGTTTATTGGATTTTTTTTATAACAAAAAGTAGAAAATATCATTTTTTTTTCAAAATTTTCGGTCTTTTTCTGTTTATAGCGCAAAAAATAAAAACCGCAGAGGTGATCCAAAGCCATCAAAAGAAAGCTCTATTTGTGGGAAGAAAAGGACACAAATTTCGTTTGGGTACAGCATTGCATGATCGCGCAATTAGCAGTTAAAGCGACGCTGTGCCAAATTGGAAAAAGTCCTCTGGTCTTTAGGCAGCCAAATGGTCCGGGGCTGAAGTGGTTAAGAAGACACTAGAGGGAGCCAAACTCATTTGAAATAATAACAACTGTAATACCTATACAGGGGGTCCCCTAGTTACAAACATCCGACATACAAATGACTCCTACTTACAAATGGAGGGGGACAAGAGGAAGTGAGAGGAAATCTACCCCTAGGAAGAGAAATTCACTCCTTTAAGAGCTATTATGGGGAAAAGGTACCTCCACTGATGCTTTATCACCAAGGCTTGTTTCCACAACAACCCAAAATTTTCAAAATCCAATTGTCATTGGGACAGAAAGTGAGGTGAAATCTTCTGAACAGGGGCACAGACAGCAAAACAAATGTCACAGGGTTGATGATAACCCTTCCCTATGCTATCCAAAAAGCCTAAAAATAGTTGTTTTGGCTGGAGCTACACTTAAAAAATGTGCCTGTTCCAAATTACAAGCAGATTCAACTTAAGAACAAACCTACAGTCCCTAACTTGTTTGTAGTAGCAAACTCTTGGTTACACATACAACTGCCCTAATGCAATCACGCTCATTCACCATAATGTATCTATGGAGGAGTAGCATTGTCACCCAAAGACTAGATGTGTTTCAGAACTACAGAGCACCTGTCTCTCTTATATGTTGAGATATGTTTTGTAGTACACAAATATACTGTAGTTAAGAACAATGCTAAGTGCACTCAGTAGAGGCACAGGATGAAGTCAGCTCACAAGATGTAACAATTTTTTTTCACTGATTCAGCAGATAAAAGGGCATTGTATCAAAAATGACAAAATCTGCACTTTACCAACTTGTGATAGGTGCTCTCTTATACACTATATTTCCAAAAGTATTGGGACACCAGCCTTCACACGCACATGAACTTTAGTGGCAACCCAGTCTTAGTCCGTAGGGTTCATTAATGAGTTGGCCCACCCTTTGCACCTATAACAGCTTCAACTCTTCTGGGAAGGCTGTCCACAAGGTTTAGGAGTATGTCTATGGGAATGTTTGACCATTCTTCCAAAAGCGCTTTTGTGAAGTCAGGCACTGATGTTGGATGAGAAGGCCTGGCCCACAGTCTATGCTCTAATTCATCCCAAAGGTGTTCTATCAGGTTGAGGTTAGGACTCTGTGCAGGCTAGTCAAGTTCATCCACGCCAAACTCCATCATCGATGTCTTTATGGACCTTGCTTTGTGCACTGGTGTGCAGTCATGTTAGAACAGGAAGGGGCCATCCCCAAACTGTTCCCACAAAGTTGGGAGCATGAAGTTGTCAATGTCTTGGTATGCTGACACCTTGAGAGTTCCCTTCACTGGAAGGGGCCAAGCCCAACCCCTGAAAAACAACCCCACACCATAATCCCCCCTCCACCAAATGATTTGGACCAGTGCATAAAGCAAGGAAACTCTTAAGGCGTCAGCATACCAAGACATTTTGGACAATTTCATGCTCCCAACTTTTTTGAGAACAGTTTGGGGATGGCCCCTTCCTGTTCCAACATGACTTGCACCAGTGCACAAAGCAATCACGGGTGGCCGGCGGACATCGGCTCCAGTACTGCACCACGGGTGCGTGCCCTCCAAAGCTGTTAAAGGGACCGGCGTACAGCTACGGCGATTCACGGGAAGGAGCCGACCTGCCGCCGTCATCGGTCTGCAAGGTCATCTTGGTCGGCAAGTGATTAAAAACTTTTTATTGTTTTATTCCAGGTTTTTTAGAACATGGAGAGGGGTAAATGATACAGCACAAGCTATCTATAATGCTTTAAAGGATCAGGATATCTATCTATCTATCTATCTATCTATCTATCTATCTATCTATCTATCTATCTATCTCTCTCTCTATATATATCTATATATATCGATAGATAGATAGATAGATAGATAGATAGATAGATAGATAGATAGATAGATAGATAGATAGATAGATAGATAGATAGATAGATAGATAGATAGATAGATAGATAGATAGATAGATAGAGATATCTATCTATAGATATATATCTATATATATCTATAGATAGATAGATATCTATCTATAGATATATATATTAGGATTACAACCACTTTAAGATCGTCATGATGACATGATTTTATATGAATAATGTAAATTATTATACATACTGTAAATAAATAAGACATCCCATGAAAATAAACCCTTGTGTGTTTTTGTAGCCAAAATTAATATAATACCCGGTCTTCTTTTCGGGGAAACACGGTATATACAGTATCTCTATTTCAATATATTGTGTTAGGTTCGGTGACAATATTCATAAGACTGATTTTAGAGCACAGTATTTAGTGAAATTTTAATTGAATTTTTTTTTAACTTGTAGAAAAGAAAAGCGGATTTCAAGAACTTGTAGAACAGCTGAATATGAAAAATTACTTGACTTCTAAAGTGACCTTATCTGATGTCCTGAGCATTGGATCGGAAGATCTGCAATATGTTGAGCTTCACAATATTAACGAAATTCCATGGCACTTCTTGAGAAACCTCATGGCTTTGAACATGTCTTCACGAAGCACTCAGCTGAAAAAAGAAACAACTAGTCAAGAAGATAATGATGATGATAATGATAATGATGATTGGTTTGATGTACTTAAAGTTGAGAATGATACCTTAAGTACTATCCACCCATTGGATGCCCTTTGTGTTCTCTTGCATTGCTCAGACAGTTTTCTACAGCAAGAGATTGCAACTAAAATGTCCATGTGTCAGTTTGCAGTCCCTCTGCTGCTCCCCCCAGTAGGTGACGGGTCACCCTGCACCTTCTTGCTGTGGGCAATGAGGGGCATTGTAAAGAAGTGGAGACCTCATTCATTATTGGACAGTAAAGGGTTCAGAGAGGAAAATGTGGTGAATATCCCCATGCCAACTGTCTCTTTTGTCAGATTAGGGGAAAATAAATTATCCAAATCTAAAACCCTGAACCAGATCCTTAACCCAGCCCAACAACAACATAACTTCTTTATCTACCATGATATGGAAGGTGGTAACATTAAGAGAAAAATATCTGATGGCCTGGTGGAAGTTTCATGGTACTTTCCTGGTGATAATTCTGATGTTTTTCAAGAACCCATCTCAGTGACCAACCTACGTGGAGACCTGGAGTCCAGCTGGAACCAGTTCACGTTTCTGACTCGAGTGTCGTCAGCTGTCTTCATATTTGTTGAGGACATTTGTGAGAACCAAGTCAGACTGTTGTCGAGCTGTAATAACACTGACACTGAATTTTATTTCATTGTTACCCCAGGTCCTGGTAAAGAGATAAACCAAGAAACTAAGAATTGTTTGAAACATTTAATGGAAACATTACATCTTAGTAAAACTCAATTGATAGTCAAAAGGAATAGTCTAAATGATGCTGCATTTGTGAAAATGATACAAAGCATCCTTAAAAATGTAATACACAAAGAGAGACAACAACCATCATTAGAAAGTATGAAAATGCAGACAAGTGGGCTCCAGATAGATGTGGATGAGAACTTTCCTGACTGTCAAAAAGCAAGAGCATGTGCATGTGTTATTACCTCCACAATAGGAGATGTGGAAGGGTATAAAAAGGAAACGCTAAAACTACAGGGAGATCTATGGAAACAGCTGTCCAAAGTAGAGAAGGAACTTTGCAGAATGATACACCAAGGTAACAAAGATGCCCAAAAATATAAAAATGAACTGGAACAAAAACGTATTGCACTGCACAAAAAACAACATGAGCATGATTTACCCAATCCTATAATGCTCTTTGTAACTGCAATCACTCATTTGTCTCAGGTGCAGAAACAATATTTTTTGAAATGGATGAAATTAGAACTGGATACCATCGCTAGGAAGAATCTTACTGCCTTACAGGTGGAGTACAAAGAGAAATACAAAACCAAGTCAAAGAGTTCCGGGGAACTCAAAGAGGTTGACCAAAAAATATCTGACAGCTCTTTAGGAATTGAACATTTCATCCGTGAGTTAGGACAGTTTTATGAGGCTGAGTGTTCTATGGTTAAAGAAGAAATTATTCCAGCAGAGAGAGCACAGTTTACAGATCTTCCAAAAATTGCCGCTGACCTTCTTTTGGATGGGTTTCCATTGGAGCTCATAGATGGAGATGCCTCAAATATCCCCATTAAGTGGATAACTGATGTCTTGACTGAATTAAGCAACAAGACACAAGTGAAAAGTCAAATTAGAGTGATAACAGTCCTGGGAGTGCAGAGTACAGGAAAATCCACCCTTCTGAACACCATGTTTGGTCTGCAGTTCCCAGTGGCCAGTGGACGATGTACTAGAGGGGCTTTTATTACTTTACTAAAGGTGAAAAAGAATTTTGAAGTACAACTATGCTGTAAATTCATTATAGTGATTGACACTGAGGGTCTGAAAGCTCCAGAGTTGGCCTCCCTAGAGGACAGTTATGAACATGACAATGAACTGGCCACACTAGTAGTTGGGTTGAGCGATATCACTATCGTCAATATGGCCATGGAAAACTCAACTGAAATGAAAGATATTTTGCAGATTGTGGTCCATGCTTTTCTTCGGATGAAGAAAGTAGGGAAGAAACCCAACTGCCAATTTGTACACCAAAATGTGAGTGACGTGTCTGCTCATGAAAAGAACATGAGAGATAGGAAGAAACTTCTGGAACAACTGGATGAAATGACCAAAGTGGCTGCAAAAATGGAGAAGCAAGATGGAATCACATCTTTTAGTGATGTGATAGACTACGATTTGGAGAAACACAGCTGGTACATTCCTGGTTTGTGGCAAGGGGTCCCTCCAATGGCTCCAGTAAACTCTGGTTACAGTGAAAATGTCCTAAAGCTGAAGAAGTATTTATTTGAGTTAATGAAAACCCAAAATGCAGCTTGCAACATAATTGGTTTTATGACATGGATAGATAGCTTGTGGAAAGGAGTAAAACATGAAAAATTCATCTTCAGTTTTAAAAACAGCCTGGTAGCTGATGCTTATAATAATCTGTCTATGCAGTTTTCCCTTTGGGAATGGGAATTCTGCAAAAAAGTCTACAACTTTGTCACCAGCACAGAAAATAATATAAAAAATCAGTCGGCTGAGAGTCTGGAGATGCATTTCAGTGAAGAGTACATGAAAGAACTTCACCAGCTGGTTTTTGAGGAGGAAAAGAAAATGCTGGATTTACTAGACAAATATTTTGACAGTAACTCTGGAAATGTTCATCTTATAGAACGTTATCAAGAAGAATTCAGAATAAGTGTAAAGTTCCTAAGGCGAGAACTTGAAAGAAATGCTCTGAACAAATGTAACAAGGCAATTTCTATCCAGAAAGGGAAGTTTGAGATCCAGACCATTCAGAGTCAATATCAAATGTTAATAGAAAATAAAATTAGTTTTCTCTTAGAAACTGGTAAAAAGAATAAATCTAAGCTAAGTTATTTGAAAGCAAAACAGGAATTTGAGTACATGTGGAGGAAGACATTGGATGACCTGAAGATAAAGAAATTAGAAAGACACAATGTTGATCAATTAATTTTACAGCAACTGAGACATGACCTGAGCAATAGGGGACCTGCTGTTCATGAAAAATTAAAGGGCATAAACAGTCTGCAAGATTATGGTCAACAAACTTTTAAAATGGATGAAAAGTATATTGATCAATCTTGGTGGGATCGGGTCAAGAACACATTGGGCATTGAGAGTCAAACTTTTGAAAGAGTTGAGAATTTTGCTGTCTCTCTAATAGATATGTGCAACAAATGTGTTAAAGAAAAAGCTGATACTTCAGAGGATTACGATGACACTTACAGCCAAGAATTACTGTACAAGATCAATAAACAACTTGAAAGTACTACCAATCTTCATGCTTCAAGAGAACTGGAGCTAGATATCAAACTGATCACTCTTGGAAATGCAGCTCAAAGGTTTCAGCAACTGCATGATGCATTTATCAAAAATAATGACCCAACACAATGTCTGGAAAGCCTGAGACCTCAATACTTCTCAGTATTTCTCAGTATTTTTCAAGAGAAAGGTGAAAGCCAGAACAGAGCCAGACAATTCTGTGAACGATGTATCAAACCGGCAATTACTAACTATGTCTATAAGCATCTTGGGGAAAAAATTGTGGATGACATTTTACACAGTTCTGAAAATATCATTTTCAGTAGCAGAAGCTTTTTTCAGTGTAAGATGCTTGAAAAGCTATTGGAAGAAATGTCTTTCCAGAAATATGTAGAATACATTCGTTCATATGAAAAATTTTCTGAATCGGGGATACTAAGTTACATCTCCAAAAAGTACACAAGCTCAGCCAAGTTAAATAATTTATGCAAAAATCTTGTCTCCTCCATAACGATGAAGATACAAACTGTACTTAAAGAGAAAGCATGTATAGAAATGCGTACTATATCATTATTTTTAGAAAAAGTTTGTGACATGTTACAAAAGGAACTGGTAATACCACAGAATGAGATGAAAGTGATCACTTTTCATAACACAACTGCAGTTAAGCAATTTTCATCTGACATTCAACATTTCCTCACATTGACAGAGCAACAAATTCTAACAGAATTTGGATCATTGGATATTGAGTCTGTACTTTCCAAAGTGACATTGAAGCCTCAGGATGAATTGCTCAGGAAGGTGATTGGTTGTGGCAAACAGTGTCCATTTTGTAAAGTTCCTTGTGAAGCAGGAGGTGGAGAACATAAGTATCACTTTGCATCCATCCACAGATCAACAGGATTGGGACAATATAGATGGCATAGTGATGATACTTTGACAACAGACATCTGTTCCACACTTGTTGTATCCACAAGCAGCTTTAAGAATTCAGACACAGAAGGGAAATGGCACCCATACAAAGAGTACCTTACATATTATCCAGACTGGACCATTCAGCCTGACCCCAGTATTGAGTGCTCAGATTACTGGAAATTTATATTCGTTCATTTTAATCAGCAGTTTGCAAAAGAATACAAAGCAAAACCCGCCAAACTACCAAAAGACTGGGAGAAAATCACAGAAGTTCAAGCTCTTAACAACCTACTGCAAGTGTTCAACATGGACTAACATCCCAATGTTATCAACAACAATTTATAAAACAGTAAAAGGCTGTCCACCTGCTACATGTATTAAAACTGATTTTTCAACGTGGTATAATCTTCCAGCCTCTTTTATAGTTGCCTACATCTACTGACTTGTACCTCTTAATAATTAGATGCTCTGATGAACGAGCCTAGATCTTCATATGAGCATCCTATTCCACTGGTGGAGAACCAGAAAGAACTCTGTGTTAAAAGCTGAGACTTAGAATTATAAGTCTTAAAAAGTCCACTTCTAACAGACCCCTTACTATGTCATATTGCAGTACAAGTAGTTCTGCCCCCACCCTTTTCTGAATGGCCTGCTCCATTGAAATGTGAGTTCTCTGCCGCTTATGGCGAGTATTAGTCACTGTGAAACTTACAGAACTCTGGTAAATCTCTGGGGAAAATTCCCTTATAATGTGCACCTCCCTAAAGCAAAAATGAACAGCCTAAATTTCTAGGTAAATCAACCCCGACTATCTTCATTGCTATAAAAATGAAATGATACAAGTGATTTGAATACAAAATGTGTGCTAGGAGTGAAATTTGTTTAGTAAGAAAAGGTATTTTGCTGTTTCTTAATTACTTTTCAATTGAAAATTTTTATTTTTATGTGACTGATTTATGTGACTGATTATTAATAAAATGTTAAGGCAAGCTAATCTAATAGTTATTAATTTCCATAATCAAATTCTTGTATTACTTAAAAAGATGTAATCTTTCATTCATTCAAAAATATGCCATTTACAAAATAAATTCTAAAAAAAGGAATCGGTTATAACTGAAAATAGATACAGTACAAACTAGATTATACATTGTTAACCAATAAAACTTGCTAAACACATTTGCAAACTGATTTTCCATAAAGTTTAACATGAAAAGAAGAAAACAAAGAAAATCATGAAATAAGTAGAAGAAATCAGAATGACGTACATATCTGCCAACATTAATCAGATCAGATCAACTTAACAAAAATGGTAACCGCCCCAACTGATAACTATCTTTTAGAGCAGCCTTTCTCAACCCCTTTACCCTAAAGGAACTGATGAATTAATTTTCAGGTCTAACGGAACCCCTGCTAAAACTAGTTAATTGAAGGTCAGTGCAAAAATACCCTTAAATTGGTGGCCATTGAGAAGAATGCCCCCCTTACAGTCAAGGTCAGAATGCCACCCTTACAGATAGCTGAAAAGGCAATTGGTGCCATGCCACTCATGCCACTGACTCTGCCAAGTGGTGTTGGTCCTGTAACTATGCAGGCACCATCAAATAAAAAGTCAAGTAGTCACAGTTCAAAGAATCCCTCAAAACCTCAGGGGGAATCCTAGGGCTGCATAGAACCCTGAAAATGGCTTTTTTAGAGGAAGGTGCACACGGAAGGTCTTTGCAAGAGCAACCAAAACAAGAAGAATTCCAGGTATGGATAATAGATATTTTATGCATATATTGACCAGCTTGGATCAATGTAGCTATGCATATACAGTACCTCCCCTAGAAGCTGGAAGTCACAAGCAGACACCACTACTCCAATGATCTCCACTTGCTTTTGGGTCCTGGACTGATCGGCTGTCCTGCTGCAAACTGAACACAGGAGGCTGGACGCTCAGTATGGGAACCATTCAGAGAATGCTTTGCATTCTCTGAATGAATGCAAAGCGTTCTCTTTTTTTTTTATCTTAAATAATCTTTATTAACAATTCTTAATTTACATACACCATATTAAAACATCTGCAAATTCATGTAGACATACTCCACTAGCAAGGAGGCCGTGTAACCCTCATCCGCTCCTCCCCACTCCCATTACATCTACATGTCCCATCCAGCAGATAGGCTACGTACGGTATCATAAGGCGACAGGAGGCTATTTTCCCCCCAACCCTCCCTCCTTTCCCTTACTCTCCTCCCACCCTAAGCCAGGTCCTTCCTTTTATTCCTGACACCCTACGCTTACTAACCATGGGTTCCACATCCTTTCAAATTTTTTAAGGTTCCCTCTTCTAATATATAGGGCTCTCTCCTTCCATATTACATCATTTATTGTTTTAACCCAATCATCCACTGCAGGGGGGAGGGCTGTTTGCCATCTCTGCATAATAAGCTTCCGAGCCTGGTAGAGGCATCTCAAAACTGCTATTTTAGCTACTGCCTCCTCCCGGCTCCATGCCCTGTATCCAAGAATGCAGAATCTGACGTCTGTCTCCAGAGAGATCCCCCACTTGCCTCCAATAGAGCCCACAACCCCCAGCCAGTAACGTACTAATTTGGGGCACCTCCAAACCATGTGTATCAAGTCGCCCTCCTCCCCACACCTAGGGCATTTGGCATCAGGTCTTACACCAAAACGGAATAATTTTTTTGGGGTATAGTATGCTCTATGTAGCAGCATTAAGTGGGAGAGTCTCTGTGCAGGTGAAACTGAGACCTCCTGTCCTACCTCCAGTATTTCCCTCCATTGTATATCTGTTAACTTTCCCACATCCTTCTCCCACCCCTCCCTACAGCTAAGATGCTCTGATCTGACAATAGTTTCCTTGCACAGTTGCGCATATATTCCGGAGATAAAACCCTTCATCTTGCCAGGTTTAATCACTCTCTGAAGCAGAGCAGCATCTGTCCAAACTGGGGGGCTTACCCTAAATTGTACCTCCAGTGCCGCTCTCATTTGTAAATACCTGAAGAATGATTGTCTTGGAATGCTATATTCCTTTTGAAGGTCCTCGAAGGTTTTCAGTACGCTTCCTCTGTACAACTGGGAAAGTCTATTTATACCCCACCTCGCCCATTCCTTAAATTCCCCCATAGCCACTATCTCCTGTAGATTCCTGTTATGCCAGAGGGGAGCGTATTCTGTAAACGCAACATATCCCATTAAGGCCTTTGTTACTTTCCAAACTTTTGTTATTAACTTGGTTGTGGGGCCGCTACCAGGTAGTGAGTCTGCCTCCAATGCCTCCACTACGGTTTTATGAGGTGCCTCCAGAGTTAACAGACCTCTGTCAGCACTTCCACCCCCTACATGCTGCAACTGTGCTGCCAGAAAATAGCACCTCGGGTGCGGGAGGGCTATTCCTCCTTCTTTAACTGGTAACTGTAGGTTCTGAAGACTAATCCTGGCCTTTCCCCTCCTCCACAACAGCTCCCTGAAAAGTGAATACAAGTGATTTGAATACAAAATGTGTGCTAGGAGTGAAATTTGTTTAGTAAGAAAAGGTATTTTGCTGTTTCTTAATTACTTTTCAATTGAAAATTTTTATTTTTATGTGACTGATTTATGTGACTGATTATTAATAAAATGTTAAGGCAAGCTAATCTAATAGTTATTAATTTCCATAATCAAATTCTTGTATTACTTAAAAAGATGTAATCTTTCATTCATTCAAAAATATGCCATTTACAAAATAAATTCTAAAAAGAATCGGTTATAACTGAAAATAGATACAGTACAAACTAGATTATACATTGTTAACCAACAAAACTTGCTAAACACATTTGCAAACTGATTTTCCATAAAGTTTAACATGAAAAGAAGAAAACAAAGAAAATCATGAAATAAGTAGAAGAGATCAGAATGACGTACATATCTGCCAACATTAATCAGATCAGATCAACTTAACAAAAATGGTAACCGCCCCAACTGATAACTATCTTTTAGAGCAGCCTTTCTCAACCCCTTTACCCTAAAGGAACTGATGAATTAATTTTCAGGTCTAACGGAACCCCTGCTAAAACTAGTTAATTGAAGGTCAGTGCAAAAATACCCTTAAATTGGTGGCCATTGAGAAGAATGCCCCCCTTACAGTCAAGGTCAGAATGCCACCCTTACAGATAGCTGAAAAGGCAATTGGTGCCATGCCACTCATGCCACTGACTCTGCCAAGTGGTGTTGGTCCTGTAACTATGCAGGCACCATCAAATAAAAAGTCAAGTAGTCACAGTTCAAAGAATCCCTCAAAACCTCAGGGGGAATCCTAGGGCTGCATAGAACCCTGAAAATGGCTTTTTTAGAGGAAGGTGCACACGGAAGGTCTTTGCAAGAGCAACCAAAACAAGAAGAATTCCAGGTATGGATAATAGATATTTTATGCATATATTGACCAGCTTGGATCAATGTAGCTATGCATATACAGTACCTCCCCTAGAAGCTGGAAGTCACAAGCAGACACCACTACTCCCATGATCTCCACTTGCTTTTGGGTCCTGGACTGATCGGCTGTCCTGCTGCAAACTGAACACAGGAGGCTGGACGCTCAGTATGGGAACCATTCAGAGAATGCTTTGCATTCTCTGAATGAATGCAAAGCGTTCTCTAAGTGGAACTAAATGGATGAAGTGGATCTTGTGATATCACTGTGCCACCTCTCCACTTCATCCAATGAAAGAAGGCTTTGCACTCATTCAGCAATGAGAGAAACATTCTTCCCTGATGCAAAGTGGGGTTTGGTGGGTTTATAGCTTAAAGAAAAAACAAAAAACGATCACTTCACGGCACTGAAGAGCTAACTTCTATTTTAGGGTTGGTTGGAAGGGCCAGGGTTGGGTGAAACTTGGTAATATGTAATAGCTATTGTGTGCCTGCAGCAAATTTTAACTTTGTTAGAGAAGGAGTTTGTTTCCTCCTATGGGTCCAAAATGTTATGGAATATAATTTATTCATCTGAAGAGAAAACATGGAACTATAAATATTGTTTGCTTTATGAATAACTTCATGTTGGTGGTTGTCCAGAGGTTTCCTGTAATGAAAAAACAAGTATGGAATTTCACCCTCCCCACAACCCATACTTTAAGGCTATAACCGCCTTCACTGTAATGAGAAGGCTTTCCATAAGACTTTGGAGTGTGTCTGGGGGAAATTGTTTCCAGACGAGCATTTGTGAGGTCAGGTACTGATGCTGGATGAGAAAACCCGGTCGCCAATAAGAGTTCTAATTCATGACAAAGGTGTCCAGTGGGGTTAAGGGCAGTTAAGGGAGTTCTTCCACACCAAACGGGTCAAATTATGTCATTATGGAGCTGGCTTTGTGCCCGGGGACACAGTCATGCTAGAATAAACCCTTCGCCAAACAGTTGGTACATGGTTGGCAACACAAAATTATCTCAGCTTATCCTCTGTCTATATATGGTGTTTGGGTTTGTGTCTGACTCTATTCATTTAAACAATATATAGAAAAAAACAAGACCGGAGATCCCAACAGACAACTAGCAAGCTGCTCCACATCTAATTCTTTGACAATAAGAGGCAGCAGAGAAATGAACTGTGTTGGAGACACTGATAAAATAAGTGGTTTTGCCTTCTGACAAATGAATGCATTTTGAATATGTCACTGCAGTTCATCTCCCCTCTTCAACATCCTCCACTCCTCCTTGCTTTCAGGTTCCTTGCTTACTGCCGGTCAGCTGACTCCAAACTTCATCTCAGTAAAGGTCAAGATTTGGCATCAAGATCTCCCCAACTACCTTTTCCAACTATATATAACTCTATAAACACCAAAAAGGTCTCTCCTCCACTCTCTCCACCTCTTCTCCAGCAGCAGCGTATCACCCCTAAAATATCTCATCTCATTCTAAATGTTGGATATCTTCATATGGCATCATTGCCTCCTTGGTTTCAACTTGATGCTTAGCTCTGAAGGAAAGGCAGATGTCATTTTCCTTTTTAACCACTTAAGGACAGAGCCTCGTTTTCAGATCTGGTGTTTACAGGTTAAAATCTTTTTTTGTTTGCTAGAAAATTACTTAGAACCCCCAAACATTATATATATTTTTTTCTAACACCCTAGAGAATAAAATGGCGGTTGTTGCAATACTTTCTCTCACACCGTATTTGTGCAGTGATTTTACAAGGGAACTTTTTTGGGGAAAAAAATACACTTTTTTAAATTAAAATATAAGACAACAGTAAAGTTAGCCCAATTTTTTTTCATATTGTGAAAGGTGATGTTACGCGAGTAAATTGATACCCAACATGTCACGCTTCAAAATTGCGCCTGCTCATAGAATGGCAACAAACTTTTACCCTTAAAAATCTCCATAGGCGATGTTTAAAAACTTCTACAAGTTGCATGTTTTGAGTTACAGAGGAGGTCTAATGCTAGAATTATTGCTCTTGCTCTAACGATCGCGGTGGTACCTCATGTGTGGTTTGAACACCTTATACATATGTGGTTGTTACTCACTTATGCATTCGTTTCTGCATGCGAGCTCAGTGGGGTGGGGCGCATTAAAAAATTATTTTGTTTTTTTCCTTATTTATGTTACTTTTTATTTTTACACTGTTCTTTAAAAAAAAAAAACCTTGTGTCACTTTTATTCCTATTACAAGGAATGTAAACATCCCTTGTATTATTAAAAAAAGCGTGACAGGACCTCTTAAATATGAGATCTGGGGTTAAAAAGCCTCAGATCTCATATTTACACTAAAATGCAATAAAAAAAAACCCCAAAAAACAAAAAAAATGTTATATGAAAAAAAAAGAGCTATGGGCGGAAGTGACGTTTTGACGTTGCTTCCGCCCTGCAATCGTATGGAGCTGGGTGGGGGCCATCTTCCCCTCACTCAGCTCCATACCACAGAGGGGACAGGATCCGATCACCTCCGCCGCTGCCGGCGGCTCCGGTAAGCAGGGGAGAGCACCGGGAGGGGGGCCCTCTCCCGCCACTGATAAAAGCGATTTTGTGTTGAATCCACCACTGAGACCACTTTTATCTGAAAGCCGACCGCTCGCTGAAGAAGTGGATACCAGGGTTATGGCAGCTAGCTGCTGCCATAACAACAATATTCCACTTCAAACAGCTGATGTATAACGACGGCGGGCAGTCGGCAAGTGGTTAAGCAAAACGCTGAAGGTAAACGTTAGTTGCAACCAACTAGGCCTTGACTGAGGTAGATGCATAGGCTGAGCAAGTGTTAGCAGAACTCTAGCTCAGTGATAATGTGAGGTTATCCTGTTGTCCTCCATGACCTCCTTCTTGTGATTGGGAAGATGTATTTTATGTAGCGTTACCCCTGAAAGAGCCACTGGAAATTGCCCGGGTTCTTTTCCCAGTAGATTGCCCCAAAGCCAGGCACACAATCACAGTCACACTTTGTCTCAAAAATCAGTCTAGGGGTGTTCTTTTTGTTGATTTTATTTATTTTTGGAGTCACTGGGATAGGGTTGAGGGAATTGAGTGGGATACTCCGAAAGAAAGAACTATGTACAGGTTGAGTACAGTGAACTCTTTTCTGGAAAAAAGTGAAGCAGATGTCCTTGCACAAGTAAACTGTGGACTTTGTAGTAGAAGCAGTTAAAAGGGTAGAACTAGATAGACTGAGCTCCTCAGAACACCAGTAAATGCCCCCTTTAAACAAACGCACAGCTGACTCTCTAACACCAGATGAGTGGCAGCAGCCCCAAAAGTCTCTACGATTTCTCTCAGCAGTTTGTACTCACAAGTTCCAGGGAAAGTTAGTTGCCTCCTTCCAACATCCATGTGACACATTTCTCCAGTGATACCAAACTAGATCTTCAGATGACAGCCCCTCAGTCAGCTCTCTGTAGCTTCAGCATACAGTCCCTCCAGTCGCCCACCTGAGGCCTCACAAACAGCAAGCACATGACAGCACTGCCCTGGAGAGCAGCAAGCCCTCCGGGCTGTGTTTCTCTCCTGAAGGAAAAGACCCAGAAACTCTGTGTCTCAGGGTATTTGTACACACTCCCACCAGCCTTCAGGGCCACCCACCTTGGGATTGACCAGGGCTATATAAATATCCATACTGCTAATTGTATTGTTCCACACCTATGTTCCAGAGGATTCTACTGCTTTCTGCAAAACAGAGGAAACAATCAAACCAGCAGCAGTTGAAACACAGAGAAGACCTAACTTATCACATGCAGCTGCACTGATTACAGTGAGGCAAACTAAATTTACCTAAAAACAAAAACACAGCTCCACTGAACACAGTAAGCCAGAACTATATTTACCTAATCCTAGCACCTATCTAGGAGGGTGCTACATGTATAAGATAATCAATTAACAGGCTTGGTTTGGATTAAGGTACTGCCACCAACACCATGTTTGAGTCTTAGGAAAAAAAGCAAAACCATACACCATGTACAGTATATCCAGGGTTCTCACAAAGCTTTATTGATCCAGATGGTCAGGATAAGATCCCGCTTGGATCCTCACACTCTGACACATTCCACCCAAAATATCAGGTGGCACTGATGATGCAGCATTGATGGGCACTGATAAGTGGCACTGATGACCACTGATGAGACGGCACTGGTGACTGGTGGGCACTGATGACTTTTTTCTTTTTTTGGACATCACACGTCCAAGTTCCTCTGTTTATAGACATCACATGTCATAATAGAGGACTGCTTGGAGTATTTTTGAGCACATCATTTATTATTCACGTATCTGTAGTACTTCTGGGACTATGGTGAGCAGGACTGTTGTGCTGGAGGGGAGGAGGGAGGATCAAGTGGTGGGTGATTTACCAAACCAGTTTTCAGAGGTTCCTATGCAGCCAGTTAATGTGTCATCTGTTCCAGTTAGGAATTATGCTAAGGCTGTGTTGGGACAAAGTCATGCTGCCAGTGGAAAGGAGCCAGTTGTGCGACTTTCACCTAATGCACCTTCCATTAAACACAGGAATGTGGTACAGCTAGCTCAGGTGGGAAGCAGGAGGGTGGTTGTGAATAAGATCCTAGCCATGGGATTTAAGGCGGAGGATATTTATGCTCTTATCGGTCTGGCTGGTTCCTATGAATATGATTTGTCATTTGTGTGTCCAGAATCGCTGGATCTGTTTTGGGAGCGGTTTGAGCATGTATATGGGGGGCCAGCCAGACTGGAAGGGGCTTGTCCCCAAAGTTGTCTCACATCAGCTCTTGATTAAGAATGTGACTATCCTGACAAGGAATGAGTCTATACCACCCAAGGATTTATGGGTCTGGTTGAGGAGGTTTGGTAAAACGTTGTGTCCACTAAAAAAGATTGTGGATGATAGAGGAATCTGGATGGGTGGGTGGTCATTGTCAATGAGGTTGAGTGTGCGTGGGAATGTAGTCCAGCATTTGCCCTCCTCTGCCTTTATTGGTAGAGATATGATTACTGTCTTCTACCCTGGTCAACCTAAGCTGTGCCATAAATGTGGAGTCAAGGGACATTTCTCCTCTAACTGTTCAGAACAGAAGTGCTCTTTGTGTCGGGAACTGGGGCATCTGGCAAGGGACTGTACCATCATTAAATGTAACCTATGTGATAAGGTTGGTCACCCTTATAGCTGGTGCCCTGAGGCTTTGCACTATAAGCCAGAGCTAGTGGAGGAATTCTTCCGTCTGGATAGAGAAGAGTCTAGGTTGGTAGAGGTTGTACCAGGGGATCCTAGTGTCTCTGTCCTGTCAGAATCTGTGTCTGTGAGACCGTCTGTGGTGTTAGTGTCCCCCCAGTCTGTGGTCTCCCAGTCAGTGTCAGAAAGTGTGGTTGTCAAGTCTGTGTCTGCACCTATTGTTTCTCCTAGTGTAGTGAAGGCAGTGGAGGGTGCTGGACCAGAATGTATGGTGGTGCCAACGCCTCCTCCTCGGCGTGGCAGAAGTGCGGCTGGAGGTCGGCAGACACAGAGGGGTAGGGTTAGGGATGTATTCGATGATTGTGGGGGGAGAGGTGGGAAGGGAATGAGGGTGGCTGGTGCAGAATGCAAGGTGAATGATGTGGAAGTCGGGGTGAATGATGTGGGGGGGTTTTGGAATCGCATCCTGATGGCGATTAAATCTCAAAATGTTTCTAAGCCTGGATTGTGTTTGAGTTGAGGTTCAGAGTTTGTAGTCTCTTTTTTGTTGTCATTAAAATATGTTTCTTTCTATGTTATCTTGCCAGGAAACGGTTTTCTTTACTTGCTGATGCAAGCACGCTTGTTTTTGTTTAGTTGTTGTTTAATTTTTGTGTAAATATGTTTTTATTAATGAGCTGTATGTTTGTTTGATTTTTTAATAAGCAAAAATTTACACTCACTCATGTCTCATGGCAATGACATAAAATTATTTCTGTCTCCAGCACACTACACAATGCTATAGAAAGATCGGTCAGTGTCTGCCCACAATGAAGCTGACTTTTTTCTTTTTTCTTTTTTCTTTTTAGCACTTCAGCGAACAATGTCATAAGGCTAATTCAGCTTAACGTTCATTAACTGTCTCCTTCTCGGATTCACATCATTGTGGTAAATGCTTTCCTTTTTTCTTTTTGCTATATCTCATCTTAAAACTTTATTAAATTTCCTTTATTACATATCATTTTTTCCTTTTCTCACATTCAAGATTTTAGTCAGAGAGCAAGGAAACAAATGGGCCTTATCTTAAGCTAAATACAGTAAATATAAAGTAACACAATAGGAGCACAATGTGACATCCCAGGATAAAAAAGAAGAGACTAGCGAGCTCCCCCGCGCCCATCTCCTACTATCAGGTCCAGTGTTATACAAACTAATAAAAATATCATGCTTCCACCCTTCCCTCAATCTCTCCCTATCAACCCCCCCCCCCCCCCCCTTACCAAGCATTGCGTAATTTAAGTACATACCCAAGAACTTTTTTTCACAACCTAAACTTCTATTAACTAAAATTTTACTTATCAAAACAACCATCCTATAACACCCATTACAGTCTGGTATTTCTGTTCCCTAACGGACTAGCTATATTGAAACTATAGCCTGCTCTAAAGTTCTCTAAACTCCACATTAAGGACAGCCCACCTTTTCCAACCATGGCCTCCACATTCTATTGAATTCCTGGAGACTACCTCTCTTAATATACTCTATTCTTTCCCTACAAAGGGTTTCATTCAGTGTGGCGATCCAGTCTTTAACTGTCGGGGGTTCCTTTGATAGCCATCTTAATGCTATCATTTTCCTGGCTTGGAACAAGCATCTCAAGATTGCCAGTGTGATACCCTTCCTCTCCCCCTGTACCCATCTATACCCCAAAATACATACTATGGCCTCCCTCTATACTGAGATACCGAAGATATCTCCCAAACTATTAGTCACCCCCTCCCAGTATCGGAACAACTTGGGACATCTCCAAAACATGTGGATGAGATCCCCAGTCCCCCGACATCTAGGACATCTATCATTGGGTCTTCTGCCAAACTTAAAGAGAAGTTTAGGTGTATAATAGGCTCTATTTAGCAACATCAAATGTGAAATCTTCTGTGGAGGGGAGACCGATACCAACGGCCCCATCTCCAGAATCCTCTCCCATTGTACCTGGGTCACTACACCTACATCCTCTTCCCATTTAGCTCTTACAGCCTGGAGCCCCCCACTGTTAACTACTTTACTAAGTTGTCCATAGATCTTAGATATTAACCCCCTAGTGGGGACTACCTGAAGTATAATCTCAAATAAAGGCATTTCTTTCCACATTAAAGTCTGGTCCTTAAATTGCGCTTTGAGGGCATGTTCTAGCTGAAGGTACGTAAAAAAGGAACTCTGCTGTAAATTAAATTCATCTTCCAACTCCGGAAGTTTCTTTAGTATGTTGCCTGTATAAATTTGTCTTAACCTTTTGATACCATGATTTTCCCACTCACTAACTTTTCCAATTCTAAGAATTTCCTGCAAGTTACGGTTATTCCAAATAGGGGTATAATCTGTAAGCCCCTCATATCTCATCTGTTTCTTAACTGTTTTCCAAAGTTTAGTTATCAATTTAATTGTTGGAAATTCATAGTGAAACGAATCCGCCTCTAAAGCTTCAATTATTGTATTATGTAAAGCACCTATTAATAGAAGTCTGCCATTTGGGGTGCTGACATTCTAATGTCCTCTTTGCAATCATCCAGCACACAGATGTGAGTGAAAACATAACATTTAACTAAAACACGGGCTACAATAATACTGCATTGTGGGTACTAAAGTAAAGACCCCGGACCTGCAAGACTAAAGTGCTAAACCACTATGAATCTAACAAAAAACTTCATTAACTGCTTGCCAACCAGCCACCGTCATTATACGGCGGGAGGTCGGCTCTCCTTGCGCAAACTGCCGTAGGTGTATGTCGGTTTTTGCATAGGAGATAGCGTGTGTGCGAGCCCGCCGCGGGAGTGTGCCCGCGGGTCCGGCAGACTCTATGCCTGCCAGCGACCCACGATCACTGTGTACAGAGGCAGAATGGGGAACTGCCTATGTACACAAGGCGATTCCCCGTTCTGCAAGATGACATGTCAGAGATCTTCTGTTTCCAGCGATCGGGAACTCCTTGATCGCCCCCTAGTGTTAACCCCTTCCCTGCCAGTGTAATTTTTACATTGATCAGTGCATTTTTATAGCACCGATCAATGTAATAATGTCACTGGTTCCCAAAAAGTGACATTTGGGGTCAGATTTGTCCGCCGCAATGTCGCAGCCCCACTAAAAATCGCAGATCGCTGCCATTACCAGTAAAAAAATATTAAAAAAATAAAAGTCCCTAAATCTATCCCACAGTTTGTAGACGTGGTAACTTTTGCGCAAACCAATCAATATACACTTATTGCAATTTTTTTACCAAAAATATGTAGAAAAATATATATCGGCCTAAACTGAAGAATACAATTTTTTTTATATGTATTTATTTTTGATATGTATTATAGCAGAAATTTAAAAAAAAAAAATTTTTTTTCAAAATTGTTGGTCTTTTTTTGTTTATAGCGCAAAAAATAAAAACCGCAGAGGTGATCAAATACCACTAAAAGAAAGCTCTATTTGTGGGGGGAAAAAGGACGTCAATTTTGTTTGGGTACAACGTCGCACGACCGCGCAATTGTCAGTTAAAATGACGCAGTGCTGAATCGCAAAAATGGCCTGGTCATTAAGGGAGCAAATCCATCTGGGGCTTAGTGGTTAAGTTAATTTAACTTAGTTAATTAATATTTAATCTAATTGTCTATAGTCATGTGTGCCTCATTAGGGCCATACAATGGGATATAAAAACACTGTAATATAAAAATACAATAAAATAAAATGTTAAAATTAAATTTATAGGTGCTAGTTCACACCAGATGCAGTTCCGTGTGCTTTTTTTCTGCACTGAAAATGCATGCACAGTGTTTTTCATGTATTCCAATGGCTCTAGTTCACACCAGTGCAGTCAGTTTCCAGTGCAGAAAAAAAAGTAAAGCGTGCTGCATTTTTTTCTGCACAGAACTCTACTGGAACCTAGCAAATTGTATCAAAAATGCACTGGAACTGCGTGTGGTGTGAACTGTAAGCAAAAAATGATCCAGAACCTGTCTGGAGTGCATTTTGTAGTGCAAACTGGCCCTAAGGCTCGATTCACACTTATGCATGTTGCTTTTGAGCGTTTTTGGAGGATTTTTTTTTCATGCTTGCCACGTTTTTGAGCAGCGTTTTTGCGGCGTTTTTGCCGCGATTTTGCCGCGATTTGCGTTTTTTTTTTTTTTTTTTACAGTTTTTTTTTACAGTCTTAAAATTTTTTTTTAAAAAACGGCAAAAACGCTTCAAAAACGCACCAAAAACACATCAAAAACGCTGCAAAAACGGTGCACTTGCGTTTTTGATGCTTGTCCATTGAATTCTATTACATGCAAAACGCTGCATTTTGCATGAAAAAAAGTCCCCGACCCTTTCCAAAAATGCAGAGGTACAAAAAGGCATTGATGTGAACATGTTCCATAGGAACCCATGTTAAAAAATTCCCGTGCATTTCTGCAAAATGCAAAATGCATCAAAAAACGCGCTAGTGTGAATGGGGCCTAAGGCTTGATTCACACCTATGCATGTTGCTTTTGAGCATTTTTGGAGTTTTTTTGTCATGCTTGCCACGTTTTTGAGCAGCGTTTTTACAGCGTTTTTGCCGCGTTTTTGCCGCGTTTTGCGTTTTTTTTTTTTTTACATTAAAAAAAAAAAATGGCAAAAACGCATCAAAAACGCATCAAAAACGCTGTAAAAACGCTGCAAAAACGGTGCACTTGCGTTTTTGATGCTGGTCCATTGAATTCCATTACATGCAAAACGCTGCATTTTGCATGAAAAAAAGTCCCTGACCCTTTCCAAAAATGCAGAGATACAAAAAGGCATTGATGTGAACATGTTCCATAGGAACCCATGTTAAAAAATTCCCATGCATTTCTGCAAAATGCAAAATGCATCAAAAAACGCGCTAGTGTGAATGGAGCCTTAGGCTCGATTCACATCTATGCATGTTGCTTTTGAGCGTTTCTGGAGTTTTTTTTGTGATGCTTGCCACGTTTTTTGAGCAACGTTTTTGCAGCGTTTTTAGTTTCTTTTTTTACAGTTTTTTTTAGACTGTATACAGTCTAAAAAAAAAAAAAACGCCAAAAACGCAAAATGCATCAAAAACACTGCAAAAACGCTGTAAAAACGGTGCACTTGCATTTTTGATGCTGGTCCATTGAATTCTATTACATGCAAAACGCTGCATTTTGCATGAAAAAAAGTCCCCGACCCTTTCCAAAAATGCAGAGGTACAAAAAGGCATTGATGTGAACATGTTCCATAGGAGCCCATGTTAAAAAATTCCCATGCATTTCTGCAAAATGCAAAATGCATCAAAAAACGCGCTAGTGTGAATGGAGCCTTAAAGAATATCCAGCTTTCACTGTCTGATATTTACGCCACAAAGAAAGCAACAGAGAGATTTTTTTTGTCTTTGTAGATAAAGAGTTTCGATTCTCCACTTTGCTCTAAGATATTTTCCGCCCTCTTCAGGAAGTCTTTGTTACTTTAGCAATGTTGCTTCTTTTAACCCTTTCTGACAGTTTTTTCAATTTTCCACATGTGCTTCAATGAATTTTATTAAACCTAAACATTTATGGAGGACCCCCCATCCCCAAATCATATATTTTCTAAAAGCAGAGGTCCTTAAGAATAAAAAGATCTCCACCCCACAATATTGTGCAAATGTTGATCACAATTATAATATTAATGAATAAAATAAAATGAACAAGCCCTTTTAGGACATATCGAGAACGACTTCAGGAACTTAAATTGGAGCTCCACCCAAAAGGGGAAGTTCTGCTTGTTCACACCCTTACCTCCTCCACTGCCACATTTGGCACTTTTTTTGGAAGGGGGGGAGAGGGGATCAGGTATCTGGTTTTGACAGGTACCCGCTCTCACTTCCAGGTAAGATCGCTGCAGAGATCTCACAGTATGTCTGGTCCCTCCTCCTTCCCCTTCGCTGCCTTCTGGGACAAACACAGGTCCCAGAAAATGGTGGAACCATTCAGAAAGCGCATGCGCGACTCACGCATGCACAATAGGAAACTGGCTGTGAAGCCTGAAGGTGCTGGCACCTGCATCCAAAGCCGACTAAAGAGTCAGAGGATTCCGCAGGATCCCTGGACAAGTAAGTGTCCTTATACAGTGGAATCTTGGTTTACAAGTAAGGCGGTTAACGAGCGCTTTTTGAAAGACGAGCAACTTTTTTTAAAAAATTCTGACTCGGTTTGCGAGTGTTGTCTCACAAAACGAGCAGAATTCAAGCTAATGGGGTATGCAGTATTGCATTTGGCCAGAGGTGACACTCTGATAGGGCGTACACACGGTCGGACTTTGTTCAGATATTCCGACAACAAAATTCTAGGATTTTTTCCGACGGATGTTGGCTCAAACTTGTCTTGCATACACACGGTCACACAAAGTTGTCGGAAAATCCGATTGTTCTAAACGCAGTGACGTAAAACACGTACGTCGGGACTATAAACGGGGCAGTGGCCAATAGATTTCATCTCTTTATTTATTCTGAGCATGCGTGGCACTTTGTCCGTCGGATTTGTGTACACACGATCGGAAATTCCGACAACGGATTTTGTTGTCGGAAAATTTTATCTCCTGCTCTCCAACTTTGTGTGTCGGAAAATCCGATGGAAAATGTCCGATGGAGCCTACACACGGTCGGAATTTCCGACAACACGCTCCGATCGGACATTTTCCATCGGAAAATCCGACCGTGTGTACGGGGCATGAAAGGTTTTGAGTCGTTCGGAAATACTCGGAAACACTCGGTAATACAGTACTCCGTTCCTGAGTGTTTCCGAGCCTTTCCGAGCTCAGCCGAGCTGTCCCCGAATATTTCCGAGGCTCACTGGTGCCCCCCACCTCTGGCCACCTGCGGTATTGCATGTAATAAAAGTCAATGCGGAATGAATTATCTTCGTTTTCCATTGACTTCTATGGGGAAACTCCCTTTGATATGCGAGTGCTTTGGATTACAAGCATTCTCCTGGAACAGATTATACTCGTAATCCAAGGTTCCACTGTATTAAAAGTCAGCAGCTACAGGATTTGTAGCTGCTGACTTTTATTTTTTCCTGCCCAGACTGGAGCTCCTCTTTAATATGTACAGTCTGGAGGAAAGAAGGGAAAGGGGAGACATGATTGAAACCTTTAAATACATCAACGGGGTTATTGTATTATGTTGGCCGATTTATGTAGGATATTATATTATTATATATGTGTACACATACAGTATAATACAGTACAGTACCTAGGTATGTGAGGTATGGCCTGTTAAGCCCCATACACACTATCAGATTTTCTGCTGATTTTTGTCTTCAGATTTACCAAAACCATGTAGTGCAAGGGCCTGCCTGATTGCATACACATTGAAACTCCTAATTTTTGACCTCATATTATATAGTTTTGGTAAATCTGAAGACAAAAATCAGCAGAAAATCTGATAGTGTGTATGTGGCTTTTAAACTAATTATGCATTTCAAAGGGGACTTGTTGATCAAAGGGGATACTGACCAAACAATATTTACTCCTTGCTTGAGGAGTATCTGTGAGTGCCAAGCCAGGAACCCAGCGGTGAAGCGGGGTTGACACTTGAGGAGGATACTGAGTGCTAGATTGGAAGAGCTCAGGGGATCCAGTGGCAGTGGTTCAGTAAGTCTAGTAAAAGACTGAGGGCTCAGTGGAAGTGAAGTTCTACAATAGGAGATTGTAGAAGAAGTGAAAGAGTTCATTGCAACCTTTGTTAGAAACTGTTCTAAGACTGTTGCCATAGGAGACAGCGTTCCTACTCATGCAGATATGATGTCTGGCTAGATACCTTTCCCTGCATGGCTGTCTGCCTATAGAAGTCTCGGAGTCTGTCAATTAACATTGCATCTACATAAGGGTATCCTGGCCCCAACCCTCTCTCCTACAGTTCTGTTTAAGAGGCAATAAATCTCTTTGCATCCAAGAAGTGTCTGGCGCCCATCAATCTACCTTGTATTACACCCACCATGTCTTGCAACCCACTCTACACAGAAGGATCTCAGCTTTCCCTAACCCTTGAGGTCACCATTAGGCCGAGAGAGACCCGGGACTTCGCTACACTTGTTATGAATATCCTAGGTATGAATGACCATTTAACCCTTGCCGCTGTATTTTTTTCCCTCGGAGTTCAGCTTTTAATGAGTCAGGTTCCTGTCTCACCTCTTGTCAGGGAAAACCATAATCATTGGGAAATCTCTCAAAGCCCTAAAAAGTTATGACAACCTGACAAGAGTTCTAATCCTCCCCCACTCCATCCGAAACTTGGAAAAAAAGTTTCTGGCTATACATACACCTACATTGAGAAAAGGTAACCATGAAAAAATAAGAGATGAATGGAGCTGACTGTGTTTCTATCTGGAGGGATGCCATCAGAGCTGCAAACAATAAATCCACAGCCAGATACTGGAGATGTTACTTTCATTTCTCCTCAGAATCGCTCTGCATTTCCCCTCCACCCCCTCTCTCTATATATATATATATATGAGAACTGAGCTGAGTGGCACCAGATACCCAGATCTCCTCTCTACAGAACAGGACCGTGGATGGAAGATCAGTAGAAAACTTACAATTACAGACAATTCTTCATTTTCTTCCCGTGAGTTTATCTGGATTCTCTATGACTCTACAGCTCCCATATTACATGTATCTCTGTAGATTCCTGATATCTAAATGTACTTTTATAATTCCCTGTGTGGGAAGGTGCAGGTATAGTAAAGCCTTTGTAGTGTACGGGAATATGAAATTGTATTTGAGTGATGTTCGTTTACAGAATAGCCTTACTATTAACTAGCTAATATAACATAATGTAATATAATATGATTATAAAGTAATATAAGATATGAGATAATATAATATAGCAACCCGGCAGATCTAATGTACAGTATTCAGACTACAGAGAGATATCGGAAATTCTGATCACTTCTACATATTTCACACCATTGGTGATCTTAAAGCGGAGTTCCGCCAAATTTTTTATTTTTAAATAATCCTGTAGCTGCTGACTTTTAAAATAAGGACACTCACCTGTCCAGGGCACCCGCGATGTCGGCACCCGAAGCCGATTTATAGCTCGGCTCTCGAGTGCTGCCACCGCCATCTTTGGTAAGGGAATCAGGAAGTGAAGCTTTGCGGCTTCACTTCCTGGTCCCCTACTGCTCACGTGCGACTCACGCTGCGCGATGCCACTGGTCCCTGCTGACTTCTGGGACCTGTGTGTCTCCCAGAAGACAATGGGGGGGGGGCGGAGAAGACGCCGGAAGTGGCGTAGATACCGGCGGGTGGCTCGGGTATCTATGCTCGGAAGTGGGAGCGGTGGAACTCCACCTTAATGCTGTTAAAAATTACATATATATGAAGAGAGGGGGTTTTATAAAAGCAGTATAAATCACAGAGGGTCCTGATACCTTTTTATTGCAGAACAAAAAAGACACCAATCTCACTAGGTTTAGAAAAGGGGGTGAGCTTTGTAACCACAGTCCTGTTAAAATGATCCATGTGCAACTTTATATTAGGTAATAGTGTGTGTCTTATCAGATAGTGGAGGAGGAAGCGGTGCTGGATCAGTAATCTGTATATAGGGTGATAGTATGGTGTCTTATCAGATAGTGGAGGAGGAAGCGGTGCTGGATCAGTAATCTGTATATAGGGTGATAGTATGGTGTCTTGTCAGATAGTGGAGGAGGAAGCGGTGCTGGATCAATAATCTGTATATAGGGTGATAGTATGGTGTTTTGTCAGATAGTGGAGGAGGAAGCAGTGCTGGATCAGTAATCTGTATATAACGTGATAGTATGGTGTCTTGTCAGATAGTGGAGGAGGAAGCGGTGCTGGATCAGTAATCTGTATATAGGGTGATAGTATGGTGTCTTGTCAGATAGTGGAAAAGGAAGCGGTGCTGGATCAGTAATCTGTATATAGGGTGATAGTATGATGTCTTGTTAGATAGTGGAGGAGGAAGTAGTGCTGGATCAGTAATCTGTATATAACGTGATAGTATGGTGTCTTGTCAGATAGTGGAGGAGGAAGCGGTGCTGGATCAGTAATCTAAATATGGTTTCAATGCCTATCTTGACCTATATTGGGGAAGGAGGAATTGATGGCATAGTAGGCTCTATGTAAGCAGCCCTGATTCGCTGCCAGCTCCCATCAAGCTTGTTAAGGGCTCCTCCCTCTTTCTTCATGGAATAGGTTAGGCACACACCTGTTAGGAATTAACTCCAACATGTTTTACTCACATTCTCCTGGCCTGAGGCCCGCCTCCTTGAATAAAAGAATGTCCACATCAACGGATCTTTAATGTATTTTCGTTTTTTTTACTGATGCTTCTTACATGATTTTATTATAGTAGCCAACATTTCCTAGGCATATCACAAATACTGCTATATATTATTTGTGGGTTTTTTGTATCTACTTACAGCATAGCTTTCAACATGTCTTCTTCTGAGGAAGCGTCACAGACTTTAAGAAGCCTGAAAGAGAAATTACTGCAAGTATTTGAAGAAGATGTGGAAGGATTGTGTGATGAGTTGGACTCTCTCCATCTCCTATCTCTGGAGGAATACATGGATCTCCAATATGATGAGGATCCCAGAGTGAGAGCTGAAACGATGATTGACATTATACTTCAGAAGGGGGAACCAGCCTCAGCAAAATTCCTATATCATCTGGAAAATATAATTTCTAGGTTTCCTAGCTTGTCCAGGTTGCCTCAATTCCTCCAGGAAGGTGAGTAAATTATTTTAAAAAATGATTAATAGTATGTGCTTACAAACTCACATGGAAGGCTGCACAGCACTAAACTGTGCTAGCGGGGAAATGCGGTAGGATGTGGGCAGCAACATAGTGGTAGTTGCAACAATACATTGTGTGGCCAAGTATTTGTTTACACCTGACCATCACACCCATATGAGCTAGTTGGACATCCCCCTCCCAAACCATGGGTATTTATTTGGAGTTGAGGTTGCCCCTTCCCCACCACCTTTATAGCAACAACCTTCAGTCTTCTGGGAAGGTTTTGCAGAAGATATTGGAGTCAGGGCCATCTTAACAGCATCATGGGCCCCTGGGCAAAGTAATGCCCTGGGGCCCGTATAATGGAGACAGCACAGGTAAACAGACATCAAGTAGGTAGGAGGCAGACAAGCAGAGCTTCCCCTTTTGGGTGGAGCTCCGCATTAACTACATGAACAATTATTCTGCACAGCAAAGAAACAGTGGGAAAATACTACATACATAAAGTAACAAAGCTGTCCTGTGCATATAATATATCTGCTAGATTGATGCCTCCCCAGCACTATCGCCCCTCTACACCCCAGATATCCCCCCCAGCACTCTGACTCCTCTACACCCCAGGTATCCCCCCAGCACTCTGACCCCTCTACACCCCAGATATCCCCCCCCCCAGCACTCTGACCCCTCTACACCCCAGATATCCCCCCAGCACTCTGACCCCTCTACACCCCAGATATCCCCCCAGCACTCTGACCCCTCTACACCCCAGATATCCTTCCAGCACTATGGCCCCTCTACACCCCAGATATCCCCCCAGCACTCTGACCCCTCTACACCCCAGATATCCCCCCAGCACTCTGACTGCTCTACATCCCAGATATCCCCCCAGCACTTGGACCCCTCTACACCCCAGATGTCCCCCCCAGCACTCTGACCCCTCTACACCCCAGATATCCTCCCAGCACTCTGACCCCTCTACGCCCCAGATATCCTCCCAGCACTCTGACTCCTCTACAGCCCAGATATCCCCCCAGCACTCTGACCCCTCTACACCCCAGATATCCTCCCAGCACTCTGACTCCTCTACAGCCCAGATATCCCCCCAGCACTCTGACCCCTCTACACCCCAGATATCCCCCCAGCACTCTGACCCCTCTACACCCCAGATATCCTTCCAGCACTATGGCCCCTCTACACCCCAGATATCCCCCCAGCACTCTGACCCCTCTACACCCCAGATATCCCCCCAGCACTCTGACCCCTCTACACCCCAGATGTCCCCCCTAGCACCCTGACTGCTCTACATCCCAGATATCCCCCCAGCACTTGGACCCCTCTACACCCCAGATGTCCCCCCCAGCACTCTGACCCCTCTACACCCCAGATATCCTCCCAGCACTCTGACCCCTCTACGCCCCAGATATCCATCCAGCACTATGGCCCCTCTACACCCCAGATATCCCCCCAGCACTCTGACCCCTCTACACCCCAGATATCCTCCCAGCACTCTGACTCCTCTACAGCCCAGATATCCCCCCAGCACTCTGACCCCTCTACACCCCAGATATCCCCCCAGCACTCTGACCCCTCTACGCCCCAGATATCCTTCCAGCACTATGACCCCTCTACACTGCAGATATCCTCCCAGCACTCTGACCCCTCTACTCCCCAGATATCCCCCCGGTACTCTGGCCCCTCTACACCCCAGATATCCCCCCAGCACTCTGACCCCTCTACACCCCAGATATCCTCCCAGCACTCTGACCCCTCTACACCCCAGATATCCTCCCCAGCACTCTGATCCCTCTACACCCCAGATATCCTCCCAGCACTCTGATCCCTCTACAACCCAGATATCCCCCCAGCACTCTGACCCTTCAACACCCCAGATATCCTCCCAGCACTCTGGCCCCTCTACACCCCAGATATCCCCCCCCAGCACTCTGACCCCTCTACACCCCAGATATCCCCCCAGCACTCTGACCCCTCTACACCCCAGATATCCTCCCAGCACTCTGATCCCTCTACAACCCAGATATCCCCCCAGCACTCGGACCCCTCTACACCCCAGATGTCCCCCCCCAGCACTCTGACCCCTCTACACCCCAGATGTCCCCCCCAGCACTCTGACCCTTCAACACCCCAGATATCCTCCCAGCACTCTGGCCCCTCTACACCCCAGATATCCCCCCAGCACTCTGGCCCCTCTACACCCCAGATATCCCCCCAGCACTCTGACCCCTCTACATCCCAGATATCCCCCCAGCACTCTGACCCCTCTACACCCCAGATATTCCCCCAGCACTCTGACCCTTCTACGCCACAGATATCCTTCCAGCACCATCACCCCTCTACACCCCAGAGATCACCCCAGCACTCTGACCCCTCTACTGCCCAGATATCCCCCCAGCACTCTGACCCCTCTACATCCCAGATATCGCCCCGGTACTCTGGCCCCTCTACACCCCAGATATCCCCCCAGCACTCTGACCCCTCTACACCCCAGATATCCCCCCAGCACTCGGACCCCTCTACACCCCAGATATCCCCCCAGCACTCTGACCCCTCTACACCCCAGATATCCTCCCAGCACTCAGACCCCTCTACACCCCAGATATCCCCCCAGCACTCTGACCCCTCTACACTCCAGATATCCCCCCAGCACTCGGACCCCTCTACACTCCAGATATCCCCCCAGCACTCGGACCCCTCTACACCCCAGATGTCCCCCTCAGCACTCTGACCCCTCTACACCCCAGATATCCTCCCAGCACTCAGACCCCTCTACACCCCAGATATCCCCCCAGCACTCTGACCCCTCTACGCCCCAGATATCCCCCCAGCACTCTGACCCCTCTACACCCCAGATATCGCCCCGGTACTCTGGCCCCTCTACACCCCAGATATCCCCCCAGCACTCTGACCCCTCTACACTCCAGATATCCCCCCAGCACTCTGTCCCCTCTACATCCCAGATATCCTCCCAGCACTCGGACCCCTCTACACCCCAGATATCCTCCCAGCACTCTGACCCCTCTACACCCCAGATATCCCCCCGGTACTCTGGCCCCTCTACACCCCAGATATCCCCCCGGCACTCTGACCCCTCTACACCCCAGATATCCTCCCAGCACTCTGACCCCTCTACACCCCAGATATCCTCCCAGCACTCTGACCCCTCTACACCCCAGATATCCCCCCGATACTCTGGCCCCTCTACACCCCAGATATCCCCCCAGCACTCTGACCCCTCTACACCCCAGATATCCTCCCAGCACTCTAACCCCTCTACACCCCAGATATCCCCCCGGTACTCTGGCCCCTCTACACCCCAGATATCCCCCCGGCACTCTGACCCCTCTACACCCCAGATATCCTCCCAGCACTCTGACCCCTCTACACCCCAGATATCCTCCCAGCACTCTGACCCCTCTACACCCCAGATATCCCCCCGATACTCTGGCCCCTCTACACCCCAGATATCCCCCCAGCACTCTGACCCCTCTACGCCCCAGATATCCTTCCAGCACTATCACCCCTCTACACCCCAGAGATCACCCCAGCACTCTGACCCCTCTACGCCCCAGATATCCCCCCAGCACTCTGACCCCTCTACACCCCAGATATCCCCCCAGCACTCTGGCCCCTCTACACCCAAGGTATCCCCCAGCACTCTGACCCCTCTACACTCCAGATATCCCCCCAGCACTCTGACCCCTCTACATCCCAGATATCCCCCCAGCACTCGGACCCCTCTACACCCCAGATGTCCCCCCCAGCACTCTGACCCCTCTACACCCTAGATATCCCCTCAGCACTCTGACCCCTCTACACCCTAGATATCCCCCCAGCACTCTGACCCCTCTACACCCTAGATATTCCCCCATCACTGTAACCATATACCATAAGATACCCCTTGTATTGTGACCCCACTACATTCCTGATACCCCCTACACTGTGGCCTCTCTTCATCCCTGATACCTCTAGCACTATAGCCACCCAAGCAACCCCAAGCATTGCTACCCCCTTAACACCCCAGATCCCCCCCCAGCATTGTTTTCCCCCGTACACCCTTGATATTCCCCAGCACCATTATTCCATCCATGTAGTACCCCCTTTTCCAGTGGAGATACAGTGCATGTAAACTTTTGGCTCTGTGCCCACCTCCAGCACTGCACTCACCTATACCAGTCAAGCATGCAGAAAGAGGGGTGCTACTTCCGCAGGTGCTGCCGACTCAGCAGCTCCCAGTCCAGCTCCTACCCCTCAGCCTTCGAATCCAGAGCATTCAAGCTGCATGGGGCGGGGTCAGAGCATCACTGGCGCTCTGGCCCCACCCCTCCCTGCTGGCTGTTAAATAATAGGAATCGCTCTGCACAGCACGGCGCACCGCTGCCAGCCCGCCTCCCTGTGTATCCATCACCCTCAGTGCCATCACGGGGTCCCCAATATTGGGGCAGCGTGGGCTCAAGGACCAGCTGCTTTGGTGAAAGTGCAGGGGCCCCCCACGCAGCTGGGGCCCCTGGGCAGTGCCCAGGTGTGCCCTCTCATTAAGAGCCCTGATTGGAGTGTGTCTGTGGATATGTGTGCCCATTCAGCCAAAAGAGCATTTGTGAGGTCAGGTAATTGACCTAGAATAGGACATCCCCCAAGGTTACCACAAGGTTGGATTTATACAATTGTCTAAAATTGTTTAAAATGACTTTACCATCACCGGAAACACCTGAGCACATTCACTTGGAAGGGGCCACATACATTTGGCCCTGTGTTGGTCAGGTGTTCAATACTCTTGAATATATAGTGTTTACGATAAATATGGGCAACACACTAACAATTCTGACAGAAGGTGGACAACAAATTTGGCAACACATAATGGCAATTATGATAAAGTGTGGACAGCACTGGCAAATGTGGCAATATGCAGGAAACAAATTGGCATTCATGACAACACATGGACAACAAATGGACAATTGTGCTAAAATCAGGCTTGCAGCAGGCATGTTTGCTTTATAAGTTTGTTGTTGGGAGGGGAATTATTTATAATGGTTTAAAGTGGTAGTAAACTTTTTTTTTTGTTATTTCTACCTACAGGTAAGCTTATAATAAAGCTTACCTGTAAGTAAAATGAATATCTCCCAAACGTGAACTGTTTAGGAGATATTCTAGTGAGCAGCAGCCAGTGACTTCATCGGCATACCCATGCCATTCCTTCAGAGCTGTGTGCCACGGCCACGCACATGCATGAGAGTGATGTCATCGCGGCTTGGCCAACCAGTTTGCTGGAGTCCCTGAACCTGGAAAGAAGACCAGGTATAGATGGAAGCCTCTGCAGTGGTGAGGGCTTGCTGGAGGGCTTCGTTTAAAGGTAAGTCTTTCATAATGTGCAAGTATGCGGTGCATACTAGCACATTATGATATTGACTTGCAGGTGAAATTTTTATTTTTTTCTTAAAGGGTTTTCTACTGCTTTAAAGCAGATGTATTCGATTAAAATTCATGGAGATCTGGTAAGTAGAATTTTCTTCCAGCAGATGTCTAAATCTCATGTTTGTATTATGATCCTTCACATTACATTTCCTCCTTAACATCACCGCTTTACATCAGTGTCCTCACTCCCTTTACATCACAGCCCCCCTTTACATCAGTGTTTTCAGTCTGCCCCTTCATGTAACAGCCCCCCTTAACTTCACAGCCCGCCCTGTACATCAGTGTCCTCATCCCCCCTTCACATCACAGTCCCCCCTTTACATCAGTGCCCTTATCCCCCTTCATATCACAACCTTCCCTTTATACCACAGTCCCCCCTTTACATCAGTGTCCTCATCCCCCTTCACATCACAGTCCCCCCTTTACATCAGTGCCCTTATCCCCCTTCATATCACAACCTTCCCTGTATACCACAGCCCCCCTTTACATCAGTGTTGTCCTCATCCCCCTTCACATCACAGCCCACAGCCCACCTTTACATCTCATCTTCCTTTATATCACAGTCCACCCCCCTTACATCAGTGTCCCTACTTCACATTACAGTCTCCCATTTACATCACAGCCCCCCCCCCCCCTTACATCACAATCACCCCTTTACACTCTGCCCCTTCATGTAACAGCCCCCCTTAACATCACAGTCCCCCCTTTATACCACAGTCCCCCCTTTACATCAGTGTCCTTATCCCCCCTTCACAGCCCACTTCTACATCACAGCTTTCTTCATATCACAGTTCACCCTTTACATCAGTGTCCTCATACCCCTTTCACATCACAGCCCACCTTTACATCACAGTCCCTCCTTCACATTACAGTCTCCCCTTTATATCACAGCTTCCATCATATCACAGTTCCTCCTTTACATCAGTGTCCTCATCACCCCTTTATACCACAGCCCCCCTTTATACCACAGCCCCCCTTCACATCACAGCCCCCCTTCACATCACAGCCCCCCTTTATACCACAGCCCCCCTTCACATCACAGCCCCCCTTCACATCACAGCCCCCCTTTATACCACAGCCCCCCTTCACATCACAGCCCCCCTTCACATCACAGCTCCCCTTCACATCACAGCCCCCCTTTATACCACAGTCCTACTTCACATCAAAGTACCTCCCTTTACCATCAGTGTCCTCAACTCCCTTCACATGACAGTTCTACCTCCCCTTCAAATAACAAACATCTGTGTCCTCAATACCCTTTACACCCTCCTCTGCATCACAGCAGGGTAGAGGGGAGACACAGCAAGTCTGGACCAAGGGTGGGAGCTGCCCAGCTTTTGTTAACAAGCCGGTGATTGGTTGCTAGGACCACCCGGAATCCTAGCAACAAATTACCATCTGTTTGACTTGAAAGGTTAGGAGACTCTCACCCTTGGTCCAGACCTGCTGTGCCTCCTGCCCTCTGCCCTGCTGGGAGGATGACAGAGGCACCTGGGTGGTGCAGTAGTGATGGTCTTCGACAGGACTTTCGCTCAGTTTGGTTCCAGGCCCTGGTCTGCTATTTGGAGATGATGGGAAGGGGGTAGGATAAGCAGTGCTGTAATGTTCACTGGTAATCTACAGAGTAGGCAGCAGACAAGGTGTTGTTGAAATCGATAGAATTTCATGTTTTACTATATAAAACTGTATAGTGTCTGGACATAACAGTACATGCATCACTTGACATATATTGGACTTTATTCATCAAATTGCATTAATACCTGAAGCCTAATTCCAGGCAAAATTTTTGTTTTTCATTTTGGATGGAGTGGGTAAGGGTTAGATGGTTGCATTTTGCCAATTGTGTTCCTATTAGGGACATTTCCTGTAATTTCCTTTTAAGATATTAATTGATGGGAAATCTATCTAACAGGCACACAGACAAGTCCGTTTTTCTCATTGAGGCTATGTTCACACTGCTCTGACATGGAAGTTGCATGACTTCTGATCTGACTTTGCCCTGCTATTTCATGTCCAACTTCTATGTGACTTCAATGAACAGGTTCTTACTTTGAGCCTGGTATGCATCTTAAGGGGAAACCCCATGCCAAAATAAAAAAAACGGCATGGGGTAGAACCCCAAGACCATACCAGACCCTTCAGTCTTGTATGGGTTTTTAGGGGAACCCAACGCCAATCCAAACCTAACCCCCACAATCCATACAAGACCTTTAACTGAGCATGCAGCCCAGCAGGTGAGAATAGCGGGGCGAGCGGGCGCCCCCCCCTCCTGGACCTTACCAGGTCACATGCCCTCAACACGAGGGGGTTCTTTGGGGCTCTGCGCCGCCCACCCCAAAGCACCTTTTTCTCATGTTGATGGGGACAAGGGTCTCTCCCTGACAACTCTGGCCAGTGATTGTGAGGGTCTGTGGGCAGGGGGCTTATCAAAATCTGGAAGCCCACTTTAACAAGGGGGCCCCCAGATCCCTCCCCCCCCTATGTGAATGTGTATGGGGTACATTATATCCCTACCCATTCACCCCAAAAAAGTGTAGTGTAACAAAAAAACAAGAGAAGGTTTTGGAAAAGTCCTCTATTAAAAATGAAGAATGTCCCACCGTCATAGCTCTGTGTCTTCTTCCTCCATTCTTCTCCCTCCGCTTCTTGTCCCGGTTCTTCTCCCTCCGCTTCTTGGGGCAGAACCCCCCCCGCCCAAAGCACCCCCCCATGTTGAGGGCATATGGACTGTATGGTCCAGAAGGGAGGATGCTAGCTCATCTCCCCACCTTTCCTGACCTACTGGGCTGCATGCTCAGATAAGGTTCTGTATGGATTTCGAGGGGGGGGCATGCAGTTTTTTTTTTTTTATTTTGGCGTGGGGGTTCCCCTTAAAATCCATAGCAGAGTAAAGGGTCTCATATGGTCTAGGGAGGAAGACCCCACGCCTTTTTTTTTTGCCATGGGGTTTCCCCTCAAGATCCTCAGAGCACAAGTCACATGCCACAAGTTGGATCAGTTAAAGCGGAGTTCCACACAAAAATGGAACTTCCGCTTTTTGGAACCCTCCCCCCCTCCGGTGTCACATTTTTCAAGGGGGAGGGGGGTGCAGATACCTGTCTAAGACAGGTATTTGCACCCACTTCCGGCATAGACTCCCACGGGAGTCTATGCCTCTTCCTGTCCCTCCGCGCTGTCTCCTGGGAAACACACAGGTCCCTGGAGATAGCGGGGACCAGTTACGATGCGCAGCGCGACTCACGCATGTGCAGTAGGGAACTGGGAAGTGAAGCCGCAATGCTTCACTTCCTGATTCCCTCACCTAGGATGGCGGCGGCAGCTGCCGAGAGTCGAGCGATTTATCGGCTTTGGCTGCCGACATCGCTGGACCCTGGGACAGGTAAGTGGCCATGTATTAAAAGTCAGCAGCTGCAGTATTTGTAGCTGCTGGCTTTTAATATTTTTTTTTTTAGGTGGACTCCCTCTTTAAGATGTAGTGCAGGGAGCATTTTCAAAGTCGGACCGACTAAAGTGTAAATAAAGTTGTATTTTATTTTAATGAGTATTGGTTTATTGGCACATAAAAAATACCCATATTACGGTCTTCCTATGGGTGGATTGGGAGCTTTCTCTTACATAAATTATAACCTTCCCTTACTCTATACAATATAATGACAGCGGCTGGTCGGCAAGCGGTTAGGACTTCTAATTATAATTCCCTGAGACTCCTGCCAATTGGTTACTGGATCTTCAGGTTACTGGAAGTTCCCTCAAGCTCTGCCACTGATAGGCTGAAAAGAGTAATGACATTAATGTCATTGCTCCCATCAACCCCCTGCATGGAGCAGCGAATTTGTGCCGGAAAGTAGGAGAGATCTAGGTGGAGGTGTGGGCTGGGCTATCTTCTTCTCCAGCACCTGGATGTGTGAGGCCAGAGGGAGATGGGATCACTTTCTGCAGCTTACTAGCAATCTGGAGCAAAGGGAAGGGGGGTGAGGGTGCGCTGTCACTAATGAAATTGTGACAATTGACTATTGTGTAATGTCACAATTGTCCCTTTGTTATATTTGTATTGCAGCAATCGCCTGTCTTTTGCCTACATATTGTAATGATTGCACTTTTGTAATCTTGTTAGAATTGTCATTTTTTGTGTAGGTGAAGTTAAGGGTGAAGTACTTATTTAGAGGCAGTACTGGGACAAGGTCATCCAGTGCCCAGGTGGAAAAGATGCCACACTGTGCCCTTCTCCCCATCATTATGTGCAAGCTAAGCGGATCCTATGCCCAGCAGTCAAAATCACTGCCACTGTCACTACTCCTGTCAGCCTTGTAACAGAAGGAAGGCACCCCCATCCCTACAGTAAACCTAGGGCGCCCAGGGCAGCCGTCTTTCCCGCCCACCCCTTGTCCCGGCCCTGTTTAGAGGATCAACCTAATATAATTGAATCGTTTATTATCACACCATGTCATTATTATCCCCATGTTTTGCCATGATGGACTAATGCCCTGTACACACAGTCGGATTTTCCGATGGAAAAAGTGCGATCGGATTGTGTTGTCGGAAATTCCGATCGTGTGTGGGCTCCATCGGACTTTTTCCGTCGGAATTTCCGACACACAAAGTTTGAGAGCAGGGAATTTTATATCTGACAACAAAATCCGATCGTTTAAATTCCGATCGTGTGTACACAAATCCGACGCACAAAGTGCAACGCATGCTCAGAATAAATTAAGAGACGAAAGCTATTGGCTACAATAGCCCCAATGTACGTGTTTTACGTCACCGCGTTCAGGACGATCGGATTTTCCGACAACTTTGTGCGACCGTGTGTATGCAAGACAAGTTTGGCCCAAAATCCGTTGGAAAAAATCCGATGGATTTTGTAGTCGGAATGTCCGATCAATGTCCGATCGTGTGTACAGGGCATAAGTGTTATGAATTTAAACCTTCATTTTGTTTTTTTTCGCTACTTTCCCCTAATTTCATTGCAGTGTGCTGTGTATGAAACTATTGGCCCCACCCTTATATCTTTCCCTTTGAGTCTCAAGCTCACTGACTTCTAATGCCGCGTACACACGATCGCACATTCCGACAAAAAAATCCATGTTTTTTTTTTCCGACGGATGTTGGCTCAAACTTGTCTTGTATACACACGGTCACACAAATGTTGTCGTTAATTCCGAACGTCAAGAACGCGGTGACGTACAACACGTACGACAAGCCGGGAAAAATGAAGTTCAATAGCCAGTGCGGCTCTTCTGTTTGATTCCGAGCATGCATGTGTACACACGATCGTAATTTCCGACAACAGATTTTGTTGCCGGAAAATTTGAGATCCAGCCCTCAAATTTTGTTTGTCGGAAATTCCAACGGAAAATGTCCGATGGAGCCTACACACAGTCGGAATTTCCGACAACAAGCTCCCATCGAACATTTTTTGTCGGAAATTCTGACCGTGTGCACGCGGCATTAATGTTCCTTATTATGTGTATATTGTTATTTTCTATCTTTAGTAAATGCATTAGGTTGATTTTAGCTCCATTTTGCAAAACAATGTTGCTAATATCTGCAATTTCTTTTCCATTTCTAGGCAAGGAGAACACATTTCAGGAACTTTTGGAACAACTTAGTATAAAACACCAACTGACTTCAAAAGTGACCTTGAGTGATATCCTATGTATCGGGTCAGAAAATCTCAGTTTAGATGAGCCGTGCAGTATGAAGGATATTCCATGGCACTTCTTGAAGAACCTCATGGCTTTGAACAGGACCTCACGAAACACCCAACTCAACAAGGATGAGAATAATCAAGAATCAAATGATGACAGTGTTTTTGATGTGTTTAAAGCTGAACATGATACAGCAAGTGTCATTCACCCCCTGGATGTCCTGTGTGCAGTATTGCATTGTTCAGACAGCTTTCTGCAACAAGAGATTGTAACCAAATTGTCCATGTGTCAGTTTTCCGTCCCTTTGCTGCTCCCTACTGGTGACGGGTCACAATGCACCTTTCTGCTCTGGGCAATGAGAGATATCGTGAAGAAGTGGAGACCTCAGTCACTATCAGAAAGTAAAGGGTTCAGAGAAGGAAATGTTGTTAATACTCCAATGCCAATCTTCTCTTTTGTCAGATTAGGGGAAAATAAATTGTCCAAATCTAAAACCCTAAACTATATTCTAAATCCAGCTCAACAATATCACAACTTTTTCATCCACCATGATATGGATGGAGGAAACATTGAGAGGAAAATATCTGATGGACTGGTGGAAATGTCCTGGTATTTCCCTTGTGGAAACTCTGATGTTTTCCCAGAGCCCATCGCAGTGACCAACTTACGAGGAGACCTGGAGTCCAACTGGGACCAGTTCACGTTTCTGACACGAGTATCATCAATAGTGTTTATATTCATTGAGAGTATTTCTGAGAGTCAGTACAAACTGTTATCAACCTGTAATAACACTGACACCCAGTATTATTTTATTGTTACTCCAGGTTCAGGCAAGGATATTGACCAAGCAACACAGTGCTTTTTGAAATGCCTAATGGAACCATTAAAATTTAGTAAAAAGCAAATTATAGTCAAAGTGAACAATTCAAATGATGCCAAATTTGTAAAGAAGATACAGAACATCCTTGAAAGCTTATTAAGTGAAGGACTCCAACAACTGGCAATAGAGAGTATGAAGAATAAAACATATGGACTTCAGATTAATATCGATGAGGACTTTCCTGCATGTCAGAAAGCAAGAGCATATGCATGTAACATTACCTCTGTAATAAGAGATGTGGAAGTATATAAGAAAGAAGTGCTGAAACTCCAAGGAGATCTTTGGAAACAACTGTCCAAAGTAGAAAAGGAGCTTTGTAGAATGACCAACCAAGGTGAGAAAAATGCCCAACAATATCAAGATGAACTTAAAAGGCAACGTGTTTTACTGCAAAAGGAGCAACACCAACATGATTTGCCTGATGCTATATCGTTGTTTATTAATGCAATTACTCATCTATCTCAGGTAGATAAACAGTACTTTTTGAAATGGATGAAAATAGAACTTGATTTGATTGCCAGGAGGAACCTGTCTGCTCTACAGGTGGAGTACAAAGAAAAATGTAATAGCAGGTCAGATAATCCAGAGGAACTGAAGCAAGTAGACCAAAAAATCGCAGACAGTTCTTTAGGAATTGAACACTTCTTACGTGAGTTGGGTCAGTTTTATGAAGCTGAATGTTCTATGGTTAAAGAAGGAATTATTACAGCAGACAGAGCACAGTTTACTAAGCTTCCAGGGGTTGCTACTGACCTTCTCTTGGATGGATTTCCATTAGAGTTGATTGATGGAGATTCCTCTAACATCCCTATGAAATGGATAACCGATGTGCTGACTGGACAATAGGGTAGGGCAAAATAGTAAAATTAGAAGTAAATTAATGGTAATAACTGTGATGGGAGTGCAGAGTACAGGAAAATCCACACTTCTGAACACCATGTTTGGTCTGCAGTTCCCAGTGGCCAGTGGAAGATGCACACGAGGAGCCTTCATGACTCTTTTAAAAGTAAAAGAAAACTTTCAGGAGGAGCTGGGCTGTCAGTTTATCCTGGTGATTGACACTGAAGGATTGAAAGCTCCAGAGTTGGCCTCTTTGGAGGACACTTATGAACATGACAATGAATTGGCCACACTAGTGGTTGGACTGAGTGATATCACCATAGTCAATATGGCCATGGAAAATACATCAGAAATGAAGGATATTTTACAGATTGTTGTTCATGCTTTTCTTCGGATGAAAGAAGTTGGAAAGAAACCCAACTGCCAGTTTGTACACCAAAATGTCAGTGATGTGTCAGCTTATGAAAAGAACATGAGAGACAGGCTGAAACTTCTAGAACAATTGGATGAGATGACCAAAGTGGCTGCAAAAATGGAGAAGAAAGTTGGAATTACATCATTCAATGATGTGCTGGACTACAATCTGGAGAAACACAGCTGGTATATTCCTGGTCTGTGGCAAGGGGTCCCCCCAATGGCCCCGGTGAACTCTGGGTACAGTGAAAATATCCATAAGCTAAAGCAGTATTTATTTGATTTCATGAAAACCCATAATGCATCTTTCAATATTACTGAATTTATCACATGGATAGAAAGCTTGTGGAAAGCAGTGAAACATGAAAAGTTTATCTTCAGTTTCCGCAACAGTCTGGTAGCTGATGCTTATAATACGTTGTCTATCCAGTTTTCACTATGGGAATGGGAATTCTCAAAAAAAGTCTACAACTTTGTCATCACCACTGAAAATAATATAAAAAACCAGTCAGCTGAGAGTCTGGATCCAGAAACTTGTGAAGAATACAGAAGAGAACTTTGCCATCTGGTGTCTGAGGAGGAAAACAAAATGCTGGACTTATTAGAAAAATATTATAACAGTAAATCTGAAAATGTTCATCTTGTAGAACGTTATCGGGAAGATTTTAAAATGAGTGTACAGTTCCTTAGAAGAGAATTAGAAAGAAATGCTCTGATCAAATGTAGTGTAGCAGTTTCTATTCAGAAAGGGATGTATGAGGTCCAAAACATCCAGAATCAATACCAGAAATTGATAGAAGAGAAAATTAGTTGTCTCCTGGAAACTAGTAGAGAGAAAAAAGCTACGCTAAGTGATGAGATAATAGAACGAGAATTTGAGTCCATGTGGGAGAAGACACTGGCAGGTTTGCAAATAAAGAAATTAAATAGACGTAATGTTTATCAAGCAATTTCACAACAACTGAGGAATGACCTGAGAAGAAGAGGTTCTGCTATACATGAACAATTAAAGAATGTAAATCTAGAAAACGTTGGACAGCATCAATTCGGAATGTGTGAAAATCACATTGATTATTCTTTGTGGAAACGTTTTAAAAACACTCTGGGTTTTCAAAAGAAGACACCTGAAATGCTAGAAAAATTTGCATTCTCACTAATAGAGATGTGTGCAAAGTACATTGAAGAAAAAGTTACAACTGCACAAGATTATGATGACACCCACTGCCAAGAATTATTACAAGTCATCAACAAACAACTTGAAAGTAACTGTGACTTTCCATATACAATATATTTTGAGCTAGATATCAAACTTGCCATTTGTGGAAAAGCGGCTCAAATGTTTCAGAAGATACATGATGCATTTATTAAAAATAATGACTCAACAGCTTGTCTGGAGAACCTAAAACCTCAATATCTTTCCACATTTCTCAGCATATTTCAAGAGAAAGATGAAAGTCAGAACAGAGCCCGACAATTCTGTGAGCGATGTCTCAAACCAGCAATTACTGATTATGTCTTCAAACATCTTGGAGAAAAAATGGTAGATGACATCTTAAATAGCTCTGACAGCATTACCTTCAGTAGCAGAAGCTTTTTTCAGTATAACATACTAGAGGAATTATTGGAAGAAATGTCATTCCCAAAGTATGTAAAATATATTAAGTCATGCAAGAACTTCTCTAAAACCTGGATATTAGGTTATATTTCAAAAAAGTATAACAGCTCAACAACTTTAGAAAATTTATATCAAAATATTCTCTCCTCCATTAAGGTGGAAATTCAAACAGTGCTTGAACAGAAGTGCTTAGAAAGCCCAAATATATCATCATTTTTAGAAAATGTGTGTGAGAAATTACAAAGGCAACTGGTAATATCACAGAATGAGATGAAAGTGATCACTTTCTACAACACGGCTGCGGTTGAGCAGTTCTCATCTGGCGTTTGCCATTTCCTCACAGAGACAGAACAACAAATTCTAACAGTACTGAGATCCTTGGATATTGAGTGTATACTTTCCAAAGTGACATTGAAACCTCAGGATGAGTTGTGCAGGAAAGTGGTTGGATGCGGAAAGCAATGTCCATTCTGTAAAGTCCCCTGTGAAGCAGGAGGGGGAAACCATACAGAGCACTTTTCATCCATCCACCGACCTCAAGGGTTGGGAAGATATAGATGGGACAGTGATGAAACTTTGATGACTGACATCTGTTCCACTCTTGTTGTATCCCAAAGCAGTTTTAATCATTCAGACTCAGAAAACAATTGGCATCCATACAAAGAGTATCGAACATATTATCCAGATTGGGCCATCCAGCCTGACCCCAGCATAGAGTCCTCGGATTACTGGAAATACATATTTGTAAAGTTTAATCAGCAATTTGCAGAAGAATATAGTGCAAAACCAGCTAAACTTCCAGAAGACTGGCAGAAAATCACTAAAGCACAAGCTCTTAACAGCTTAAAGAAAGTGTTCAATATGAATTAACGTCATAATTGTCTGCAATATGCCTAATGAACTAAACGTAAGCCAAAAAAAACTGTTCTACATTTTAAATGTTGTAGCAAAATTGATTTATCATCTAGGTGAAACTCCTCAGCTTCTTGTATTACTGCTCATAGCTACGTAACTTTGATAATTAAAGTGAAACTGTGCCTAACATATTGCCATTTAAGTATTTACATGTTCTTAACAATCACTAAATTAGCTTTGAAACAAGCCCTTACTAACTTTTGGAGCCGCAGACACAGTGGAGTAGTTCATCCATAAAGTTCACAGCAGCAGATGCTGTAGGCTAAAACTGACCCCAACTCAACTTCAACTCAACTCCAGAGTCCCTGCAATTAACTTTGATGCTAAATTATTCCCCAGTGGTCAGTGTAGGATATATAATGCTCATTTGCTGCTTGGTAAAGGGTATATATTCCTGAAAACTTTACTTTAAGTTTTGTTTACAGCAAAAAAGAGTTGGAACCTTTGTCAAGTTTATATTGCTGTCTCTCCATTGGGGAGTTCCACTTTTTATCCAGGTGAATGATGACCAAAGTGGGAAATCCAAAATGTTACATTTGTCACCGTATTAAAAGATGAGGTTATATTATCCTCCATTGTCAGCTGCCTAAGAGGGGAATTCTCTTCACTTTTGCAAGAAGAGAAGAGGTGTCCCCAATGGAAAATTTACCCTTACCTATTATTTTCTATTTTTTTAATTTTCCCTTACCTTCTTGCTTAATGAAAATGGCCACCAGTACAAATAGAGAGGGTGAATCTCTCCAATGGGGACACAGGCAGTAATAAAAAAAATGGAAGAAGGCTAATCCTTTCCTAATCTATGCAAAACTAAAAAAAAGAAATTTTTTGCTAGATATACTTATTTATCTATTATAAATAATTCACTGTTCGAATGTCCAAGAATTCACATGGCCTTCACAAATAATCCCTATAATGTGTCCAATATGGTTATTTCCTCTGATCATCAGCTTCATGTCATGAAAACAACATCTAGGGGGCGCTATTGTTTATTGTTTTTTTATCACTCAAGGTAGTATATCTACACTTTTAGGGGAGCAGCTATATTAGCTATTTACAATTATTCACACTTTTATTTTTGGCGCAAGGTTTCTGTTTCAGCTTCATGTCATGGCCATAATGTGGTCTTTTCCTAATTAAGATATTTCAGGAAAATACCACATTATGATGGAGCTGACGATCATAGGAAATAAACATAATAGAGGCATCACGGGGATTATTTATGATGGCTGTGCAAATGCTCAGATATTCACCCAGTGAGGTTTTTATAATTAGATCCTTTAATGGTCCTGCAGTCTCTGCTGATATGTTTTCAATAATTGTAAATATCAAATGGATCAATGATAATGGTATTTCTCTGGCATCCAATTCGTCTGCATTTGTGTCTGTAATTTTCTTGTGCTACACAATAAAATATTGTTCAATAAACTATTTACAAGGTAAAATAAAAGATATAACTAGAATTAGACATAATGGGGGTTATTTACTAAAGGAAAACCCACTTTGCACTACAAGTGCAAACTACAAGTGCAAACTGCACTTGAAATTGCACTGAGTGCACTTGAAAATGCAGTCATTGTAGATCTGAGGGAGACATGCAAGGAAAATAAACAGCATTTTAGCTTGCACATGATTGGATAATAAAATCAGCAGAGCTTCTCTTCATTTCAGATCTACCCCTCAGATTTACAGCGACTGCACTTCCAATTACACTTTCAGTGCAATTTCAAGTGCACTTTGCACTTGTAAGTTGCACTTGTAGTGCAAAGTGGATTTGCCTTTCGTAAATAACCCCCAATATCATTTCCAATAAATAGAACATTTAATATGCATTTCTGAATTGTGCTTAACCTCCCTGTCGGTATTCCCGAGTGTGGCTCGGGGTGGATTTTCAGCACCAAAAGCAGTAACCCCGAGCCACACTCGGGATCGCATTGCAGGATCCAGGTACAGCTTACTTACTTTGTCCCCAGGATCCTGCGATGTCTCCCTGCAGTGTGACCGGCTCATCCTCCGCTCGATCTATCAGGGAGCTGAGCTCCGTTCCCTGCGAGCGTTGCGATGCACAGGGAAGGAGAGCGGCGCCAAATTCAAAAAGTAAAACACACAATACATATACAGTGCACTGTAATCTTACAGATTACATTACTGTATCAATTTATTTCACATCCCTTTTGTCCCTAGTGGTTTCTCCAATGCCCTGCATGCAGTTTTACATGATATACACTGTTCTTTCTGCCTGGAAACTGGAGATTGTCCATAGCAACCAAAACCGTCCCTTTACATCAAAAGTGGTTTTAGACCAGCTAGAAAACAGCGATAAGAAATTAGAATCACTGAATCAAACACTGAAAGTAATGACAGCGACAATTCTGCAACTGAGCAAATTTTAGTGTTTTTGATTACATTATTGAATGATTTTTATTATTATTATTATATTATTATTTGTTATAATTATTTATAGTTATTTATTATATTATAATTTATGATTTAGTTTTTCAAACTTTATCATACCCAGGATGTCTACTAGACTCTTGTTTGGACAGATTAAATGAATTATTCCTAAGAATTACAGGCCTACAATATAAAATGCCAAATTTCCATGCAATATAATTGTACCTCTTTCAGCATCAAAAATCTGAAATAATCATACCGCCAGGGAGGTTAAAGAATGGAAATGTTATAAATATTTTCAAGGATCAATGGGTGAAAATATGAATACTGTCAAAAATAGCAATAATGGAAAATAAAAATGAAAATATGGCCAAACCAGTAAAACTCGCTTTCTTTTCCATGTAACCTGCACATTTACTAGTAATCTTCCAAAAGTGACTGCATTTCCTGTTAAAGAGACTGATCTCCCCAGTTGGGTCCTTGTGTGCTGGGTGACACCTCAATGTCACCTTGTAGTATAAATGAACAAATATTTAAAGCTGCAAAAATATAACCCTGCTCTGGTCTCTTTCAATTACTTGCAATGGAGCATAGCTACCAGAGGGCACACACGCCTGGTGTCAAGTAGCAGGATTGGTGTTTAAAGGCCAAGTTTCCAGAAAATAGTGTATGCAGTCCAGGGGTTGTTTCATTTTATTGTCATACATGTAAGTCATTTGAGCCCTTCTGGAGGTGTCATGGAGAGGCTTCTTCATTCTGAAGTGCCCACCACGAAGCCACGTCTAATGAAGAAGGCGTGGCCGTGCCTTCGAAACGCGTTCTGATTGGCCGGACAGCCTGTGGGCGGCTCCCCGCTTTAACAGCCCTGGACCACTCCAACCCAGAGACACATAGCCGACGTCTCCATGAGGCTCCAGCTGCGGCTAACACATGGCGCTCGTGGGTTCCTCAATAGAGACCTCCCGGCGCTCCTCCTGTGCTCCTGTGACACTGCATGTGGAAGCTCTCACCCGCTCTAGCACTCTGCAAGTGTTCCAACATTGTTCACGCAAGTTTTGTTTTATGCTTATATACTGAATAAATTCCTAAGCTGTTTAAAGGATTGGCTTGGCGCTTCTCTCTACTCCTTTTGCTTTCCTTTTGTTCACAGTGATCGGGTTCCCCAGCCCGCGCCTGAAGCAGGCTTGCTCCCTTTACAGCCTCCATTTAGGGGTTCACCCCCCCAGAACTTTCAATCCACTCACCATTCACATGGTTGCACCTTCATGTATCAGCATGCAGATGCATGCCTTTTCATTAAAATTTTAAACTTTTAATCTTTTTCATCAGATGGTTTAGCGCTGAACATTATACCAATATTGTGTATGTGTTCCGGCCCATACTTTACCCACTTCAGTACTGTGACAGACCCAAACTGGACAGGGGTATTTGGAGGGGACTGCAGGCTAGCCTTTTGCCTACTGACTATGTATGGGCCCTGGTATTCGAGTTAGCTACAAGCATTTAGGAAAATGTCCTGTTATATAATGCAAAAGGACATTATGACATTTAAAGAGGAAGTAAACCCAATTAAAAAAAAACAAAACACCACCTGCAAGACAAAGGCATAATGAGCTAGTAATAATGGAGGGGTGGTGCTATGTTGGTCTAGAGCAGGCATGTCCAAAGTCCGGCCCGCGGGCCAATCGCGGCCCGCGGTCCGGTTTCGGACGGCCCGCCTGGTAATTTTGACATATATATCTTTTGTGGCCCCCAACGAATCCCCGAGCGCCGGGGGCCATAAAAGATAGATATGCTGGCTGCCTTGGAGGGGGCGGGACAAGCGCCGTACAGGATACAGGAGAATTTCCTGTTTACACGGCGTCCTGTGTAAAAGGAAGTCCCGTCTCCTGCGCTGCCATTGGACAATTGTTTTGTCCATCATAGGAGGCGGGACTTTCAATTAAAGAGGCCGCCGTGTAAACAGGAATTTCTCCTGTATATCTGTTGGCGCTCGTCCCGCCCCCTCCCTGTCTCCTCCAAGGCTGCAGATGGACATGAATCAGGCTGCACTGACAGCAATGGTGAGTCTGCATTCATGTCAATGTGGTGGGGGCTGCCGTATTTATGTCAGTGTGGTGGGGGCTGCATTCATGTCAATGTGGGGGCTGCATTCATGTGAATGTGGTGGGGGCTGCATTCATGTCAATACGGTGGGGGCTGCATTCATGTCAATACGGTGGGGGCTGCATTCATGTCAATACGGTGGGGGCTGCATTCATGTCAATACGGTGGGGGCTGCATTCATGTCAATACGGTGGGGGCTGCATTCATGTCAATACGGTGGGGGCTGCATTCATGTCAATACGGTGGGGGCTGCATTCATGTCAATACGGTGGGGGCTGCATTCATGTTAATGTGGTGGGGGCTGCATTCATGTCAATACGGTGGGGGCTGCATTCATGTCAATACGGTGGGGGCTGCATTCATGTCAATACGGTGGGGGCTGCATTCATGTCAATACGGTGGGGGCTGCATTCATGTCAATACGGTGGGGGCTGCATTCATGTCAATACGGTGGGGGCTGCATTCATGTCAATACGGTGGGGGCTGCATTCATGTCAATACGGTGGGGGCTGCATTCATGTCAATACGGTGGGGGCTGCATTCATGTCAATGTGGTGGGGGCTGCATTCATGTCAATACGGTGGGGGCTGCATTCATGTCAATACGGTGGGGGCTGCATTCATGTCAATACGGTGGGGGCTGCATTCATGTCAATACGGTGGGGGCTGCATTCATGTCAATACGGTGGGGGCTGCATTCATGTCAATACGGTGGGGGCTGCATTCATGTCAATACGGTGGGGGCTGCATTCATGTTAATGTGGTGGGGGCTGCATTCATGTCAATACGGTGGGGGCTGCATTCATGTCAATACGGTGGGGGCTGCATTCATGTCAATACGGTGGGGGCTGCATTCATGTCAATACGGTGGGGGCTGCATTCATGTCAATACAGTGGGGGCCACATTCATGGCAATGGAGTGGGGGCCGCAGATGGGCACTGATTAGGCTGCATTGATGGGCACTGACCCTTATTTTGCTTCACAGTTCTTTATTTAAAATTTAAGATTTTTTTTCCTGAAACTTCATTTTTAAAGTGAAGGTGCATGTTATAAGCAGATTAAATCCGGTATATCCAAATAACACGCCCAAGCTCATCTATTCACCACACACAGCACAAAGGCAAGAGAATTCTTGTTGGGCCGTGTATTAGTGCTCGGATGGACACACTTAGACCAAATTTTAATGGTTTAAGAATGTCAGGCAAAATGGTCGGCCCTCAAGCATGTTCTATTCATCAAATCTGGCCCTCTTGGAAAAAAGATTGGACACCCCTGGTCTAGAGAGTAGGATTAACCCACATCCCCAATAGTCTATACATAGGAAAATTTGTTCCTCTTATGTGACTTTAAAGGGAAAAAGCTACTCTGTGGTGATCGTGAGCATAAGGTTTTATTACCAAAGGGTGTAGATATACACAGATCTACAATGCAAAATGGAAGATACAAATGAGAATACAGGAAGCGTAATACAAAGAGCATGCAATACAGTATGTGAAGTTACAATCATTGACTCCGTTGCATATAAAACACATATACTGGGAATACCCGACGCGTTTCAAGTTTTTGCTCTTCTTCAGGGGTGTATGATTGAGCCCAGCACGACAAAACATGTCTATAATTGAAAAAACAATCATGAGCCAAAGGTATAGCGACAAAGGAAAAAATGCTTACCATAAATATATGTATAATACCATTCTAATAAGAACTTATTCAGGTAGGTACTGACCATATAGTATTGCTTAGGGACATCATATATTGCTACATCCACTTTAAAAACACTTTAGGAAAACCTAAAGAGAGCAAATAGCCACTGTTCCTGTACCAGCGCCTGATCCGAAGTGGGCGGGCCGTGCAAGCCAGGCCCAGCGAAAACCACAGGGAGGGCATATAAGCAATACTATTATGGTCAGTACCTACCTGAATATGTTCTAATTAGAATGGTATTATACATATATTTATGTTAAGCTTTTTTTTTTCTTTGTCACTAACCTTTGGCTCATGATTGTTTTTTAAATTATAGACATGTTTTGTCGTGCTGGTCTCAATCATACACTCCTGAAGAAGAGCAAAAACTCGAAACGCGTCGGGTACTGCCCGTATATGTTTTATATGCAACGGAGTCAATGATTGTAACCTCACATACTGTATCGCATGCTCGTTGTGTTACGCATGCTGTATTCTCTTTTGTATCTTCCATTTTGCATTGTAGATCTGTGTATATCTACACCCTTTGCTAAAAAAACCTTATACTAATGATCACCACAAAGTAGCTTTTTCCCATTAAAGTCCCATAAGAGGAACAAATTTCCCTATGTAATGAGCTAGTATGCATAGCATACTAGCTCATTATGTAATGCTCACCTCAGATCGAAGCCCCCGCAGCGGCCCTCGTACACCGCTCGGGTTGCCGACATCTCTCCCCGGGGTTACTTCCGGGTATCGCGGCTCCGGCGCTGTGATTGGCTGGAGCCACGTTGCTAAAGTGATGCGTTGTCTACGGCGCATGTGCCATTGTGTACGGCGCATGCGTCGTAGACATCGGCGCCCATCATTTTTGTAAATATCTCCTAAACTGTGGTTTAAACTAGGCTTATCTGTAGGTAAAAGTGGTTGTAAAGGGTTTACAACCACTTTAACAGCCAAGGAAGCCATGATGGTCTTTGCCAACTTGAAACTCGGTAAGCAGATGTATGTGAAAAGAAAGCTGGTTAAAGAGATTTGGATAGCCCTGGGTCTTCTTGAATAGTGTTGTCGGACAGTCTGGGATTCCTGATTAATCAAAGCATTGTCTAGGTGTGAATTCTCATTCACCTATTGTTTCTGTCTGTTGGCTAACTTGACTAACTCTTGGAGGATCTTCTATGGTTGAGATTAGCTATGTGTCAGCTCTACCTCGTGATCTAACCATTGTGTGATGTTTTGGGTAAATATTTGGTTTTATTGTTCATGTGGTGACTGTAAAGGTATGTGTATGGGAATTATTTAACCAGTTGCCGACCGCCGCACGACGATGTACGTCGACAGAGCGGCACGGGCAGGCAAAAGGACTTACATGTACGTCCTTGCCTGCCCGCGGGTGGGGGGTCCGATCGGACACCCCCCCGGTGCCTGCGGCGGTCGGCAAATCTCCCCCGGCGATCGGTGGTGAGGGGGATCCATTCGTGGCCCCCCCCTCGCGATCGCTCTCAGCCAATGGGATCATTTCCCTGCCTCTGTATTGTACACAGAGGCAGAGGAAATGATGTCATCTCTCCTCGGCTCGGTATTTTCCGTTCTGGGCCGAGGAGAGAAGACTGTAATGTGAGTGCACCAACACACACACACACACAGTAGAACATGCCAGGCACACAAAACACCCCGATCCCCCCCCGATCGCCAACCGATCCCCCCCCAATCACCCCCCCCTGTCACAAACTGACACCAAGCAGGTTTTTTTTTTCTGATTACTGTATTGGTGTCAGTTTGTGACAGTTACAGTGTTAGGGCAGTGAGTATTACCCCCCTTTAGGTCTAGGATACCCCCCTAACCCCCCCTAATAAAGTTTTAACCCCTTCATCACCCCCCGTCACCAGTGTCGCTAAGCGATCATTTTTCTGATCGCTGTATTAGTGTCGCTGGTGACGCTAGTTAGGGACGTAAATATTTAGGTTCGCCGTCAGTGTTTTATAGCGACAGGGACCCCCATATACTATCTAATAAAGGTTTTAATCCCTTGATTGCCCCCTAGTTAACCCTTTCACCACTGATCACCGTATAACCGTTACGGGTGACGCTGGTTAGTTCGTTTATTTTTTATAGTGTCAGGGCACCCGCTGGTTATTACCGAATAAAGGTTTAGCTCCCTGATCGCCCGGCGGTGATATGCGTTGCCCCAGGCAGCGTCAGATTAGCGCCAGTACCGCTAACACCCACGCACGCAGCATACGCCTCCCTTAGTGGTATAGTATCTGAACGGATCAATATCTGATCCGATCAGATCTATACTAGCTTCCCCAGCAGTTTAGGGTTCCCAAAAACGCAGTGTTAGCAGGATCAGCCCAGATACCCGCTAGCACCTGCGTTTTTCCCCTCCGCCCGGCCCAGCCCACCCAAGTGCAGTATCGATCGATCACTGTCACTTACAAAACACTAAATGCATAACTGCAGCGTTCGCAGAGTCAGGCCTGATCCCTGCGATCGCTAACAGTTTTTTTGGTAGCGTTTTGGTGAACTGGCAAGCACCTGCCCCAGGCAGCGTCAGATTAGCGCCAGTACCGCTAACACCCACGCACGCAGCATACACCTCCCTTAGTGGTATAGTATCTGAACGGATCAATATCTGATCCGATCAGATCTATACTAGCGTCCCCAGCAGTTTAGGGTTCCCAAAAACGCAGTGTTAGCGGGATCAGCCCAGATACCTGCTAGCACCTGCATTTTGCCCCTCCGCCCGGCCCAGCCCAGCCCACCCAAGTGCAGTATCGATCGATCACTGTCACTTACAAAACACTAAACGCATAACTGCAGCGTTCGCAGAGTCAGGCCTGATCCCTGCAATCGCTAACAGTTTTTTTGGTAGCGTTTTGGTGAACTGGCAAGCGCCAGCGGCCTAGTACACCCCGGTCGTAGTCAAACCCGCACTGCAGTAACACTTGGTGATGTGGCGAGTCCCATAAGTGCAGTTCAAGCTGGTGAGGTGGCAAGCACAAGTAGTGTCCCGCTGCCACCAAAAAGACAAACACAGGCCCGTCATGCCCATAGTGCCCTTCCTGCTGCATTCGCCAATCCTAATTGGGAACCCACCGCTTCTGCAGCACCCGTACTTCCCCCATTCACATCCCCAACCAAATGCAGTCAGCTGCATGAGAGGCATTTTCTTTATGTCCTCCCGAGTACCCCTACCCAACGAACCCCCCCAAAAAAGATGTTGTGTCTGCAGCAAGCGCGGATATAGGCGTGACACCCGCTATTATTGTCCCTCCTGTCCTGACAATCCTGGTCTTTGCATTGGTGAATGTTTTGAACGCTACCATACACTAGTTGAGTATTAGCGTAGGGTACAGCATTGCACAGACTAGGACACACTTTCACAGGGTCTCCCAAGATGCCATCGCATTTTGAGAGACCCGAACCTGGAACCGGTTACTGTTATAAAAGTTACAGTTACAAAAAAAAGTGTAAAAAAAAAAAACACAAACAAAAATAAAAAATAAAAAATAATAGTTGTCGTTTTATTGTTCTCTCTCTCTCTATTCTCTCTCTATTGTTCTGCTCTTTTTTACTGTATTCTATTCTGCAATGTTTTATTGTTATTATGTTTTATCGTGTTTGTTTTTCAGGTATGCAATTTTTTATACTTTACGGTTTATGTGCTTTATTGTTAACCATTTTTTTGTCTTCAGGTACGCCATTCACGACTTTGAATGGTTATACCAGAATAATGCCTGCAGGTTTAGGTATCGTCTTGGTATCATTCTTTTCAGCCAGCGATCGGCTTTCATGTAAAAGCAATCCTAGCGGCTAATTAGCCTCTAGACTGCTTTTACAAGCAGTGGGAGGGAATGCCCCCCCCCAACGTCTTCCGTGTTTTTCTCTGGCTCTCCTGTCTCAACAGGGAACCTGAAAATGCAGCCGGTGATTCAGCCAGCTGACCATAGAGCTGATCAGAGACCAGAGTGGCTCCAAACATCTCTATGGCCTAAGAAACCGGAAGCTACGAGCATTTTATGACTTAGATTTTGCCGGATGTAAACAGCGCCATTGGGAAATTGGGAAAGCATTTTATCACACTGATCTTGGTGTGGTCAGATGCTTTGAGGGCAGAGGAGAAATCTAGGGTCTAATAGACCCCAATTTTTTCAAAAAAGAGTACCTGTTCATACCTATTGCTATGATAGGGGATATTTACATTCCCTGAGATAACAATAAAAATGATTTAAAAAAAAAAAATGAAAGGAACAGTTTAAAAATAAGATAAAAAAAAAAAAAAAAAGCACCCCTGTCCCCCCTGCTCTCGCGCTAAGGCGAACACAAGCGGCGGTCTGGCGTCAAATGTAAAAAGCAATTGCACCATGCATGTGAGGTATCACCGCGAAGGTCAGATCGAGGGCAGTAATTTTAGCAGTAGACCTCCTCTGTAAATCTAAAGTGGTAACCTGTAAAGGCTTTTAAAGGCTTTTAAAAATGTATTTAGTTTGTCGCCACTGCACGTTTGTGCGCAATTTTAAAGCATGTCATGTTTGGTATCCATGTACTCGGCCTAAGATCATCTTTTTTATTTCATCAAACATTTGGGCAATATAATGTGTTTTAGTGCATTAAAATTTAAAAAAGTGTGTTTTTTCCCCAAAAAATGCGTTTGAAAAATCGCTGCGCAAATACTGTGTGAAAAAAAAAAATGAAACACCCACCATTTTAATCTGTAGGGCATTTGCTTTAAAAAAAATATATAATGTTTGGGGGTTCAAAGTAATTTTCTTGCAAAAAAAAATTATTTTTTTATGTAATCAAAAAGTGTCAGAAAGGGCTTTGTCTTCAAGTGGTTAGAAGAGTGGGTGATGTGTGACATAAGCTTCTAGATGTTGTGCATAAAATGCCAGGACAGTTCAAAACCCCCCAAATGACCCCATTTTGGAAAGTAGACACCCCAAGCTATTTGCTGAGAGGCATTTCGAGTCCATGGAATATTTTATATTGTGACACAAGTTGCGGGAAAGAGACAATTTTTTTTTTTTTTTAATTTTTTTTGCGCAAAGTTGTCACTAAATGATATATTGCTTAAACATGCCATGGGAATATGTGAAATTACACCCCAAAATACATTCTGTTGCTTCTCTTGAGTACGGGGATACCACATGTGTGAGACTTTTTGGGAGCTTAGCCGCATACGGGACCCCGAAAACCAAGCACCGCCTTCAGGCTTTCTAGGGCCGTAAATTTTTGATTTCACTCTTCACTGCCTATCACAGTTTCGGAGGCCATGGAATGCCCAGGTGGCAAAAAAACCCCCAAATGATCCCATTTTGGAAAGTAGACACCCCAAGCTATTTGCTGAGAGGTATAGTGAGTATTTTGCAGACCTTACTTTTTGTCACAAAGTTTTAAAAATTGAAAAAAGAAAAAAAAAATTTTTTTTCTCGTCTTTCTTTATTTTCAAAAACAAATGAGAGCTGCAAAATACTCACCATGCCTCTCAGCAAATAGCTTGGGGTGTCTACTTTCCAAAATGGGGTCATTTGGGGGGGGGTTTGTGCCACCTGGGCATTCCATGGCCTCCGAAACTGTGATAGGCAGTGAAGAGTGAAATCAAAAATTTACACCTTTAGAAATCCTGAAGGCGGTGATTGGTTTTCGGGGCCCCATACGCGGCTAGGCTCCCAAAAAGTCCCACACATGTGGTATCCCCGTACTCAGGAGAAGTAGCTAAATGTATTTTGGGGTGCAATTCCACATATGCCCATGGCCTGTGTGAGCAATATATCATTTAGTGACAACTTTGTGCAAAAAAAAAAAAAAAAATTGTCACTTTCCGCAACTTGTGTCAAAATATAAAACATTCCATGGACTCAACATGCCTCAAAGCAAATAGCTTGGGGTGTCTACTTTCCAAAATAAGGTCATTTGGGGCAGTTTTATGCCATCTGGGCATTTTATGGCCTTCAAAACTTTGATAGGTAGTGAGGAGTAAAATCAAAAATGTGCGCCCTTAGAAATCCTGAAGGCAGTGAATTGGTTTTCGGGGCCCCGTACACGGCTAGGCTCCCAAAAAGTCCCACACATGAGGTATCCCCATACTCAGGAGAAGCAGCTAAATGTATTTTGGGGTGCAATTCCACATATGCCCATGGCCTGTGTGAGCAATATATCATTTAGTGACAACTTTTTGTAATTTTTTTTTTTGTCATTATTCAATCACTTGGGACAAAAAAATGAATATTCAATGGGCTCAGCATGCCTCTCAGCAATTTCCTTGGGGTGTCTACTTTCCAAAATGGGGTCATTTGTGGGGGTTTTGTACTGCCCTGCCATTTTAGCACCTCAAGAAACGACATAGGCAGTCATAAATTAAAGGCTGTGTAAATTCCAGAAAATGTATCCTAGTTTGTAGGCGCTATAACTTTTGCGCAAACCAATAAATATACACTTATTGACTTTTTTTTTACCAAAGACATGTGGCCGAATACATTTTGGCCTAAATGTATGACTAAAATTGAGTTTATTGGATTTTTTTAGAACAAAAAGTAGAAAATATCATTTTTTTTCAAAATTTTCGGTCTTTTTCCGTGTATAGCGCAAAAAATAAAAAAGGCAGAGGTGATCAAATAACATCAAAAGAAAGCTCTATTTGTGGGAAGAAAAGGACACAAATTTCGTTTGGGTACAGCATTGCATGACCGCGCAATTAGCAGTTAAAGCAACGCAGTGCCAAATTGTAAAAAGTGCTCTGGTCAGGAAGGGGGTAAATCCTTCCGGGGCTGAAGTGGTTAAAATCCATCCCAGACCTGAAGGGCCTGGGATGGATTTTGGGGGGACCCCCACGCAATTATTTTTTTACATTTTTGGTTCAGGGTTCCCCTTAATATTCATACCAGACCCAAAGGGCCTGGTAATGGACTGGGGGGAACCCATGCCATTTTTTTCAATGAATTTCATCTATATTGCCGAGACCCAGCCCATTACCAGGCCCTTTGGGTCTGGTATGAATATTAAGGGGGACCCCCAAAGCACCTTGTCCCCATGTTGATGGGGACAAGGGCCTCATCCCCACAACCCTTGCCCGGTGGTTGTGGGGGTCTGCGGGTGGGGGCTTATCAGAATTTGGAAGCCCCCTCTAACAAGGGGACCCCCATGTCCCGGCCTTCCCCCCTATGTGAATTGGTAACGGGTACATTGTATCCCTACCATTTCACAAACAAAGTGTCAAAAATAGTAAAAAAGACAGGTGACACTTTGGAACAAGTCAGAGGAAGGCGGGGTCACCCGTTTATGTCACAGAGTGGCCCTGCCCTCAGCTATATAACAGCTGTCACCGAGAAGAAGCATCACTCGGCGGGAGCTTCCCATGGAGGAGGAGCTGTTGCGGCTTTTTTTTTTCTTTTTTCGGCTCGTCTGGCGGTGTGAGATGGATCTACATCGCGGGACATTTTTATTTTTTTATTTTTTAATAAAGAACTTGTCCCAAAGTGTCTCCTGTCTTTTTTACCATTTCACAAAAAAAGTGTCAAAAATAGTAAAAAAGACAGGAGACACTTTGGGACAAGTCCTTTATTAAAAGATAAAAAAATTAAAATGTCCCGCGATGTAGATCCATCTCACACTGCCCGACAAGCCGAAAAAAAAAAAAAAAGCCGCGACAGCTCCTCCTCCATGGGAGGCTCCCGACGAGTGATGCTTCTTCTCGGTGACAGCTGTTATATAGCTGAGGGCGGGGCCACTCAGTGACATAAACGGGTGACCCCGCCTTCCTCTGACTTGTCCCAAAGTGTCACCTGTCTTTTTTACTATTTTTGACACTTTTTTTGTAAAATGGTAGGGGTAAAATGTACCCGTTACCAATTCACATAGGGGGGGAGGCCGGGATCTTGGGTTCCCCTTGTTAAAGGGGGCTTCCAGATTGCGATAAGCTCCCCACCCGCAGATCAACACAACCACCAGGCAAGGGTTGTGGGGATGAGGCCCTTGTCCCCATCAAAACTCCAAAGCACTCTCTCATCCCCCGCTCTTTACCTGCGGTCTTCCAGGTTGCGTGCTCGGATAAGGGCCTGGGATGGATTTTGGGGGGACCCCACGCAATTTTTTTTTTACAATTTTTACATTTTTGGTTCAGGGTTCCCCTTAATATTCATACCAGACCCAAAGGGCCTGGTAATGGACTGGGGGGGAACCCATGCCATTTTTTTCAATGAATTTCATCTATATTGCCGAGACCCAACAATTCATTACAGCCGCGATCAGTTTTGAATGACTTTTTTCCTTTAGAAATGTCATTTTGCTATGGTACTGTTCTAAACATAGGAAAAATGTGCCACTTTACAGGCATACTGTAGACACCCCCCAGGCACGATACTAAGGAAAATTTCATTTTTATTGTTTCACTTTAAGCATTATTAAACTGCTCCCGAAAAAACGTCAGTTTTTGAAACTTTTTTTGCATTGATACATGGGGCCTGGGGCAGGACTCGGGTCCCCATACACCTTTTATGACAATAACTTGCATATAAGCCTTTAAAATAAGCACTTTTGATTTTTCATGTTCGTGTCCCATAGACTTTGATGGTGTTCGTGTGTTCATCCGAATTTTTTGCCTGTTCGCAAGTTCTGGTGCGGACTGAACCTGGGGGTGTTCAGGTCATCCTTAGTCCCCATGAACAACTGTACCAGTGCAAAAAACATCTGCAACAGTGCAATAGTGTTCTATTGTGACATCAACATCTGTCATTGTCTGCCAGTGGATGATCAACATCTGTCATAGTGTACAAGTGCACAAAAACATCTGTCAGTGTACCAGTGTCCCACCAATAAATAAACAAAATATTTAAAGTGCCCCAGTCCCCCCCATGCTCGTGTGCAAAGGCGAACCCATGTATTCGTCCTGTATGCATACGTAAACAGTGACCGCACCACACATGTGAGATATTGCCATCAACGTAACAGCGAGAGCAATAATTCTAGTACCAGACCTCCTGTGTAACTCTAAACTGGTAACCAATAAAGGCTTATAAAGCGTTGCCTATGGAGATTATTAAATGCCAAAGTTTGGCGCCATTTCACAAGCGTGCGCAATTTTAAAGCGTGATTGTACGGGGACCACTACGGGGGCCTCAATCTAAGGTGAGTATTTCATAATGAGCTTATTATGCCTTTGCCTTGCAGGTCTTTTTTTTATTATTGTGGGTTTACAACCACTTTAAAGTGGAGAATGCCTGAAGTACTCCTTGGATGTTGGGCCTCTCTATGTGGCCAGTCTGTGAAAAATTCACACATGTGGTATAGCCATACTCGGGAGGAGTAGCAGAATGTGTTTTGAGGTGTAGTTGCAAGTATGCATATGCTGTGTGTAAGAAATAACTTGGTAATATGACATTTTTGTGAAAAAATAATACTCTCTTCATTTTCCAAAGAATTTTGGGAAAAAATTACAACTTTAAAAAACTTGTCATGCTGCTTACTAAATACCTTGGACTGTCTACTTTCCAAAAAGGGGTCATGGGGGGGGGGGGTATTGGCACTGTCTTGACATGTTAGGGCCTCAAAAAATGAGATAGGATTTTTTGATTTTTAGCATAAAAAATAAAAAACACATTGGTGATTAAACACCACTAAAAAGAAAGCTCTATTTGTGTGAAAAAAAATGATAAAAATTTCACTTGGGTACAGTGTTGCAGGACTGCGCAATTGTCATTCAGAGCCAGTTTACATCACACATGCAGTCCAGTGCAATTTTTTTCTGCATCAAAAACGCATGGAAAGTAGGTTATATAGTCTTTAACCACTTCAGCCCCGGAAGGATTTACCCCCTTCCTGACCAGAGCACTTTTTACAATTTGGCACTGCATCGCTTTAACTGCTAATTGCGCGGTCATGCAATGCTGTACCCAAACGAAATTTGCGTCCTTTTCTTCCCACAAATAGAGCTTTCTTTTGATGGTATTTGATCACCTCTGCGGTTTTTTTTTTTTTGCGCTATAAACGGAAAAAGACCGAAAATGTTGAAAAAAAATGATATTTTCTACTTTTTGTTATAAAAAAATCCAATAAACTCAATGTTAGTCATACATTTAGGCCAAAATGTATTCGGCCACATGTCTTTGGTAAAAAAAATGTCAATAAGCGTATATTTATTGGTTTGCGCAAAAGTTATAGCATCTACAAACTAGGGTACATTTTCTGGAATTTACACAGCTTTTAGTTTATGACTGCCTATGTCATTTCTTGAGATGCTAAAATGGCAGGGCAGTACAAACCCCCCCCCCAAATGACCCCATTTTGGAAAGTAGACACCCCAAGGAAATTGCTGAGAGGCATGTTGAGCCCACTGAATATTAATTTTTTTATCCCAAGTGATTGAATAATGACAAAAAAAAAAATTTTACAAAAAGTTGTCACTAATTGATATATTGCTCACACAGGCCATGGGTATATGTGGAATTGCACCCCAAAATACATTCAGCTGCTTCTCCTGAGTACGGGGATACCACATGTGTGGTACTTTTTGGAAGCCTAGCGGCGTACGGGGCCCCAAAAACCAATCACTGCCTTCAGGATTTCTAAGGGCATAAATTTTTGATTTCACTCCTCACTACCTATCACAGTTTTGAAGGCCATAAAATGCCCAGATGGCACAACCCCCTCCCCCAAATGACCCCATTTTGGAAAGTAGACACCCCAAGCTATTTGCTGAGAGGCATGTTGAGTCCATGGAATATTTTATTTTTTGACACAAGTTGCGGGAAAGTGACAATTTTTTTTTGCACAAAGTTGTCACTAAATGATATATTGCTCAAACATGCCATGGGCATATGTAAAATTACACCCCAAAATACATTCTGCTGCTTCTCCTGAGTACGGGGATACCACATGTTTAGGACTTTTTGGGAGCCTAGCCGTGTACGGGGCCCCGAAAACCAAGCACCGCCTTCAGGATTTCTAAGGGCGTAAATTTTTGATTTCACTCCTCACTACCTATCACAGTTTTGAAGGCCATAAAATGCCAAGATGGCACAAACCCCCCCCCCCCCAAATGACCCCATTTTGGAAAGTAGACACCCCAAGCTATTTGCTGAGAGGCATGTTGAGTCCATGGAATATTTTATTTTTTGACACAAGTTGCGGGAAAGTGACAATTTTTTTTTTTTTGCACAAAGTTGTCACTAAATGATATATTGCTCACACAGGCCATGGGCATATGTGGAATTGCACCCCAAAATACATTCTGCTGATTCTCCTGAGTACGGGGATACCACATGTGTGGGACTTTTTGGGAGCCTAGCTTCATACGGGGCCCCGAAATCCAATCGCTAGCTTGGGGTGTCTACTTTCCAAAATGGGGTCATTTGGGGGGGTTTTGAACTGTCCTGGCATTTTATGCACAACATTTAGAAGCTCATGTCACACATCACCCACTCTTCTAACCACTTGAAGACAAAGCCCTTTCTGACACTTTTTGTTTACATGAAAAAATTATTTTTTTTTGCAAGAAAATTACTTTGAACCCCCAAACATTATATATTTTTTTAAAGCAAATGCCCTACAGATTAAAATGGTGGGTGTTTCATTTTTTTTTTCACACAGTATTTGCGCAGCAATTTTTCAAACGCTTTTGTTGGGGAAAAAACACACTTTTTAAAATTTTAATGCACTAAAATACACTATATTGCCCAAATGTTTGATGAAATAAAAAAGATGATCTTAGGCCGAGTACATGGATACCAAACATGACATGCTTTAAAATTGCGCACAAACGTGCAGTGGCGACAAACTAAATACATTTTTAAAAGTCTTTAAAAGCCTTTACAGGTTACCACTTTAGATTTACAGAGGAGGTCTACTGCTAAAATTACTGCCCTCGATCTGACCTTTGCAGTGATACCTCACATGCATGGTGCAATTGCTGTTTACATTTGACGCCAGACCGCCGCTTGCGTTCGCCTTTGCGCGAGAGCAGGGTGGACAGGGGTGCTTTTTTTTTTCTTTATTATTTTTTTGCTTTTTTATCTTATTTTTAAACTGTTCCTTTCATTTTTATTTTTTTTAATCATTTTTATTGTTATTTCAGGGAATGTAAATATCCCCTATGATAGCAATAGGTAGTGATAGGTACTCTTTTTTGAAAAAATTTGGGTCTATTAGACCCTAGATCTCTCCTCTGCCCTCAAAGCATTTGACCACACCAAGATCGGTGTGGTAAAATGCTTTCCCAATTTCCCAATGGCGCTGTTTACATCCGGCGAAATCTAAGTCATGAAATGCTCGTAGCTTCTGGTTTCTTAGGCCATAGAGATGTTTGGAGCCATTCTGGTCTCTGATCAGCTCTATGGTCAAATGGCTGAATCACCGGCTGCATTTTCAGGTTCCCTGTTGGGACAGGAGAGCCAGAGAAAAACATGGAAGACGATGGGGGGGGCATTCCCTCCCACTGCTTGTAAAAGCAGTCTAGAGGCTAATTAGCCGCTAGGATTGCTTTTACATGAAAGCCGACCGCTGGCTGAAAAGAATGATACCAAGATGATACCTAAACCTGCAGTCATCATTCTTGTATAACCACTCAAAGTCCAGCAACATACCAGTATGTTGCTGGTCCTTGTTGGGCATATATTGTAAACTTTTTGTTCATGCAGCCTGTGGGCTGAACGAAAAAAAGATATTGATCGGAGGGTATGCCCACCATTACAATACCTCCCTTCATCCACCCACTTCTAATGATGGGCATACATGCACCGTATATAAATGCCGAAGCATGGGGGCATCCTCCCGCAAAAGTTAGGAGCAAATCGCTCCTCCGCCCTCTGCTGCCCCCACGCTTCGGCATATATGCTGAAGCATGTAACTGTGGTGGTGAAATCACCTCCGACAGTGCTGGAGTCACGGCTTTATGTATCGTGGGAGCAAACGCTGTTGCTGTCAAGATAAATAAATCCGCTCTGCAGCTGAATGGCATACCTGAAAACTAAAAAGTGGTTAACAATAAAAAAACAAAGTATAAAAAAATTGCATACCTATAAAGCAAACATGATAAAAACATAACAATAAAACATTGCAGTATAGAATACAATACAAAAGAATAGAACAATAGAGAGAGAATAGAGAGAGAACAATAAAACAACAACTATTTTTGTTTTTCTTATTTTATATATTTTTTTGTGTTTTTTTCTTTTTTTTTTTACTTTATTTGTTTTGTTTTTTTTAAACACTTTTTTTTGTAACTTTAACTTTTTTAACTGGTACCAGGTTGGGGTCTCTCAAAATGCGATGGCATCTTGGGAGACCCTGTGAAAGTGTGTCCTAGTCTGTGCAGTGCTGTACCCTACGCTAAAACTCAACTAGTGTATGGTAGCGTTCAAAACATTCACCAATGCAAAGACCAGGATTGTCAGGACAGAAGGGACAATAATACCGGGTGTCACGCCTAAATCCGCGCTTGCTGCAGACATGGATCCAGTCCGTCCTGAAGCTCTGTATAGCACATAAGCATTCAGCAAAGCCAATTGAAATAAATAAACAGACACTTTTTTGTACCAGTGTCTGGCCTTACGGGCAACTAGGTACGGCGCCAACAACTGGTCGTTGAGGTCCACCCCTCCCATATTTTGGTTATATTCGTGGACACAGAGGGGTTTCTCCACAACACCAGTCGCCGTAGTAATTTGGACCGTCGTGTCTGCATGAAGGGAGGTAAGAACGAAAACATTCTTATTGTCCCTCCACTTCATAGCGAGCAAGTTATTACACTGCAAGAAGGCTCTCTCCCCCAGCCTAAGATGGGAATCTACAAGCCGCTGGGGAAAGCCCCGGCGATTAGGTCGCACGGTGCCACATGCTCCAATCTGATGATCAAAAAGGTGGCTAAAAAGTGGCACGCTCGTGTAATAATTGTCCACGTACAAGTGGTACCCCTTTCTGAATAAGGGTGATACCAGGTCCCACACTATCTTGCCAGCGCTTCCTATGTAGTCAGGGCAGTTTGTCGGCTCTACGTGACTATCTTTGCCCTCGTAAACCATAAATCTACATGTATAGCCTGTGGCCCTGTCACAGAGCTTATACATCTTGACCCCATATCTGGCACGCTTGCTGGTAAGGTACTGTTTGAATGACAAGCGGCCAGAAAATTTAATCAGGGACTCATCAACGCAGACAACTTGATGGGGGGTAAACAAGTCTGCAAAACGTTGGTTGAAGTGGTTTACGAGGGGCCGAATTTTGTAGAGCCGATCGTATCCAGGGTCTCCACGAGGACGACAGAGTTCATTGTCGTTGAAGTGCATGAACCGCAAAATCTGCTCGTATCGTGCCCTGGCCATGGAGGCAGAGAACACGGGCATATGGTAAATTGGGTCAGTGGACCAATATGACCGCAACTCACTCTTTTTATTTATGCCCATGTTGAGGGAAAGGCCCAGAAAGAGCTTAAATTCGGAAACCGTAATTGGTTTCCAATCTCTGGCAAGGGAGGACTGGGGAATAGTGGCGATGTGTTGACCAGCGTACAAATTGCTTTGGTCCACAATAGATCTATAGAGATCTTCGGTGAAAAACAGCGAATAAAAATCCAGTGGCGTAAAATCAACTGTTTCCACCTGAATTCCGGGTTGGCCAGTGAATGGGGGAAGTACGGGTGCTGCAGAAGTGGTGGGTACCCAATTCGGATTGGCGAATGCAGCAGGAAGGGCACTATGGGCACGACGGGCCTGTGTTCGTCTTCTTGGTGGCAGCGGGACACTACTTGTGCTTGCCACCTCGCCAGCTTGAACTGCACTTATGGGACTCGCCACGTCATCACGTGATACTGCAGTGCTGGATGTATGACCAGGGTGTACTAGGCCGCTGGTGCTTGCCAGTTCACCAGAAGGAATAGAGGCACTAGTACTTCTCTGCTCCATACGAGGGACCTGCAGTTCTTGCACTTCAAGGACAGAAGAAGAAGTTCGGGGTCTGGTACGCCTGACCTTAGCAGGGACCACAACTCCGTCGTCAGAGCTATCTGTCATGGAGCCGCTGTCCTCTACAGGATCGTATTCTGAGCCTGAATCTGACAGATGAGTGACTTCCTCTTCACTATCTGTCATGCTCAGAAACGTGTAGGCCTCTTCACTAGTGTACCTTCGATTTGCCATTTTGGGCTCTAAATTTAGGGGTACACTAGTGAGACTCACAGGCAAAAAAGCTCCTGACTGTCAGCGACTGTATCAAAACGTTACCAAAAAACTGTTAGCGATCGCAGGGATCAGGCCTGACTCTGCGAACGCTGCAGTTATGTGTGCTTAGTGTTTTGTAAGTGTCAGTGATCGATCGATACTGCACTTGGGTGGGCTGGGCTGGGCTGGGCCGAGGGGCAAAACGCAGGTGCTAGCAGGTATCTGGGCTGATCCCGCTAACACTGTGTTTATGGGAACCCTAAACTGCTGGGGACGCTAGTATAGATCTGATCAGATCAGATATCGATCCTTTCAGATACTATAGCACTAAGGGAGGTGTATGCTGCGTGCGTGGGTGTTAGCCGTACTGGCGCTAACCTGACGCTGCCTGGGGCGATGCAGACCTTATCTGATCCTAAAAACGTAACTTATATCACCGCCGGGCAATTAGGGGGTTAAACCTTTATAAGGTAATAAACGGCGGGTGCCCTAAAACTATAATAAACTATAAAAAAACAAACTAACTAACCAGCATCACCCGTAACGCTTATACGGTGATCGCTGGTGAAAGGGCTAACTAGGGGGCAATCAGGGGGTTAAAACCTTTAGTAGGTAGTATGTGGGGGTCCCTGTCGCTATAAAACACTGACAGCGAACCTATATACTTACCTCCCTAACCAGCATCACCTGTGTCACTAATACAGCGATCAGAAAAACGATCACTTAGCGACACTGGCGAGGGGGGGTGATCAAGGGGTTAACCATTATTATGGGGGGGTCAGGGGGGTACCCTAGACCGAAAGGGGGGTACCCCAGACCTAAAGGGGGCTAACCCTAACTGCCCTAACACTTATAACTGTCACAAACTGACACCAATGCAAAAAAAAAACTGCTATTGGTATCACTGTGACAGGGGGTACAGGGAGGTGATCGGGGGGTGATGGGGGGTGAAAAGTGTGCCTAGTGTGTTCTACTGAAAGTGTAGTGTTGGTGCACTTACTTGATGTCTTCTCTCCTCAGCGCCGGAACGAAAAGACCGGCTCGAGGAGGGATGACATCACTTCCTCTCCCTCTTTTTACATTACAGAGGCAGAGGAAGGATTTTCATTCGCCGGGAGCGATCGGGAGGGGGTGGCCATGAATGGATGGCCTCCCCCTCACCTCTCATCGCCCGCGAACAAATGCCGACCTCCTCTGGCACGGGGGGGGTCCGATCGAACCCCCCGCCCGCGGGAAAGCAATCACGTACCAGGTACGTGATTTTGCCTGCCCATGCCATTCTGCCGACGTATATCGTCGTTAGGCGGTCGGCAAGTGGTTAATAGCATAGTTCACATCAGTGCTTGCAGTTTCAGTGTGTTCCAGTTCCAAAAAAAAAGTAGAACATGCTGCCGCGGGTGCAGATCTTGGTGGTAGTATCAAATATTTCCTGCACTGGACTGTACTGGAACACTTTAATGCCCTGTACACACAGTCAGATTTTCAGACGGAAAAAGTACGATCGGATTGTGTTGTCGGAAATTCCGATCGTGTGTGGGCTCCATCTGACTCTTTCCGTCGGAATTTCCGACACACAAAGTTTGAGAGCAGGCTATAAAATTTTCCGACAACAAAATCCGATTGGTTAAATTCTGATCGTGTGTACACAAATCCGACGCACAAAGTGCCGCGCATGCTCAGAATAAATTAAGAGATGAAAGCTATTGGCTACTGCCCCGTTTATAGTCCCAACGTACGTGTTTTACGTCACCGCGTTCAGAAGGTTCAGATTTTCCGACAACTTTGTGCGACCGTGTGTATGCAAGACAAGTTTGAGCCAACATCCATCGGAAAAAATCCTAGGATTTTGTTGTCGGAATGTCCGATCAATGTCTGATCATGTGTACAGGGCATAAAAAGCATCAAAAATGCACTGGAACACACATGTCTCTATTCAGGTTTAGGAAAAAAGACTGCATCAAAAAACGGACAAAAAATGCATCAAAAATGCATCAAAAACACAAATGCAGAAAAGCATCTGAAAAGCATCTGGACTGCATTTCTATGGTGTGAACTGGCCCTCAAAGTGTGATAGTGTTGAAAGCTGAAAATTGGCCTGGGTAGGAAGGGGGTGAAAGTGCCCGGTATTGAGGTGGTTAACTATCCTGGCAGCTAGAATAGTTACTTAGTGTACAATAAATGGAGCGCTAATAGTTAAAACAATAAAAGTATGCTCAAAAAATTCATATTAGTGCATCAATGTGAATGGTCAAAAATATACAAATGAAACCAAAATTTGTAAGTCAAAAGTCGAAAAAGATATTATGCAATAAAAAAGTGTCCATAAAATCTTCTTTATTGCATAATATCTTTTTGGACTTTTGATTTGCAAATATTGATTTCATTTGTATATTTTTGACCATTCACAATGATGCACTAATATATATTTTTTTTTGCTAGAATGGTTACTTATTTGCCTCGAATAAAGAACACTAAGGGCCCTTTCACACTGGGGCCGGGGCGGCGTCGGCGGTAAAGCGCCGCTATCGTAAGCGGCACTTTACTGTCAGTATGCGGCCGTTAGTGGGGCGGTTTTATTAAATGGTTAAAAACCACCGCAAAGCGCCTCTGCAGAGGCACTTTGCCGGCGGTATAGCCACGCTGTCCCATTGATTTCAATGGGCAGGAGCGGTGAAGGAGCGGTATACACTTCGCTCCTTCACCGCTCCGAAGATGCTGCTAGCAGGACTTTTTTTTACCGTCCTGCCAGCGCACCGCTCCAGTGTGAAAGCCCTCTGAAAGTTTGCAGGTGCTATTATTAGCGCAATAGCACCTGCAAACCGCCCCAGTGTGAAAGGGCCCTAATAATACAAAATATATTCAGTGAATAGGAAACCCCCACAATAAAATTACTAAACAAAAAGGATGATAATAACATTAATAATAATATTGTAATTATTGTATTGTCAAAGTCGGGTGCTTAAACTAGTTGCATGTAAAATACACGCGCCTCAATTTACAATGTGGAAGTAAACTTCCCTCTAATGTTTGTACATATAGGTAGGCTTATAATAAGGCTTAACTATAGGTACTGTAAATATCTCCAGTATACAGTGAACGATATTCACTGTATACTGTGCAGATGATGTCATGCGCATACATGCTGAAGGAACGGCCCCCGTGATATTTCTTCAGAGCCCTGTGCCATGATTGGCGGCTCCTGCGTGCACGCGCGGGAATGACGTCATGCGGCTCCGGCCAGTCACACAGCTGGAGTCCGCGGCCCTGGAAGGAAGACGGGTGAAGATGGATGCGGCCTCCTGCAGGTAAGTTTCACATAATGTGCTGGTATGTGATGCATACTAGCACATTATACCTTTACTTTGCAGGTCACAAAAAAAAAAGAGGCAGTGTTTATTTTCTCTTTAACACAAGGATATGAATCATTATTTTAGCTGTATGACTTTTCAAATATTATTAGACTCAAATAAAAATAACTGTCACTTATTTGAAAATAAGTATCTTTATCCTGTTGTGTCAGCTTTGTGAATTACTGTAAACCTATTTAAATGTTTTCTTTTATTGACTACATAACTGCATTCTTTATAAGTGGGTGATGTTTTATTACCCCTTTTTCAGAAGCACACTTCAGCACATAGAATTGAGAATTGAGTTAAAATTGCAAACAAAAGACACAACATAAATTAGAAGGTTCCAAATAAATTTATTGTGAACCCGTTGCATGATTTATTGATAGTATTACAAGTATTAAGGATAATTGGGCGTACACACAGTCGGACTTTCTGGGAAGCTAGGCCCGACGTACTTGCCGCCAGACTTTCAGAATGACTTTCTGAACAGACGGACTTGCCTACACACGACCGGACTTTCCAGAATCCGGTCTTCCCGACGGACTTCCGCCAGACTTTCAGAATGAACGGACTTGCCCACACACGGACAAGTCCGTTCATTTTGAACGTGACTCGGGTACGACGGGACTAGAAAAGGAAGTCAATCTTGCCGCTCTTAACGGCGAGATTGACACCTTGCGAGCCCCGTCACGGGCATCCCATGCCCTTAGGTCTGGTATGGATTTTAAGAGGAACCCCCTACGCCAAAAAAACGGCGTGGGGTCCCCCCCAAAATCCATACCAGACCCCGATCCGAGCACGCAGCCCGGCCAGTCAGGAAAGGGGGTGGGGGCGAGCGGCCCCCCTCCTGAACCGTACCAGGCCACATGCCCTCAACATGGGGGGGTGGGTGCTTTGGGGGAGGGGGGCGCCCTGCGGGGCCCCCCCACCACAAAGCACCTTGTCCCCATGTTGATGAGGACAAGGGCCTCTTCCCGACAACCCTGGCCATTGGTTGTCGGGGTCTGCGGGCGGGGGGGCTTATCGGAATCCGTGAGCCCCCTTTAATAAGAGGGCCCCCAGATCCCGGCCCCCTCACCCTATGTGAATGAGTATGGGGTACATGGTACCCCTACCCATTTACTTAGGGAAATAGTGTCAATAATAAAACACACTACACAGGTTTTTAAAGTAATTTATTAGATAGCTCCGGGGGGGTCTTCTTCCGACTTCGGGGGTTCCTCCGGTTCCTCTTCTCCCGGCGTCCGATTGGTTCTTCTCTGCTCTTTCTGGCCTCTTCTCCCGGTGTTCAACCTCTGCTCCCCGTGTTCCAGTTCTTCTGCCGGCTCCTCCGCTATCTTCATGCCGCTCTTTTGCCAGTGGAGGCCCGGACTTCTGGCCTCTGGCTTCTGGGCTTCTTCTCTTCTTCCGATGTTGACGGTCTCTCCGGCTGGAATGCTCTATGAGAGCTCCGATGTGACTTATATAGGCGGACCCCGCCCCCTTATGCCGTCACACTCCCTGGAAATGCTAGGACTGTGACATTTTGGGGGCGTGGTCAACATCACCCGGTGATGGGTGGGGGGGCTGGGATCTGGGGGCCCTCTTATTAAAGGGGGATCCCAGATTCCGATAAGCCCCCCCGCCCGCAGACCCCGTCAATCAATGGCCAGGGTTATCGGGAAGAGGCCCTTGTCCTCATCAACATGGGGACAAGGTGCTTTGTGGTGGGGGGGCCCCGCAGGCCCCAAAGCACCCACCCCCCCCATGTTAACGGCATGCGGCCTGGTACGGTTCAGGAGGGGGGGTGCTCGCCCCCACTCCCTTTCCTGACCGGCCGGGCTGCATGCTCGGATCGGGGTCTGGTATGGATTTTGGGGGGATCCTATGCCGTTTTTTCGGCGTAGGGGGTTCCCCCTAAAATTTTTACCAGACCTAAGGGCCTGGGATGCTACGCGCTCGCCGCAATAGGAAAATTTGTTTTTCCTATTGCAGCAAGCGTGAGATGCAGTACCCTGGCCTTGCGTCGTATCTGGTCCTTCGGATCAGCATACAGACGAACGGGCTTTCCGTCAGGAACTGAGTCCGGCGGAGTTACGACGTAAAGATTTGAAGCAGGCTTCAAATCTAAAGTACGTCGGATTTCCGACCGAAACGATCCGTCGGAAGTCGGATGCAGACCACACACGGTCGGATTGTCCGCCGGATTTGGTCTGTCGGACTTTTGTAGCCCGAAAAGTCCGACCGTGTGTACACCCCATGAGAAAGAAAATGACTGTGGGATGCTTAATATACAAAAAAACTTACATTAAGGATCAGGCAGGAATCTATTCTTTGCAAATATATTTTTGCCCATATTCTACATCAATTAAGCTTTGTGAGGATGCAAGGTATTTGTTTTTTAGTTTGAGCTTAAACTTGATAGACAAATGTCTTTTTCAGCCTAACTATGAAACTTATAAATAGGCAAAATAACACATAATCACACAAATCATTCCTTATATTTTGAATTCAGAAAAGGATCCCAACCTGACCTGATGCTAGTTGGGGATGTTGATGGGGAGTTTATACTGTATGTCAGCTCCATTTTCATTAAGAGGTCTTTCCTTTGTCATTGCTTCCCTTATAACTCATGTAAGTATTTATTAAATCATGCAAAAGTTTGGAATGGCTGTTATGATAGGTAAAACGAATAGAGAAACTCCTTGGATTAAAGGAGAAGTAGAGCCAAGGCTGGTTTGGCTGTACTTCTCCTGTGGATCACAGGAGTGCAGTTCGTTCTGCACTCCTGTGACCCATTTTCAGCACACAACGGGCTGCGGCCCTCTGCCCGGTGACTTATAGTCAGCAGCTCTCTGCTCAGGGAGCCCTGAGAGCCGAGAGATTGGCGGTGTTTGATCGCTCGGTTCTCAGTTTTAGAGTCGATGGGGAGACAGATGCAATATTGGACCAATGCTGCTTCCACCTAGGTAAGTATGATTCAGAAAAAAAAAACAACATAGTTTTCTTTTAATGCTCTCCTCCACAAAGCAACCTGTGTTCACAGGGCTCTATAAACTTCAATCCCATTGACACTGTTGCGCTGTAGCAGTGTGACGGTTACTGCATGCATTATCACAGTGAATGGTAATGTATGTTAGGCATGTTGGTGCAATTTGGTGCTATTCATTCTGAATGGCTCCATAATGCACCCTGCTGATTGATATGCATTGTACTGCACCGCAATACACAGTAATGCACTACCGTGTCCTGTAGTGTTCTACATTACACAAAAAGTGCATGCCCATTTGTGGTGCATTTTGGTGCCCTAGGGAGCTCATTCAAATGAATGTGCTGCCTTAGGGCAATGACTTAACACAACGCACGTTAACACATGGCCTAATGTGCATCAAGAAATTTAAGTTAATGCATCACAACAATGTGAATGGGGCCTCAATGCACACAATCTGGTCACATTACCATGCCTGGTTTTATATTTGTTTACTAGCATCAACCCTTTCTAATTGCAGGAGACTTTTGGGACAGGGAGACAAATACCAGTATATACAAATGAGGATTTTAGGCTAATGAGAGTCATCATACTAAAAACTATAGTTAGAAAAATATATCTTTGATGTTCAAAACTAACATATACAGTATATTGTATGTGTGAGTGGTGACACAAATACAGCCATGTAATTTTCATTTAATTTTAAAAGATTCCTGTAAACTTGTAAGATCCTGTTCTTCTGTGATTTTCTTCCACTCTTTTGGAAGTTCAGCTGGATTTGCAAAATATTTTTTCTGCAAATTAATTATTAAAAAGTACAAAAATATACTTCCAGTAATCTGAGGATTTGAGGCTGACATCGAGTTGAATGATCCAATCCGGATAGTATGTTCAGCCTTTCGTGGAGTTGAAAGACCCTGAATGCTGAAGATCCAGGACCTGTTATGCCTGTCCAGTTCGGTGTTTCCATCAAGCTACCTGATTTTAAAGCCTTGGTGACTTGGGCGGTATAGGCCTCTCCAAGTCATCATTATCCGGTAAGCCTCTCTCTTTCACTGGTGGTGGCTCTCTCATTTCATCCTTGGAGGTTCTATGAAATGTTAGTCTTGGTTGGACTTTTACCCTATCGTGGTTTGGAATACCCTTCAAATTGGAACTCTTTACTACAACTATATCTGACAGCCCTTGCTGGACTTTGTTTATTAATCACGTTGTTTATTAGTTACCATTCCCATTCATTTTCATTTATCTCTTTTGCACATCCCTTTGGGATACTTCACTTATATACCTTTTTAGTCAATTTTTTTTTAGATATATTTAATTTACATTTATTGTGTATTGTGGTGTTCACTTGATAGGTGTCATACCCTAATTCTCATATAACCCTAAAAAGCTATACACACATTTTTATTGTGTTGTTCACCTGATATGTGTTACACACTAATTTCCATATAACTTTAAAAGGTTATATATCTATTTTTATTGGGTTTAATAGTGCTACACATTTACATTCCGATAACACCAAACACACACCTGCTCCCCATTCACACCTGAGACCTTGTAACACTAACGAGTCACATGACACCGGGAAGGAAAAATGGTAAGTATAAGTAGTGATAAATTTAACAGTGCCATTTATTAAGGGGTCCCGAATTTTCCATTTAAAAAGAAGTTCACGAACGTGGACGACCGCAAACTTTTGGGTAAGCCCTTTTCAGACATTTTTTTACTATATCCACCCCCCTTGGGACCCCTGTACCATGTATAGTTGAACTGTGAGGAATATCTGGATACATGTTGCAGTCCTTGGGGAGGAGTTATGGCATGATGTATGAAAATGTACTATATTGATATGATTACTTAAGATCAATTTTTTCACTCTATTTAGATGGCAGCAATTCAAGTCTGCTAGCTCCTTCCGAAGAGAACCATGTCCATGAAATGCGTTGAACGGAAAGACTTGCTATAAATCACTGCAGTGGTTGAAAATTACCTTTTTATAACTTTATTTTATTATATATCTACTAGATGTTGAATTTTTTTTTTTTTAAAAGAAATGAAATAAAGTGTTACAAAGAAATGAAATAAAATGTTACAAAATGTTACTGTGTAAATATTACACATATACATAGTGCCTTGAAAAAGTATTCATACCCCTTGAAATTTTCAACATTTTGTCATGTTACAACCAAAAATGTAAATGTATTTTATTGGGATTTTATTTAATAGACCAACAAAAAGTGACAAATAATTGTGAAGTATATGGAAAATGATAAAAAAAATATGCAAAAAGTGTGGCGTGCATTTGGATTCAGCCCCCTTCACTCTGATACCCCTAACCAAAATCTAGTAGAATAATTTGCCTTCAGAAGTCACCTAATTAGTAAATATAGTCCACCTGTGTGTAATTGAATCTCAGTATAAATACAGCTGTTCTGTGAAGCCCTCAGAGGTTTGTTAGAGAACCTTAGTGAACAAACAGCATCATGAAGGCCAAGGAACACACCAGACTGGTCAGGGATAAAGTTTGGGGGAAGTTTAAAGCAGGGTTAGGTTATAAAAAAAATATCCCAAGCTTTGAACATCTCATGGAGCACTGTTCAATCCATCATCCGAAAATGGAAAGAATATGGCACATTTACAAACCTACCAAGACATGGCCGTCCACCTAAACTGACAGGCCGGGCAAGGAGACCATTCATCAGAGAAGCAGCCAAGAGGCCCATGGTAACTCTGGAGGAGCTGCAGAGATCCACAGCTCAGGTGGGAAAATCTGTCCACAGGACAACTATTAGTCGTGTTCTCCACAAATCTGACCTTTATGGAAGAGTGGGAGGAAGAAAGCAATTGTTGAAAGAAAGTCATAAGATGTCCTGTTTGCAGTTTGCGAGAAGACGTGGGGCACACAGCAAACATGTGGAAGAAGGTGCTCTGGTCAGATGAGACCAGAATTGAACTTTGGCCTAAAAGCAAATGCTATGTGTGGAGGAAAACTAACACTGCACATCACTCTGAACACACCATCCCCACTGTGAAACATTGTGGTGGCAGCATCATGTTGTGGGGATGCTTTTCTTCAGCAGGGACAGGGAAGCTGGTCAGAGTTGATGGAAAGATGGATGGAGCCAAATACAGGGCAATCTTAGAAGAAAACCTGTTATGCCTCGTACACACGAGTGGACTTTCCGGCAGACTTGGTCCATCGGACCAGAGTCCGCCGGACAATCCGATCGTATGTAGGCTCCCGCAGACTTTTTTTTCCCAAAAGTCCGCCAGACCTAGATTTGAAACATGTTTTAAATCTTTCCGCCGGACTTAGTTCCTGACGGAAAGCCCGTTCGTCTGTATGCTGATCCGATGGACCAGATACGACGCAAGGGCAGGGTACTGCATCTCGCGCTCGCTGCAATAGGAAAAACAAATTTTCCTATTGCGGCGAGCGCGGGGCATACCAGGCCCTTAGGTCTGGTATGGATTTTAAAGGTAACCCCCTATGCCGAAAAAACGGAGTGGGGTCCCCCCTAGAATCCATACCAGACCTCGATCCGAGCGCGCAGCCCAGCCGGTCAGGAAAGGGGGTGGGGAGGAGCGAGCGCCCCCCCTCTCCTGAACCGTACCAGGCCGTATGCCCTCAACATGGGGGGTGGGTGCTTTGGGGGAGGGGGCATCCTGCAGGGGCCCCCCACCGCAAAGCACCTTGTCCCCATGTTGATGAGGACAAGGGCCTCTTCCCGACAACCCTGGCTATTGGTTGTCAGGGTCTGCGGGCGGGGGGCTTATCGGAATCCCCCTTTAATAAGAGGGCCCCCAGATCCTGGCCCCCCACCCTATGTGAATGAGTATGGGGTAATAATAATAAAACACACTACACAGGTTTTTAAAGTAATTTATTAGACAGCTCCGGGGGGGGGTCTTCTTCCGACTTCGTGGGTCCCTACGGTTCCTCCTATATAAGTCACATCAGAGCGCTCAGAGAGCATTCCAGCCCGAGAGACCGTCGAGTCAACATCGGAAGAAGAGAAGAAGCCAAGAAGAGAAGAAGCCAGAAGTCCGGGCCTCCGCTGGCAAAAGAGCAGCATGAAGATAGCGGAGGAGCCAGCAGAAGTACTGGAACACCGGGAGAAGAGGAACCGGAGGGACCCCCGAAGTCAGAAGAAGACCCCTGAAGCCGGAAGAAGACCCCCCCGGAGCTGTCTAATAAATTATTTTCAAAACCTGTGTAGTGTGTTTTATTATTGACACTTTTTCCCTAGGTGAATGGGTAGGGGTACGATGTACCCCATACTCATTCACATAGGGTGGGGGGCCGGGATCTGGGGGCCCTCTTATTAAAGGGGGCTCCTGGATTCCGATAAGCCCCCCGCCCGCAGACCCCGACAACCAACGGCCAGGGTTGTCGGGAAGAGGCCCTTGTCCTCTTCAACATGGGGACAAGGTGCTTTGTGGTCCCCCAAAGCACCCACCCCCCCACGTTGAGGGCATGTGGCCTGGTACGGTTTGTGACCAGCCGGGCTGCGTGCTCGGATCGGGGTCAGGTATGGATTCTAGGGGGGACTCCACGCCGTTTTTTAGGCGTAGGGGGTTCCCCTTGAAATCCATACCAGACCTAAGGGCCTGGTATGCCCCGCGACGGGGCTCACAAGGTGTCAATCTTGCCGATAAAAGCGGTGAGATTGACTTCCATTTCTAGTCCCATCGTACCCGAGTCACGTTCAAAATGAACAGACTTGTCTGTGTGTGGGCAAGTCCGTTCATTCTGAAAGTCCGCCGTAACTCCGGCAAAAGTCCGTCGGAAAGACGGGCAGACCTAGTCTGCCAGAAAGTCTGGTTGTGTGTAGGCAAGTCCGTCCAGGTAGTCCACCGAAAACTTCGGCGGAAAGACTGTCGGACCAAGTCTGCCGGAAAGTTCGCTCGTGTGTACGCGGCAATAGAGTCTGCAAAAGACTTGAGACTGGGGCGGAGGTTCATCTTCCAGCAGGACAACGACCCTAAACATACAGACAGAGCTACAATGGAATGGTTTAGATCAAAGCATATTCATGTGTTAGAACGGCCCAGTCACAGTCCAGACCTAAATCCAATTGAGAATCTGTGGCAAGACTTGAAAATTGCTGTTCACAGACACTCTCCATCCAATCTGACAGAGTTTGAGCTATTTTGCAAAAAAGAATGGGCAAACATGTCCCTCTCTAGATGTGCAAAGCTGGTAGAGACATCCCCAAAAAGACTTGCAGCTGTAATTGTAGTGAAAGGTGGTTCTACAAAGTATTGACTCAGGGGGGCGCCATACAAATGCCCCCCACGCGTTTGACATATTTATTTGTAAAAAAAATTGAAAACCATTTATCATTTTCCTTCCACTTCACAATTATGTGCCACTTTGTGTTGGTCTATCACATAAAATCCCAATAAAATACATTTACATTTTTGGTTGTAACATGACAAAATGTGGAAAATTTTTTCAAAGGGCATGAGTATTTTTTCAAGGCACTGTATACTGTGTATATATATATATATATATATATATATATATATATATATATATATATATATTCAAAAGTATTGGGACGCCTGTCTTTACATCCCAGTCTTCGTCCGTTGGTGTGTGTCCGCCTTATATATCAGTCCCACCTGGGTGTTGTAGTGATCGAGTATAGGTATAGTAGTCACAGTGGGTATGATAATGAATTAGTAAGTACTTTTCCGCAGCAACCCAATTCTTCCAGAGAGATGCACTTTATTGACTTCCAACACAGAACAAAGTCCAAAGTCCACAGATGACAAAAAACCCAACAGAGTAGATATAATTCAGAGGCCCATGTCTTAGGTCTGAGTGTGCATACACAGACAAGCCTAACTTAAACTATAGACTGAATACCCTGTTATATTCACTAGACATTGAATGGCTGAGCAATTTGATTGGCCGTTTCAATTTAGGTCTTTGATATACTCTAGTCTTTCAGACAGACAACTCCAAGCCGTGAACAGCTGTAGTCATAAACCGCCCCAATTTGCACTCCCACATATCAACATCAACAAGTCCTCTTAGATATGTGTAATTAGATTAGATTAACAGATACCACCTGAACACCCTTTTGAGCCCTTGGAATACCTACATTCCTAATCTGTATTCTTGCATATTAATATCAACAAGTCCCCCTGATATATTAGCCCCCCAGGAGGGAGCCTCCACTAGGCCAACCCAAAACACTCCTTGATCCCATTGTTACCCCCTCAAGTCTAATTACCATCAATAAATACTTCTTCTATGGTCCTTTAAACAATGTACCCTTTGAAATGTTCAATTAGGTTAACAGCCCATACCTCACACCCCTAGGTAGACTTGCATAAGACAAACACATCAAAGGTCTTCAGCTGTTATATTAAAATTGAGTTGGCTTGGACAAATCGACCATTGTCAACTCAATTCTGGCCTGGTTAATATTGACTGTATGTTTACATACATATAATAATGTCCCACATAAATCGGTGAACATATTACAACACATACAACAGGTGTCCCAACTTGTAGCTGACCAGACGATCAGGTTGCACTGTCTGATCCACTATACACAAATACTTTGCATCTGCCACTAGAAGGTAACTTCATGTGTCATTTTTATTTCATTATCACTTTCACTTTTTTCATTTCCTGTTCAATCTTCTCTATATCTCTCATGCACATCACTCAGTAGGTCCATCTTAACCTACGCTTCATTTCACACTTCCATCACACTATCACTCTCATATTTTCCAACTTTTGGGCTTGTTTGCACTTTCAATAGATAGTTTTTCTTTTACACTCTATTGTGTCAGCGCTACCTGGTCTGCTACATCCAACATGTCATATTTATCTTACAGATTCTGCCAATACTGCCATAATACTCATTGCATAATGTGTATTCTCAGCTTGTTGGGGACACTTTTGTGTGGGTCTGGTTTTCCCGGCGGATTTCAACACCTCAGTTCCCGGGGAGACTGATATGGCGACTCTTGCACACCAGTATCACTCTTGTCTAACATTTAATGGGATGTAAGTTTGTGGATTAGACCATCTATTTAACAATTTTTTACATATAACTTTCCCATAACATGGGTTTTTATTTAGACCATATTTTATTATCTACAGATACTTCAGCATCGGCTCCCGATGAGACGGATTATCAACGAAATGTGTTGAGATTTTAAGGATGCAGTCCCCAATTCCATCATTAGTTTTATGGACAATTATTTTTACACCACAAGGTTTATTCCATCACACTTATGTACTATGTGTATTTGCTTTCTTGTTATGGCATTAATGTTTTACATTATGGTTATATGTATGTAATGTTTTCCAAGATCATTACACTCATTATTTTAGGGTGTTGTATATGCTTTGAGCATTTACTTTTCATGTACAATGTTACGCATTTTGACACTTAAAACCCAATATATTGTGTTTCAGCCTGCCTCAATCAAAGTCCCATACTTTATTATTATTTTTTGTATTCAGATTAGGGATGGAGGTGCACTATCCCCCTTGTGCACCTCATTTAAAGTCCCAGTATATGTAGAAATACATTCCCCCTTTCTTTGTAAGTCTTAAGCCCCGTACACACGGTCGGATTTTCCGATGGAAAATGTCAGATCGGAGCGTGTTGTCGGAAATTCCGACCGTGTGTGGGCTCCATCGGACATTTTCCATCGGATTTTCCGACACACAAAGTTGGAGAGCAGGAGATAAAATTTTCCGACAACAAAATCCGTTGTCGGAAATTCCGATCGTGTGTACACAAATCCGACAGACAAAGTGCCACGCATGCTCAGAATAAATAAAGAGATGAAAGCTATTGGCCACTGCCCCGTTTATAGTCCCGACGTACCTGTTTTACGTCACCGCGTTTAAAACGATCGGATTTTCCGTCAACTTTGTGTGACCGTGTGTATGCAAGACAAGTTTGAGCCAACATCCGTCTGAAAAAATCCTAGGATTTTGTTGTCGTAATGTCCGAACAAAGTCCGACCGTGTGTACGGGGCATTAGTCCGTAGGGTTCAATATTGAGTTGGCTCACCCTTTGCAGCTATAACAGATTCAACACTTCTGGGAAGGCTGGGAACACCTTTGGGATGAATAGCGGGCCCCTTAACACGTGATCAGCTGATAGCCAATGACAACTGATCACGTAAGAAAACAGAATCCAGTTTCCGGATTTTTGTTTTCCACGCTGTCAGTGTGAGGGAAAGAAGCAAGCCATTAACTGGCTTCTGTTAGAGGGATATTGGTTCCTTTAGTGATCACTAGTGCTGCAAATCGGTGCCTTCCAGTGCTGCTAATCAGTGCGTAAAAGTGGCCATCAGTACTGCTAATCAGTGCCCACCAATGCCACCTATCATTGCCCACCAGTGCCACCTATTATTGCTCATCAGTGCTGCCAATCAGTGCCCATTAGTGCCTTATCATCAGTGCCTCCAAATCAGTGCCACCTCATCAGTGCCCATCAGTGAAGGAGAAAAATTACCTGTTTGTAAAATTTTATAACCAAATATGACAACATTTTTATTTTATTTTCCAAATTTTTGGTGATTTTTTGTTTGTTTAGCAAAAAATAAAAAACCCAGTGGTAAATAAATACCACCAAAAGAAAGCTCTAGTTGTGTGAAGAAATTATAACTATTTCATTTGGGCACAGTGTTGCATGACCGGGCAATTGTCGTTCAAAGTGTGAGAGTGCTGAAAGCTGAAAATTGGCCTGAGCAGGAGGGGGGCGTAAGTGCCTGGTAAGCAAGTGGTTAAAATTCATGTGCATGTTAAGGCAGGCATCCCAATACTTTTGGTAATAGAGTGTATCTATATCTATATCTATATCTATATCTATATATATATATATATATATATATATATATATATATATATATATATATATTTATATTTATCTGTATATATATATATATATATATATATATATATATTTAGATAGGTAGATATATATAAATATATATAGATATATAGCTATAAATATATGTGTATATTAGGGATGCACCGATACCTGTATCAGTGCCAATACAGAGTATTTTCACAAGTACTCGTAGAAAGGGAGGACCCCCACTATGCCAACATCCAATAGGTATATTCAAGGATTGAAAGGGTTGAAATACTCTCTAAAAAAATAGGCGGACTCTGTGGGCATATCATGAGGCAGTATTAATATAGAAAATTAATTTTATTACAAAAAATTAAAAAACAAATAACTAACCAACAACACCCTATTACTTGACGAGGTCAACATAGTTACATGGTTAGTAAGGTTGAATAAAGACACCAGTCCATCCAGAGTGAGTGAGGGTGCGTGTCTACAATTATCCCTATTTATTTAAGGTACCCATACAGCGTTTTTCAATTTTTTTATTACGCAGTGCTCCACATATACATTGCACACTCACATTGGTCCCTACCCTCAAGGAGCCCACATTAAAAGCATACATGTGTATCATGATGCAAAATATGAAAGAACAAAACCGCTCTCTATAAAGACATACAGTACATGAGACACAGAGTCTCAACAGGTATGTGGACAATATTATATACAGTTGATAGATAATTTTCTATAACTTTGCATAAAGAATCACCAATAGGTGGACATATAGCTGGAAAAATTAGCCATGCATCACTCATAGACAGTGAAGAAAAATAATTATTTTCATTGGTAAGAGATGAAAAGCAAGGCTTGCCAAAAAAGAAAATAACATAAAAATCATCCATTTCCTTATATATTCCTTAGGACAGAAACTCCAGTGTATATTAAAGGAGAAGTCCAGCCTGAACTCGTTTGGCTGGGCTTCTCCTTAGGGTCACAGGTGTGCAAATCATTTTGCACTCCTGTGAACTGTTTTCAGCAGAGATCGGTCTGAAGTCCGCTCTCTGCTGACATCGCAGGAATCAGTCCAGGCACCACATCATCACGACAATGAAGTCTGGATCCGTCAGGTGCCTGGACTGACACCCGTCTCAGCCGCTCAGCAAGCTGCTGAGAGCCTGAGATGGCCGCTTCGCCCCCTCAGGGAGCTGTGAGAACTGAGCCATCGGCAATGCTTGATCGCTCGGTTCTCAGTGCAGAGGCGGCGGGGGACAGATGCAGCATCGCACTGATGTTGCATCCACCTAGGTAAGTATACTGAAGGAAAAAACCCCAAACCCATACTTGTCTTTTAAGGGTTCCTTCAAGCTCCAAAGTCAAGGAAACCAATATCCATGATCTGAAATGGGCCAGAGTATTAAAGGAGAAGTCCAGCCTAACACTAAAATCGCTACATCTACAGACATCCACATGTTAACACTAACCTATCTAACCCTGTAAAGAAGAAATCAGTATACATACCTTTTTTGAAGCCGAACCGACCTGATCCCACGATGGGCTATAAGCAGCGGCTTTGCTGTGTAGGTGGGTGCAGAGGAGGCAGCCAACAATGGAAGCCCCATAGTAACTCTATGGGTGATGTCACTTCCCATTCATTTCACAGCCGTTGTCAGCTGTGTCCTCTGCAGAGCTTCTGCCGCTGGACACCGGACGGCTTCAAAAAAGGTGTGTACACTGATTTTTTCTTTACAGGGCTAGATAGGTTAGTGTTAGATCGTGGATGTCTGTAGATTTAGAGATTTTAGCGTTAGGCTGGACTTCTATTTTAATATATCATGAGTCAGACAGATATCCATCCAGCACCATAAAGCCACTGTTGTATTGTAAGACTGCACACTGATTAGGCTCTACTGATCGTGGACTGATCGTGGACTTAATTGTGGAAGTCAAATTAATTGTGGAAGTGGAGATTTCTGTCCTAAGGAAAATATACAGTGTTATCAAGCAGATTGTTTTTTCAGCTAAAACTTTGGGCATGCCTAAAGTGGAATATACTCCAGACAGGTAAGGGGTTTGGAAGGTCGATTCCTTTTTGTTGAGTAGTTTATACTAATTTCCCCTGCTTGCACATAAAAATAACTCTTGAGCAGATCACATGGCTTGAAGTCAGAAAAAGGACCCACATTGGCATGGCAATATGGCTTTTCAATGGGTGGACGGTGATGAAGAGAGATTGTATATAAACTCCCTTTTCATCAAGAGTTACTTCTCAACTTTGTTTTGATCCATGCAAAGAGAATGCTGTTTAAAGATGTTAAAGGATGTTCACTGAAACACAAGAAAAAGAAACACACAGCTCCGATGTCCTTTCTGATTCTGAACATGTACTGTAGATCTTAAAATTTGTAAAAGTTGGGGATGGTTGCGATAATAGTTAAAACAAAGACACCTTAGATCTTGAACCCAATCTGGGTTCCACAGGGTTTTTAGGGCTCAGTTCTTAAGGCTCAGTGCAGGCTTTGGGGAAATGTTTAAAAACAAGCTTTGAATCCAGCTTAATTTCAATACCTAATTTTATATCTGTTTACTGGCATCCACGCTTACTATTTGTAGGAGACTTCGGGTGCAGAGCGACAAGAGTATGCAAAAGAGGATTTTAGGCAAATTAAAGTCCATATACTAAAAAAAAAAAATATTTAGCAACTTATAACTGTGATGTTCAGAAAAACATGAATATTGTATATGTGAGTGATGACATAAATACAGCCATGTTATTTCCATTTGAAAAGAAAGGCTTCCAGTATACTTTCAAAAGCCTGTTCTTTTGTGATTTCCATCCAGTCTTGTGGAAGTTTAGTTGGCTTTGCAATATGTTCTTCTGCAAATTCACTATTAAATTGTACAAAAATATATTTCCAGTAATCAGAAGATTTGAGGCTGGGGTCAGGCTGAATTACCCAATCTGGATAATATTTACGATAGTCTTTGTATGGGTGAAGAGCTCCGTCTGTGTCAGAGTTTCCAAATTTAGCTTTAGATACCACAGCAGTGGAGCAGATGTCAGTGACTAAAGATCCATTTGCATCCAATTTGAAACCTCTTAGCCCCTTAGGTCTATGGAGAGATGCAAAGTGCTCCTTGTGGTCACCACAGGGATTCTCACAGGGGACTTTACAGAACGGACACTGCTTACTGCAGCTAATCACTTTATTCAACAATTCCTCCTGAGGCTTCAGTGTGACTCTGTTGAGAAGGCGTTCAATGTCTAACAATTCCGTGTCTGATAAAATTTGCTCCTTTATGTTAGGAAGATATGAAAAAATTTCCTCAGAGAACTGGATGACATTTGCTGTATTGCAGAAAGTGATCACTTTCATTTCATTCTTTGAAATCACTATTTCGTTCTCAAGTAATTTGCAGAAAGTTTCCAAAAATGTTACAACGGATTCTATTTTCACACATTCCTCACTCTTCAGGACGTTCTTAATTTTTTCAATGATTGGAGGTAGAAGTTTTTCTTCTAAGGCTTTTAGAGTGGATGGACTCTGGTATTTCCTAATAATATATTGACGGATCCAGCGTTTTAAAAAGACTCTATAATTATTAATGTACAACAAATATTGTTTAAATTCCATTTTATTTAGCAAGTCCAACAGTACAAAAACCTGAAAAGTGCTTCTGCTGCTAAATATGTGACGTTCAGGATTTTGCAGAATTTCCTCAATGATTTCCTTGCCTATATGCCCCAGAATATAATCAGTTAGTGCGGGCTTCAGGCAATGTTCACAGAAGGGTATGGCCCTAGTCTGACTCTTATCAAATGTGGCCAAGTATTGAGGCTTTAATCTTTCAAGGCACATTTTGGGGTCATTTTCTTGAAAGAACCTGTCATGCATGTCCTGAAATGCTCTAGATGCTTTTCCAAAGATAAAAAGTTTTATGTCTAGCTCAAACCTGGGAGAAAAATTAAGGTTTGTGGAAGTTTTGTCCTTGAGTTTAGCATTAATCATGTGTAGCAACTCCTGATAGTAAGTATCATCGTAATCCCCTGTGTTGACTGCCTGCTCTTTGATGTATGTGTCACACAAACCTATCAGAGTCATTGCAAAATCTCCTATTTTGTCCAGATGTTTCTGACTTATATCAAATTCATTTTGCCTTCGAGAATCATGTACTTTGTTAATGTGGATTTTGTCAGGAACAAATTGATTTTTCCCATAGTCATCCAAGCTCATCACTTTGGTTAGATCTTCATTAATATCACTTCCCTTTACATCCATTTCCTTCTTCAGCTGCTGAAGAATTGTTTGTCCAATATTATGTTTTTCTAGGTCTTCTATTTGCAAATCAGAGAGTGCTTTCTTCCACATCACTTCAAATTCTTTCTCTACGTCTATGTCACCAAGTTCACAGTTTCTTTCTCTGCAACTTTTTAAGAGATTTGTTATTTCTTCTTCGATCAGTTCCTGAGATGCCTTTTGAATATCCAGGATCTTGAATTTGCCTTTCTGGATTGAAACTGCTTTGTTGAGCTTACTAAGAGTATTCCTTTCTAATTCGGTCCTTTGGAACCTCACACTGTGGAAGAAATCTTCCTTGTATTGCTCAATGAGATGAACGTTCTCACATTTACTGTCAAAATATTTTTCTAGTAGCTTCAGCACTGTATTTTCCTCTTTTGACAGTAAGCTCTGAAGATCTTCTTTAAACTGCATGCACATCTCAGTATTGAGACTGGCTTCAGATTGATTTCTGATGTAAGTTTCTTTGGTGATCATCCAGCTATGGATCTTTTTGGTGAATTCCCAATCCCACAGGGAGTATTGCATAGACAGTTTGGTATAAGCTTCAGCCACCAGACTGTTTCTGAAACTGAAGATAAATTTCTCATGCTTCACTGCACTCCACAAACTTTTTATCCATGTGATGAAGTCAAGGATTTTGCATTGAGTTCTGTTAGAGTTTTGTGATTTTAAAAATTGCAGTAAATACTTCTTTAATTCATAAACATTTTCACTGTAGCCTAGGTTTACTGGAGCCATTGGTGGAGACCCTTGCCACAGTCCAGGAATGTACCAGTTGTGCTTCTCAGGATCATAATCCATCACATCTCTGAAACTGGTAATTCCATGTTTCTTTTCCATATTTGCAGCTACTCTTGACATTTCATCGAGTTGTTCTAGAAATTTTTTCCTGTCTCTCATGTTATTATCATGAGCAGACACATCACTGACATTCTGATGTACAAACTGACAGCTGGGTTTCTTCCCAATTTCTTTCATCCGAAGAAAAGCATGGACCACAATCTGTAAAATATCCTTAATTTCTGACATGTTCTCCATGGCCATATTAATGATGGTGATATCACTCAACCCCACCACTAGTGTGGCCAGTTCATTGTCATGTTCATAACTGCCCTCCAAAGATGCCAGTTCTGGAGCTTTCAGCCCCTCAGTGTCAATCACTAGGATGAAGTGACAGCCCAGCTCCTCTTGGAAGTTCTCTTTCACTTTTAGAAGAGTCATGAAGGCTCCTCGTGTGCATCTTCCACTGGCCACTGGGAACTGCAGACCAAACATGGTATTCAGAAGGGTGGACTTCCCTGTACTCTGCACTCCCAGCACAGTTATTACTCTGATTTTGGATTGCCCTCCTGTCTTATTGTCTAGCTCAGTCAGGACATCAGTTATCCACTGTAAAGGAATATTAGAGGCATCCCCATCAATCAGCTCCAATGGAAACCCATCTAGTAGGAGATCGGAAGCAATTCCTGGAAGTTTAATAAATTGTCTTTTGGTTTCATTATTCTGTTTGCGAACAACTGTAGAATACTCGGCCTCATAAAACTGTCCCAGCTCACGTAGAAAATGTTCTATTCCTAAAGAACTGTCTGAGATCTTCTGATCCAGCTGCTTAAGTTCTGAAGTATCTGGTTTACTGTTACATTTTTCATTGTATTCAGATTGCAACAAGGAAATGTTATTTCTTGCAACTGAATCCAGTTCAAATTTCATCCATTTCAAGAAATAACGTTTTTCAGCCTTGGAGAGGTCAGTTATTGCTTCAGTGAAATCCGATATGCCGACAGGAACATCATGCTGGTATTGTTTTTCGTGGAGTGAATTGCGCTTTTGTTTGAGCTCAGATTGATATTCTTGTGCATCTTTTCCTCCTTGTTTCTCCATTCTGCAAAGTTCTTTTTCTATTTTTGACAACTCTTTCCACAGATCTCCCTGTAATTTCAGTGTTTCTTTTTTATACCCTTCCACATCTTTTATTACAGAAGTAATTTGGTTTGCTTTTTCTTTCGCTTTCTGACATTCAACAGAATTCTCATCAACAAAGATATGAAGCCCTTCAGTATTATTTTTAGTACTACACAGGTTTCTCTTTTCTTTCTGACAGTTTTTTAAAACATTCTCAATGCCATTTCGAACTTTTTTCACTAATGCTGCATCATTTGCTGTGCTGGTTTTTGTAATAATATTTGTTGCACTCATCTTTAAAATTGGCATTAGATTGTTTATGTATTTTAAGATCTCCTTGTTTATTTCTTTACCCTTTTTTGGTGTAAGAATGAAATAGAACTGGGTGGCAGCATTACTGAAGGATGATAACAGTCTGAACTGTATCTCAGAAATATTCTCAATAAATATAAACACCGCTGATGAGACTCGAGTCAGAAACATAAATTGGTCCCAGTTGGTCTCCAGGTCTCCTCGTAGGTTGATCACTGCGATGGGTTCAGGGAAAACATCAGACTTACCACAGGGAAAATACCAGGACATTTCCACCAGTCCATCAGATATTTTCCTCTCAGTGTTTCCTCCCTCCATATCATCATGTATAAAGACATTTTGATTTTGCTGGGCTGGATTAAGTACTTTATTCAGGATTTTAGATTTGGATAGCTTGGTGTTACCCAATCTGATGAAGGAGAAAATAGGCATGGAAATATTCACTACATTTTCCTCTCTGAACCCTTTGCTGTCAGATAGTGACTGAGGTCTCCACTTCTTCACAACATCCCTCATTGCCCAAAGCATGAGGGTGCAGTTTGACCCGTCAGCAGCAGGGAGCAGCAGAGGGACAGCAAATTGGCACATGGACAGTTTGGTTACAATCTCTTGTTGTAGAAAACTGTCTGAACAATGCAGGAGAACACACAGGACATCCATGGGGTGAAAAGATTCATTTAAACCACTTTTCCCTGCAATCAATGGTATATCAAATATGGTGTTGCTTGTATTCAAATTGATTATTTGTGTATTTTTTACATATTGAATATTACGTGCAGCTCTGTTTAAAGCTATCAGATTTCTCAGAAAATTCCATGGTACATCTTGAATGGTCTGGGGATGGACATCACTCAGAATCTCTGCTCCAATTTCTAGGATGTGACTCAATGTCAGTTTGGAATCAGTTGAATGTTCCATATTTAAACTGACAAGAAGTTTGTGAAAAATCTTCAATGCATCTGTAAAAAGAACATAAGATTATGTTAATGCTAACCATTACCATTATAAATAATTTAAAACAATAATTGTGTGTTTGAATGGTTTTCTACCTTGGAAACCAATGTCAATCATCTGTTTCACTAGAGAAATATAAGGCTCTACTCTGCAACTAAATGCATTGCCAGAGTGGTGTTACTGCTACGAACTGCACACGCTGTCACCCCTGGGTCTTTCCGAGAATTACAGCTCCCATAATTTTTTTCCTTCATGTGGACATGCATTGTGAAATTCCCTCTTTTGAATGAGACTGCCATACATAACTGGTCAGGCAATGTACAACTACTTTTTTTCCCTCCGGTTATGAACTGTATTAACAAGTTGATCTTTCTTGCATAGTCCATGACCAGTGTAGGAACTAATGTCCCCAACTTCCACTACCCACTCTTTATTTACTACTCCCCTTTCCCTTTCTTATCTATAATAATTAGATAACGCACACAGGAGTTGTTTTGGAGTAAAACCGGCCATAGCAGCCTCCTTTATTATAAAATATAAAACCAACTTTTAAATAACTTTAAATAACTCTTTTAATGAACATTTTGTACAACTATGTATAACTTTTAACTGACAGTTCTTACACCTCCCAATCTTTGGTCTTCTGATGGCACTCTTAACTTCATCTCCTCCATTTTAACAACTTCACCAAACACCATACACTGCGGTACATAATTTACCATACCAGGCCACCAGCCGTATTTAAAAACAGCTCGGTGACAACACCCTTCCCGCAGTGTAACATCTGTCTTCCAGCCTCGCCTTCCGCTGTCAGAACAGAACACACCAGAGGGGCCCAGAATACTGAAAGCCCCCCACCATTTACCATCACCTCTTTGCATTTTACCACCATCAGAGACCAAAGATGCCGCCGATAAATTGCTGCTATGACGACCATGATCCATTCACCTGTAATAAAGAAAAAACAGAAACAGCAAACCAGAAAATACCCACAACAAACCAAAAAAGGGAGGGTGGGTGGGCAACTTCCCCTTTGTCTGTCTCCTCACACTGCTCCTGCTTAAACCCCGCCTATTCCTTTTATATCTCTCCACCCCTAAAGTTAACTTCAATCCCCTCCCTCTTACTTCCTTTCCATTTTTAACCCTCCGTTGTCTCCTGTTCCACCTTGTCATGCCCAGCCCTTCATTACCATTCCATATTTCCATTACCATTCCGGGCTTCCCTTGACCAGTGTAGGAACTAATGTCCCCAACTTCCACTACCCACTCTTTATTTACTACTCCCCTTTCCCTTTCTTATCTATAATAATTAGATAACGCACACAGGAGTTGTTTTGGAGTAAAACCGGCCATAGCAGCCTCCTTTATTATAAAATATAAAACCAACTTTTAAATAACTTTAAATAACTCTTTTAATGAACATTTTGTACAACTATGTATAACTTTTAACTGACAGTTCTTACACCTCCCAATCTTTGGTCTTCTGATGGCACTCTTAACTTCATCTCCTCCATTTTAACAACTTCACCAAACACCATACACTGCGGTACATAATTTACCATACCAGGCCACCAGCCGTATTTAAAAACAGCTCGGTGACAACACCCTTCCCGCAGTGTAACATCTGTCTTCCAGCCTCGCCTTCCGCTGTCAGAACAGAACACACCAGAGGGGCCCAGAATACTGAAAGCCCCCCACCATTTACCATCACCTCTTTGCATTTTACCACCATCAGAGACCAAAGATGCCGCCACAGCCCGCAAGGATGACCCCTTAGCCTTAAGGGCACCTCCACACCCGCAATGCCCTCTCAATGCCATCTTGAAGCCCGAGAGCCCAAAGATCAATGCCTACTGCGGTAAGGTGCACCCCATCTCCCCTTAGGTACATCCCCACATTAACCTCCAACTCCGTGTGCCTCACCACCAATCCCCCATTATTAACCACAAACTTTCCAATTGCCTTGTTTACTTTAATTCTGGCTTTGTTGATCCTAGGTACCGATCTAGCCATGCGCCATGACGTCCTTGCCACTATGTCAGACCAAACTATGATCATGCCCGGGAAGGCCACCCGAAGTGCCAAAAAATCACACTTGACGGCCGACACCAGTTCCCTGGTAGATCGGACCCCCAGATCATTCCCTCCTGCATGTATCACTAAAACATCCGGGGGTCTATCGAGTCGAGTGTATCGTTCAAATTCCTGAACCACTCTACCCCACCCCATGCCTGGAAAGCCCAACCAGCGAATACATGCCTCCCTCCTGGAAATCCCCAGTTGCCTGCCTTCTGGTCTGACGTCCCCCCTTTTTGCACCCCAGAAAACATAGGAGTGCCCCAAGATCCAAACGAGGCGTGGTTGACCCCCATCTGCAAAGACATAACACAACAAAAGACAAATTGAAACATGTGCACTTCCCCTACCCCTGTCCTCAAATGCATGTAATCATAAAATATCTATGTATATTATTATTTTTTTTTTTTTTTTTTTTTATTTATATCGCATCTGATGACAATTGAGGGCGCACATAAGACTGGAACCTCCTGGATTCCCACCTCCCAATCCTCTTGATTGCTGCCTCATCCAACCCACACCTGGCAGCTTCAGTAGCCGCCCCGATACGGAAGGAGTGTGAGGCGAATTGCCTACTATCCAATCCTGCAGCCCCAATGCATTTTCTAAACACTGCAATGAATTGAAACCTAGATAAGAAAGTTCTATCTTCATGCACAAACAACGGCCCTTCCCCGACCGGGCGAATTAGCAGAAATTCCTCAACTACTTGAACCGGGCAAATTCCCGACCCTGGTAACCTGAACAGTTGCACTTTTACCCCTTTTCCGGCTTGGTCTGTTTTTGACCTGCCCAGTTTCAGCAACACCCTATCCCGTTTTACTTCCACATCCTGCATCTTCAAACCCCCTGCTACTTGTTTTGCTGGACTCACCAACTCGCCAACCCGAAACGCTCCAAAAAACGCGATAGAAAAAACCGCCTTGAACAAAATCACTTCATAACCCGACTTACATACCCCACCTAACTTATTACACAATACCTGTAATAATGAAAAAGATACCGGCCTCCTCGAATCCTTCTTCGCATGGCTCTTCCTATAACCTTTTAAGGCCTGTTTTACCCAGAAATCCTTGGTAAAATCAGTCAGGCCCTGCAACTTGAATAGAAAGGCCAACCCCGCCAATTTCCGCTCAATTGCGGACACTGAACCACCCCCTTCCATGTGTCGTGACACAAAATACACTACCAACAACCTCAAGTCCTGTTCTCCCAGCCCAGCGTCCGCCAGCCGTGTAAACATGGCCCATTCCGACCATACTTTTTCATATGCCGCCCATGTCGACCCACTCACCGATTTCCTGATCCATCCTGCGGCGATTCCAATACCGTCTCCCAAAGCCACCCCGGACAAGGAATCCCCTCTGTTTCCGCGGCGGGCGCCAGCTCCCTGAATCTGTCCCACTGGAACCGAGACAAGGAATCAGCCAAAGTATTGTCTACGCCCGGGATATGCACAGCATATAGAAAAACATTAATTTGTAAGCACCTCAACACCAGGTGACGCAACAATCGTATTACCGGCGGGGATGATGCCGATAGCCGATTGATGACCTGAACTACCCCCATATTGTCACAATTTAAACGTATTTTCAAGTTCCGCCATCTCTCCCCCCACAATTCTACTGCTAATACCACCGGGAATAATTCCAAAAGCACCAGATTCCGGGTAAATCCCGACTCTACCCAAAAATCAGGCCATGCCTCCGCACTCCACTGCCCTTGGAAAAAAGCCCCATACCCCGTAGATCCCGCGGCGTCCGTCACCAAATCCATGTCACAGTTACTTACCGGTCCTTCCATCCACACCGAGCGCCCGTTGTAGCTTTCCAGGAACGTGTGCCACACCTTCAAGTCCTCCCTATGTTCCCTGGTAAGCCTGATAAAGTGAGTCGGAGACTGTATCCCCGCTGTGGCAGCTGACAACCGGCGGCAAAAAACTCTACCCATTGGAATAATGCGACACGCAAAATTCAACTTACCTAAAAGGGATTGTAATTGCCGCAGCTGCACTTTCCTCTGTCCCATCAAATCCCTGACATCCCTTTTTAACCCGTCCACCTTATCCCCTGGCAACCTGCACTCCATGTCTCTGGTATCTATTTCGATGCCCAAAAAACTCAACACTGTTGTCGGGCCCTCTGTTTTATCCGCTGCTAATGGTACCCCAAACTTACCTGCAATGTGTTCCAAGGTTGCCAACAGAATCGCACACCCCTTGGACTCACGAGGCCCCACGCAGAGAAAGTCATCCAGATAATGAATCACAGAATCCATCCCTGACACATCCCTAATCACCCATTCAAGAAATGAGCTAAACAGCTCAAACTTGGCGCAAGATATCGAGCAACCCATTGGCAGGCACTGATCGACGTAAAACTCCCCCTGCCAACAGCAACCCAACAGCCAAAAGCTGTCCGGATGTACTGGAAGCAAACGGAATGCCGCCTCAATGTCTGCTTTTGCCATGAGTGCCCCCTGACCGTAATGTCTCACCCATCCCACCGCTGCATCGAACGATGTGTACGACACTGAACAATCTTCAGGATTGATACCATCATTCACAGACGCCCCTTTTGGAAATGAAAGGTGGTGAATAAGGCGAAACCTGTTTGGTTCCTTTTTAGGCACCACTCCCAACGGTGACACTACTAAATTCTGTAACGGCTTGGTTGCGAAAGGCCCACTCATTCGCCCCAACGCAACCTCCTTGGCCAGTTTTTCCGAAACCACCCCAGGATTCTGCAGTGCAGACCGCAAGTTCTTGGCCATCGGAGGTATAGCTGTCAGAGAACATGGAATTCTGAAACCCACTGAAAAACCCTCCCCCAACTCCCTCGCTGCCTCTCTGTCCGGGTACCTATTTAAAAAAGGCCGCATCCTTACCTCCTTCACTGGCGTTATCCCTCTTCTGAGCAGGTTCCCCTGTCTTCTTTCCTCTTTTGAAGCAGCGTGACAACGCGTGGTTCCCCCCACATCCTGAGCATTCATGTTTAAAACGACAGGATCCCCCAAACTTGCAGGATCCTTCGTTAAACTGCCAACACACCCCAAATTTTTTCCCGGCCGGGAGTCCAGAGGTAGACGATCCCCCGGCCCCCCCATGAAAAGGCTGGTTTGGTGCCCTGGCGGAAGACATCAAACGCATCCATAAGCTTATATCCTTATGGTCCCACCTAAGAGCCGGCCTCACCGCCCTGCGTTGCCTAAATTGCTCATCGTATCGAAGCCACGCAGTGCCCCCATACACCCTATGTGCCTCGCCTATGGCATCCATGTAGCAAAACAACGCAGAGCAATGCTCCGGGTTCTTTTCGCCAATTACACTCGCCATAATGGCGAACGCCTGCAACCAATTACTAAAGGTCCTAGGGATCAGACGATACCTTCGCTTCTCCTCATCTTCTTTTTTGGAATCGTCCGGCTTTACCCTATCCAAGTTGAACTTCTCTAACGGTAACAAGGAAAAAATTTCCACATACTCACCTTTTACTATTTTCTCCCGCACTTCTTGTTTTAAGTGTGCTCCCAGCGGGCCTTCATAGCAGACGTACACTTCGCATTTAGCCGCATCCGCTATCCTGACCACATCCTTCCTGACCGCCACTGCAGATTCCCCCGTGGCGGTGTTTTCCGCCACCCCGGCGTCTGAGTCGGCGACAGCCTCACCCCTTGTCCCCGTTGTTCCCCCAACACCCGACTGCTCCACCTGCCCTCCACCCCACGGCGCCACTATCGCTGGCGCCGTCTGGTTGGTTGCAAATCGTTGCACCAAATCCCTTAATCCTCCCAACAATTCCTGCAATGTTCCCCCTGTCCCAGCGGCGACAGGCTGAACGCCCGTCCCCCTTAAGCCAGGCGATCCCCCCGCCACGGCCCCTAGAACTCCCCCAGGAGCCATGGTGTCCCCCCCATCACCCCTATCTAACCAATTACCACCATCAACATTGATAACAGAATCAGTTAAAACATGTGACTCACCAGGCTGACTGGGTCTGCTTCCCATCGCCGCTGCACTGGATCCTCCAGAAGGCGCGATGTCCTGGCGCACGTCCTCATCCGAACCCGACAGCTCTCCTTCCGACCGAACTTCCGTGGCTTGGAGCATCGGCGTGAGTAACCTCCCAGGTGAAGCTTGCCTAGGGGCTGTGGATTCCCATCTTGTGGCTGTTCTCCCCCTTTCCTTGCGACCACCTGCTGCTGTGCTCTGCTGTCCCACACTGCTGTCACCTCTGCTGGCCCCTGGACCTCTCCTTCTGTCTTCCACTGGCTCTCTTCCGATCCTGGCTGCATGGGGGCTGCCAGCAGCGTCTGGTAGCTGACCTCCAGCCGTGCCCCTGCTCCTCCCCCGTCGGATCTCCCCCCTAGCAGATGCCTGTGCTGTGGGGGGGACCGTTCTGCTGCTGTCCTGTCTTCTGGGTGGCGAAGCCCGGGCGCCATAACGGCCCGAAGCCCCGCCCCCCGCGCTCCGCCGTTGTGGAGGATTCCGCCCGGTCCCCCCAGGGGTGACGGCGGCCACCCGTTTTGCTGGTGGGGCCGACGGGTCCGTTCCCGGGCTCCTATTAGGGCGAGCTGTTCTGGATGAGGGGCCTGGTGAAAAACGCTCAGGCGGCCTAGACCGCCTGGCGCGTGGCGTCGCTTCCCCCCCCCCGCCGGACCCCCCCGCTTCGTCTAGGAGCAATGGAGCTACCTGAGCCTGTAGCCATTCCTGTCCCCTCGTGGCCGCCGCCGTCCTCAGCCTTGCTAGGATCAAATCAATGTCTGCCATGCTGCTGCAAAAGCTTCTCTCCCCCTGTGGCAACTTCCCCTTTGTCTGTCTCCTCACACTGCTCCTGCTTAAACCCCGCCTATTCCTTTTATATCTCTCCACCCCTAAAGTTAACTTCAATCCCCTCCCTCTTACTTCCTTTCCATTTTTAACCCTCCGTTGTCTCCTGTTCCACCTTGTCATGCCCAGCCCTTCATTACCATTCCATATTTCCATTACCATTCCGGGCTTCCCTTAGTTGCTAACTGTCCCGAATTTCCCGGGCCATTCCCGGAATTTAGACCTTTATCCTGGTCTTACCGTTTCTTGGTAAATGTCCCGGGAAATCGCCATTTTCCTGTTTTTCCGCCGCTGCCGCTAGAGGTCCATGGCCAACACTGGTAAAATGTCTACGCCGGCCGCCATTTTACTGAAGACCAGCTATCTTAGTGGCCTCATGTATGACGGTGATGGTGGTGGTGGCGGCAGATGGTGTAGGAAGTTCTTGGATGTCTGTGGATTGATTGAGAGTGGCCTGACCTCAAACATTAGTTTTGTATAGTCCTGTATTTTTTGGGGATCAGAAGGATAACTGGAAGAGAGTTCTTTGCTTTATTGTGGGAGGTATTTATACATGGCCGTCAAGTTAAAGTATCATGGGAGATAATGGATAACATTTCTATATTATCTGGAAGTTCAGAAATGTCCATAGTGTATAGCTAGCTTTACATAGATTAGGTCCTTTTGTATGACGCTTTAATATTTGTTTTTTTGTAATGTAATTGTGTCATGCAACATTTTTTGTGCATGTATGTATGTCTCTGTGTACAATATAATACACAAATGTTGTTTTGTTAGTTTTTGGCTGACAACCCCCTTAAGAATCTAGAAGAGAATTTTTGTTGTTGAAACTCTTGCGCTGTCTGTGTGCACACAGCCTACACAGAACACAATAGAGGGTGAGGGTTTCTGATCACAGCTGTATATATGGGGAGGGGGTGAGAAATGTGGCACACGGGTGTTATACAAACTGGCATACAAGACACTGTATAGGAAATCAGTCTGGAGAAGAATGACACTATACAGTATATGTGTATACAGATTGTGCTGGGTGTGGAGTGTGTGTTGTGCAGAGTATACAGATTGTGCTGGGTGTAGAGTGTGTGTTGTGCTGGGTATACAAATTGTACTGGATGTAGCGTGTGTGCTGTGGTGGGTGGACAGATTGTGCCTGGTGTAGATTATGTGTTGCTTAAAGTGTATGTGCTGTGTGCTGGGTGTGGAGTGTGTGTGTGCTGTGCCGAGTATACAGATTGTGCTGGGTATGGAGTGTGTGCTGTGCTGAGTATACAGATTGTGCTGGGTGTAGGGTGTGTGCTGTGCTGGGTGTAGGGTGTGTGCTGTGCTGAGTATACAGATTGTGCTGGGTGTAGGGTGTGTGCTGTGCTGAGTATACAGATTGTGCTGGATGTAGGGTGTGTGATGTGCTGAGTATACAGATTGTGCCGGGTGTGGAGTGTGTGCTGTGCTGAGTATACAGATTGTGCTGGGTGTAGGGTGTGTTCTGTGCTGAGTATACAGATTGTGCTGGGTGTAGGGTGTGTGCTGTGCCGAGTATACAGATTGTGCTGGGTTTAGGGTGTGTGCCGTTTTCCCGTTTATCCGCGGGCACCGCTAGAGGTCCACGGCCCGCACTGGTAAAATGTCTACGTCGGCCGACATTTTACTGAAGACCAGCTATCTTTGGGAAGAAAGAAGAGGCAGAACCCAGGCTCCGCCTCTTGGTTCTTTCCTTCGGCGTCCACGAGCTAGTCTTCTGTAAATGGTGGGGAGACCAAATTACCGGCGGCCCACCCGGGTGAAGAGGGGACACCTGATGTAGGGAGGGACTCTGCTGGGGACACCTGATGTAAGGAGGGACTCTGCGGGGGGCACCTGGTGTAAGGAGGGACTTTACTGTAGGCACCTGATGTAAGGAGGAACTCTGCTGGGGGCACCTGCTGTAAGGAGGGACTCTACTGGAAATGCTTATTGTAAGGATGGACTCTGCTGGGAATGCCTGGTGTAACGAGGGACTCTACTGGGGGCACCTGATGTAAGGAGGAACTCTGCTGGGGACACCTAATGTAAGGAGGGACTATGCTGGGGGCACCTGATGGCATCTGGTGGCAGGCGACGGTGACAAGTGACACACTCAGGGCTCCCACTGATTCTGCATTATGGTGAGTTGAATGATTTAATTTTATATTACAATGTGATAATAGAAATAATGCGCTTCAATCATCCTGACACCATAACAAACATGGTGCCGTGATGATTGAAGCGCCAACACCTCTCTCTCTCTCCCTTTCTTTCTCTCTCCTTCATCTCAGACTCTGACCACACCCTGTTTGAGCCATGCCCCCTTTAAGCCACACCAAATTTTAAATGAATCCCCACCCTTTTTTGCTGCAGCACGCTTCCCGCGCCGCATTTTTCTTTCCTCGCTGTGTCTCACCTTCAAATGAATGCCCTGCCCCTAATTATAGCAAGACTCCGCCTACAGACAAAAAAGTGTCCCTATAATTTTTTTTTGCAACGTTGGCAACTATGATAGTCAATATGAACTTTTGGCCATATATGTATGGATCAATAGTGACCAATAGATATTACTGTAAATTGATATAATGAGCTGTTGGCTGAATAATACCTGCAGTATTATGGTTAAGTTCTTGAACGACGCCTTTTTGCATAGATGCTCCCTGGATATATCCGATAGCTGTTGGCATTGTAGGGAGGAGAGTGGGACACGATTGCATGTCTTTTGGTCCTGTCCCAGAATTAGGGGATTCTGGAGTGAGGTCCGGAGACTTATCCAACAGATTAGCAACTAGGAGAGATTCCGGAGGACCCAGCTTTTTTTTGATTGATTTTTTTTTTCTTTTTTTTCATGATTCTAAAATCCCGGTCAAGAAGTATAAAGAATCTATCTTATGCTATCTCTTGAATGCAGCTAAATCTTGTATTCCACTTACCTGGAAGCAAACACAACCCCCATCGGTAGGAAGGTGGCTTAGAAGGGTAGAGGAGTTGAATCGTATGGAAGACTTTGTTTGGACAGCCCGGCAGAAGCGAGGGATATATCTGAAGACATGGTCCTTATGGAATCTTTTTATTAATGCAGAGGGAAGAACTCTCACAGATGCGAGTTCTAATAATTGAAGAAATAGAGATGCTGTTTTCGAGCCCCCAGAACGTGATTGGCTACATTAGGGAATGACCCTCGAGGAGGGGGGGGTGGATAGGAGATGTTTAGCAGGGGAGGTGGTGGGGGGGTTTGTTTTGTTTGAATAAAATAGGTAGGAGGAGAAGAACTGATATTTATAAACTATACAAGGAGAGGGTGGTGTCTCTGAGTCCATGACCATGGGTAGATGGTTGTTTTGGATGCATTGGGTTGATATATATTCTTTATGATTTAGGAAAGTTGAACCTAATGTATAGGAGATAGGTATCAATACTGTGTCATGTATGACCCTTTTTGTTATGGCTGTGGAAAAATGTATTCATTGTTTTCTTCCAAATAAAAAAGATAAATGAGAAAAAAAGTTTTTGAACCCCAACGGTTGAAGCAATTAGTGGTAGTATTGGTAAACGCAACAATACATAATGGTGGAAACATGGTTATGAATCATTGAGTTTGCAAGAAGTACCACTATTTGCTTCAACCTTTGGGGTTCAAGAACTTAACCATACTGGTAAAAACCCTCTGGTTGGGTGATGTATAAGAAAATAGTTTGTACAATGCTAAGTAATCAGGACCAGTGAATATTTTATGCATAGTTTACATTGACATTTTACACTATATATAAATGGGTCTATATTGACAAATAGAGAATGCTGTTTATAGCTATAATGAGCTACACTGCAGGTTAGATTACACATGGAGGATTTTTTCCTCACCTTGATGAACTATGTCTTCCACTTTCTTAATTTTCTTAAAGCGGAGTTCCACCCAAAAATGGAACTTCCGCTTTAAGTGAAGGTGACCGCCTGACATGCCACATTTAGCATGTCATTTTTTTAGGGGTGAAGCGGATATCCTCTTTTTAGAAGCACCCAGCTTCCACGGCGCCGGAAGGAAGTTCACCTCTCCCGCCTCCCTCCCTGCAATCTTCTGGGACATGTCACAGTCCCAGAAGATTGCCTGGCCAATCACAGCGTGCAGCGCGGCTCGCACATGCGCTGTGCGTGCCTGCCTGTGAAGCCACAGCCGGGCGCCCACAGCCAGAATGCTGGTGCCACGGAGAGGAGGGGGAGAGGAGCGGGGCTTCATTCGCCCGCATTGCTGGACCATGGGACAGGTGAGTGTCCAATTATTAAAAGTCAGCAGCTACACTTTTTGTAGCTGCTGACTTTTATATGGGTGGAACTCCGCTTTAATGGGTTAGCACCATTAATAATAGCTTCAACTTCCAAGATTTATGAACTTTGCCACATTTAACAGTTAACATCACCTAACTAGCCATTTGAACTGTTGGACTATAGCTAATAACCAGTTTTTCCTGGATTGATTGACATCCTGCAATATGAAGGTTGCCACTCCCATGAATTGGAGTGAATGTATTGGTCTTTGATTTTTTGTATATTCATGCCCCTTACTTTAACCTTCGGCTCTCATCTAAATGTCAGGAGAACAACATTTTTGATAATTCCCTGTTAAACAATTTAATTCTCCATCCTTGAGTGTAATCAACAACAAGGGAAATAATTGGAGATATCTAAACTGGCTTTGTTTCTGCTAAAAAGCAGGTATGATAGAACATATGTTTGGTTTGCACCTAGAACTGTCTCTGACACCAGTTACCGTATATTCTCGAGTATAAGTCGACCCGAATATAAGCCGAGGCACCTAATTTTACCACAAAAAACTGGGAAAACTTATTGACTCGAGTATAAGCCTAGGGTGAGAAATGCGCAGCTACTGTTAGTGGAAAAGAGGGTCAACAATGCCCATTTGCAGCCTCACTGTGCCTGTTCGCAGCCATAGGTCCCCCGAACTTCAAACTCGGTAGTTAAGGGTTCCTAGATGCCCCCTAGCTGCAGCAAAAATTTGGGGTCTCTGGACCCAAAGGGTCCCGAAATGACATTGCTGCAGATGGACACAGTTGACCAACTTTGGGGCCCCATATCTCGGGGCCACTTGGTGCTAGGAACCCCAAATTTGGTGCGCAAACCCAGTGGAACTAGCACTACAACATATCGGAAAATGTCAAGCAATTTTCTGAAGCAGAGAATGACATTTTTTGAACCAAATTTGGGGCCCTATATCCTGGGGCCACTTGGTGCTAGAAACCCCATCTGTGGGTATGTTGTAGTGCTAGTTCCACTGGGTTTGCACACCAGATTTGGAGTTTCTAGCACTAAGTGGCCCAGAGATACGGGCCCCCAAAGTCGGTTCGGAAAATGTCATTCTCTGCTGCAGAAAAGTGCTTGACTCCAATATAAGCGGAGGGGGGCACTTTCAGCACAAAAAAAATGTGCTGAAACACTCGGCTTATACTCGAGTATACACAGTAATCTATGATAGAAAAAGGATGTAATTGCAATATGATGAAAAATGTAGATGCATATGACACATTTTAGGTCTCTATATGCAATAATTATAGAGGTTCTATGATCTCTGCTTTTTCATTATAATTATTAGTTAATCTATAACAAATAAGGGGTCACTTCAAGGTGGTAATTTTGGCAATTTACATATGTTTTGACTTTAATCCTGGGTGACCCTATGGGGTTTATTTACTAAAGCTGGAGAGTGCAAAAGTAGGCTAATTTCTGCAAAGAAACCAATCAGCTTCCAGGTTTTATTGCCAAAGCTTTATTGAGCAAGCTGAGGTTAGAAGCTGATTGGTTTCTCTGCAGAAGTGAGCCTGATATTGCACTCTCCAGCTTTAGTAAATAAACCCCAATGTGCAGTTGGGTCTGTTTTTAAATGCTATTATTTTGATCCAGACATAGATTTTTGATTAAAAATATTTGTAATAATTATTATTATTATTTCATGATGGACTTTGGATTTTAGCCTACTATGTATCAATAAGACCTTTTTCTTAGTAAGACTCCGCAGCAACAGATTATCTGTAATTCTATGCACCAATCTGGGTAGACAAAAATCAAATATGTACTCTTCTTAAAAGAAATACAAGGCCATCAAAGTACTTTGAGCTGCCCACAGTTGTTATCATGCTTCCCTGTACCTTATTTGAAAACCCACTAAGATTAGTAACTTTTATAAGTAATGACTATATTATATTGTCATGAATTAGAGTTTGTTCCCACTAGGGGTAGGTGGTTGACAGTACTTGACAATATCAGCTGAGGTTAGGTGGTGGCATAGGCAACAGAGAAAACTCAGAATAATTTATGGAGTCACAGAGTGATAGTAGATACTAATGCCCTGTAAACACGGCCGGACTTTTCGACCGAACTGGTCCGACAGAATGAATCTGGCAGACAATTTGACCGTGTGTGGGCTTCAGCGGACCTTTTCTGTTGAAAATCAGACGGACTTTAGAAATAGAACATGTTTCAAATCTTTTCGACGGACTCGAGTCTGGTCGAAAGATCCTTGAACTTTCTTATTCTAGTCTGGTCGTAGGTCATCACGGTCGAATCCGTCAGACTTTGTTGTGATCATGTGTAGACAAGTCCGATTTGATGGAACTCCGTAGAAAAGTCCTTCTGAGTTCAGTCTGTCGAAAGTCCACTCGTGTGTACACGGCATAAGAAGGCAAGAAGCTCCAGTGACATGAAAAGAGGTAGACTTAGAGTGCCTACTCATTCAGCCAAGGTGAGTACATGGGGATGGAGGCATGGGGTCTAAGGAGCCACCTGATATTCAACTCCCTGAAAGGGGTGATAGATTTTCACTGCTGATGGGAGTGCACAAGGTCACTGGGGTATTGGATGGAGGCTGAAGTGCACAGGATCACACAGGCAAAATGATGCTAAATGAGGTGCACATTGTCACGCTGGAACACAGGATGCTGGCTGATGTACAATACAAGTGGGAACAAGGGGACTGGAAAGACGGAGTGCAGGGATAACACAGAATAGGGAATATAGGAAGCTGGGGACACAGAGGAACACTGGAGGCACACAGGAGTTTGAAAGGACACTGGAAGCAAAAGACACTGAAGATTACTGGGGATACACTGGAGCAGGGCACTGGAGAGTAGAGGTTCACTGGGGCGCAGCTGCTAGCATAAAGACACATTGAGTAAACAACAAGCAATGTGCATGCTAGCCCACTAACACAACATCCCCTCTGTGATAGTTTGCAGCTCCAGGGGAACCTGGAACAGAGGGGAAGACCTGGTGCTGGAGCATGGAGCAGGTAAATATTACTTCCTTCTCTTATGGAGCTTTCCCACTCATTGAGGTCAAGGTTTCAATGGTAACTGAAGATGGAATCTCTTCATTAGGAGAGGAGCTGAAACATCAGAAGCAGGGATCCAGGACCCTTTTCAGGGCTGAAATCTTTCCAATCAATTAGGTACTAAGGCTTAATGCAGCAGACTGTGGAGTCCAGGATCTGATGGACCTTGTATTCCTGGGATGGACTGGCAGAGGGAGAAGCTAAGAATGAAGAATGAGAAAATGTGCATAGGACCAGTGGCTTGATAGTGAAACATGGAAGGTGCAGAGGTAAATAGAGTTTGTAACTAGGGATGAGCTTGCGTTTGGACCAAAATCTTGCTGTCTGGGTGTTTGGATGAATAACCAAACATTTACCTGTTTGTCATGAGCTAAACTTTGTGTAAAATAGGTGTATTACTTCCGCTATTACACATGATAGCTTCCCACTGTCAATGGATGTTAAGGACGCCAGCGGGTGCAGGCACTGGCGAGACCTTAACAACCAGTGTCGTTACTGGTCCCATTCACTTACATGGCCAGGAATCCCCAGCCATGTAAATAAAGGGGAGGGGATAGTTTATTTTGTTTTTAAATGCTTGGGGATAGTGAGCATGTGCGCAGCCGCGAGAACAGTCATGCTGTGACCGAGCTCCGCACACCGCCAGCAGAACCACAGCTAATAATAGCACAGGAGGATCGGGAGATCACCCACGATGAGCTACGGGTCACCTGGAGACTGCCATGCGGCTCCGGATCTTTGGACAACCGCAGAAGAGGCAATGCAAACAGAACAACTGGCAGGGACATGCGCGGCCCCCTCCCCCTGGGCAGACCTCTTCTCCCAAGATGGTGCCGAGTAAGCCAGACACACGAGGTGGCCAGAGCATCAGACAGCCGCCAATCCCTCGCCGATCCCTCACCCAGGGCAGAGATACGGGACCCCTCCTCCTCACAGTCCTCGGGGGAACATGATGGGGACCCTCGGGATGAATTCCTTTCCCTGTCCTCATCCCCCAAGGTGCCCCTGGAGCTACCAGAGCAGGCGGGTTCCCAAGGCTCCTCAATGGACAGAAATATGGCTGAACTAGCAGAGTCATCTTCAGTCAATCTAGCCCTGCTCCTGCAGAACCCTCACCTCAACTTATTCCCTCTGCAGGGGACACAGTGCTGCTGGCTCATTTTTTTAACCATGTTGCAGCAGAAACTGTCTAAAGCCTGCTCTATCATCACCCATGATATTAAACAAGATAAACAGAGCTTTGGATTCAGACTGGACACAATTGAAACTAAGGTGGAAAAAAACGGTAACTAGAACTCATAGTAATCAGAACTCCAGGGTAGCTACAGAACTTCAGGGGCGTTTGGAAGAGGCCTATGCAAAAATATAAGACCTGAAAAACAGGTCTCGCTGTTATAATGTGAGGGTCCGGGGCCTACCAGAAACCCACAAAGACCTGGAGGGCGCTATACATGTTCTCATGAAATAACTGATTCCGGACATCTCACCCCATCAGTTAGAGTTGGATAGGGTCCATAGGGCCCTGACAGCCCCTAGGTCAGATGGATTTCCATGGGATGCAATAGTGCAGCCGAACTACTACAGATTCAAGGAAAAATTAATAACGGCCTCCAGAAATCTCCAGGATCTGACGCTATTTGGAACACCCATACAGTGGTTTGCAGATCTTGCCCCTTCCACAGTACAAAAGCGTCGAAATCCGAAACCTTTTCTGCAGCAGCTGTTGAATCGTCAGATAAAATACCGCTGGTCATTCCTGTTCCAGCTTTCCTTTACCTACCAGGGCCAATTCCACTTCTTTTCAACCTACCATGAAGGCGAAGATTTACCACTGCACCTCGGCATCATCTCAATGGATCGGCCGACCCCATCGTCTTCTACCCAAATGAATTGTCCTTTGTCCCCAATTTGGTCTTCACAACACTCTAGGCAAAACGGGAGGCCTTCACCAAATGGATCCCCCTTCCTGGAAGGGGATAATGTCCTTTTTTTTCCTCCAGGTCCATAAGCAGAATCGCTCTTGGATGAGGCATGTTAAGGTCCGCAGTTGGAGGGGACTGTCTGCCTGGTTAGACAGTCTTTACGGTAACGTCTATCATATTATTGAACTTACAATTAACTGCCTTGCTGTTCACCAGTTGCTGCCCTCATACATATGTAGGTTGGGTAAGTTGAGTTGATTTATAACATTGCAGGGTGACCAGATTGCCCGGCCCGCCACTATTACCCCCGTGTACTCAGCAGGGTGGTGGCGGCCTGGGCATCTCTGTTGTGGACATATTTGCAAGAACAGTTAATAATTTTCTTACCCAACCTCCTGTTCATTTACAACGAGTATGGTTTTAAGCCGGGGTGGACACGCAAGCCACTCAAGTGACTGTGCTTCTTTCTTCTGATGGGGCAACCTAACGTTTGATGCCTCAGGATCATGACCTGGGGAGGGCTTTGTCCCCCTGTTGTTCTTATTTTAAAGTTAATTTTTTGCTTACAGTGCAAGGCTCCAGGCCTTGCAATCCTCTTGAGTTTCTTACTAATTCCTCTGCTTTTCTATTCCTTTCTTGGGCTCTGACCTCATGCTCCGATCCTGCCACATCCTTACGGATTCCTGAGCTGCTCATGTCCTCCAGTTTTTGGAGCCTGGAGGCTCTACATATGTGTCAAGGTGAGTGTGCTCTGCCAAACCATGATGTCGGCTGATTACCTGACTAAGTACTCTATTATCACACACAATGTGCAGGGTTTTAATTCTCCTTCCAAGAGAGCAAAGGCTTTCCTCTATTACAAACACAAAGCGGATATACTGATGTTACAAGAGACCCACTTCTCCAAAACATCAACCCCAAGGTATCTCAGTGCCCGCCAGGGGCGTTGCTAGGTGGCAAAAAGACCAGGGGCTTCAGCCCGAAGTCCAAAGCCGGACCGGGGGGGGGGCGCGCGTGTGTACACGTGATGCAGGCCTTTTTTTTTTTTTGGCTGGGCCGTGATCTACCTGACCTACATACACTGACGGTAGTGAACACTGACCTACCTACACTGACATTTGCATTCACTGATCTACCTGCACTGACCGTAGTGACCTACCTACACTGACCGCAGTGACCTACCAACACTGACATTTACCTACACTGACCCACATGGCCGCATTGTAATTCCCGCCTTCTGGAGCCTGCAGCGTCTATGATGGACGTCACACGTCCCGCGGTCCCAGCATTGGACCAGGGGGACGTCCATCATAGGCGTTGCAGGCTCCAGAAGGCGGGACCTGCTACGGCACTCGGCCAAACTCGGCCAAATTCGGCGGCGCTCGGGATCAGATCGGTCCTGGCGCTAGCCGCTCGGGGCTTGTAATGAAGAGCTGCATGCATGAGGCTCGGGGCTTTTCGGGGGCACATTCGGGGCTTCAGCCACGTCTAGCCACCCCCTCCCGACGCCCCTGGTGCCCGCTATCTGCAGTTTTACATATCCTCAGGCTCTGAGGAAAAACGTCCTCAGATGTTCGCCATATGTTTTTCACCCTCTACCCCCATCACTGTAGTGAAGAATAAAGTGGGTAGGTACATAATGGCAGTGGGCCATAGTAACGACCAATTGATCTCTTTTATTTCATACTATACTCCCAATTCAGGTCAGCTGGAGTTTTTTCATGACATGCAGTACTACTACCGAAGGTGCAGGGACAGGTGATCCTGGGCGGGGACAGTAATTTACCTTTAGACCAAATGTTAGATAATAAATCTCCTAATAAATCCATATTTAAATACGTACCCAGAAGCAGCAGTAACTTAGCACAGTTGCTACATAGTAATGACTTCATTGATGCTTGGTGGGAGGATAACCCCTCAACCAGAGATTATACCTACTACTCGCATGTCCATGGCAAATATTCCCAAATAGATCATATATTTATAGGGTCCTCGTTGGTACCATACGTGACTTCTGTCAGAATCCTTGCTACCCCATGGTCAGGTCACTCGCCAGTCTGGTTATCCCTTTCTGACCTGTGGAAAAAACCATACCCCTCCCCGTGGCGTCTTAACGTGATGTTAAATGACTCGGAAGTACTAACGGAGACAGATGCAGAGATACGCTAATTTTTCATGAGAATTTGCCCTCGGCCATGCCCCCAATTATTAATTGGGCAGCCCATAAGACCACTATTCGTGGTAAGTTGATACAAATATCAGCCAGAATCAAATGATTCCGGGTCAGCACAATTACACAGAGACAGACTTGAATGATCTACTATCTGATAGACATTAGACATATAATTGATATGGCTGGATTGGCATTAAATTTGAGTCTTACCACTCAGGTAGAAAAGCGTATATGGTCACAGGTACTATATGATGGGTGATAAACCCACCACGCTATTAGCGCGAAAATTAGTTCCCTGCCCTTATATGCCGACTTTACCTAAACTTAGACTAAACAACGGGCATTCGCCCCAAAGCCCAGAACTCATTTTAAAGGAGTTTACTAAATTTTACTCCAAATTGTATAGTGAACCAGCGAAAGTTGGACAGGGTAAAATGGATGATTTTTTTTTAGTAATATTTCCTTGCCTAAATTAACACAAGATCACTCAGAACTTATGGACAAGGAATTCTCAGAAATGGAAATTTGACAGAAAAAAGTTTGAATCCCTCAAACACGTCGGGTCCAGATGGGTTCTCAGGACAATCTTATCGAAAATTTCAAGAGGTTTTAACCCCGCATCTCTGTACATTTTTTAACACAATCCGACTGGGCACAGATCTTCCAGCTCAGGAAAACAGGAAAACACATCGTACGTACACAACATTCCTAAACCGGGGAAAGACCACAGGCTTTGTGCGAACTATCGTCCAATTTCTTTGATAAATACTGATTTAAAAATTATGACAAAAGTCTTGGCGGTTAGACTGAATTCATTTCTCACTCAATGCATACACCCGGAGCAGGTGGGATTTTTCCTGGTCGCCAAGCGACAGACCAGATCAGAAGAGTCGTAGACATTATCTTGGCAATACATTCTGACTGGGATGAGAGAGGACCAAGGCAGGGAATGTTGCTATCCTTAGACATACACGTGGCATTTGATTCCTTGTCTTGGGACTACCTCGTTTATCTCTTAGCCCAGCTGGGTTTTGGGTCATACTTTATGTCCATACTCCGGGTCCTATACAGCTTCCCAACAGCAGCTTTAACCACTTGCCCACTGGGCACTTAAATCCCCTTCCTAACCAGACCAAGTTTCCGCTTTCGGAGCTCTCACATTTTGAATGACAATTACTCAGTCATGCAACACTGTACCCATTTTAAATTTTTGTCCTTTTATTCACACTGCTGTGTTCTTTATTTTTTGCGCTATAAAATAAAAAAGACCTAAAATTCTGTAAAAAAATGCATTTTTCTGTTATAAAATTTAGCAAATTAGTAATTTTTCGTCATAAATTTTGGCCAAAATTTATACTGCTACATATCTTTGGTAAAAATAACTCAAATCGGTGTATATTATTTGGTCTGTGTGAAAGTTCATAAGCTATGGTGCCAATCTCTGAAAATTGATCACACCTGAAGTACTGATGGCCTATCTCATTTCTTGAGACCCTAACACGGCAGGGAAGTACAAATACCCCCCAAATGACCCCTTTTAGAAAGTAGACATTCCAAGGTATTTAGTAAGAGGCATGGTGAGTTTTTTGAAGCTGTAATTTTTTCCCACAATTCTTTGCAAAATCAAGATTTTTTTTCTCTTTTTTATTTATACTCTCAAAACTATCCTGTACTATTCAATCGTCTAATGGCCGATTTGGCCAGGTGGCTACTCCACCCGCCATTGTGGTTTGGCAGATTACGTTCAGTGAAGATGAATATACTTCCTAAATTATTATATCTTGTCCGCACATTACCAGTCGCACTGGTCCATTCAGAATTGATAGTATTCCAGACAAAACTTATATCCTTTATCTGGGGGGATAAGAGACCTAGGGTGAACAAGCTTACATTTATGTTATTCACTCCCAAAAAGAAAGGTGGATTGGGGGCTCCAGACTTGCAAAAATGTTAATATGCAGCACAGTTGGCCCAATTAGCCAGATTTCACTCCACTCAGCCCTACCCAATCTGGATGCAGATGAAGGCCTATGCCTGTCGGGAACGGTCGATTTCTTATATCCTTTGGCTACCACCCAAGGAAAGACCCCCCCAATTTTATGCCCAGCTCTCTCCTTGAATATTTGGGTTAACAAAACCTTATAAATTTAAATCCCAGCATATCCCACTGGCTCCTATTCTTGGAAATGGGAACATAACCCCAGGCCTCACCCCCAGAACATTTGCATGGTGGACCAATAAAGGTTTGCTGCGTATAGCAGATTTATGCAGTCATTAGGGAATACTGACAGGAAGGGTTTTAGAAGAGAAATACCAAATGCCGATTTCAGAGTACTTCCGATATACACTTTTTGAATACTATATCGCGGAATTCTGATAGCAACTATCTCCTCTATGGAATATTTGTGTTAGAAGTTTGATAAAATCAAGGGACATAGCTCTGAAATTTATACTGTCTTGACTAATTCCTCCATTAAGCAAGGTTACATGGAAAATGGGAAGCGGATCACCAGGAAAATATTTAGCTGGATGAATGGTATACTATAGCCCAGGGCGCTATGAAGTCAATTATAAACACATCTATAATAGAAGCGAATTATAAAGTACGTCTAAGATGGTACATGGTCCAGCAAGGCTGGCAACCTTTATTCCGGGGCGTCTCCCTTGTGTTTCTGTGGATGCGAACAGGGGGGAAGGATGTACCACTTGTGGTGGCAATGCCCTAAGGTAAGGCGGTATTGGATTAGGGTGTATAATTTAATTTACACTCTAACTTTTGTGAAACAAAAAAAAAAAAATTTACACTCTGACCCAAGTAAACCTTCTCAAATCCCTAAAACAGGCACTGCTGGGCTGTAAGGTGGAGTCAGCGTCGAAACCCCAGAGATGTCTCATAGCATTTATATTTATATCAGCAAAAATCATAATTGCAAAATCTTGGAAATCGGCTGTAGTGCTGTTTGAACAGCTCAAGCGTTTATTTCCTGTATTATGCTTAATGAGCGTATGACAGCAACCTTAAACGATAGAATGCAGATGTTCTAGAAAGTCTGGGACCCATGGGTCTGATATCTAACTGGAGATCCTCAATCTATACCAGTGTAGATCAGTCTCGGGGTGGCGGGATTCGGAGAGCGGGGTATTCCCTACTTCTTTTTTGTTTTTTTTTGTTTTTTAAATATGTTTATTGAGATTTTGTAAAATTACATTAAAGACAAAGTAGAAATAATACAAAGTAGCAATAGTATGCAATACTTCTACATACAAAACCATATAAAGTGTTGACACTTTTTTGTGAACCATTGTGTAAACATACAACCTATGAATTTATAACATTACATAGAGCAGTTATGCCTCTATATCCTTACTAATGGTAACAAATTACGATGTCCCCCTCACCCCTAATGGGATCAAACTGTGTTTGGGACGTGCCAACTTCCGGATGCAGAAGCATAACATATTGCTCTGGGTCCTGCTTCAGTAATGTGATGTGATATGACAAGCATGTGATGTCGATTATTATAAAAAAAAGGTATGTAGAACGCAAACAGAAACTGAACAGAGGGAAGGGGTAAGGAAAAAAAAAATACAATTACCAACGTTTCAATCAGATATTACAGTATTCAATATATAAGTTGTGCTGAAAAAAAGAGGAAAGAAATAAAACTAGGCTCACTTATCTCCTTCCAACCCAGCGCAATGAGTTTCCAAACAGATTAGCACATGCTGGCACTGTGATTAATCACAATAAGAGAGAAATATATAATTTGGCTGCCACTTAAACTAAAAAATAAATGAATGAATATGAGATACAACAGTCTGTCACATTAAACAAACAAATGTGAAAAGACATATAATATCAAAGCGGCGCTCCTGTCAAATTGCTGAGAATTGACACAATTGCATATAGGGTAAATGCACATAAAGTCGATAAACATTGAATCACAGATCTGATAAGTGCTGAGAATTGACAAAATTGCATATAGGATAAATGCACATAAAGTCGCTAAACGTTAAATCGCAGAACTGTCAAGTGGATAAACGTGAAGGTAAAGTTCGTGACTAGCTTCACGATCTTCCACTGATTTACTGCTGGGCCGGCACAAAGTTGCAAATAATAAGCATTCACGATCTCCCACTGATTTACTGCTGGGCTGGCTTGGAAATCCACATCATCAGCGTATATAAGGAAAAAAAGACAGGCTCCACATAGAGTAGTACTATTTTCCAAAAGATTTATTAAAGATGTGTGTTGTCCAAGTTGTATATAAAAAAACCTTGCTGTTTCACATAACTGCAGTCAATATCCTCTCATCCAGTGAGTTAGTGTCAGGTTTCCAAGCTGAGAGTGTTCAGTCAAAGGAACGAAAATGGATCGGAAATGCCAAAAAAGCCGTGCGGGAGACACTGTAAACCAGTGAGCCGCTCAGTACAAATCCTTCCCAAAACCTATGCTGGATATTAGAGCGCAGTATATGTAGATCTATTCAATACGCCATGAGATCGTTCCCTGATCGATTTCGTCTTTCTGACTTTATCAAAGGGGTTTGACCTCATGGCATGGCGTGTCAGAATAAATAGTGTTGTGTGAAGGCAATTAGTGTTAACTCCTTGTATCCCTCTCAGTTGCCATGTTAAACAGGTGCACTCCACAACCTGAGAGTTCCAGAGGAAACAAGGAGGTTAAATAGATTACTAATTTGAACCTGCATTAAGTCAGAGGATCAAAGAATCTACAAAAATCATGTACATCATTATTAATAACACCTCTCTCACACAACACTCTATACACGTAAAACAAATTCATTAAAATGCATTAAAATAGGTGGTACGCTTTACTCTTAATATTCATAGACTAAAATATAGTATATATTCACTAGGATCATTCACAGTGCAACTTATATCAAAAATAGAAAATAAAAACCTCTCTTGTTATTTCTGAATAACTGAAACAGAGGATTTACTCAGAATAAAAATTACAGTGTCCAAAGCCTTAAACAAAGTCAGCCCCATGTCAAAAAAAAAAAAGAATAAATAAAAAATTAAAATCTAAAAAATTAATAATCGCTAATAAAACAGTTCAAATCGAGATCCACATTTAACCCTCTAGGAGCAAGGCTATCAGTTAAATAGATCCACTCTGTTTCCTTTTTGGATAATTCTCTCACCAAATTGGTACCCCTCCAAGTGGGTTTAATGTGGTCTATACTCCAAAATTTAAGACCAGCAGGGTTCTGATTATGGTAGATTTTAAAATGTAAAGATAAATTATGGTCTTTAAAACCAATGCGTATATTGTGAATGTGCTCTGCTACACGTATTCTCAAAAGGCGTTTGGTTCTTCCAATATATATTAAGCCACAAGGGCAAGTTAGGGCATACACTACATGTGTCGTATTGCATGTCATAAACTGTTTAATCATGAACTCTTTGTTATTGGAAGGGGAAACAAAGGTCTTTACCCCTCTAAGTGGTCTGCTCACTTCCCTGCAGGCTTTACATCTCCTGCAGGCAAAGAACCCCTCCTGGTCCCAAAAAGTGGCAAGATGGCTGGGGGGGTCAAGGACCTTTTTTACTACAGCATCTCCGTAACTACGACCTCTACGGTATACAAGCTTTGGTTTAGCTGGAAGGACCGTAGCCAGAGATCTGTCCAAGAACAAGACATGCCAGTGTGTATTAAAAATATTTTCAACTTCTCTAAACTGAGAATGAAACGAAGAGATAAACGCCCATTTATGTTCCGTATTTTTAGGACCTGAGGTATCTTCTTTCAAACACTCATCCCTAGGGATCAGTCCAATTTCTTCTACCACTGCTTCTAAATGTTGTTTTTTGTATCCTTTCTCCAGAAATCTATTTTTTAACACTGTAGACTGCGTTAGATAGTCTTCAGATGTTGAGCAGTTCCTCCTCACCCTCATCATCTGGCCCTTAGGAATATTCCTGAGTAGGGATGAGCTTCGAGTTCGAGTCGAACTCATGTTCGACTCGAACATTGGCTGTTCGCAAGTTCGCCGAACAGCGAACAATTTGGGGTGTTCGCGGCAAATTCGAATGCCGCAGAACACCCTTTAAAAGTCTATGGGAGAAATCAAAAGTGCTAATTTTAAAGGCTAATATGCAAGTTATTGTCATAAAAAGTGTTTGGGGACCTGGGTCCTGCCCCAGGGGACATGGATCAATGCAAAAAATTTTTTTAAAAACGGCCGTTTTTTCAGGAGCAGTGATTTTAATAATGCTTAAAGTCAAACAATAAAAGTGTAATATCCCTTTAAATTTCGTACCTGGGGGGTGTCTATAGTATGCCTGTAAAGGGGCGCATGTTTCCGGTGTTTAGAACAGTCTGACAGCAAAATGACATTTTGAAGGAAAAAACTCATTTAAAACTACCGCGGCTATTGCATTGCCGACAATACACATAGAAGTTCATTGATAAAAACGGCATGGGAATTCCCCAAAGGGGAACCCCGAACCAAAATTAAAAAAAAAAAAAAAAGATGTAGGAGTCCCCCTAAATTCCATACCAGGCCCTTCAGGTCTGATATGGATATTAAGGGGAACCCCGGCCAAAATTTTAAAAAAAAAATGACGTGGGGTTCCCCCTAAATTCCATACCAGACCCTTCAGGTCTGGTATGGATTTTAAGGGGAACCCCGCGCCAAAAAAAAAAAAAAAAAAACGGCGTGGGGTCCCCCCAAAAATCCATACCAGATCCTTATCCAAGCACGCAACCTGGCAGGCTGCAGGAAAAGAGGGGGGGACGAGAGTGCGGCCCCCCCCTCCTGAACCGTACCAGGCCACATGCCCTCAACATTGGGAGGGTGCTTTGGGGTAGTCCCCCAAAACACCTTGTCCCCATGTTGATGAGGACAAGGGCCTCATCCCCACAACCCTGGCCGGTGGTTGTGGGGGTCTGCGGGCGGGGGGCTTATCGGAATCTGGAAGCCCCCTTTAACAAGGGGACCCCCAGATCCCGGCCCCCCCCTGTGTGAAATGGTAAGGGGGTACAAAAGTACCCCTACCATTTCACTAAAAAACTGTCAAAAATGTTAAAAATGACAAGAGACAGTTTTTGACAATTCCTTTATTTAAATACTTCTTCTTTCTTCTATCTTCCTTCATCTTCTGGTTCTTCTGGTTCTTCTGGTTCTTCCTCCGGCGTTCTCGTCCAGCATCTCCTCCGCGGCGTCTTCTATCTTCTTCTCCTCGGGCCGCTCTGCACCCATGGCATGGGGGGAGGCTCCCGCTCTTCTCTTCATCTTCTTCATCTTCTTCTCTTCTTCTTTTCTTCTCTTCTTCTCTTCTTCTCTTCTTCATTTTCTTCTCCGGGCCGCTCCGCACCCATGCTGGCATGGAGGGAGGCTCCCGCTGTGTGACGGCGCTCCTCGTCTGACAGTTCTTAAATAATTTTTTTTTTTTGGGGCGCGGGGTTCCCCTTAAAATCCATACCATACCTGAAGGGTCTGGTATGGAATTTAGGGGGAACCCCACGTCATTTTTTTTTTTAAATTTTGGCCGGGGTTCCCCTTAATATCCATATCAGACCTGAAGGGCCTGGTATGGAATTTAGGGGGACTCCTACGTCTTTTTTTTTTTTTTTTTAAATTTTGGTTCGGGGTTCCCCTTTGGGGAATTCCCATGCCGTTTTTATCAATGAACTTCTATGTGTATTGTCGGCAATGCAATAGCCGCGGTAGTTTTAAATGAGTTTTTTCCTTCAAAATGTCATTTTGCTTTCAGACTGTTCTAAACACAGGAAACATGCGCCCCTTTACAGGCATACTATAGACACCCCCCAGGTACGAAATTTAAAGGGATATTACACTTTTATTGTTTGACTTTAAGCATTATTAAAATCACTGCTCCTGAAAAAACGGCCGTTTTTAAAAAATTTTTTTGCATTGATCCATGTCCCCTGGGGCAGGACCCAGGTCCCCAAACACTTTTTATGACAATAACTTGCATATTAGCCTTTAAAATTAGCACTTTTGATTATTCATGTTCGTGTCCCATAGACTTTAACGGTGTTCGCGTGTTCGAACGAACTTTTTTCCTGTTTGCATGTTCTGGTGCGAACCGAACAGGGGGGTGTTCGGCTCATCCCTATTCCTGAGCCATAGGGGGTGATGCCCACTGTGTGGGGAGGAAACTTTTTTCATTTTGCTACTTTGTTACTCTAGCTTGCAATGGATGTGTTCCAATATATTAACAATAGGCACATTGATCTGGACAGTCTGTTTTCGGCTGATAATCAGCCTACAGCTGAAGACAATTATGATAAGGTCATGATTGCCCTGTCCAATGCTTTGGAGAAGCACCTCCGAACATGGTGGGATATTAACACTATAGAACACTATCTTAAAAAGAAAATTATAATACGAAGCTTAAGGTGGGAAGTCACACCTCTTGATGGATTGGATGACTCGGAGTCTATGAATGAGTGATTGGGATTCTTTAATGGGGTAGGACTTAAATTGCAAGATTTGATATTACAAGGGAAAAAAAAAAAAGAAAATGATCAAATTAGAGGATAGGATTCGCCAGCTGCAGTTACAACTGGACTGGAATCTCAACAGTATTTGGATTTTAGGAACCGTATCACCAAAAAACTAGAAAAGGTAGATAGGGAGACTCAAAAGAAAAAAGTTAAAAAGTTTTATAGGGATCTGAAAGATTTTAACTCCAATAGTATTTATTTATGGCAAAACTCTGCAAATATTCAAACCACTACAGATGAACAAATGGATAGCACAGCAGCCCCTACTCAGGTAGTAGGTCCTCAAATAACTCCTGCAGGTCCCCAATATCATTATCAGGGTCAAGTTCAAATTCCGTGTAACAGGATTAATCCCCAACATCAAGGAAACCCAAGGACCCCTAACAGAGGAAACAAAAATCAGAATAGAGGGACTAGAGGAAAGGCTAGACCAAATAGCAGCACCCCTCCTTATAACTGTAACCCTCATCATATACCCACTGCCAATAGGTATGAACCCTTAGGTGACCACTACAGTGGGAATGGAATTTACTCTCCCCATCCTTTTTTAGGGAGGGGCAGGGGAACACAACGGAGGGGTCAGGGTCCTTCATCTCACAGGGGCCGGCCACCCCAGCCTTACCACCCAATGAATGCTGGGTACAGGGAAACCCAAGGAAGAAATTATTCACAAAGGACAGGACAATACCTCCAATCCCAAGGCCCAAGGAGAAAGAAGGGGCTGCAGAGCAGGATCCCGAGTCCAGAAAAAGAAGGAGGGTAACAGATTAGGTGGCATCTTTAACATCAGTGGAGCCACACTCTCTCATAAAGAAATTAATATTTTGCACCAAGGCCTCAAATGTGGTCTGCGGAGACCTCTGTGTAAGTTTGATGCATATATTAATGTACATAAGTTTATGAGAAAAATTAGTATTAAAAAACACTTCCTTAATAAAACTTCAAACCCTGTAAGCAGAGATGGTAATATGTCGGTTCCGGTTGACAGTGGACTGAGAAATAAGTCACTGTTCAACCCACCGAATACAACTACACAACATCTTGAGGTTTTCAAGGGGCTGGTATTACGAGATTTGGAGGCACATACTCCCAAGAAAAATGTAAATCCTAGACACATTAAAGAAGGAATAGAATCCCTTGAATCCAGAAAGGATATAGTGATCAGACCTGCGGACAGTAGCACCTACCAGAAATTAAATGGTGACCCCACCACACAGTATAGATTAGAATTGGAGGTGCTTATCACAATGGGGTATCAGTCACATGTTTTGAATGTGAGGGAGAAAAGATATTTATTACCTAGTAACTCCCATATACCCACCATCTATACCCTTCCCAAAATTCATAAAGACCCCCAAAATCCCCCCCCCAGACCCATTGTGAATGGGATAAGATCTGTTACTTCGAGGTTGGGTGAATATTTTGATATATTCTTACAGAAAAGCATGGTGGAGACTAGGGCTTATCTTAAGGATACAAAAAATCTGCTCCAGTCATTACAGGAGATAACACTAACAGGACAGGAGGAAGTGTATTTGGTAACAGCTGACGTGACAAGTCTGTACACAATTATCCGACACGAGGATGCCCTCTTGGCTCTGAATTGGGCCCTTAGTAAGAGGGACGATCTTCCACACTCCCAAAAAGTTTTTTGAGAAATGCGTTGGACTTTTAAGTCACAACTATTTTTGGTTTGATAGTAAGTTTTATACCCAGAAAAGAGGTGTGGCTATGGGCGCAAAATTTGCACCCAGTCTTGCCAACCTCTTTATGGGAAAGTGGGAGGACAAAACCGTCTTTCTTAATAGAAGGAGTGAACTCCTTTTCTACAGACGGTATATCGATGACCTTTTACTGATATGGTCTGGCCCTGAACCTTCATTATGTGCGTTTTTGGATTACCTGAACAAGAATGTAAAGAATATAAAACTTACGAGCCAGTGGAGTAAGGAAGAAATTAACTTCCTCGATGTGACCATTTACCGTGCAGGGGATAAATTACAAACTAGAGTTTTTTTCAAACCCATTGACAGGAACAGTTTCCTCCCTACACACAGTGGGCATCACCCCCTATGGCTCAGGAATATTCCTAAGGGCCAGATGATGAGGGTGAGGAGGAACTGCTCAACATCTGAAGACTATCTAACGCAGTCTACAGTGTTAAAAAATAGATTTCTGGAGAAAGTATACAAAAAACAACATTTAGAAGCAGGGGTAGAAGAAATTGGACTGATCCCTAGGGATGAGTGTTTGAAAGAAGATACCTCAGGTCCTAAAAATACGGAACATGAATGGGCGTTTATCTCTTCATTTCATTCTCAGTTTAGAGAAGTTGAAAATATTTTTAATACACACTGGCTTGTTCTTGGACAGATCTCTGGCTACGGTCCTTCCAGCTAAACCAAAGTTTGTATACCGTAAAGGTCGTAGTTACGGAGATGCTGTAGTAAAAAAGGTCCTTGACCCCCCCAGCCATCTTGCCACTTTTTGGGACCAGGAGGGGTTCTTTGCCTGCAGGAGATGTAAAGCCTGCAGGGAAGTGAGCAGACCACTTAGAGGGGTAAAGACCTTTGTTTCCCCTTCCAATAACAAAGAGTTCATGATTAAACAGTTTATGACATGCAATACGACACATGTAGTGTATGCCCTAACTTGCCCTTGTGGCTTATTATACAGTATATTGGAAGAACCAAATGCCTTTTGAGAATATGTGTAGCAGAGCACATTCACAATATATGCATTGGTTTTAAAGACCATAATTTATCTTTACATTTTAAAATCTACCATAATCAGAACCCTGCTGGTCTTAAATTTTGGAGTATAGACCACATTAAACCCTCTTGGAGGGGTACCAATTTGGTGAGAGAATTATCCAAAAAGGAAACGGAGTGGATCTATTTAACTGATAGCCTTGCTCCTAGAGGGTTAAATGTGGATCTCGATTTGAACTGTTTTATTAGCGATTATTAATTTTTTAGATTTTAATTTTTTATTTATTCCTTTTTTTTTTTTTTGACACGGGGCTGACTTTGTTTAATGCTTTGGACACTGTAATTTTTATTCTGAGTAAATCCTCTGTTTCAGTTATTCAGAAATAACAAGAGAGGTTTTTATTTTCTATTTTTGATATAAGTTGCACTGTGAATGATCCTAGTGAATATATACTATATTTTAGTCTATGAATATTAAGAGTAAAGCGTACCACCTATTTTAATGCATTTTAATGAATTTGTTTTATGTGTATAGAGTGTTGTGTGAGAGAGGTGTTATTAATAATGATGTACATGATTTTTGTAGATTCTTTGATCTTCTGACTTATTGCAGGTTCAAATTAGTAATCTATTTGACCTCCTTGTTTCCTCTGGAACTCTCAGGTTGTGGAGTGCACCTGTTTAACATGGCAACTGAGAGGGATACAAGGAGTTAACACTAATTGCCTTCACACAACACTATTTATTCTGACACGCCATGCCATGAGGTCAAACCCCTTTGATAAAGTCGGAAAGACGAAATCGATAAGGGAACGATCTCATGGCGTATTGAATGGATCTACATATACTGCGCTCTAATGTCCAGCATAGGTTTTGGGAAGGATTTGTACTGAGCGGCTCACTGGTTTACAGTGTCTCCCGCATGTCTTTTTTGGCATTTCCGATCCATTTTCGTTCCTTTGGCTGAACACTCTCAGCTTGGAAACCTGACACTAACTCACTGGATGAGAGGATATTGACGGCAGTTATGTGAAACAGCAAGGTTTTTTTATATACAACTTGGACAACACACATCTTTAATAAATCTTTTGGAAAATAGTACTACTCTATGTAGAGCCTGTCTTTTTTTCCTTATATACGCTGATGATGTGGATTCATCAGCAGTAAATCAGTGGGAGATCGTGAATGCTTATTATCTGCAACTTTGTGCCGGCCCAGCAGTAAATCAGTGGAAGATCGTGAATGCTTATTATCTGCAACTTTGTGGTGAGGTTGAACCCCAGAGGGGTGTGTGTAGAACGGGTTTGAATACGGTGATTGGTGCACTATCCGACCATCTCCACTTCTTTATTCACTTATGAAGCTAGTCGCGAACTTTACCTTCACGTTTATCCACTTGTCAGTTCTGCGATTTAACGTTTAGCGACTTTATGTGCATTTATCCTATATGCAATTTTGTCAATTCTCAGCACTTATCAGATCTGCGATTCAATGTTTATCGACTTTATGTGCATTTACCCTATATGCAATTGTGTCAATTCTCAGCAATTTGACAGGAGCGCCGCTTTGATATTATGTGTCTTTTCACATTTGTTTGTTTAATGTGACAGACTGTTGTATCTCATATTCATTCATATAAGTTGTGATACCAACATTTAGCTGCAACTACTATAAATTAAGGTTTTAGGTCTTTAGCTGAATCTAGATGAAGGAACCAAGCTTGCCATTTTATTATAAATTTGGATACTTTAAGATTTTTAAGTGCCAGTAACTTCTCGTACTGGCATTGTATATTGATCCTTGTGCAAATATCTCTTCTTGTTGGGAGGTCAGAAGTTTTCCATTTACTCGCTAAAGCCATCCTAGCTGCGAATAACACATGACCCTACTTCTTTTTTCAATCTTTCTTCTCTCTCTGCTGTAGTATAATGAGGGTCTTCTGGCTTATTCCCTAACACACCCGGATTGGGGATTATTTCCTTAGCGTGAAGTCCGTTTTCAGGGTGATGAGGGATGTGGTCTTCTCTCTATGAAGGTGTAGACCCCTTTCATTAATGTACAAGATAGATCTTAAGCACATCTAAAATCTACTGAAAGTCATAAACTGACCTTTAATCTGAATTAGCAAGAGATAGAGGTTCAGAAGTCAACGGTATATGATGATTGAGATGCATTTTGATAATGTCACTTTTAGAATAATAAATGAATAGTTTGGCCCGAACATCGCCTGTTCTGCGAACACCCAACTTTATGGGGGCACTCGGCAAGATGTTCGCTAGGGATGAGCCGAACACCCCCTGGTTCGGTTTGTAGCAGAACATTTGAACAGACAAATTTGTTCGAACACCGTTAAAGTCTATGGAACACAAACATGAATAATCAAAAGTGCTAATTTTAAAGGCTTATATGCAAGTTATTGTCATAAAAAGTGTTTGGGGACCTGGGTCCTGCCCCAGAGGACATGGATCAATGCAAAAAAAGTTTTAAAAACAGACGGTTTTTCGGGAGCAGTGATTTTAATAATGCTTAAAGTGAAACAATAAAAGTGAAATATTCCTTTAAATATCGTACCTGGGGGGTGTCTATAATATGCCTGTAAAGTTTGCATGTTTCACTTGTTTAGAACAGTCTGAGAGCAAAATGACATTTCTAAAGGAAAAAAAGTCATTTAAAAGTACTAGCGGCTATAATGAATTGTCGGTCCCGGCAATACACATAAAAGTCATTGAAAAAAACAGCATGGGATTTCCCCACAGTCCATTACCAGGCCCTTTGGGTCTTGTATGAATTTTAAGGGGAACCCCGTGCCAAAAAAATGGCGTGGGGGTCCCCCCAAAAATCCATACTAGACCCTTATCCGAGCACGCAACCTGGCAGGCCACAGGAAAAGAGGGGGGATGAGAGAGCCCCCCCTCCTGGACCGTACCAGGCCACATGCCCTCAACATGGAGAAGGTGCTTTGTCAAGTGTCAAAAATGTTAAAAAAAACAATAGCCGTTTTTTGACAATTCCTTTATTAATGTCTTCTTCTTTTCCCGTTTCTTCTTCCATCTTCTTATGGTCTTCCTTCGGTTTTCTTCTTCTTCCTCCATCTTGTTCTTCTCCCGCTTCTTCCTCTATCTTCCTCTGCTTCTTCCTCCGGTCCTCTGCTTCTTCCTCCGGTCTTCTCGATCTTCCTATGGCATCTTCTTCTCCGCTTCAGACCTGAAGGGTCTGGTATGGATTTTGAGGGGGGCCCCCATGCCATTTTTTTTTAAATTTTGGTGCAGGGTTCACCTTACTATCCATACCAGACCTGAAGGGCCTGGTATGGAATTTGGAGGGACCCCCACGCAATTTGTTTTTTAAATTTTGGTTCGGGGTTCCCCTTAATATTCATACCAGACCCAAAGGGCCTGGTAATGGACTGTGGGGGAATCCCATGCCGTTTTTTAAAATGACTTTTATGTGTATTGCCGGGACCGACAATTCATTATAGCCGTGAGTACTTTTAAATGACTTTTTTTTCCTTTAGAAATGTAAATTTGCTCTCGGACTGTTCTAAACACGGGAAACATGCGCCACTTTACAGGCATACTATAGACACCTCCCAGGTACCATATTTAAAGGAATATTTCACTTTTATTGTTTCACTTTAAACATTATTAAAATCACTGCTCCCGAAAAAACGGCTGTTTTTTAAAACTTTTTTTTGCATTGATTCATGTCCCCTGGGGCAGGACCCAGGTACCCAAACACTTTTTTATGACAATAACTTGCATATTAACCTTTAAAATTAGCACTTTTGATTTCTCCCATAGATTTTTAAAGGGTGTACCGCGGCTTCGAATTTGCCGCGAACACCCCAAATTGTTCGCTACGGGCAAACAGCCAATGTTCAAGTCGAACTCATGTTCAACCCAAACATAAAGCTCATCCCTAATGTTCGCCTCCCACGCTCCTCACAATGCACTATGCAGCGTGCAGTGCTTGGCTACAGTGCATTGTGGCTTCATATCCTGGGACCTGTGTTCCATCCATGGCTTTGGCTTTCCAGTGACAGCGGTTCCCTGCTTACATTCCATCTCTGCTCCCTTGCCAGTGACCAAGGCAAGGCATCCTGGTTTCTAGAGTTGGGCAAATAGTTAAGGCTGAGCAAACGTTTGGCCTGAACATCGCCTCTTCGGCGAACACCCGACTTTATGGGGGCGCTCGGCAAGATGTTTGCCTCCTGAGCTCCCCCAATGCACTATGCAGCATGCAGTGCATTGCCCAATGACCTCCCACTACTGCAACAGTTTTCTCACCAGCATGTTCTCACCACCACACCTGCCCATAAAACTGCTATTTAACCATTGTCACCACGACACCTGACTCCCATTCTCCTCTCATTCCCACCATCTTAAGGCCAGTACACACGAACAGATTTTCCGATGGAAATTGTTTGATGGCAGGATGTTGTCGGATAATCCGACCGTTTGTATGCTTCATCGGACAATTGTTGTCAGAATTTTCAACAACAAATGTGGGATATCATGCTTTAAAATTTTCCGACAACAAATGTGTGATGTCGGATTATCCGATCGTGTGTACACAAGTCTGTCAGAAAAAAATCCAAAGTACAAACACGCATGCTCAGAAGCAATGCTAACCATAAGAAAACATTAGCCGAAATTGCCCAAAGGGTGGCAATAAAGAGCAGAAAAACCATGTAGTTTCTGTTTGTTGGACGACAATTCTTTGCCGTTTGTATGCAATCCAAATTCACGGCCAACGCCCTTCGGACAAAAGTCCCACGCTTTGTCCGCGGAAAATCCGATCGTGTGTATGAGGCTTTACTTGCCACCGCTCCAACCCAACTTTTTTCCATTCTAGAACACGCACATTTTTGCAAGTACACAATGAAATAAAAGTATTTGCCTAGAGATAACTTTAGTTTGCTCTTGTAGTGACTTTCAGGCTAGCTTTTACTAAACCCACAACAGTAAAATCAGTCTGTATATGCAGTAAAGCATGCTTGTTATACTTAATGTGGAACCTAAGGAGTTAATCCTCCGCATTGTGTAAAAAGGCTGTTTGATCCTGTCTTCTCTGATCCTCCCCTTCTTTTACTGTTCCCAATCATCTGCTGATAGAACAGAGCCTTGGGGGCACTCTGCACATGCTCAGTTTGGTGTGTATTGCTAGAGAGTTTTTTTTTTTTGTGATCAGCAGCGGGCCAATCAGCACTGTCCAGACAGAAAGGCAGGGGTCATGCAGCCTCAGTTAGAGCAGAATGAAAACCTCCTACAAGCTTTAACCAGTGCTCAGCTGGACACTGATAGAAGTCACAAGACTGCTATATACCACACCTCATAATTTTTTTTGATGGGAACGAGAGATACCTATTAGCAAAAGTATGCAGGCATAGGATACACCCCCTGCCACGCCCCCTTAAATGAGAATTATACAAAAAAAAGATTAGTTAAACCCACAAGTGTTTGTTTTTTGTTTGCTACTACTATTCCTTTATAGTGGCTTTTGAAATGTACAAATGCAGCAATTCAAAAACTGGATGAAAGGTTTAGCACTGGGAAAAAAATTTTGGAAAATAAAAAGTGCATTTTATATACATCTATATAAATCAGACCAAAATGTGGGACAAATGAAGGGGAAATGGGGACAGAGGGACACTGTTCCAAATCAGGGACAGTCCCTCAAAATCAGGGACAGTCGGAAGCTATGATATACTGCTGATGAGAAAAGGTATTTATCAGTTTATATTTACTGAAATAATTGCATTTCCATGTTCTGTGTACTGTGGGAGACCAGATATAGTGAATGCAGGGTCCTGGGTTTAGTAAAACTTTAAAGAACAATGCTGGCCATAGACATATAGATTTCAATCAATATTAATTTGAAGAATGTTCCTTTGATCTTCTAATTATAGTCAAATTGGTATTCGCTTTCGACCACGGTGAAGAGAAAATTTAAAGGACAGGATGGAAATTTATATAGAATGAATGAATTTTGAGCAGCGTATGTGATTTTCGTTCAGGAATTACATTCAGGAAGTACATCCCATTTGCATGCATGCCAAATTTTCTCATAATTTCAGGCAGCGAATGAAATCAATAAAAAGTGTGCAGGCACAGGGCAGAGGCGTAACTATAGGGGTCGCAGAGGTCGCAATTGAGACCTGGCCCAATGCTTCAGGCTGTCACGTGTCTACATCTGGATGAGAGGGGCAGCAGGAGCGGAACCATATAGCTGAACCCATGCCCTGCATCTTGCTCCTGAAGCCACTAAATGCCTGCTGGAGTGAGAGGAGGAGAAGCAGGCATTCAGTGGCTGCAGGATCAAGATGCAGGGCATCGATTCAGCTATATGCCTACCCCGCCACCTCTCCTATCCATCCTGGTGCTAGGTGTTTTTGGCAGTCATCAGTTGCCAGGACCCCTAGCTCCACCCTCCAACTCAGTTTCCTGCTACTTGCCTCTGGGCTTCTCCTGTAAGGTAAGCCCAGCACCTGAGCATAATGTGTGTCCCACTGTAACACTGTCACACTGCCCCCCCCCACCTATCACACTGCCCCCCACCTGCAACACTGCCCCTCACCTGTCACATTGCCCCTGTCATACTGCCCCTTTGTCACACTGCCCCCCCTGTCACAATACCCCCATCATACTACTTCCCCATCACACTGCCCCCCTACTGTCACACTGCCTCCTTCTTGTTTTACCTCCCCCTCCTTTTCTAAATGGACACAGTGAGTAATCAGTGCCACACTCACTGTGTCCATTCAAATCTAAAGCATAGTAACTGTGTTTACTATGCTTCAGTTTGTGAATGAATGGGAAGCTCTGTACAGAGCTATTCCTGCCCATTCATTCTGTACAGCTGAGGCTGCAGAGGTGGAGAGTGAGGGTCCCAGGCTCAGAGTAAATGGCCCCTGTCGGAGTCAGGGGGCCCTTCATGGTTTCTTGCAGCGGGGCCCTGAAGGTTTCAGTTATGCCTCTGGCACAGGAGGTCACTAGGTAGATGTTGGAGGCTGTGCAGTTCTGGGATGCCACACAGTGAGGATCTAAGTATTCTAATTGACAAATGACCAGGAATTGGGTGCTTTGAAGATACACTAAAAGGGGGCACAGGGACTATTTGGTGGAGTTGCAAGACTCTCTGCAGATCAAGTAACATTCAGCAATGCACACCTGCTCTACTGGCTATAGAATGGTAGGATTTAGAAGCTCAGTAGACAAACAAATAATACCCAGCCTCTAATATTCCTATAGCTGAGATGACTTACTTTCTGGAAAGTGCTGGGACAGGTCTCTCAGTGCTGGAAATCTGGGGATCATTTTCTCAAGATGACACAGGAATGTCTGGCAGTCTTCTTCTTTCTGAAGTATGAAGCTGATCATTTTTTCAATTCTCCCTCTTGGATCTTCATCATGTTGGAGTTGAATCATCTCATCCGGGGTTATGAGGCCTTGAGATGCCAACTCATCACACAAACCCTCCGCGTCCTCCTCAAACACTTCCATTAATTTCCATCTAAGACGTTTTATTATCTCTATGGCCTTTCTGCCAGAAGCCATGATTTCTTTATTTCAGAATCTAAAAATAAACAAAAATGAATAAATAAAATAACATTATATATAAAGAATGGGGAGGTAAAATGGCGCTGCCTAATGCCGCGTACACACGGCGGACTTTTCGAAGTACTAGGTCCGGCGGACTTTACGACGGACTTTCGAATGAACAGACTTGCCTACACACGATCAACCAAAGTCTGATGGATTCGTACGTGATGACGTACGACCGGACTAAAATAAGGAAGTTCATAGCCAGTAGCCAATAGCTGCCCTAGCATTGGTTTTTGTCCGTAAGCATACAGACAAGCGGACTTTTCAACCGGACTCGAGTCCGTCGGCAAGATTTGAAACATGTTTCATTTCTAGGTCCATCAAATTTTGGGAAAAAAAAGTCCGCTGGAGCCCACACACGATCAAATTATCCGACGGACTGAGGGCCGCCGGACCAAGTCTGCCGCAAAGTCTGCTCGTGTGTACGCGGCATTAATCTAATAAGTGGTTGTGTTAAAAAAGTTGGAAAAATAAAATAAACCATCTAATAACTTGTCCTATCTCTTCAAATTACAAACCACACACGCATTATTATGCCCTGTACACATGGTCGGACATTCTGACAGAATATGTGCGATCGGAGCTTGTTGTCGGAAATTCCGACCGTGTGTGGGCTCCATTGGACTTTTTCCATCGGAATTTCCGACACACAAAGTTTGAGAGCATGCTATAAAATTTTCCGACAACAAAATCCGATCCTTTAAATTCCGATCGTGTGTAGACAAATCCGACGGACAAAGTGCCACGCATGCTCAGAATACATTAAGAAACGAAAGCTATTGGCTACTGCCCCATTTATAGTCCGGACGTACGTGTTTTACGTCACCGCGTTCAGAACAATCGGATTTTCCGACAACTTTGTGTGACCGTGTGTATGCAAGACAAGTTTGAGCCAACATCCGTCGGAAAAAATCCGTGGATTTTGTTGTCGGAATGTCCGATCAATGTCCGACCGTGTGTACAGGGCATTAGTGTTAAATCGTATGAATGCTCAATATAACATTTGCAATTATGAATGGCTAATAAGAAGTTCATTAAACCAAAAAATACACATATAAAGTGCTCAGTGTGCAAAAAATGTTCATACAAAATATTTGTCCATAAAAACTGGATTATACTCCGTATAAAAATATATATATGTAAGAATCCACTGGTGTAAACCAAAAAAAAATCACAGTTCAAAAAATATAATAAACATAAATTCCACACGTGCTCCCCTCTCGGTTCCACACTCACCAGAAAGATGTACCCCTGCAGGGGTAAAACGCATTCAAGCAGGGTCATCCCTGGTCTCTGGTCTCCTCCTCCACAGTGGGTCTGGTGATTGGGTACACTCACATATGGGTGGATGGTATTTGTACTGACCCTTTGGGAGTATATTTCTCGAGACAATGCTACACCAGATTATCCTTAAGAAGGGTATTGATCCAAAGGATGCTGATCAAGCTCGTCTAGATCGGGTCTTACAAGGGACCTGTCCAAACCATCCCAATGTCTTCAAACTGTGAGGCTGCTTTCACACTGAGGCGCTTTGCAGGCGCTAAAGTGCTGAAAATAGCGCCTGTAAAACGCCCCGAAAGAGCCGCTCAATGCACTCCAAGGGCTTTCATACTGGAGCAGTGCGCTTGCAGGGCGGTCAAAAAAGTCCTGCAAGCCGCATCTTTGCAGCGCTATAGGAGCAGTGTAAACCCTCCGGCAAAGCGCCGTAACAGCGGCACTTTGCGGGCGGTTTTAACCCTTTTTCGGCCGCTAGCGGGGGTTAAATCAGCCCCGCTAGCGGCCGAAAAGCACCGCTAAAACGTCATTAGCAGTGCTAAATATAGCGCAGCTTTACCGCCAGCGCCCGCCTGCCTCAGTGTGAAAGTAGCCTTACTAAAGGGAGCATGGACAGTTCGAACTTATCCTGAATTGATTAGACTAGTACGGAAGATTCGTGCTGACCCTGCAGAACTATTGAAAGGGTGATTTTAAAACTTTAAAAAATTTGATTTGAATAAAATTCATTTTTTTGGATTCACGCTATGAGGAGCATTTCTTTCCATCCACCCATATGTGAGTGTACCCAATGTCCAGGCCCACCATGGAGGAGGAGATACCACCAGACAAGAGACCAGGGATGACCCTGCTTGAATGCGCTTTACCAGTGCAGGGGTACATCTTTCTGGTGAGTGTGGAACCGAGAGAGGAGCACGTGTGGAATTCACCTCATTTTTCACCAAGAGATATTGTTTAAAGTCACTTTGGAAGTTTATTATATTTTTTGAACTGTGATTTTTTTGGTTTACACCAGTGGATTCTTATATATATATATATATATATATATATATATATATATATATATATATATATACAGTATCTATCTATCTATCTATCTATCTATCTATCTATCTATCTATCTATCTATCTATCTATCTATCTATCTATCTATCTATCTATCTATCTATCTATCTATCTATCTATCTATCTATCTATCTATCTATCTATCTATCTATATCTATATCTATAGATATAGATAGATAGATATATATATAGATATTTTTTTTAATACGGGGTATAATCCAATTTTTATGGACAAATATTTTGTATGGACACTTTTTGCACAAGAAGCTCACTGAGCACTTTATATATGTATTGTTTGATTTATGAAACTTCTTATTAGCCATCCAGGATTGCAAATGTTATATTGAGCATTCATACGATTTAACACTAATAATGTTTGTGTGGTTTGTAATTTGAAGAGATAGGACACGTTATTAGACATTTATTTTATTTTTCCAACTTTTTTAACTTGGATTTAGTTAGCTCTGTTTTACCTCCCCTTTTCTTATACCTTTCCTACCAACTCCATTCTGTAGAGCTTTGGGGGTAGGCAGCAGCCACACCTGTTTTACTATAGCGTGGAAAATAACAACTTATTTCAGCCAAAATAACATTATAACCTAATCTGCAATAATTCAGCTTTAAGGTTCCGTTCACACCAGAACGCAGTTCGGGAAACCTGTGTTCTGTGCACGTTTCCAGCACCGCGCTCAAAACACTCTGCGGTTGCAATCTGCAGCAGGTGTCAATGTTAGGTTAACAACACCCCAAATGCAGGTCGTAGACAGTGTTTTTGCCCCTAGTACCTCCCACACTGTACAAATACACTGGTTAGGCACACAGTTAACCCTTTGATCGCCCCTGATGTTAACCCCTTCCCATCCAGTATCATTAGTACAGTGACAACGTGTAGTATTATTAATGATCTCTGTATTAGTGTCACTGGTTCCCAAAAAAGTGTCAAAAGTGTTGGGTGTATTTACTGAAGCTAAACAAAAACCAATCAGCTTCTAACCTCAGCTTTTTTAATTAATCTTTGGCAATAAAACCTGGAAGCTGATTGGTTTCTATGAAGAATTGTGAATAATTTTCCCTCTCTAGCCTTAGTAAACAAACTCCTTAGGCCTGATTCACACCTATGGCATTTTTAGCGCTTTTTGCATTTTGCAGATTTGCACTGCAGTCCATTTACCATGGTTTCCTATGGAACATGTTCTGTAGTGCAAATCTGCAAATTGCAAAAAGCGCAAAAAATGCCATAGGTGTGAATCAGGCATATGATTTCTCCACCGCAAAATTGCAGTCCCATCATAAGTCGCTCATCGCCGCCATTACTAGTAAAAAATAAATTAAAATTCCATAAAAATATCCCATAGTTTGTAGATGTGATAACATGTGCAAACCAATCAATATACGCTTATTGGGATTTTTTTTTAACCAAAAATATGTAGAAGAATATATATTAGCCTAAACTGATGAACAAATTAGATTTTTCCAATTTTTTTTATTAGGTATGTTTTAAAGCAGAAAAGTAAAAAATATTGTTTTTTTTTTTTATTTTTTTTAATTGGCGGTATTTTTTCTTTTATAGCGCTGAAAATAAAAACTGCAGAGGTGATCAAATACCACCAAAAGAAAGCTCTATTTGTGGGAAAAAAATGACATCAATTTTATTTTGGTACAGCATTGCACGACCGCACGATTGTCAGTTAAAGTAACGCAGTGCCATATCGAAAAAAATGTCCTGGTCATGAAGGGGGGTAAATCTTCTGGAGCTGAAGTGGTTAGTGATCACATAAGTTACCTTATTTTACCTTAGAGTATAAGTAAAGGCAATTTGACAAATTTTGGATGGATGGGAAGGGTTAGGCCCTTTGTCAGTCTAAATCTGGTTAGATTCACCTTTCCGTTTGTCCTGATGACTATTGTTAAAAACTCCTTGAAAATCACAACAATTTGAAACTATCACAGGAACAGGAGGTGAGAGGAAATCTTGCCCATGGTGCATGGGCGAGCGGTGCTGTGCTCTGTGACTGGTACCGAAGTCTTCCAGGACCTGTCATGTGTCCCAGAAGACCTGCAGAGGGAGAACATCCACTTCAGATCATCTAGGCACTTTGAACGGAAGTGGGAGTGGGTTTCTGTCAAAATCGGGTACCCGATTCCCCCCCCCCCCCATGGGTGGAACTCCGCTTTAAGGGAAATCTTCCCAATGAGCCACAGATATACTAAAAAAATAAACTCACAGGGTTTTTAATTCTCTTCCTCTATCCAAAACAGTAAAAAAAAAAATGGCCCATGCGTGAACTTTTAAGTACTTTTTATACTTTTACATGCTTGCTCTTCTATATTTTTGGTATTGCCATAGATGGGGAGTTATGTAGCTTAGTCATTAGAGTGAGCTCTGTATTTCATTGCAATCTCTGTTAAAGTGAAATCTGAAAATGACTAGCTACACAGGGAGTGCATTGTATTTATTAAATCGGCCAACTAACAGAGTAGCATTGTGAAGAGAAGCAGTATAGTAAAATTACTGTATAACACTGCAAAGCAGTAAGGTGAGTATGTAAAGAGCAAAGATAACTGGCCCCAGGGTTGGCCCTACCATGGGCCCCGCTGTGTCCATTGGACCCAGGCGGAACTTGAGAGGGGCAGCGAGTTGACACCCAAGAAGATTTTTTCCCAGCAGTTTGGTGGAAACCAGCGGGCAGCAGATCAAATGTACAGCTCTCCTCCACCTGGCCCAGCAGGCGTGCCAGGTCTGTCCCTTCCATAAGAACACAGTACCCCCCCTCGCCTCCCCTACCTTATTTACACAAGACGGGAAGCATGGCAGGTCCGGGCAAAGGGTGGGACTTTTCAAGTTAAGAAGCGGGTGATTGTTGCGACCGCCCTGCTGTCTAGTAACCAATCAATCACCTGCCTTTCACATAAAAAGTCCCGCCCATTGTCCGGACCTGCCATGCTTCCGATCTTGTATAAATAAGGTAGGGGAAGTGCTGCAATCTTATGGCAGCCTGTAATATCGATGAAGGACTGTGATGGGGGATCTGTGATGGAGAGGAGATGTGATGGGGGGAGGGGGGGATCTGTGTTGGGATGGTCTGTGATGAGGGGAGTGTGTGATATGGAGTTTGTGGTTTGGAATTGAACATAATGGTATATCATATAATTTTGCATATAGACAAGGTGCTGTTGCATGTAAATCTGACTTCCTCATAAATTTAATTTTAGTTTTAATTGTCATGATATAAAATAACGGATGTGGGGGCCTTTTGGTGGGCGTTTTTTTTTTGGGGGGGGCAGCATTTCATTCTAGGACCCAGGCAGCACAATGTCTTGGGCCAGCCCTGACTGGCTCCCTGTGCATATATTCTAGATTGTAAGCTCCAACTAGCAGGGCCCTCTGATCCCTCCTGTATTGAATTGTATTGTAACTGTACTGTCTTCCCTCATGTTGTAAAGCGCTGCGCAAACTGTTGGCGCTATATAAATCCTGTATTATAATAATAATAATAATATATACCTGTAATTACACACTATATACAAAAAACTGTTATATTTAAACTACCTGATTAATTGGATTGATGACTAGTTATCACCGGTTCAATTTATGATTACTTGAATATATTGTTTTTTGTTATTTAGGTATATGTCCTCTATGGTGTAGGGGTTTTACTGCTTGATAGTGTTGGGCATGTTCATTTTTTTATGTTATTTATATGCCTATAAGAATTGTTTTTGTAATTTTTGTATAATATGTTTTTACTAGTTACCAAAATGTAATGAGTTTTAATGCACCCAATTGTTCGATAAAATATAAAAGATGATGTTACGCCAAGTAAATAAATACTAGCACGCTTTAAAATTGTGTACGCCTATGGAATGGCGTCAAACCATGGTACCTAAAAATCTACATAGGTGATGCTTTAAAAGCCTTTACAGGTTACCAATTTAGAGTTGCACAGGAGGTCTGGTGTTAGAATTGTTGCTCATGCTATATGGTTTGCAGCTCACATATGTGTAATATAAACACCATTAACATATGCGTGCATAACCTATGTATGCTTTCGCCTTTGTACGCGAACACGTAAAGGGAGGTGGGGGCTCTTTAATTAATTATTTTTTTTACAATGTTTCTTTCATTTTTTTATAACTTCTTATTGCTGTCACAAGGAATTTAAACATCCCCTGTAACAGAAATAGGCAGTGGCAGGTACTCTTTATAAAGAGATCTAAAGTCTATTAGACCCCAGACCTCTCCTCTCGCTTTCAAAGCAGTCGATCAGACACAGATCAGTCTAATTGACTGCTTTACTGGCTGACACCCATACAGTAAACACAAAACAGTTAGTGACAAAATACTTGTCGCTTCTTAGACCTGATCGGGACCTTCTGTATTCCCTGGTGGGACAGGAGAGCCCAGGAAGGCAGCAGAAGGGGGGACTGTCTCCCTTTGCTTCTAAAAGTGATCCAGCGGCTAATTAGCCACTAGGATCGCTTTTACCAAAAAGAGTGTCGCTAGCCCAAAAAAAACCCACTAAAATGCAATAAAAAAATAAATAAAAATGTAATGTAATTTTTTTTTAAAAATGTCCCTTTAAGAGCATTGGGCGGAAGTGACGTTTTGATGTTGCTTCCACCCTGCAATGATATGGAGACGGTGGAGGCCATCTTCCCCTCACTCGTCTCCAAGTCAGCCCAGGGACAGGACCCGATTGCCTTCGCCGCTGCCCACGGCTCCGGTAAGCGGCAGAGGGAACCCGAGAGTGGCGGGAGGGGGGGCCCTCTCTCACCGCCGATAGAAGTGATCTCGTGGTGAATCTGCCGCAGAGACCACTTTTATCTGAGAGAGGACCGCCCACTCTTGAAGAGGATACCGGGGTTATGGTAGCTAGCTGCTGATACCATAACAACGGTATTCCTCTTCAAAGTACTGACGTATAACGATGGCGGGCGGTCCATATTAGAAGCTTGCAAATTACAAGCTTGATATTTCCCAAACCATATATTTTCCTATTGTACAAAACCTAAAAAATGTAAGGGTTGTCCCTGTGTTAAAGTGGAACTCTAGGAAAAAAATACATATATTTTATTGTTTGTCAGTAGCATACAGCATTGTTTGTTTTTCTGAGGCCCACCCTGTAATATATATTTTTAATATTTTTTGGTTCAATCAGGAGATCCATTATTTTTCCACTTCTTGTAACAGATTAAGCTGTCCTTAGCTACTAAATAGTCCTAGCTGCAGTTGATCAGCCAGTAGAGGGCACTGACTGCACAGGATTGAATAAAAGCACAAGAAGACCAATGGCCTGCAGGATTGGGAGCTAGCTGTCACCCTATTAAAGAAGGTCTCAAAGTGAGCAGAAACTGATTTATAATAAAAAATATTTGCCCATATATTTACCTATATAAATCCTGTAGAATAATAATAATATAAGGTATACCAATAAAAATACAGTATCTCACAAAAGTGAGTACACCCCTCACATTTTTGTAAATATTTTATTCTATCTTTTCATGTGACAACACTGAAGAAATGACACTTTGCTACAATGTAAAGTAGTGAGTGTACAGCTTGTATAACAGTGTAAGTTTGCTGTCCCCTCAAAATAACTCAACACACAGCCATTAATGTCTAAACCGCTGGCAAAAAAGTGAGTACACCCCTAAGTGAAAATGTCCAAATTGGACCCAATTAGCCATTTTCCATCCCTGGTGTCATGTGACTCGTTAGTGTTACAAGGTCTCAGTGTTATCGTTCTCACTCTCTCATACTGATCACTGGAAGTTCAACGTGACATCTCATGGCAAAGAACTCTCTGAGGATCTGAAAAAAAGAATTATTGCTCTACATAAAGATGGCCTAGGCTATAAGAAGATTTCCAAGACCCTGAAACTGAGATGCAGCACAGGGGTCAAGACCACCCAGCGGTTTAACAGGACAGGTTCCACTCAGAACAGGCCTCGCCATGGTCCACCAAAGAAGTTGAGTGCACGTGCTCAGCATCATTGAATGCAAAGGTTGAATTTGGAAAATAGACTTATGAGTGCTGCCAGCATTGCTGCAGACGTTGAAGGGGTGGGGGGTCAGCCTGTCAGTGCTCAGACCATACGTCGCACACTGCATCAAATTGTTCTGCATGGCTGTCATCCCAGAAGGAAGTCTCTTCTAAGATGATGCATAAGAAAGCCCACAAACAGTTTGCTGTAGACAAGCAGACTAAGGACATGGATTACTGAAACCATGTCCTGTGGTCTGATGAGACTAGATAAACTTATTTGGTTCAGATGGTGTTAAGCATGTGTGGCAGCATCCAGGTGAGGAGTACAAAGACAAGTGTGTCTTGCCTACAGTCAAGCATGGTGGTGGGAGTGTCATGGTCTGGGGCTGCATGAGTGCTACCGGCACTGGGGACCTACAGTTCATTCTTCTCTAAATCCTTAAGGTTTCTTGACTGCCACTTGGCAACTCGAAGTTTCACCTCCCTCCATAAATTGTCTATAGGATTAAGGTCTGAAGACTGGCTGGGCCACTCCATGAACTTAATGTGCCTCTTCTTCAGCCACTCCTTTGTTGCCTTGGTGATATGTTTTGGGTCAATGTTATGCTGGAAAACCCATCTATGACCCATCTTCAGTGTTCTGGCTGAGGGAAGAAGGTTCTCATACAGGATTTTACAATACAATGCGGCAAAGTCGGCCTGTACCTTTAGCAGAGAAACAGCCCCAAAGCATCATGTTTGCACCTCCGTGCTTGACTGTAGGGATGGTGTTCTTAGGGTCAAAGTCAGCATTTTTCTTCCTCCAAAAACAGCAAGTCCTCCTCCTCAAGAAGGCACATGTCTAGTCATGGCAATGAACATCTAAATGATTCAGAGAAGGATTGGGAGAAAGTGCAGTGGTCAGATGAGAACAAAAATTAGCTCTCTGGCAATAACTCCACTCGCTGTGTTTGGAGGAAGAAAAATGCTGGAAATGACCCTAAGAACACCCTCCATACAGTCAAGCATGGAGATGGAAACATTATGCTTTGGGGCTGTTTCTCCACTAAAGGTACAGGCCGACTTTGCCGCATTGAAGGGCCAATGGACAGGGCCATGTGTTGTAAAATCTTGGATGAGAACCTTCTTCCTTCAGCCAGAACACTGAAGATGGGTCATGGATGGGTCTTTTTGCATGACAATGGCCCAAAACATACTGCTAAGGCAACAAAGGAGTGGCTCCAGACCTTAGTTGTATAGAAAATTTATGGAGGGAGTTGAAACTTCAAGTTGCCAAGAGACAACCAAGAAACCTTAAGGATTTGGAGAAGATTTGTAAAGAAGAATTGACCAAAATCCCTCCTGAGATGTGTGAAAACCTGGTCACCAACTATAAGACATCTTACCTCTGTGCTTGCCAACAAGGGTTTCTCCACCAAGTACTAAGTCATGTTTTGCTTGGGGATCAAATACTTATTTTACTCACTGAACTGCATCTGAATTTAAAACATTTGTACCATGTGCTTTTTTCTGCATTTTTGGTTGATATCCCGTATCTATCATTTAAAATACACCTATGGTAAAAATTATAGACCCTTAATTTTTTTTGTAAGTGAGCAAACATACAAAATCTGCAGGGGATCAAATATTTATTTTCACTGCTGTAAATACCGTATTTATCGGCGTATAACACGCACTTTTTCCCCCTTAAAATCAGGGGAAAATCGCGGGTGCGTGTTATACGCCGATCCCCTGCGATCCTGACCTGTCAGATCTAAAAAATCGCCGATGGCGATTTGAAAATGGCGCCGCCGGCGCCGAAATACACAGTGCCGGTCCTCGGCTCTTCTCGGCCACTTTCGGCTTCACTCGAGCGCCGCCCGAACCTAGCCGAGTGTACTGGACTGGGGCAAGGCTGGGCTGGGGCAAGGCTGCACTGGGGCAAGGCTACAATGGACACTGGGGAAGGCTGCACTGACAAGGCTGCACTGACATGGCTGCGCTGACATGGCTGCACTGGCAAGGCCGCACTGGCAAGGCTGCACTGGCAAGGCTGGACTAGGGCAAGGCTGCACTGAGAAGGCTGCAATGATGGGCATTTAAATGTAAGTTTTTTTCCCTTCAACTTCCCTCCTAAAAGTTTTTTTTCCCTTAAAATTCCCTCCTAAATTGGGGTGCGTGTTATACGCCGGTGCGTGTTATACGCCGATAAATACGGTAATAACTACATTTACATGGCAAAAGTCAGCTATCTACACAACTTCTGCATATAGGTCTACATCTACACGTCTATTTACTAAAGGCAAATTGACTGTGCAGTTAGTAAAGTGCAGTTGCTCCAGAGCTAAGTAAATGGGCAGAAACTCTTCTGAATTTCAACATCTAATCATGTGCAAGGAAAAATTCAGTTTTTTTTACATTTTCCTTGCACCAGATTAGGTATTTTTTGTATAGTGGAACTTTACCTCATTTACTAAGCTCTGGAGCAACTGCACTTTGCAAATGCACAGTCTATTTGCTTTTAGTAAATCAACAATATTTCAGGCTGAGCAATCTCTCCACTCAACACCTGAAGATTTGCATCACATTCAAACATACACATTGTAAGTGTCACACAGCAATATACTATCTTACTACACTACCTTAGACTCTGAACTGTCCTTTCAGGCCCACATACAATCCCTGTCCAAATCATGCCGCCTTAGCCTCCGCAACATTTCCAGAATACACCCCTTTTTAACTAATAACACCACCAAGATTCTAACTCACTCCCTGGTCATCTCTCGCCTCGACTACTGCAACTCCCTCCTCATTGGATTACCTGTACATAGACTATCCCCCCTTCAGTCCATAATGAATGTCGCTGCAAGACTCATCCACCTTACCAATCGTTCAGTGTCCTCCACCCCCTCTGCCAATCCCTCCACTGGCTTCCACTCACCCAACGAATAAAATTCAAAGTACTAACAATAGTTTACAAAGCCATCCATAACTTGGCCCCCAGCTACATCACTAACCTAGTCCTAAAATACCAACCAAGCCGCTCTCTTCGGTCCTCCCTAGACCTCCTGCTCTCTAGCTCCCTTGTCACCTCCTCCCATGCTCACCTCCAGGATTTCTCCAGAGCTTCTCCCATCCTTTGGAACTCCCTACCCCAATCTGTCCAACTGTTCCCTAATCTATCCATCTTTAGGCGATCCCTGAAAACCCTTCTCTTTAAAGAAGCTTATCCTGCTTCTAACTAACACTGTTTTACTTCCTCCATCAGCTCATCCCCCACAGCTATTACCTTGTGTATCAACTGACCCTCCCTCCTAGATTGTAAGCTCTAGCAAGCAGGGCCCTCTGATTCCTCTTGTACCGATTTGTAATGTAATTGTAATGTCTGCCTTTATTTTGTTAAGCGTTGCGCAAACTGTTGGCGCCATATAAAACCTGTATAATAATAATAACTACAGATGCTTTGCATTGTTGACAGATATTAGGCAAAGGAAGTCATAATACAAAGGAGGACATTAATCAAGCAAATTACCAACATAATAATTAGTCTCCTTCAGCAAAGTCTCTGTGACATTTTTACAGACCTATGTGCCTATATTCCTGGGCAGTCAAGTGAGACAGCTTGAAAAGTTCAAATACAGATTTATTACTCGAGATAGAAAAGATTTCCACTCTACACAAATGCAGAATTAGGAAATGGTCAGGGTCAGGTTTAGTGTCATTGTCAAGTGTGAATCAAAGGAGGAATTTATGACACAGACCATAACCTTGTAAAAAACCTGACTCACTGCTGCTGTTTAGTATTATTTTTCCTTGAACCAGGATTGATAAATGCCCCCCCTCAACCACCACCCCTCCGTACCAACCTCGTATTCCTTGAACATGATCTATGAGCTCCTAGCAGAGTTTTGGTAGTCTCCTTTATGCTGATATTGTGCCGTTGTATGACAAGAACTAGAGTTGGGCAGGGCAGGCTTCTACAATAAACAAGCCAAGAGCTTTCACTTTCATCAACACTCTCTTAATGTACAGGTCATCTACTAATACTGAAGTGACTAGAATATATTTACCCCTTTTACTGTCAGGCAATGTGCTCCACTTTTAATCGTAGGATAGCAGACCATTTTTTGCAATTTTTCCCTTTTTTTTCACTTTCAGCTTTCAGAGTTTGTAAAAGACCCCCTAACCATATATTTTCTAAAAACCATGGGATGAGTAGAATAAAAAGAATTAGTGCCATATTCTTTTATACATTCATGAGTTTTTATATATATTGATACATTTAGATTTAGCGCTGCCCCATCTCTATATTTTCAGAATAAAAAGATGGTGCTGCCGATTTCTGTAGGTCCTGTGATAATTTTTTATCAAAATGATATTTTCAATTAAATACATTAAAATCATTATAAGTGCACACAAACACATCATAATTTAGAACATTCCTACTAAATCTAAAAGATAAAACTGTATTAAGTCAATAACTAGCAAATAGTTGTACATTTTAAATTGCTTCTTTTTGCAAAATGCATACCTGTCTATGTTGTAGGATGGTAAAGGGGGACAACATTATAACATGAAGTATGTGTAGGCAAAGGACACCACCCTGCCACACCTCCAGTAACATTAACTATGAAGTTTATTGAACAAAAAATTAAGTAGTTTTGCTGCTCATATTCACACACACTTCTCACAAAGTTTTATTTTTGTTTTTTTATTGGGATTCCCTGAATATATTGTTATTAGTTGTCACATCTGACAGAATGTTTTTTTTTTATTTCATTTTTTTTGGGATTTTAAGCCTTTTTTTTTTTGGATTTAATGTTTGTATTTTTTCCAAGGCTGATCTTTGTTCAATGTTATTTTTATTTTTACTCCAGACTATTTTTGTCTGTGTTTTGTGTGTCAAGTTACCCCAACACCATTTATATCTTTTATTATTTAATCTCAAGGAGATTGTTTGTTGTTGGTGTCCCTTGTTAATTTTACATTGTATATTTGAAATGTACCTGAATCCTCACAAACAAAGTGTCCTTTTTGAAGTAAAACACATAGGAGAGTATAATTCAAACAAAAATTCCTTTATTAAGGGCTCAGAACCAAACAAAGAGGAAAGTAACACTGGAGAAACAGGAGAAATTAGCGAAGCCTGGGACCCCCATGGCAGACATCAATTCTTGAACATCAAAATTGGTGGCCTGAGGAGTCTATATGTAAGGGAGGGCAGTCTGGTCCAGAATTCGCAGAGATCTGGAAAGCAGCAGATGACATCTGTGGCCCCAGGCTGTGGTACCACAAGAGGCTGCATTTTTTGGCCGACCAGACTGGATCCAGGGTCCTCATTTTCTGGTCTTCCTTCCACACTTCCTTCCGAGCTGTGGCTGTGCTGTTGGAGATGTGGCAGGAGGAGGTGTAGGATCTGGAGGAGGAGGAGGACTGGGAGGACCTGGAGGAGAAGGAGGAGAAGGACCTGCAGGAGGAGGACCTGCAGGAGGAGGAGGAGGACCATCGCAAAGGTGTGTCTGAGCTGTAATTTGGCCCCTCATACCTTTCTTAAGAGCCTCCAATATGAGCGCCTCACACATGATTTGTTGGCCCTCCTCCATCCTCTGCATTATAGGCAATGACAGCAGCAATGTCCTCCTCCACGGTCTGTCGTGCTCCCAGGACCTCTGTAGCCCTCCAAAAGAGTCCTCTGCCAGCCTCCTCTAGGGCACTCCTCCTCCTGCCACTTTCTCTTTTGAGGGGGGGGTGGAGGGACCTGCAGATCAGCCAGCCGGCTCGGCCCGGCCACCTCCTGGCTGAGACTTCCCTGTGTATGAAAAAGGGATGGTTTTAGTTTTTGCTTCATCAATCACAATCATAAATTAGTACTCCCAACTAACATCTAGTTAACATCATTGATTGTACAAGCAGAAATATTTAGAGGAATGCTATACCTGGCTCAGTCTGGGCTCCTCCATGTGTTGTTGCCTGGAAGGCCCAGGTTGGGCATCAGAAGCCTCAGCCGGGGGGGAAGGAAGCGTGGAAAGAAGACTGGAGAGGGATGGCCTGGGTTCAGTCTGGCCTGCCAGAAAATGCAGCCTGTCGTAGTACCACATCCTGGGGACATAGATGTCATCTGCTGCTCCGGATCTCTGTGAATCCAGGACTTTCTTGCGCTCCCTTAGATATGTGCTCCTCAGGCCACCAATTAAGATTTTTAAATATGTGATGTCTGCCGTGGGGATCACCTACTTCACAATTTCACACAATTGCTCCAGTGCTGCCTTCCTCTTTGCTTGGTTCTTGAAATGGGGGTGGGTAATCTCCCACAGACATGGCAGCTCCCTTAACATATCTATGAATACTGACATGAAGTCATTATCTTTCAGTACCATATCCATGTTCACTGCAAGACACAACACAAGACAAAGCCTAATGTCAGACAAAACTCTCCTAATGTTGTTACAATATAGGTCTCAATGTAGAAGCAGCATAGGCACAAGTTTGTCTCTTACCTTCGTTCTTGCGATCGGCGCGTCCAATGCTCCTTCCTCCGCTCACAGATCGTACGTAATACGCACGTGTGTTACGCTTTATATACACTGCGCATGCATGTAACTCCGCCCGCCCCTGACGTTCTTTCTATTCTATTCCCCGCCCCTTTTCGTTCGGCGCAGTGGGGGAAGAGCACATGGCGGAGTCACAGCAGGTGCGTGATAATTACAGGAACGAGGAGGAGGAGGATGAAAGCCCGGATCCGGACACGTCCCGATCCAGAAGGAGACGTTTTAAGGCCACAAATATGTCCTTTGTGGAGATGTTGGAGATGGTCGACATAATGAAGAAGGCCGACTATGACGGAAAGTATGGGCCTTACCCCAACCCCAATATCAGAAAGGCCAAGATCATGGCGAAAGTGGTCAAAAGTCTTCACAAGAATTTCGGGGTACGACGATCGAAAGATCAGCTCAGGAAGCGGTGGTCGGACCTGAAATTAAGAGAGACAGAGCAGTACTGAAAGATCCGGAGAGTGCTGCAAAAAAGTAAGTAGTTGTGCTGTGTTCCTATTCTTTTTGTCTTTATTACGTTCGTTCTGCTCCATATGCTTTTCTTAATTGTACAGTTTAAAAGGCCAAATTTAATGTTCATGGGCCCATTATTCGTTCGTATCAAACATTTTTCTTTCGGCCTCTAAAACACCATTGTTTAGGCCATATGCATTTTCCCACATTTTTTAGGGCCTACTTGGATGCCAAATATTTGTTTTTGTCGATGTGTTCGTTACTAGAATGAAATGCAAACTAGATTCTGTGTAAGGAGAGGACACTGAGCAGCTGTTTTCACATCTGGACACTGGAGCACTAGTGTGGGACACAAGAACACCATTTTTATTAGGGGGGCCACACAGGTGCTCCAGTGTATACTATAGGGGGGGCTACATCTGTGAAGCTTGTACCAAACAGGTAAAGTATTGCAGCTTGACAAAGGGCAATAAAAAAAAGACATCTTGGAACTATGCTAAAATAGACAATTGTACCCCACTTCCAAGCAATGTTTCCTATTTCTAGTTCTGCCATCAAATATCTGTGTGCTAATTATACCATTTTTGTTTTACATAGGGGAGACAAGACTTGGAGGACACCCCTCATCCGAGGAGACCACAGTCCCCCCACCTATGGAAGAAGGTGAAATCCCCCCAACCCAAGAAGAGCAGGAGGAAGAAGAAGATGTGGTGGAAATTGGCACCACAACAGGTGAGTGTCTGCGACCACAGACCAGAGTTAAAAGAGATGGATGTCCGCAGATTTTTGATACCTGTTTTTGTTTGTTTTCTCTCTTTTTAGGTGATCGTGATGTGAGGGATCGAGATCCTTTCACATCTGAAAGTGCCCAGATCCTGATCGGGGAGATCATGGGGTGTAATGTCGAATTGCAAAACATCCAGAAAAAAATAAATGATGTGATTAAAAAAAATAATAACATCATTGATGTTTTGGGGCGAATTTAAAACCCCACCAAATCACTTTTTTTATTGTGGTCCAATGTTTTAAATATATTTGCAATGTTTTGAAAAGCCAAATTTGGAGGATGCACACAGTGTGCCAACATGTGCTATCTGCCATCACGGGAGATCAATGGACGCGTTTTGGGGGTGCAACCCCTTCCTCAATTATAAAGTAGCGTTGAGGAAGGGCTTGCTCCCCCAAAACACGTCCCTTGATCCCCCCTGATGGCAGATAGCACATGTTGACATTCGTAAATTGGTGTGCATCTTCCAAATTTGGCTTTTCCTGGGGTGATTTCCCCCCATCTGAACGCTATATCAAACCCAGTTCCTAAATACTGATGTCTGATATAGCCTTCAGGTTTTACCAAATGTGAACTTTGTAAGTTCAAGTTTTTTGTCTTTCTTGTTGGTTTTACACAGGCCTGTTTTATCGTAAATGGACATTTCTATTTTTGATAATGCCACCCCAAAAATTGTTATACAATAAACATGTTGGTTTGTTTTAAAAACCTTTGGTAAATGCACATGTGATTGTGCAGGTATAAAAAAGTTGGTTAATCAAGAATGTGTGGATTATTGTCTCAGCACTACAACACTTTTGGGGTGATATAATTGCTGTTTTCAGCGTAAATGGGGGTTATTTCCTAAGGGCAAATCCACTTTGCACTACAAGTGCAGGTTCAGTGCAGTTGCAAGTGCACTTGTAGTGAAATGTGTTTTTGCATTTAGTAAATAACAGCCAACAGTGCTTTGTATAAGGTTACACAATCACGCCATTTTCTGCACTCAAAACATTTCTGTCAGGGTCAGCTAAAACTGTTGAGGAAAAAACAATAAACATTACTATTTTTGATCAGAAACATGGCAAGCAGATTAGACACAAACATTATGGGGCAACCTCCAGATAGCATTTATTACAACAACGCCAAAGTATAAGGTACACCTATCATATTCCCCCTCCCCCCACCTCTCATGGGCCATTTCTGACATTATAGGGGGGGGGGACTCTTGGACAGGTAACCCTCTTCAGTTTATTGAGAGATGAATGCCTAAATACAGGGTATTACTTGGAACAGCCCCTCCTTAGTTACACTATTGGCAGACCACTGGACAGGTAAGAAGTGTCTGAATACAAAGATATAAATACACACTGTACACATTTGAGCACATTTGGACATTCTGCTATTACCTATCAAGATAATAATAGGATACCAAAACTTTAAACAGTACCATTTGAAAGTATACAGGCAGGCCCTTGCACTACATGCTTTGGGGAATTCATCCATAAATCAGAGCACAAAAGAGGTGGGTATAGTGTGTATGGGTTTGGCAAAGTCAGCAGATAGATGATTGAGGATAGATAGAGAATTGGGATCAGCTGACTTAGCAGTTGGGGGAGGGGAGGGTTAATAATAATGATTTGGGGACACCACCAAAAAAAAGCCTCTGGCACTCTGCCTGAATTTAAAGCAAAAATAACATTTCAAAACATTTTAGGGGGTGTTTGGGGTAGAGCACTACTATGGAGCAGAAAAAATACATTGTTAAGTGACTACATGAGGTGAATATAGGGCCAGGAGACACCATGCTGGGGAGGTTATTAAAGGGCAAATATGTATGAAGGACCTAAAATAATAATTACATAAAAATCCAGCATGCATGAGAACAAAGGGGACATTCACACCATATTACAATCATGGTAATTAGGGAATGAGGAAAGAAATACAATATATTAGCAAACATTCAATACAATAAAATATGACATTAAAGGATAAAAATCTTACCTTCATATACTCCTTCTGCAGGACCTGGATGATGGCAGAACAGGTCTCTGGGATAATGATCCCCAGAGCCTGGGGGGAGATGCCTGTGGAGAACTTTAAGTCCTGCAGACTTCTCCCTGTCGCCAAATACCGCAGGGTAGCGACCAACCTCTGCTCCGGAGTGATGGCTTGCCTCATGCAGGTATCCTGCCTGCTGATATAGGGGGTCAGTGAAGCCAACAGACGGTGAAACACGGGGTCCGTCATCCTGAGAAAGTTCCTGAAATCATCAGGATTATTCTCACGGATCTCACGGAGCAAAGGCATATGACAGAACTGGTCACGCTGAAGCAACCAATTCTTGGTCCATGAACTCCTCCCCACCCTGTTCATGGACTGGACTTGTGTCAAGGTCAGGACCCCAACACCAAGCCCCCGCACAGCACAAACTCTACGAGGAGTACGCATACGCAACATGGCTAGAAAACGGTCGGCTGCTCAGAACGAAGTAACAGAACGCACTGAAGAACAGCAAGGCCTGTGAAGAGCGACCTGAAAAACAGTAACAAACGAACAAGAATACAATGACTACTTAAAGTCATGCGGAACTTGCTTGCATGCACTGAAGAGCAGATACAAACCCACAAGCACAAACTGAACGATCTGAAAGCCACGAGTCTGAAAAAGCGCGAATCGTCTCTCACCAAACTTTTACTAACACGAGATTAGCAAAAGGAGCTCAAAGGGTGCCGCGCTTGGTTCTGAACCGGCCTTTTCTAGTCTCGTCGTACGTGGTGTACGTGACCGCGTGGTTGGCGATCGGAAATTCCGACAACTTTGTGCGACCGTGTGTAGACAAAACAAGTTTGAGCCAACACTCGTCGGAAAAAATCCTAGGATTTTGTTGTCGGAATGTCCGAACAAAGTCTGACCGTGTGTACGGGGCATAACACTTAACTGGATTGTTAACCACTTCAGCCCCAGAAGAATTGAATTGGACTATATTAGATCTAGAATGTCTGTTGTCATGGAAAATGGGAAGTGAAGAACAGTTTTTTCATACTTGGTCTGCTTGGTCTAAGTTTTGACACGCATCTGAGTTTCTAAATTGGTTTAAAGGAAATTCTACCACTGTTTAGCTATGCTGGACTGAGTGTAATTGTTCCTGTTTTTCTAACTTAGTTTTGCTTCTTCTTTTTTTTTCTTCTCTGTTGTTTGTCTGTTTGGTTCTCCTAGTCTATACAGATACAGTGTGAATAATTTACAAGTAAACATACTCCCCAATATACAAATGGAATTAGATTTTCTTTTTTTTTTTTCAAACTTTTTGGAATATTAGATTATTTATACTCTAATTATAACATCTGAACTGAAGCTGATATAGAGCACTTAGGGAAGATATGTGATTAAAGCGGAGTTTCACTAAAAAAAAAAAATTTAGATGTCAGCAGCTGCAAATACTGCAGCTGCTGACTTTTAAAATAAGGACACTTACCTGTCCCGGGGTCCAGCGATGTCGGCACCCGAGACCGAGCCGTCCCTCGATCCTCGGGTGCTGCCGCCGCCATTCACACTGAGGGAATCAGGAAGTGAAGCGTTGCGGCTTCACTGCCCGGTTCCCTACTGCGCATGCACGAGTCGCGCTGCGCGTCTACACTGGTTCCCGTTGTGTTGTGGGAACTGTGTATTTCCCACAACACAACGGGGGTGGGCGGGGAGTCTGCGGCTAGCTGCGGCTAGCTATACCCGGAAGTGGGTGCAGATACCTGTATTATACAGGTATCTGCACCCCTCTCCCCCCTGAAAGGTGCCAATTGTGACACCGGAGGGGGGGAGGAATCCGATGAGCGGAAGTTCCACTTTAGGGTGGAACTCCGCTTTAAAGAAAGGTGTACATTGTACCCTGAAAATATATGTATTTGTTTTTATATATACACCTTTTTTGTATAGTGTCATTTTTTGTCAAAAATACACACCAAAACACATTCTTCCACTCCTAAGCATGGGGATACTACATGTGAGAGACTTTCACAGTCTAGTTACCTTTTACCCTGTGGCAGAGCCTGACGTTTAAAGGGAGACCTCTCATAAAGTCCTGGCTCAAGGGCCACTGGTGTTGCGACAGTGGCCATGAGAGTGCAGTGAGGTAAGACTGCCTGCAAGATCTTCCATTGGTCGCAGAGGTGTGTGGCAGGTGCATCACCAGAGCTGGGCTGGATCGCTGAATCTGCGGATGGCAGCAGGAACAGTAGATGCAGACACACAGCAGATGGAGGACCGGATTCAGGAAAAAAGTCAGGCAAAAAGCATGGATGAAAGCCATAGTTGGTGAAGAATGGGGACTGCCCCGTAGCAGAATGGCTTGTGTTGTTATATGCAAACTCTGCCAATGGTAGTAATGATGCCCAATTATCCTGGACGAATGACGTGAAAACATTGGATGCACTGTTCAAGTGTCTGGTTGGTCCTTTCCGTCTTTCCGTTGTCTTTGCATGATAAGCAGAGGACAAGGATAATTAAATCTTCAAGACCTCAGGCTCTCTAGAAGCATGAAGTGAATTGTACTCCCCGATCAGAAACAGTGCAGCCTTACGATTTCCTTGACGATAATGATGGAAGCATTCCTTTATGCAAAGGCCAGGTTGTGAGGGACAGTATTGGACTATGGCAACATGTGCCATGCCTTATTCCATCTTACATGTATACACAGCATTTTGGAGGGTCTTCGGTCTGTTTGGCTAGAAGGGATAATATCAGGAAAATGTCTCTCATGCAATTGAAGACTTTCAGGCTGTTACAATTTATTCTTGATACTTTAGGAAGGAGCCAGGTATCCCTGCAGACCTATAGATGACGTATGAATTGTACATGGACAAATAAAAAAGTAACTATATGGACGCTATAGTACTAGTAAATGGATCATCGAATTGGCAGTTAGGGCTTCAGCTGGTCATTGAAATCTACACACCCCATATATAGATTAGAATCATGAATGCAAAGAGTTTTTCTGGACCAGACCTTCCCCCGAATTTGTACTGAGATGCAGTGGTGGCCTGTCATTTAGGGGCGTATGGGCGCCACCCTCAATCTATGTGTCGGGGCCCCCTGATCTACATGCAGGGCGTCGGACAGTGGTGGTGCGTCCATAAGGGAGCACGGGCACCACCCCCTCTCTCCAGCCACTCCCTCTACGTAAAATGGATAAATTCATGCATTGCATGAATCTATCCATGGCCGCCGCTGTCACACCTTATTCAGGCATCCAGCCCCTTTTTGGCACCTGGCACCTGAATTCCAGTGGTGGGTGTGTTTTTTTGAAGCACCTGATTAGAGCCATAGGCTCTAATAGGCTTCAAAATAGGTGGATTTGGAGCACAGAGCATTGCACTCGCAGTCCACCCAGGTGTGTTAGAAAAGCAAATGAATATTTGCTTTTCTAACACTGAACCGCCTCCCTGCCAATTAATGGGGCACAGTGACTGCATATGATACACACAGAGGCTACAGTTGATGGGGCACAGTGACTGCATATGATGGGCACAGAGGCTGCAATTGATGGGGCACAAAGGCTGCATTTCATGGGCACATAGGCTGCATATAATGGGCACAGTAGCTGCAATTGATGGGCACAGTGGCTGCAATTGATGGGCACAGAGGCTACAAATGATGAGCACAGTGGCTGCATATCATGGGCACAGTGGCTGCATTTCATGGGCACAGTGACTGCATTTGATGGGGCCCAGTGGCTGCATTTGATGGGGCACAGTGCCTGCATAAGATGGGCACAGTGGATGCATTTCATGGGCACAGAGGCTGCATATGATGGGCACAGTAGCTGCAATTGATTGGCACAGAGGCTGCAATTGATGGGGCAAAGAGGCTGCATTTTATAGGCACAGTAGCTGCATATGATGGGCACAGTAGCTGCATTTCATGGGCACAGAGCCTGCATATGATGGGCACAGTGGCTGCATTTCATGGGCCCAGTGGTTGCATTTGATGGGCACAGTGGCTGCATTTCATGGGCCCAGTGGTTGCAATTGATGGGGCACAGAGGCTGCAATTGATGGGGCACAAAGGCTGCATTTCATGGGCACATAGGCTGCATATAATGGGCACAGTAGCTGCAATTGATGGGCACAGTGGCTGCAATTGATGGGCACAGAGGCTGCAAATGATGAGCACAGTGGCTGCATATCATGGGCACAGTGGCTGCATTTCATGGGCACAGTGACTGCATTTGATGGGGCCCAGTGGCTGCATTTGATGGGGCACAGTGCCTGCATAAGATGGGCACAGTGGATGCATTTAATGGGCACAGAGGCTGCATATGATGGGCACAGTAGCTGCAATTGATTGGCACAGGGGCTGCAATTGATGGGGCAAAGAGGCTGCATTTCATAGGCACAGTAGCTGCATATGATGGGCACAGTAGCTGCATTTCATGGGCACAGAGCCTGCATATGATGGGCACAGTGGCTGCATTTCATGGGCCCAGTGGTTGCATTTGATGGGCACAGTGGCTGCATTTCATGGGCTCCTCTACTTATTATGATGGACAATGTTACATCACAGGACACCAGCCGCACCTCCTGTTTATTGGGAGATAACCCGCTGAGAACCAACACCCGTGAGACATTTAATAATAGAATTGATAATGAAGCAGGATCAGTGCGGTTATTCTTCAGGAAATTGGAAAAGAGCATGGTAAAGAAGACCCAAGCATTTTGGGAATCGAGCTCTCTCTCCGAGTATTTAGTGACTGAACGAATACCACGGGGATTGAGAGTCAAGAACCTTCCCACATTTGAACTTTACGATGAGTCTCTAAAAATACCATGAACAGTGGCTCTGTCCACATGCTCAAAAGCTCTTATGGACATTATCATCAGTTCAAAGAAAAAAGGCGCAAGTGAATTCACACACTTGGTTCAACGTTTATATGACAAATTAAACCACTTAGAGAAAGAGATAACTGAAAACAAAAAAGAAAATATGTCATGTGACAAAATTGATTATGACACTAACAACGTCAACACATGGAAACAAAAGTGTCTTTGGAGAGGCATCCCCCAATCCAGTGCTGGAACTGGGAAGCATGTCAGTTTTTCTGACACAGAAACGAAACACTGGGATGACACCTTGGCCACTTCCGATTCAGAGCCCTCACCTGATCGTCCTTCAACTAGCGGGCAACAGGACAGATCCACCCCTATTCCATCAAAAAACGGGGGTCGCAGACACTGGCAACGCAGAAAGGGTTGGTACAACAACCAGAATGCAGGAGGACACGCCGAGGGTGGAGCAAGAGATGGGGGACCCGAGGAACACAGGAGATATCCATCCCGCCATCAGGCGCGCAAATCTTGAATGACTAAATGTTTTTTAATCTTTCTGATAGACACTGACGGGTGGTGAGTTATCTTTATTGTCCAAAGGGCTAAACTTCTGCCCCAAGCGGCATTTCAGTTTGTTTGATACCATTGTTGATGTGAATAGATTTGTAAAAAATTTGACTATTAAAAGGCATTATCATACATCAGACAATGAAATCACCAGACAATCTATACATGCAACTGCCAATATTGTATCTGAGCGTGAGGATTTTTTTTAGGGAATTATGCGCTGTTAGAGATTTAGAGAATCTAGCTGCAGAGAGTAGATTGATTGAATTGCTTCATGTGTGTGTTAGTTCTGTTAAATCAGTGCAGTTTAAATCAGCAACAGATTATTCAGTCAATTCTCATACCAGAGAGATGACAAAATTTCAAAGGGCTGTTGAACGTGATTTGACTGCACTGGCACAACAAACCGTGACTGGAGACACTGCTTGAAGTGATAATCTTACTAGTGAGGAACGTTTGGCCTTGGATAGGGATGAGATTCGTGTTTGAGTCGAACCTATGTTCGACACGAACATCGTGTGTTCAGCCGTTCGCCGAATTACGAACGATATGGACCGTTTGTGACAAATTTGAGTGGCGCGTCATGGTCCATAATTCACTGCGGTATCGCAGTGCATTGCTGGCTGATGATTGGCCAAGCATGCACTATGACCCACATGCTTGGCCAATCACAGCGCCGTCTGTACAGAGAGCCGTAATTGGCCAAAGCCACAGTGGCTTTGGCCAATTATGGCTCAGGGGGTTTAGCACATGCCCCACACTATATAAGGCCGCCTGCACGGTGGCCCTGTGTAGTGTATACAGGCCTTGAGAGGTAGAGATAGATAGACAGAGAGACAGTGTCATTTGATTTAAGTTAGATAGAGTAGGCAGGCGAGTCAGTTAGCTGCACTTACAGTGTATTGTGTATATATATATACATCCTAGGTGTTGTACACATATATATATATATATATATATATACACCGTATTCAGTTTAGCTAGATCCGTTCCTGTTATTCTCTTCCTACTGACAGACAGGCAGGTGTTTTTACAGTATTTACAGCTACCTGAAGAAAATTGCTGGTGTTCTTCTGATCCTATTAGTCCTATAAGCTACAGTACTTACAGTTAGTGTAGTGCATCCTCTGCACAGTATGCACCTAAAGCTACCTAAAGAAAATTAGTGGTGTTCTTCTGATCCTATTAGTACAGTACTGCAGGCAGCTGCAGTATTTACAAGTTAGTGTAGTGCGTCCTCTGCACAGTGTGCACCTAAAGCTACCTGAAGAAAATTAGTGGTGTTCTTCTAATTCTATTAGTACAGTACCACAGTCAGCTGCAGTATTTACAAATTAGTGTAGTGCGTCCTCTGCACAGTGTGCACCAAAAGCTACCTGAAGAAAATTGGTGGTGTTCTTCTGATCCTATTAGTATCGCAGGCAGCTGTAGTATTTACACGTTAGTGTAGTGCATCCTCTGCACAGTGTGCACCTAAAGCTACCTGAAGAAAATTAGTGGTGTTCTTCTGATCCTATTAGTACAGTACCGCAGGCAGCTGCAGTATTTACAAGTTAGTGTAGTGCGTCCTCTGCACAGTGTGCACCTAAAGCTACCTGAAGAAAATTTGTGGTGTTTAGGGATGAGCTTCGAGTTCGAGTCAAGGATCCTTGAAAAAGTCACGTGACTGTGATGTAACGCGTGGGAGGAGCCAAGGACGCTCTGTGCAGATCAGCAGTTTCACACAGTGTACTACACTGAATCTGCTCCTGTCTAAGGCGGCTGACTGCTATAGTAAAACCTGCATATGCCTTATCATTATAAGGCACACGTGAGTGGATTGAAGTTTGCCTGTGTACCTTGGTATCCTAACTATTGCACAATGATTGTTTTTTTCTCTTATCTTCCTGTTTATGATTCTCACATTGGTTGTGAATAGAAGCAAAAAACACATTGTTACTATAAAGATCAATGAGCACCTTAATTAAGCAAGTGTTTTTAAACAGCTTTGCTAGTGATCAAAAGCTCTATACCAATCAGGATTCTACACCTGTATAATTGAACCTTCTGAATACATCCCTATATATTTATTTTTTTGTGGATTTTTTATGTGAATTTTTTTACACATTTAGTGTCACTAATTTTTTATAATTTTACACTATTTTGATTGCTGGATTTTTTAGGAATTTTTACTCACCGTTGGATTTTATTTGACTATTTATATTTATTCTTATATATTCATTTTCATGCACATTGTGAAGCGCTTCAAATATCATTATTTAGTATTTACAGTTAGTGTACTGTGTCCTCTGCACAGTGTGCACCTAAAGCTACCTGAAGACAATTGCTGTTGTTCTCATACTAATAATACTACAGGCAGGCAGTTGATTCTGATAGCTGCAGTATCAGTATATATATATACATCCCAGCTTTGTGCAACTACATCTCACTGCAGGCCATTAGTATGTCTGGAAGGCCAACAAGGAGAGGCAGACAGTCACAAGCCAATAAAAGAGGACAAGCAGGTGCTGGTCATGGAGACGGTGCATCCTCATCAGCACGTGGCCGTGGGACACGCTTGTCCTTTTTTTTGGCAGCTGGCCTTGTTGAGCTGCAACATGTGGAAGACTTGGTAGAGTGGATGACCAAGCCGTCCTCATCCTCCACTCCTCTCTCACCCAGGCTCAGGGTACTTTGTCTGGCAAAGCAGCTGCCAACGCAGCCTCTTCCCTCAGCTCAATGGCATCAGTCACTCCTTCCCAAGTCCGACCATGTCCTCCTGAGGAGTCCTCCGAACTGTTTGACCACAGTGTTGGGTACATGCTCCAGGAGGATGCCCAGCGTTTTGAAGGCTCTGATGATGGTACCCAGCTAGAGGAAGGCAGTAACGTGAGCCCAGAGAGAGGGGGTGCAGAAGAAGGACAGCAATCTGGCAGTCATATTCCCCCAGCTGCAGCACACTACCAGCTTTGCTCCGGTGATGGGGAGGGAGGGGAGGATGAAGTCACTGACTCCACGTGGGTGCCTGATAAGAAAGAGGAGGAGGAGGAGGCACATCACCAATGAGCCAGGATGCCCTCCAGGGGCCAGCTTAAGGGCAGCACACCGACTGCATCACACCGCAGAGCTCCACATGTGCTGTCTCTGCGTGTTATTCCAAAAGTTCTTTGGTGTGGGCCTTTTTTGAGACGAGTGCATCAGATCGCACCGCTGCTATTTGCAACATATGTCTCAAGCGAATCTCGTGTGGCCAAAACATCTCCCGCTTGGGCACCACATGCTTGACCAGACATATGTTGATCTGCCATGCAGTTCATTGGCAAGCGTACTTAAAAGACCCACACCAAAGAACAAAGAGAACCTCTCCTTGCTCCTCATAAGCTGGGATCTCCAACCCCACTATACCTTCAGTCCTCTGTGAGACCTGCACTGAGAGGAATGAAGGTGTAGAATTAGGTGTGTCACAGCCAAGTACTTGGGGGCAATCTGCTATCGGTACACCAATGTCAGGTTGCACCAGGCAAATTTCCCTGCCCCAGCTGCTGCACCGCCGAAAGAAGTTTGCTCCCAGCCATCCACATGCCCAGCAGTTGAATGCTAGCTTGGCTAAATTGCTAGCACTTCAACTGCTGCCTTTTCAGTTGGTAGACTCTGCCCCCTTCCGTGAGTTTGTGGAATGTGCGGTTCCTCAGTGGCAGGTACCCAAATGCCACTTTTTCTCATGGAAGGCGATTCTGGCTCTCTACCGGCATGTAGAAGGCAATGTCTTGACTTCGCTGGACAGGGCGGTCAGCGGTAAGGTGCATATTACCGCTGACTCATGGTCCACAAGGCATGGACAGGGACGTTACCTATCTTTCACCGCCTGCTAGGTGACTCTTCTGGCAGCTGGGAAGGATGCAGGACAGGGTGCAGTAGTGTTGAAGGTTGTTCCGCCACCATGCCTCCAAAACACTACTAGTGGGGATTCTGCCACACCTCTCTCCTCCACCCCCTCCTCTTCTTCCTCCATGGCCTCTTCCTGTGCTGATTTGTCTTCGGAACCAGCGGTGCTCCGTAGGCATTCAAGGGGCTATGCAAGTACGCAGGCCAAAAGATTCCATGCGGTGCTTGAGCTGGTGTGCTTGCGGGACAGGAGCCACACTGGGGCAGAGATTCTGTCAGCTCTGCAGGGGCAGATTCAGAGGTGGTTGACGCCATGTCAGCTTAAGGCAGGTGTGGTGGTTTGCGACAATGGCACCAACCTCCCCTCCGCCCTCCAACAGGGACAACTGACCCATGTGCCCCGTTTGGCTCACGTCCTTAACTTGGTGGTGCAGCGGTCCTTGGGCAGGTACCGGGGCTTACAGGATGTCCTGAGACAGGCCAGGAAAGTCTGTGTGCATTTCTGCAGGTCATATAATGCCAGTGCTCGGCTGGCTGACCTTCAAAAGGAATTTAACCTACCCAAGAACCGCCTAATCTGTGACATGCCCACCAGATGGAACGCAACGTTGGCCATGTTGCAGCGGCTGCACATGCAGCAGAGGGCCATAAATGAGTACCTGTGCGACTATGGCACCAGGACAGGGTCAGGGGAGCTTGTTTTTTTTTCCCCACGCCAGTGGGCCATGATCAGGGATGCATGCACTGTCCTGTCACCATTTGAGGAGGCCACGAGGATGGTGAGCAGTGACAGTGCATGCATCAGTGACACTGTCCCCCTTGTCCACCTGTTGGAGCACACGCTGCATGGAATAATGGACAGGGAACTTGAGGCAGAACAGAGGCAGGAAGAGGAGGACTTCCTTAGCTCTCAAGGCCCCCTTTATCCAGACAGTGTTCCTGCGTGCCCGCCGATCACACAGAAAGAGGAGGAGGAGGAGGAGGAGGAGGAAGAGGAAGACTGTGTCAGCATGGAGGTGGAGCCTGGCACTCAGCATCAGCAGCAGTCTTTAAGGGATCATTTACAGTCCCAAGAAACCCATGGACTTGTACGTGGCTCGGAGGAGCTGGCGGCGGATCATTTCATCCTTAGTGACCCAGAGGACTTCGGACCGAATGCCTCAGCAAACCTACGCTGCATGGCCTCCCTGATCCTGCAAAGCCTGCGGAAGGATCCTCGTATTCGTGGTATCAAGGAGAGGGATCAATACTGCCTAGTAACCCTCCTTAATCCATGTTACAAGGGTAAGGTTGCAGACCTTATCTTGCCGTCGCAGAGGGAGCATAGGACGAAACATCTTCGGGATGCCTTGCAGAAAGATCTGTGCAACGGGTTCGCAGGGACTGGGAGATTACAAACTTCTGTTCCTGGACAACGTGTTGCTAAGGCTTCAGTCAGTTAAAGAAGGAGCGGTGAAGAAGGTGGCCGTCTGACCGATGCGTTCAGACAATTTTTTAGTCCGCAGCCCCAAGGTATGATCGGTTCCAGCAACCATTGCCAGCGTCTGTTTTACATGGTGCAGGAATACCTAGGGGCAAGATCTGACTTTGACACCTTTCCCATCGAAAATCCTCTGGGTTACTGGGTCTTGAGGATGGATCACTGGCCAGAGCTTGCACAGTATGCAATTGAGCTACTGGCCTGTCCTGCATCCAGCGTTCTTTCGGAACGCACATTCAGTGCTGCTGGAGGCTTTGTAACCGATCACAGGGTGTGCTTGTCCACCGACTCGGTCGATCGACTGACCTTCATAGAAATGAATCTTGGGTCTTGGATCACCACCAGCTACCAAGCACCTGATGCTGATGTAACCGAATAATTTTTTTTGAAATCTCAGATCCCTTCAAGACTGCCTATGCTGAGTGACTATCCTGTTATGCTGAGTGACTATCCTCTTCCTCCTCAATGATCATGCTGATATCTTGTAAAAATATTTTTGGTTCTGAGCGCCGCCACCAGTGGCTAAGGCCCAATTTTTCAGCCCCTGATTAACAGGGGCGTGTAATTACAACTTTTGATGCAATACTTTGCAGCAGGGCTCGTTCCTGCGCTCCAACTAGAGTATTTGTGAGGGGTTGCAGTGTTGTGGCACCTGCACCAGTGCCTAAGGCCCAATTTTTCAACCCCTGTTTAACAGGGGCCTGTAATTACAATTTTTGATGCAATACTTTGTTGTGGCACCAGTGCCTAAGGCCCAATTTTTCAGCCCCTGTTTAACAGGGGTGTGTAATTACAATTTTTGATGCAATACTTTGCAGCAGGGCTCATTCCTGCGCTCCAATTAGAGTATCTGTGAGGGGTTGTAGTGTTGTGGCACCAGCGCCTAAGGCCCAATTTTTCAGCCCCTGTTTAACAGGGGCGTGTAATTACAATTTTTGATGCAATACTTTGCAGCAGGGCTCGTTCCTGCACTCCAACTAAAGTATCTGTGAGGGGTTGCAGTGTTGTGGCACCAGTGCCTAAGGCCCAATTTTTCTGCCCCTGTTCAACAGGTGCATGTAATTACAATTATTGATCCAATATTTCACAGCAGGGCCCGTTTCTGCACCCACCAAGAGTAAGGATGGGGACTTACAGTGTTGTGGCACCAGCACCAAAGGCCCAATTTTTTTGCCCCTGTTCAACAGGTGCATGTAATTACAATTCTTGATCTAATATTTCACAGCAGGGTCTGTTCCAGCTCCCACCAAGAGTAACTGTGAGGACTTCCAGTGTTGTGGCAACACCACCACCCCCACCACCAAAGGCCCAATTTTTCTGCCCCTGTTCAACAGGTGCATGTAATTACAATTCTTAATCGAATATTTCACAGCAGGGCCCATTTCTGTGCCCACCAAGAGTAACTGTGAGGACTTACAGTGTTGTGGCACCAGCACCACCACCACCACCAAAGGCCCAATTTTTCCGCCCCTGTTCAACAGGTGCATGTAATTACAATTCTTGATCTAATAATTCACAGCAGGGCCCATTCCAGCTCCCACCAAGAGTAACTGTAAGGACTTACAGTGTTGTGGCACCAGCACCAGCACCAAAGGCCCAATTTTTCTGCCCCTGTTCAACAAGTGCATGTAATTACAATTCTTGATCTAATATTTCACAGCAGGGTCCATTCCAGCTCCCACCAAGAGTAACTGTGAGGACTTCCAGTGTTGTGGCAACACCACCACCCCCACCGCCAAAGGCCTAATTTTTCTGACCCTGTTCAACAGGGGCATGTAATTACAATTCTTGATCTAATATTTCACAGCAGGGCCCTGTGAGGGCTTACAGTGTTGTGGCAACACCAACACCTAAGGCCGCAATTTCTGCAGAGTATATAGGGCAGGCCCCTACTTTCAAACATCCAACTTACAAACAACTCCTACTTGCAAACGGAAGGAGACAACAGGAAGTGAGATGAAATCTACCCCTAGGAAGGGAAATTCTCTCCTGTAAGAGTTAATATGGGAAAAATGTGTCTTCTCTCCACTAATGCTTTATCACCAATCCTTGTTTCACTAAAAACCCCAAATTGTCAAAAAACATTTGTCATTGGGACAGAAAGTGAGGTGAAATCTTCTGAAGAGGTGCACAGACAGCAAAACAAATGTCACAGGGGTGATAACCCTTCCCTATGTTTTCCAAAAAGCTTAAAAATAGTTTTTTTTTGGAGCTACACTTTAAAAATGTACCAGTTCAAAATTACAAACAGATTCTACTTAACAACAAACCTACAGTCCCTGTCTTGTTTGCACCGCCTGTATACTGCTGTTCAGAGTATATAGGGCCTGGGGGTCCCACGCCTTTCCTTCTTTTAATTTGGGTGCGGGGTTCCCCTTAATATCCAAAGACCCAAAGGGCCTGGTAATGGACTGGGGGGGGTACCCATGCCGTTTGTCTCACTGATTTTCATCCATATTGCCGGGAAGCCGCAAGCAGTTTTAAATGGCTTTTATTCCTTTAAAAGTGTCATTTTGTGCAGGGACTGTTCTAAGCACAGGAAACATGCGCCACTTTACAGGCATACTATAGACACCCCCCAGGTACGATATTTAAAGGAATATTTCACTTTTTTTTCACTTTAAGCATCATTCAAATCACTGCTCCCGAAAAAACGGCCGTTTTTAAAACTTTTTTTTGCATTGATTCATGTCCCTTGGGGCAGGACCCGGGCCCCCAAATCCTTTTTAGGACAATACCATACAAATTAGCATTTAAATTTAGCACTTTTGATTTCGAACGTTCAAGTCCCATAGACTTCAATGGGGTTATAAAGTTTGCGTGAATTTTTGGTCCGTTCGCAGGTTCTGGTGCGAACCGAATCGGGGGTGTTCGGCTCATCCCTACCCTTGGATGATTTAATCAGAGATATGATTATTGTACGTAATTCAGACAAGAGGGGTCTTGTTTTAGTATTAAACAAAGAACAATACAATCAGGAGGCAGTTTGACAGTTGTCTGACTGCCTCACCTATAGAACACTAGGTGCGGACCCAACCAAGAAGTACAGAACCATCATCTCTGAATTGGTTCAGAGGGGTGTTAGAATGGACATTTTTTGGTCGAAAAGAAGTTGCATCACTTATGCCAGATTGTCCTGTGCTTCCCACAATTTACCACCTGCCCAAAATGCACAAGGGGTTAGATCCCCTGTTGGGCAGGCCGATCATTGTGGGTATTAATTCTTTAAATGAACAATTAGGGCAATGGTTGGATAGGCAACTCCAGCCCTTGGTAGAACAGCTCCCGGGTTATCTCAAGGACACAAATGGTCTCCTCTGCATCATGAAGAATTTCATATGGAAGGAGCATTTTTCATGGGTTACATTCGATATGAATAGCTTTTACTCCTCTATACCCCACAACCATGCTGTTACATCGGTTCTGTTTTACCTAGAGGCATTGACTGACCTCCCATTAGAACACAGACTTTATAGTGCAGATATAAATATCTGCTATCACACAATTATTTTGTGTTTAATGGTGTTTTCTACCTCCAGAGGTGTGGGGCCACGATGGGGGCTAAATTTTTGCCTTCTCTCGCCAACCTATACATGGGTTGGTGGGAGCGGTCCCACATCTTTGGAGATAGCAACCCACATAGGTCGTCTGTCTCTTTATACCTTAGGTTCATTGATGACCTCTTGCTTGTGATGCAGAAAGGTACTGAGCTTATGCCTTTCCTTTTGAGATATCTAAACAACAATAATAAAAATCTCATTTTCACTGGCAATGCAAAGGATAGATCTATATGCTACTTGGATGTCAATTTGACAGGGAAAAATGGTCGGGTGGAGACCACTTTTTATAGGAAGCCCCTGTCTGGCGATTCACTTTTACTTGCACAATCGGGACATCCAAAACACACAATAAAGGGTATCCCAGTTGGACAATTTCTGCGAGTGAGATGCATTTGCAATGACGATCTACATTTTGAACAGGAACAGGAGGCCAAGTCTTTATATGACAGATTTTTACAAACGTGGGTATCCAAGATGGATGCTCGATACGGCCTTATCTATAGCTAGACAAAAATGCAGGACCAAGCTATTACAGAGATCCAACTATGGAAAGAATGATAAAGCCAACCATCTAACTCTGTCCACTCCATATAGTAGTGAGTTTAATCAGATAAAAGGCATCTTTAACAGACATTTAAACTCTTTATATTATGATGAGATTTGTGCCAATATTCTAAGGAAGGGCGTGAATGTAGTCCCTCAGGAGGGCTCCTACTCTGGGTCGTTCCTTGTCTCCAAGCTTTTTTACACCTAAACTTCATCAATCAGTCACTTGGCTTTTTTATAAAGGCAACTATAGATGTGGCTCTAATGGATGCTCTTGCTGTAGGCATGTCCTCGGTGGTGATACGTTTTGTTCTTCTGTGAGTCAGAAGGTTTTTGACATTCATTCATTCTTTAATTGCAATACCAGTTATTTGGTATATTTAATTACGGTATATGTGCGACTTGTAAAGCACAATATGTTGGAAGCGTGACCGCTTCCAGGAACACATCCATAGTGTAGAGAAAAACCTATCCACCAATGTGGCATTTCAATGTGTACCACAATGGGGATACAACAGCTATGAAAGTCCAGGTGATAGAGAGAGTTAGGGCCCCCAAAAGAGGGGGTAATGTTTTTCAGGCTTTATGCTGTAGGGAAATATTCTGGATCTTCCATTTACAGACTCAGATACCCTGAGGTTTAAATTTTGAATGGGATGTTAGTTATTTCTATAAACAGATCCAGTAATGCTACCCTCAGGTGTAATTGATTTTTCTCCTATTCCCCCTATGGATGAAGCACCTGGTGGGAGGGTCTGTGGGGTACACGTGTTCTGACATGTCCCCTGTTCATTCATCGCCATTAGTCTCTTTGGTGTTTAGAAACTTGCGAATTGATTATGGCTGTATTTTTCCATGCCTCTATTTGGATGTTATATTATGTCTATATTTATTCACATAGATATTCAGGCATCGGCACTCTGGCCTACTACTTGTCTATCTATTACGCATATATTCCACCCTTTCGTTTTGTTCATTTTTGGCACATGCGATTTACATGCGCCTTTCTTGACATTAGAAAGGTCATAAACATACACGTCTTTGCGTGTCCATTTAGGCTGCTTAAATTGGTGAATGTTCACATCATGTGCGTCATGCCATGGTGGACACACAGACACGTGTTTTGAGATACTAGCTTGTGTTTCCATATTTATGTTAGAGTAAAATTAAAGGGGAACACTCCTATGGCCACATCAGTATGGTTAGGTTATCAAAAGAAAAGAAAGGGGTTCAACAAGGAATCCCTGGTTGGACATTGAGGCACAGCAAACCAAAGGGATCGTATTCAAAGTAACAATATAATAAACTTTATTAAATACATGTATATTAGTGACATGGACATTGACAAAAAATATATAAAAATCATTTATATAAAAATATACATGATGTGAGCCCCGATGTGTCTACCCGTTTCGTTCTAAACAACTTCTTCAGGACACATTTAGGTTTGATTTAGTGCAGAGAAAGAGAGAAAGGTCTCACTATCTAAAGATAAAAAACAAAAACATAAATACATGTAGACACATAATAGCATAAAACACCAGATGAGGCTCAATGACCTATGCACAGAAAATATATACTGTATAAGTCCTCAAAATTACCTTGTAGAAAGGCTCTCATAAGCCCTAGTAATTGATTATAAAAGTAAATAATCCATATTTCTGCTAGAGGTACAGGAGACTCGTCATAGGAATGAGTGACCGTCAGCTAAAAAGAAAAAAAAAAAGGGGGGAGAGATTAGAAAAAATAATAAAGAGAAAAGCGATAAAGTAAAAATCACCATGCAAATGAACGGAGTAGTACATATACCTGTTGTCATCTCAATCCTAGCTATAAGTGCAATCCCAGCAAAGAAGACATGAAAGTTGTCAACAAGCCATAGGGATAAGTGTCCACGCCACAAGCAAGCTCCATGAACCAACAAAGGGCTAAAGAAGGCCCATATATAATGTCCACTCAGTGATCCATGTGGAAGTGTATGAGTACACTAATGGAGCCTACAAAAATAAAAATAATAATAAGAGAGAAACCCAAGGTGGGCACTTTAAGTAGTCCATATATGTCACAAAGGACAAAAGAAAAAAAGAAACTACAGTGAAAACGAAGTACTTACTTTCAGTTAAATTTAGTATAAATCCCCTGGAGGAAACAGAGACGCTCATGAGTTGGAGGCCAGCGAGCAACTCCTAAATAATCAGTTTTGGCGCCAAAAGGGGTGGACACATTGTCCATCTTGGCGCCAAAATCAGTGTGCTGGAAACAGCTGATCCGTCCTAAGGGGGCGGGGAAAGCTGCGTCATCAAGTACGGACACGCAACAACATAGGGAGGTGGGATCGCCGCTCATCCCGACGTTGAAACAGACTAAGCATAACCATATGTCCCAACCCCCAACAACACGAAGGAAGGGAGGAGGCGAGGGCAGCGGCCTGCGAGCGCAATAGCGCGATGGAACAAAGACCACCGGAAGTCCGCCGTAGCACAACAATAACAACATCACAGCAGGGCAGATCCGAAATACCAAACAATAAGACACACCAGGCCATATCCCCAGCAGGAAATAAAGCAGCGTACACATCCGAACACCGGAAGTCCGCCGCAGCACAGAATAAATAAATAAATAAATAAATAAATAAATAAAATATAAATTTTAGTAGATTGATCACTCATGACAAAGATGTGTCAAAACCTGCTATGGACACAGTCAGCAAATCTGTCGCAGGTCATGAGTCAGCATACTGGAGTATGGTATAAGATAAAATAAAATAAAACAATACAATACTCATTAGATAAATTTGTTTGTAAGTACAAATAATTTTTTGTGGTTATTGGTTTGCTTACAGGTACAAGAAATTATTTTCATAAAGCATATAGTAATGCAAACAATTATTGTACATAAGTAAGTGATATAGTATCACAAAGGAAAAAAAAAGGGAGAGGAATATCATTTAAAAGAGTGGTTTAAAACTAAGCATGTCATTGAGACCAGGGTATGATGTAGCTTGCAGATTATACACCCATTGGGTCTCCCTTTGGAGTTTTAGTGTATCTCCTGGCCAATAAACGTTTGTATAATAGATCAGTCTCATGCTTAAAGTTTGCATCATTGGAGCAGTTTCTCCTGAGGCGTAGATATTGGCCAAAAAGAATACTTGCAAGCATTGGCATATTCTGTTGACTCTCTAAATTCCTAGGGCCACGTCCAGAAATAACATATAGACATCCCAGATCTATTAAGGATTATCTGGTACAGAGTCATTAATACAAATCTCGGGACAGACAACATGAATCACTTGACCTGTTCCATTGTGGTAGTTGTGACTTTTGTCATCTTCTTCTGGAGGGGCCCTCTTTTGTTCTGCTCAATGGTCAGACACACTTTCTGCGTCATCATGTCACCTGCCTAACCAAAGGGGTTATTTATATCATTCTTTGCCAATGTGGAGCCTTCTACATCGGCAAAACGATTAGACCATTATGGAAGAGAGTGAAGGATCATGTATATTATGCTACCAATGGCATACTCAACAAAGCCATTGGTTATCATGTGGCATTTAAGCATAATTATGATCCACACACATTTAAAGTTGCCGTCCTCGACCGTATATATGACGATCCTAGAGGCGGCAACTTTGATTAAAGGGTACTCCAAAGGGAGACCCAATGGGTGTATAATCTGCAAGCTACATCATACTCTGGTCTCAATGACATGCTTAGTTTTAAACCATTCTTATAAATGATATTCCTCTCACAGTGTGAACTCCCCCCCCCCTTTTTTTCCTTTGTGATACTATATCACTTACTTATGTACAATAATTGTTTGCATTACTATATGCTTTATAAAAATAATTTCTTGTACCTGTAAGCAAACCAATAACAACAAAAAATTCTTTGTACTTACAAACAAATTTATCTAATGGGCATTGTATTGTTTTATTTTATTTTATCTTATACTATACTCCAGTATGCTGACTCATGGCCTGCGACAGATTTGCTGACTGTGTCCATAGCAGGTTTTGACACATCTTTGTCATGAGTGATCGATCTACTAAAATTTATATTTTCTTTCTTTCTTTCTTTCTTTTTTTTTTTCTGTGCTGCGGCGGACTTCCGGTGTCCGGATGTGTGCGCTGCTGTATTTCCTGCTGGGGATATGGCCTGGTGTGTCTTATTGTTTGGTATTTCGGATCTGCCCTGCTGTGATGTTGTTATTGTTGTGCTACGGCGGACTTCCGGTGGTCTTTGTTCCATCGCGCTGTTGCGCTCGCAGGCCGCTGCCCCACCTCCTCCCTTCCTTTGTGTTGTTGGGGGACGGGACATATGGTTGTGCTTAGTCTGTTCCGATGTCGGGATGAGTGGGGATCCTGCCTCCCTATATTGTTGCGTGTCCGTACTTGATGACGCAGCTTTCCCCGCCCTCCTCCTTCACAGGGTCTTAGGACGGGTCAGCTGTTTCCGGCACACTGATTTTGGCGCCAAGATGGACAATGTGTCCACCCCTTTTGGCGCCAAAACTGATTATTTAGGAGTTGCTTGCTGGCCTCCAACTCATGGGCGTCTCTGTTTCCTAAAGGGGATTTATACTAAATTTAACTGAAAGTAAGTACTTTGTTAGTACTTCCAGTCAAAGCTCCGAGAGATGTAAGTTATGAGAAAAACAAAGCTCAGTCTTTGGTGCATTCAGAAAATAGCATAATTAAAAAGTAAAATGTTCAATTAGCTTCCACAGTGTGTGTCTTATGCCGCGTACACATGAGCGGATTTTCCGACAGAAAAAGTCAGATGGGAGCTTTTCATCGTATATTCCGACTGTGTGTATGCCCTATCGGACTTTTTCTGTCGAAAATTCAGACGGACTTAGATAGAGAACATGTTCTATATTTTTCCGACGGAACTAATTACTATCGGAAAAACCGCTCGTCTTTGCTGTTCCGATGTACCAAAAACGATGCATGCTCTGAATCAAGTACGAGACGGAAGCTATTGGCTACTGGCTATTGAACTTCCTTCTAGCCCCGGCGTATGTGCTGTACATCACCGCGTTCTGGACGGTCGGACTTTGGTGTGACCGTGTGTATGCAAGACAGCTTGAGCGGAATTCCATCTGAACTACATTGGAAAAACCTTCAGAGTTTATTCTGACGGCAAAACCAGTCATGTGTATGCGGCATTATAGACATAAGGGCTCACCCATCCATTTCATTCTTGCAAGGAAGTAGCATTATGTGTTTATTGCCTTTCCCCGGTGCTGCACTGTCTCCTGGGTGCTTAGTGTCAGGCTTCCCAAGATTCAGTGCGGTAACAATGATCATGCGCGTGAACAATCTGTGAACTCGCACGATTTCCCTCCCGCTTGTCAGTCCCAATTTTGGCTGCGATTACAGAGACATCTTTGCAGGTTTCTGCACAGATGCCAATGTAAATTGCGGGCCGAAATCGCAAAAAGTAGCACAAAAAATACTTTTCTAAATCAGTGCAGCGCCGCAGATGCGGCATTGCATTGATTAGGACGGTGCCATTGCCGGCAATTGCCACCGATTTGACATGCAATTTGACATATCAAATCGCATTTCAAAACGCACCAGTGTGAACCAGGACTCAATAAATAAAAAAATAAAAAAACATAACATATATGCCGATTATTTTTGTAAAAATGTAAAAGATGATGTTACGTCAAGTAAATAAGCACCTAACATGTCACACTCTAAAATTGCGCACGCTCGTTGAATGGTGATAAACTACGGTACTTAAAAATCTCCATAGGCGACGCTTTAAATGCCTCAACTGGTTACCACACAGGCCTGTATCTCCTTGATGGATAACACTGGCTTCAGGGTTGTGATAGAAATCATTATTTTATCTTGTAAAGTTTTATTTTAAGTAAAATAGAGCTCCCAGTAGAGTATGTTCACATCCTGTGGAAAATAACGCTCCCACACCTTGGTGACAATTAAATTTGAATGCTTTTAGGAGAACTTTTCATAAGGTAAAATATGTGGTTACAGCAATTCATCCTTCTTACCAAATCAAATGCTTTGAATGTAATACAGCACTGGCGAAATCTGGAAAGAATGCACATCTTCTACAACCTTTATGGCTTCTCGCCTGCACAGCTTCGGTAAAGGTAAACAAACATCAGCCAGAAGCCTGCCCTTAAACCATTTAGCAATTGCCCTATAGCAGTTTTAGTACTACAGGGCGGCAGCTATGTGCCTGATCACTTGATGTCCGCTGGCCACGGCCGATAATCAGCCAGAGAGACAGAACTGCAATCTGCCTATGTAAACAAGGCAGATCGCCGTTCTGACAGGAGGGAAGGCATGGATCCTGTATCGCTGCAAAGCAGGCACTAAGATCCATCTCCTGCCCTAGTAAAAGCACCTTCCACAGTTTAGAAAAGCACAGGTTAGGCAGGCACACAGTTAACTTTTGATCGCCCCTAATGTTAACCCCTTCCCAGCCAGTGTCATTAGTACAGTGACAGTCAGGGCCGTCTTAAAGGCAGGGCAAAAGGGGCAGCTGCCCTGGGCCCTGTCATTGTTATGGGGCCCAAAGCAGCTGCCTCATACTTGCCAACTATCCCAGTTTAAATTCCATTGAAGTTTTAGTCCTTTGCTGTGTCCTGATATCTCAGTGTGAAGTTCTGTTACTAATGCTGCCCAGCTCTGCCCTATTGTTTTGTACAGATGACTCACCTGCAGACCCTGTGTTTACATGTAAATAACCATCATTCATATGTAAATAGCTGAGGCCGGCAGCATTCATATGTAAATAAAGGCGGCATTCATATGTATATCATGGCCCTCTTCAGTAAAGAGATGATGTGCTGTAACCTCTAGCAACCAATCAGTGAGCAGTATTACTGTACAGTAATCTCTAGCAACCAATCAACAAGAAGAAATCATGTGCTGTAACCTCTAGCAACTAATCAGTGAGCCGTAATTTGTGCTGTAACCTCTAGCAACCAGTCAGTAAGTGGGAATGATATGCTGTAACCTCTGGCAACCAATCGCAATCACTGCCTGATCTGATACAGTAAACTGATTTTAAGTCTAGCTGATATTTATTGTATGTCTCAGAGCAGGTGGAGAGCTAAAAATTGCATGGGGGGGGGGCAAGAATTTTTTTGCCCAGGGTCCAATGAACATTAAAGATGGCCCTGGTGACAGTGCATATTTTACTGTATTAGTGTCACTGGTTCCCACAAAGTGTCAGTGTCAGAATGTCCACCGCAATATCGCAGCAAGACGCTGATCGCCGCCATTAATTAAATAAAATATAACTAAATAAAAATATCCCATAGGTTTGTAGACGCTATAACTTTTATGCAATATTGGGATTTTTTATTGGGAATAATTCTATTAAAAATATGTAGCAGAATATGCAGTATATTGGCCTAAATTTATGAAGACATTAAAAAAATTTTTTTATTGGATATGTTTTATAGCAGAAGGTAAAAAATGTTGTATTCTTTCTTCAAAATTGTCGGTCTGTTTTTAGTGCAAAATATAAAAAATGCAGTGGTGATCAAATATGGTTGTGTAAATTTAGTTTTTTTTTTTTTAAATGTGAGAATGAGTGACAAAGGGTACTATGTTTACTTATTCACGTGGAGGGGGTGGATTTTTGTGGGTCCCTCGGATTTTCCTACCACCGTACATATGAACAACTGCCCTCCCAGGAGGGATAAGTGTATCTACATGGGTTCAATTTACTGGGGGTTGGGTGAATCCTCTTTGAAATTTAGCGACTACCATGTAAAAAATGAATTTGTCATACCCTCCCAGGAGGTTCTTTGTAGGATTTATTTCACCCTTTGCCAGAAATTTGGCATGTAATAGGGTGCTTCTAGCCTCACCCTAATCTTTCCTTTCTCCTGTTATTTTATCAGCCAATTGTTTCTTGTTTTGTTAAATGCAGCTGCTAACCAAAAGAAAAGAAGAATGTACTGTAGGGTAAGTCTGGGAGGGGCCACATTGTTCTGTGCAGTGATGGTCTCCATCCCCTTATGCAAATATAGGAGCAAAATGACATACATGGACGGACGGAGGAGTGGAAATTCGATGATCTTTGAGCGTTTCAAGCAACAGATCTTGAAGCCAAGAAGTTATACAGAATCTAGCTGATACACATAGCTCCCAACTCTTTCCTCCTCATTTGTCCCTCATTTTGATTTGATATATATAGTTGTATATAAAATGCACTACTTATATTTTAACCGCTTCAATACTGGACACTCAATTTACATTTTGATTATTTGTATACAGCAGTGTATAGTTTATCATTATGAGCTTTTACTGATGAATCTAGAGTTTTTGTCACTGTATTTATGTGTACACAGTGCCACTATTTTTTTCATTTAAAATACTATATTATACTTCACTTTTAACCACTTCAGCCCTGGAAGGATTTGCCCCCTTCTTGGCCAGGCCATTTTGTGTGATACGGCACTGCATTGCTTTAACTGACAATTGTGCGGTTGTGCAACGCTGTACCCAAACAAAATGTATGTCCTTTTATTCCCACAAATAGAGCTTTCTTTTGGTGGTATTTGATCACCTCTGCGGTTTATATTTTTTGCGCTATAAACAAAAAAATAGCGACAATTTTGATAAAAACAAAATATTTTTTACTTTCTGCTATAATAAATATCCCCAAAAAATGTAAAAAAAAACAAATTTCTTCATCAGTTTAGGCCGATATGTATTCTTCTACATACTTTTGGTAAACAAAATTGCAATAAGCGTATATTGATTGGTTTGCGCAAAAGTTATAGCGTCTACAAAATAGAGGATTGCATTTTTATTTTTTTTACTAGTAATGGCGGCGACGTGCGATTTTTAGCGGGACTGCAACATTGCTGCGGACAGATTGGACACTTTTGACACTTTTTTGGACCATCGACATTGATTAGAGCTAAAAATAGCCACTAATTACTGTATTAATGTCATTGACAGGGAATGGCTTAACACTAGGGGGCAATCAAGGGGTTAAATGTGTGTCCTAGGGAGGTGTTTCTAACTGTTGAGCGATGGGACTGCCTGGAGGAGGAGACCGATCGTTGTTCCTAATCAGTAGGAACAGCAGATCTGTCTCCTCTCTTCTGACAGAACGGAGATCTGTCTGTTTACATTGACAGATCTCCATTCTGTCTCTCTTAGCAGCGATCATGGGTGCCCGGTGGACATCGCGGCCCTCGGGCAAGTGCATCAGCTCTCCCCACAGCAATACTCTCTTCTTTTTACCTTTTCAACCAAAATCCCTACTCCCCCAAAAAAATCCAGCACTACTCTGCATGCTTACCTCGATCCCTCCTCCCAGTAGAAATTCTCTTCCCTTCCCAGCACAAATCCTCCTTACCCCCCAATCCCCCCCAGAAGAAATCCTCTCCCTCCTATTGCCCCTCCCAACACACATTTTCCCTCAGATACCTCCTTCTAGCACAAATCCTGTTCCCTCATCCCCCCCCCCAACACAAATCCTACCCACACACACCTCATATTCCCATTCCGGTACAAATTCTCTTCCCCTCCAAATCCCATATAAACAAATCCTCCTTCCCTTCAATCCTCCCTCCTAGAACAAATCCCCCCCATCCCCCTTACCAGCAAAAATTCTCCCTCCCAAATGCCCCCCACTCCCCCAGCACAAACCTTCTTAGGCTTAATTTACACATGTATGCAAAGCCATGCAAATTATGCTGCAAAGGGGGCAAAGGGTGAGTACATATGCCACAGCCATGATGCTTTTGCATCGTGGCACAGTAAAACTTATAAAAAGAAAGAGGGGCGCACCAGCCATGTGCATTATCTTTTGTAAAACATTTATTGAAATAAAATTATAAAGGAATTACTCACAAGCAGTAGTAAAATCTGGTGTCATAGACTCGAACGACAACAAGCAGCTTGGTGAGGATGATGAGCGAAGCCTACCAAAGGTCTTAGAGGAATATGTAAGCTTCACTACTAGCTGACGCGTTTCAAAGGGGACGTCCCTTCTTCATCAGAGCACAGCAGTGAGTCCTCCTTCGACACTCCCTGTATATATATATAGTGTATGAACCAGAAAACCCAATCAATAGAGTGGGGCGGACTTGTGGGGCCCCTCCCCCTTGAAGAGTCCCTCCCTCAAGGGCAGCTCACTTTGACAAGTGAAAAGATGGTGATGAATAAAGTATAATAAAATTAAGTAATAAATAAAGAAAGAATAACAAATACATAGTGGATGACTGTAAGTAAAAAATTGCGAATGATGTAGGATATAAATGTATAAATGTATAATCTATAATAAATAATAATAATAATAAAAACGAGTGTCAATGTGGTTGAAAATGTCAATGACAACCAACCACAGCAGTATACATTGCATACAGTGGTAGCGGCATAGTGTCCAGAATGGCACGGGGGAGGTGCACCTTTAACGGGGGAAATAATCATTGTAGATAGCAGGCTAGCGTACTGTAGCAAAATGCTGTACCTTTTATGTCAAATCCAGATCTCTGTGTGAGCGGCTCTGTGTATGAGAGCCGCTCTCCGATCATTTCCGCGTGTTCTTCTGTGTTGGAACGCACGCCAATGTGCTTGCGTTCCAGATGGGAGGAAGAGGCAGTGCGCGTCACTTCCTCCGCGCCTGCTGTCGCCTGCCAGTGACGTAAGCGGCAGTGAGTCGTTCGGCGCCATGTCACTGGGGGCAAAAGCTCAGTGGAAAGAGGGGGGCTGACACAGCGTAAAGTTGACCCAACGCCAGCGCAACCATGGGTCCGCCCCGCTGGCTGTAACTGCGCTAACCACTGCTAAAAGTGTAACATACAAACTCTAGAGATACTCGTGAGATGGAAGACGCTACTATCATTCAAAGATGACAAAAAAAAAAAAAAAAAAAAAAAAAAAAAAATTCCACTGTGCATAGTTCATTCTCTTGTGTAGTGCAGATTATGCACCTGACGGGGAGTAGGAAAGTGAATAAAAGCTAGATTGTATCACACATAGCATAGTCAATATTATACACATGTAAGTGTACATCCATATTTAAAAACACAATTGATAAATAAAAAACGCTAATAAAAACGCAAATAAAAAAACGCAAATAAAAAACGCACACATGTAATGTGCATAGATAGATCAGATATTAAATATTAGTTGCTGTAGGTGCACATTCCATATGCCAATCAGCACACATGCATGCCCATATCACTGACATATCGTGAACCAACCCCGGGTTTATGAGGAGGTTGTGTAAATTAAGGGAAATGGGTATATATGTACACAGGGGTGGTGTCGAAGGAGTGGACACATGTGGCACAACCAGGGGCTGGCATGAAGACCGCTTGGTGAAAGTGTGCAGGTGATAGTGCTAGTAATCACCACAGGGACAGGGAAGGGGGGGGGGTGGGGGGGGGTTAGGGGGAGGGGGGGGGGGCAAAGTATCAAGCGGTCCCTTCCTCGCCACTGTGTGCATCATGTGCGGAGTGACAAACTTGTCACTAAAGAAAGAATACCTTTATCCTATTTGTGCTACACATATCACTAATGGTAATACAACAATGGTGTAATATTAATGGTGAAATTTAGCTGAGAACTAGAACACACTAATGGTAGTACACTGGTCGTACATCGCTGAAACATGAGCAATATGATACACTGGTACAAACCTAGTCGATAACAACAGACAATGCCGACCTGGTCTAAAAGGCAGAAAGGGCACGGGAAGGTGTGTATGTATAAGTGTGTGTGGAGAGAATGGTGGTGGCATATGGTGGCACCATGAGTGGGCACTGCGAGATCACGTGATTTTGTGGACCTCAGGGTCCTCATTCAGGCCCCCGGGGGTCATACTCCCGAGAGTGAAGATCCAATAGGCTTCGCGTTTGCAAAGCCTTTGGTGTCTTCTACCCCTATCGAGGCTACCTCCAATAGACTCTATCCCAAACACTTTCATTCCTGACGGATCACCTTGATGGACTTCCTGAAAATGTCGGGGGACTGGATACTTGACCCGTGTATTCGTGATGTCACATTTGTGTTCGCCAATACGCACTCTCATGGGGCGGGAAGTGCGGCCAACATAAAGGCGACCGCATGGGCAAAGAATGCCGTAGACCACGTGGTCCGTCCCACAGTTGATAAACTGCTTCAACTGGTGGATCCTCCCGTCTCTGCCAGTAACTGTCTTTTTTCTGTGCCACATGTATTGACATGTGCCACAGTTCTTGACACTGCATTTGTAGCTGCCCTTTTGGTCAAAAATAGTTGACCATGCGTTTTTGGACCTATTTATGGGTTCCCTCACCATACTAGGGGCTATAAGGCCTCTCAGGTCTCGTGGTTTCCTATATACTATGTTTGGTCCATCAGAGAGGTGCTCACTAAGCACTGGATCACCCTTTAAAATACTCCAGCTTTTCCGTAAAATACTTTGTATTTCAAAGGCTTTGTTGGTGTATTGTGTGGAAAACCGAGTTTGTATGGTGTCCTGGTTGATGGTGGGATCAGATGGTGGATCGTATCTCGCAGTTTCATCATACAAAAGGGCATATTTATTGAAGGCAGTCTCGATGAGGGTGGGATCATACCCCTTGTCTAGGAACTTATTACGAAGGACCTTGCTCTGCTCTAGGTAATCACTTTTCTTAGTACAAGTGCGCTTAAGGCGGCAGAACTGTCCAAACGGGACATTTCTGATCCATCTAGGATGGTGATTGCTATCAGCATGCAAGAAGGAATTACCACCACTGGGTTTAAAATGTGTTCTAGAGAGGATATTACCATCAAGGTCACTCCTAAGTTCAAGATCCAAAAAGACAAGGCTCTCACTGCTGATGACATGAGTGAAACTGATCCCAAAGGGGTTTTCTCTGCAGTGGTCAAGGAAGAGATTTATTTCCTGATCAGACCCATCCCAAATGATAAGGATGTCATCAATGTATCTGGCGTAGAGGACCAGGTTCGCCCCATATGGGTTATTATTCCAAATGAACAGATCTTCCCAATATCCCATGAAGATGTTGGCATAGCTTGGGGCAAACCTGGCCCCCATAGCAGTGCCCTTCTTCTGCAGATAGTGCTCTCCAAGAAAAGAAAAGTGGTTGTGTGTGAGAGAGTATTCGACACAGTCGAGTACAAATTTAGCCTGCACTGAATTGAGTGCACCTTCTTTGGACAGGTAGTGATTGGTCGCCCTAAGGCCATAGATGTGGTCAATAGATGTATAGAGTGAGTCTACATCTAGGGAAAGCCATTTGTACCTAGGTTGCCAAACATAGTGGGACAGTATTTCCAACATATGGCTAGAGTCCCTGACGAAAGATGGAAGGCTGGTCACTATACCCTGCAAAAAATGATCTACATAGCAACCCACATTGCTTGTAATACTATCAATACCTGCAATGATAGGCCTACCCGGAGGATTGGCCTCATTCTTATGCACCTTAGGTATATGATAGAAATGTGGGGTTAAAGCATGTCTGTTGTAGAGGAAGTGATACTCGCTTTTGGTAAGAACCCCATCCAGTAGGGCCTTGTCCAAAAGTAGTTTCAAATCTTTCGTGTATTCAATAATGGGATCTCTATTGAGTTTGACATAGGTATCCGTGTCCCCCAATAGTCTCATAGCTTCGGCAATGTAGTCCTCTCTATTCTGAATAACCAGGCTGCCGCCCTTGTCGGCTTTCCGAATGATGATATCCTGATTCTGTTTAAGGCTATTAACAGATAGCCCCAGCGGATCAAGATGTTTATTGGATTTATTACCTTTAGTATTGGTGTTATGGAATCTTGTTTTAAAAGATTCAAAAACCACATCATAAAAGGTCGATATGTATTTGCCTTTGGCCCAATGTGGGAAGAATGAGGATTTAGGTGCAAAGGAGGTGTGGACAATGGCTGTGTCGCTAGGGTGCGTTTGAAGGGGTGGTGGTAACTCGTTATGCTCTGCCTCTGCATATAGTTCCTCTAAGATATCCAGGGCAGAGTCATCTTCTATATCCCTGCTCGTAGAGGGACAGGGTGATGACTCAGCAGTCCTATTCATAGTAGCAGGGGTCTTACCATTGTCCTTCAATAAGTAATACCGTTGGAGGGTGAGTTTACGTATGTACTTATTGAGATCGACAAATAGCTCAAATAGATTGGGAGCGCTGGGGGGAGCATAATTGAGACCTTTTCTAAGCAAATCTAGCTCAGCATCAGTAAACACGGAACTAGACAGATTATAGATTTTAATAGTGGCATGAGCACACTTTAAACTCTGCCTCTTTTTATGCCCCTTTCCTCCTCTTCCACCCCTTCTTGTTCCTCCTCCCGTTTCCTTGACTTTTTTGTTGCTGACGGACCATGTGGCGGAGGGTGCAAGATCTCGTTCTCCGTTGCAGGCCCCTCCATTCTTGCAACTTCCATTTCTAAAAAAGTCAATGGGGGTGTAACATTTGCTATGCTACTACTATTGAGATCAGATTCTAGGTTTTCTAGAATAGTGAAGGGATTATGAGTGGTTAAGGACGGATCAAACACTATCTCACAACCAATATCCAAAGGGGTGACCCCAGGCCTACTAGTAGGGAGCGGTGGTGCGACTGCACAAATACCAGGACACTCTCTCCCAAGAGATGAGGGATTGGTATAGCCAATGTCTGGACCTTCCGCTATCGAAGGCCCAGCTGAGTTGGAAAATGAGGCTAAATGGGAGATATTATTCCCATTAGTGCAATCCCTAGTGGGCGGTTGACGTCTGTTGTGTACATTTAGATTGCTTTTAGTGAGCGAATGCTTATTAATCTTACTGTGTAGTTTACCATTCTTGGTGTGACTAGGGTCATCAGTGTACCCAGTCCGCTGGGGCTGGGATGGATGTACAGCCTGAGATGGAATGGTGGGATGTACGGGCCCATTCTTAGTGTGATTATTTCTATTGATTTTATAATTTTTATTGTTGTTTTTATTTCTATTTTTGTTGGTATTGGTGTTGTTACTCGTGTCGGGCCTATTCTTGGAGTGAATTGGACCTTTAACCTTATCGGCAGGAAGCCTGGGTTTCTTCCAGCTGAACTCCCTGTTGTTGAGGTAGTCCAACCTGTCTCGCTCGAACTTCCCTGACTTTTTGCTGATAAGGTTAGTTTCATAGGCCATCGTCTGTTCATTAATCTTGAGATCCCAACTCTCAAAAGTAGTCACATCCGAAAATGTAGACAGGTTATCTTGCAAGGTATTAATGTCAGCACGAATTTTAACTAGATTACGTTCCCTCTGAACAATAATGTATTGCAACCATAATTGATTGCAATCGCGCAAGCAAGATATCCATTTACCTTTGAGATCGTCATCAAGAAAAGAACATAGTTTAGTGATTCTTAGGCCCCTGGGGACTCGTTTAAATTCTACATATTTTTGTAGGAGCAGAATGTCCCACCATTGTAGCATCTCCTTCTCCAATAGATCTTTTAGCTCATAGAATAAAGATATCATTTTGTCCTCTCTTGATGGTGACCGCTCATCAGTGACACATAATATATTTCCTTCATTGTTAGGATTCTCAACTTCAAATGAGTCAATACTTGTGGTGAAACCTTTAGCCAATGAGGATCTTCTTAGCTGCCTTTCATCAATTGATTTAACCATTGTCAATGAGTCTGAGTCAAAACGGGGGGACTGGTTACGATCCACTCTGCTGCTGGAGACCCCAACACAGTAAGACGATACAGAAGAACAAATTGACTCCTGCGCACAAGTGGTCGACCAGATAGATAGAAGAACAACACAGGCCTTGCTGCCCTCAAGGATGGGGAGTCCTACCAGACAAGGAAATAAAAAGAAAGAGGGGCGCACCAGCCATGTGCATTATCTTTTGTAAAACATTTATTGAAATAAAATTATAAAGGAATTACTCACAAGCAGTAGTAAAATCTGGTGTCATAGACTCGAACGACAACAAGCAGCTTGGTGAGGATGATGAGCGAAGCCTACCAAAGGTCTTAGAGGAATATGTAAGCTTCACTACTAGCTGACGCGTTTCGAAGGGCACGTCCCTTCTTCATCAGAGCACAGCAGTGAGTCCTCCTTCGACACTCCCTGTATATATATATAGTGTATGAACCAGAAAACCCAATCAATAGAGTGGGGCGGACTTGTGGGGCCCCTCCCCCTTGAAGAGTCCCTCCCTCAAGGGCAGCTCACTTTGACAAGTGAAAAGATGGTGATGAATAAAGTATAATAAAATTAAGTAATAAATAAAGAAAGAATAACAAATACATAGTGGATGACTGTAAGTAAAAAATTGCGAATGATGTAGGATATAAATGTATAAATGTATAATCTATAATAAATAATAATAATAATAAAAACGAGTGTCAATGTGGTTGAAAATGTCAATGACAACCAACCACAGCAGTATACATTGCATACAGTGGTAGCGGCATAGTGTCCAGAATGGCACGGGGGAGGTGCACCTTTAACGGGGGAAATAATCATTGTAGATAGCAGGCTAGCGTACTGTAGCAAAATGCTGTACCTTTTATGTCAAATCCAGATCTCTGTGTGAGCGGCTCTGTGTATGAGAGCCGCTCTCCGATCATTTCCGCGTGTTCTTCTGTGTTGGAACGCACGCCAATGTGCTTGCGTTCCAGATGGGAGGAAGAGGCAGTGCGCGTCACTTCCTCCGCGCCTGCTGTCGCCTGCCAGTGACGTAAGCGGCAGTGAGTCGTTCGGCGCCATGTCACTGGGGGCAAAAGCTCAGTGGAAAGAGGGGGGCTGACACAGCGTAAAGTTGACCCAACGCCAGCGCAACCATGGGTCCGCCCCGCTGGCTGTAACTGCGCTAACCACTGCTAAAAGTGTAACATACAAACTCTAGAGATACTCGTGAGATGGAAGACGCTACTATCATTCAAAGATGACAAAAAAAAAAAAAAAAAAAAAAAAAAAAAAAAAAATTCCACTGTGCATAGTTCATTCTCTTGTGTAGTGCAGATTATGCACCTGACGGGGAGTAGGAAAGTGAATAAAAGCTAGATTGTATCACACATAGCATAGTCAATATTATACACATGTAAGTGTACATCCATATTTAAAAACACAATTGATAAATAAAAAACGCTAATAAAAACGCAAATAAAAAAACGCAAATAAAAAACGCACACATGTAATGTGCATAGATAGATCAGATATTAAATATTAGTTGCTGTAGGTGCACATTCCATATGCCAATCAGCACACATGCATGCCCATATCACTGACATATCGTGAACCAACCCCGGGTTTATGAGGAGGTTGTGTAAATTAAGGGAAATGGGTATATATGTACACAGGGGTTTTTATTTATCAATTGTGTTTTTAAATATGGATGTACACTTACATGTGTATAATATTGACTATGCTATGTGTGATACAATCTAGCTTTTATTCACTTTCCTACTCCCCGTCAGGTGCATAATCTGCACTACACAAGAGAATGAACTATGCACAGTGGAATTTTTTTTTTTTTTTTTTTTTTTTTGTCATCTTTGAATGATAGTAGCGTCTTCCATCTCACGAGTATCTCTAGAGTTTGTATGTTACACTTTTAGCAGTGGTTAGCGCAGTTACAGCCAGCGGGGCGGACCCATGGTTGCGCTGGCGTTGGGTCAACTTTACGCTGTGTCAGCCCCCCTCTTTCCACTGAGCTTTTGCCCCCAGTGACATGGCGCCGAACGACTCACTGCCGCTTACGTCACTGGCAGGCGACAGCAGGCGCGGAGGAAGTGACGCGCACTGCCTCTTCCTCCCATCTGGAACGCAAGCACATTGGCGTGCGTTCCAACACAGAAGAACACGCGGAAATGATCGGAGAGCGGCTCTCATACACAGAGCCGCTCACACAGAGATCTGGATTTGACATAAAAGGTACAGCATTTTGCTACAGTACGCTAGCCTGCTATCTACAATGATTATTTCCCCCGTTAAAGGTGCACCTCCCCCGTGCCATTCTGGACACTATGCCGCTACCACTGTATGCAATGTATACTGCTGTGGTTGGTTGTCATTGACATTTTCAACCACATTGACACTCGTTTTTATTATTATTATTATTTATTATAGATTATACATTTATACATTTATATCCTACATCATTCGCAATTTTTTACTTACAGTCATCCACTATGTATTTGTTATTCTTTCTTTATTTATTACTTAATTTTATTATACTTTATTCATCACCATCTTTTCACTTGTCAAAGTGAGCTGCCCTTGAGGGAGGGACTCTTCAAGGGGGAGGGGCCCCACAAGTCCGCCCCACTCTATTGATTGGGTTTTCTGGTTCATACACTATATATATATACAGGGAGTGTCGAAGGAGGACTCACTGCTGTGCTCTGATGAAGAAGGGACGTGCCCTTCGAAACGCGTCAGCTAGTAGTGAAGCTTACATATTCCTCTAAGACCTTTGGTAGGCTTCGCTCATCATCCTCACCAAGCTGCTTGTTGTCGTTCGAGTCTATGACACCAGATTTTACTACTGCTTGTGAGTAATTCCTTTATAATTTTATTTCAATAAATGTTTTACAAAAGATAATGCACATGGCTGGTGCGCCCCTCTTTCTTTTTATTTCCTTGTCTGGTAGGACTCCCCATCCTTGAGGGCAGCAAGGCCTGTGTTGTTCTTCTATCTATCTGGTCGACCACTTGTGCGCAGGAGTCAATTTGTTCTTCTGTACAGTAAAACTTATCCCTGCTGTTGATCCATTCAACTGATAGTATGGCATTTAAGGGGTTGAACAGATGGTGAATAGGCACAGAGAGAGGCAGAGTACAGGGACAGGCAGAGCACAGGGAAGGGTAGAGTACAGAGATGGGCAGAGTACATAGACGGGCTGGAATACAGAGACAGGTAAAGCGCAGAGAGGGGCAGAGTACAGAGACAGGTAAAGCGCAGAGAGGAGCAGAGTACAGGGGCAGTGTACAGAGAGGCAGAGTACAGAGACAGGTAAAGCGCAAAGAGGGGCAGAGTACAGAGACAGGTAAAGCACAGAGAGGGGCAGAGTACAGAGACAGGTAAAGCACAGAGAGGGGCAGTGTACAGTGAGAGGCAGAGTACAGAGAGGGGCAATGTACAGAGACAGGTAAAGCATAGAGGGACAGTGTACAGAGGGGGGCAGAGTACAGTGACAGGTAAAGAACTGAGATGGGCAGTGTACAGAGGGGGGCTGTCAGGAAAGGGTTCACCCATTGGTGGCGCTGTCGGTTCTATGGACTAGCAGGTGTCTTCTAACAGCCAGGACATGCAGTAAAGGGTTTCACCTGCTGGTGGCACTGTTGGATCCGTGGGTCGTAGTACCGGTGGCCACCAGCAGGTACTTTCTGGCAGTGTGGAGCCGACATTATCTCCTGCGGTCAGGCGTCAGCTGAGCCTGATTGCAGGAGATATGTGTAAATACCCAGCAATTCACACACACAAGTTGCCTTTGTATCGTCCTTGCGTCCTGACCTTCATGACAGTATACCAAGGCCATCTCTGACCAGAAGTGGCTGCACTGAGGAATCATCCTGGTTCAGTTGGTTTGTTAAAGATGGATTTCAATATTCAATATTATTCTCTGCTGGCGGCAGAGGATGGTGGATATTGCCGCCAGACTTTAAAAGATTGGACCAGTGACCAGCTGCTGGAAACTATCCGATCAGCTCATTCCCTAGTGGATCAGGGTTTTATGGTATTTGAAGATATTCAGCCATTAATCCAGTTATGTGCAAAGCCAGCCCTGTCATGTATTCCCAATGGGAGTGGCGATTTCTCTCCCCCCTTCAATTGTGGCCAAGTTGAATCCCTAGTATGGCTGTTAGAGGATGATTCAGCTTTTTTTATTGAACATTATTTCTTTTGTTCCTGGCAGGTGTTGTCTGATTGCATTTGTTCAGTACAATCCCTGGTTAGACAAGCTGTATGTGAACCAACTTTTGTTCAACCTGTGCTACAGGCATAGTCAGATCTCTTGCATTTAGCCAAGCCACAACAATCCAGCCCTCCCATTAGACACCTTCTTTCCCAAGAGTCTATCTCCCTGCCGCCCATGGCAACCTCAGCTACAGCCCAGTATACACTGCCCCCTACCAAATACCAATACCCAGTCTCTACTCACTGCACCTATCCTGCTTTTAATCTACCTGCCCCTTCTCTTCCACCTGTAACAATCCCACAAAACCCTCCTCCAGCCACTGTTCCCTTGTCTCTACCGCATTCCAGCCCTTCCTTTTGCCCAGTTACATCCTTTTTTTACAGCCCTGCAGTTACCTACAAAGCTGCAGTGGCTAAGCCAAAAAAGAAACAAAAGTTCTTTCCAACCCACACAATCCTGCCAGTAACCCAACCTGCCTCCACATGACCAACCTGCTCCAGTCTGCCTTCATGCCAGTTGAACCTGATGACCCACCTAATTCTGCCAACTCTCTGTCTGCTGTCCAGCCTGTAGTGCCTGCTACCCAGTCTGACGTCCCAGTGCCTGAAACTGTCAGGGAATTTAGTAGACCAGACTGTGTGGACTACACAGAGGAAACCAGAAACTTATGTAAGTGAAAAATAATGGTGTTTATTAAATAGGTGACAAGTAAGTGAAATATATACAGTGGAAAAACCAACCCCAGACCCACAAACAACAAATAGTATATACAAATAAATGGAGATACCGGAATCGTAAACAAAGCCAGGCCGAGGTCATATACAGGGAGGTCAGCAGATTGGTAAGGATGGGAAACCAACAGGACAGGGAGAGGATGGATGGATAGGCTGCAGGGCAGGAATGCAAGGGAATCAGGAAACAGGAGGGACAAGTACAGGATGGGCTCAGGATAGGGATCGGATCAGATCAGGGCAGAAACAGGCTCAAGGTCAGGATACAGGCAGCGAGGTCAGGGCGCAGGGAGAAAGACACCAAGGCAAGCATGAGAGGGCTTGCCGGGTATTTATCAGACTGCAGTAACTGACCTCACGTTACACCTGAGTGCAGAAGGTACTGTCTGCTCCACACTGCTGGAATACACCCGCTGGACACCGGTACTACGGCCCAAGAATGCAACAGTGCCACCAACACGTGAATCCTCTTATTACAGGTCCTGGGTGTTAGAAGACACCCGCTGGTTGACACTGGTACTGCGATCCAAGAGACCGACAGTGCCAACAACGGGTGAACCTTTTCATGACAGTACCCCCCTCAAAGGAGCCGCCTCCAACTAGATGAAATTGTCCAAAGTTATTGGCCTCACACCGAACAATGGATGAGGGCACGTCAGGCTGGGCATCGGGTACTTTAGACTGGGCAGCGGATACGTCAAACCGGACAGCGGGCACATCAGAGCAGACAGCGGGCACATCAGAGCAGACAGCGGGCTCCGGGTCGTCGAGCTGGGCAGCAGGCTCCGGGTCGTCGAGCTGGGCAGCAGGCTCTGGGTCGTCGAGCTGGGCAGCAGGCTCCGGGTCGTCGAGCTGGGCAGCAGGCTCCGGGTCGTCGAGCTGGGCAGCAGGCTCTGGAACATTAGGCCGAACAGCGAGCACCATAAGGGCAGGCTGGATCACAGGCACCGGCTCAGCAGGCTGGGTAACGGGCCCCGGCCCAGCAAGCTGGACACCGGGCACTAGTCTTGTAAGCCGACAAAAGGGGAACTGGCTTAACAGGCAGAGTGACGGACTCCGATTTAGTAGATAGGGTAAAGGGCACCAGTTTAACAGACTGGGTGATGGGCACTGGTTCAGCAGACTGAGTAACGGGCACCGGTTCAGCAGACTGGGTAACAGGCACCGGTTCAGCAGACTGGGTAACGGGCACCAGTTCAGCAGACTGGGTAACGGGCACCGGTTCAGCAGTCTGGGTAATGGGCACCGGTTCAGCAGCCTGGGTAACGGGCACCGGTTCAGCAGACTGGGTAACGGGCACGAAACTTCAGGCTGAGACACGGGCACCGAAACACCACTATCAAGACATCAGGCTGGAAGGCAGGCAACGAGACACCAGGCTGGAAGGCAGGCAACGAGACATCAGGCTGGAAGGCAGGTACCAGGACATCAGACTGGAAAGCGGGCACATCAGACTGGGAAGCGGAGACATCAAGCTGGAAGGCAGGCACTGAGACATCAGGCTGGAAGGCAAGCACCGAGACATCAGGCTGGAAGGCAGGCACATCAGACTGGAAAGCGGGCACATCAGACTGGAAAGCGGGCACATCAGACTGGAAAGCAGCCACATCAGACTGGAAAGCAGGCACATCAGACTGGAAAGCAGGCACCGAGACTTCAGGCTGGAAGGCAGGCATCAAGACATCAGACTGGAAAGCGGCACATCAAACTGGAAAGCGGCCACATCAGACTGGAAAGCAGGCACCGAAACTTCCGGCTGGAAGGCAGGCATCAGGACATCAGACTGGAAAGCAGGCACATCAGACTGGAAAAACTGAGACATAAAGCTGGAAGGCAGGCAACGAGACACCAGGCTGGAAGGCAGGCAATGAGACATCAGGCTGGAAGGCAGGTACCAGGACATCAGACTGGAAAGCAGGCACATCAGACTGGAAAGCGGAGACATCAAGCTAGAAGGCAGGCACCGAGACATCAGGCTGGAAGGCAAGCATCGAGACATCAGACTGGAAGGCGGGCACCATAAGGCTGGAAGGCGGGCACATCAGGCTGGAAAGCGGTCACAGAGACTTCAGGCTGGAAGGCAGGCATCAAGATAGACTGGAAAGTGGGCACATCAGACTGGAAAGCGGGCACATCAGAATGGAAAGCGGGCACATCAGACTGGAAGGCAGGCCCATTGGACTGGAAGGCAGGCACCAGGACATCGAACTGGAAGGCAGGCACATCAGACTGGAAGGCAGGCACTAGGATATCGGACTGGAAGGCAGGCACATCGGACTGGAAGGCAGGCACCAGGACATCAGACTGGAAGGCAGGTACATCAGACTGGATAGCAGGCACTGGGTTGGCAGGTTTAGGTGGGTGATCAGGTTCAACTGGCATGAACGCAGGCTGGAACAGGTTGGTTGGTGTGGAGGCAGGTTGGGTTACTGGCAGGTTGGTGTGGGTCGGAAAGAACTTTTGTTTCTTTTTTAGTTTAGCCACTGCAGCTTTGTACGTAGGTGCAGGGCTGTAAGAAATAAAATGTAGCTGGGCAAAAGGAAGACCAAGGAACAGTGGCTGGAGGAGGGTTTTGTGGGTTTGTTATAGGTGGAGGAGAAGAGGCAGGTGGATGAAAGGCAGGATAGGTGCTACACTTGGAGACTGGGTAATAGCATTTGGTAGGGAGCTGAGTAGGTTGCCATAGGTGATGGGGAGATTCTTGGGAAGGCAGGTGATTAATGGCAGGGCTGGAATGTTGTGGTTTGGCTAAATGCAGGTGATCTGACCATGCCTGTAGCACAGGTTGAACAAACATTGATTCACACACAGCCTGACTAACCAGGGATTGCACTGAATGGATGCAATCAAACAACACCTGCTGGGAGCAAGAGGAATCAGGTTCCATGAAAAAGGCTGGATTATCCTTTAACCACTTCCCGCCCGCCCTATAGTGGATTGACATCCGGGAAGTGGTTCCGTTATCCTGACTGGGCGTCATATGTGGGGGCGCGCATCGCGGTGATCGGTGGAGCGGTGTGTCAGCCTGATACACTGATCCACCGATCTTGGTAAAGAGCCTCCGGCAGAGGCTCTTTACCACGTGATCAGCCGTGTCCAATCACGGCTGATCACGCTGTCAATAGGAAGAGCCGTTGATCGGCTTTTCCTCACTCGCGTCTGACAGACGCGAGTAGAGGAGAGCCGATCGGCAGTTCTCCGGACAGGGGGGTCTGCGCTGATTGTTTATCAGTGCAGCCCCCCCTCAGATCACCACACTGGACCACCAGGGATCGCCACTAGGACCACCAGGGAAGGGGCAACATGTGGATGGCAGGGTATGTACCCCATGGCCATCCACATGTGCCCAATCTGTGCCAATCAGTGCCCACAAATGGGCACTGATTGGCACCATTATGTTTTAGTTATGCCCAGCAATGCCACCAATAAATTTTATCAGTGCCACCAATCAGTGTCATCAGTGCCACCTGTCATTGCCCATTGGTGCCACCTGTCAGTGCCCATTTGTGCCCATCGGTGCCCACCTATCAGTGCCCATCAGTAGCACCTATCAGTGCCACCCATAAGTACCCATCAGTGCCACCCATATGTACCAATCAATGCCACCTATAAGTGCCCATCAGTGCCGCCTATGAGTGCCCATCAGTGCCGCCTATGAGTGCCCATCAGTGCCGCATACCATTGCCACCTATCAGTGCCCATCAGTCCCACCTATCAGTGCCCATCAGTGCCGCCTATCAGTGCCCATCATCAGTGCCCATCAGTGCCACCTCATCAGTGCCCATCAGTGCCGCCATATCAGTGCCCGTCAGTGCCGCCATATCAGTGCCCATCATTAAAGAAGAAAATGTACTTATTTACAAAAAATGTTAACAGAAACAAAGAAAAACTTGTTTTTTTTTAAAATTTTCGGTCTTTTTTTATTTGTTGCGCAAAAAATAAAAACCGCAGAGGTGATCAAAAATTTATTTGGGTACAGTGTTGCATGACCGCGCAATTGTCATTCAAATTGCGACAGCGCTGAAAGCTGAAAATTGGTCTGGGCGGGAAGGTGTCTAAGAGCCTGGTGGTTAACAACCATACCAGAGACTCAACTTGGCCATAATTGAAGGGGGGAGAAAAAACGTCACTTCCTTCGGGAATGCATGACAGGGCTGGTTTTGCACATAACTGGATCAGGGGCTGAACATCTTCAAATGACATATACCCCTGATCCACTAGGGAATGAGCTGATCAGATAGTCCAGCTGGTCACTAGTCCACCATTTTAAAATCTGGTGACAATATTCACCATCCTCTTCTGCCAGCAGAGAATAATAAATGATTTAATTGAAATCCATACTAACCAATTAACAAACCAGGATGGTTCCCCAATGCAGCCACGTCTGGTCAGGGAGGCCTTGGTGTTGACTCGGTTGAATTGATGATAGGCAACTCCTATCCTCATATTGATTAGTGGTTCCAAATTAATAATAACTACTGCAGTAGGGAACAGACACAAAAGATACGCTCAGCATCTTTCCAAATTACTGTTCTGCTTTATTATGACGCAATTGAAGGTTTTTATGCACATGATTACGTAGGTATCACATTAATATTACAATTGTACGTTTATGGTAACAAGGGGCGTTACATAGACAGGCTTATTCTAATCAGGACTCAAAAGAATGTAAACATTTACTGAAAACATTAGTGCCGTGTGCACAGTGAGGGCAGTGTGCAATATATACAAAATAGAATACAATTATATACAGAACTTACACATTTCCATTACAGTCTCCCCTCTTTTGATTAATATTTTGATCACTAACCATACCTGCTATCACCTTTAACCTGGAACCTGCACACGCTTAGGTGGAGGTAGTCCTGGCCAAAGAGGCAAAAAAACTCCATTGTGGAGAAAATAATAGCTGAGCAACTTTTTCATTACAAAATGACTTTTCATTGTGAAAAACAAATGATTGATAAGACATATTTACAGAGTACTGGCTGTACACTCCTGTGGCCAGAATGGCTTTCTAGCTGAATTGTGGACATGCTGACTTATCAGCATATGTAAACACAGACAATTCTACATAAAATGGAAGACGTACAAAAGACAAATATGACTTCAACATGGCTAAACTATTTTTCAAATATATATATATCCCTTACAATTAAAGTAATTGAATCAAAAAGTACCCTAGACTGTGATCACAAGAGGGAAACAAATCAAACACAGAGATTTCTTTAATTAAGTCATTTTTGCTGTGTCTGGTGTGGATCCAGGTGACTTTTCCTTCAATTTTTGCAAAAACTGTACATGAAATATATGCTGTATTGAGTCTCCAAACTTTTCCTTATATATAAATGTCTCTTAACAATCCACAAGTCACCTGGCTTTAGTTTTAGATCCTTCCAAACTTTTAGGATCTGGAATTGGGGAGAAAACACATAAATGAGTTTGTCAAAAACCTTAAAAGATCAGCAACATTCTCTATGAGATCCGAATGAAGGACTTCAGCTGCTGAGACAAAATATAAGCAAGTGAGTAACACACTCCCAAACCAAATCCCATAGGGAGAGAGTCCAATATCCCCCTTAGGGGCTTCATAAAATATAAGAAAACATTCAGGCAAAAGTTTTCTAGTTTCTTACTCTACTTTGTCCGCTACATCGTAGACAGTAAGGGGTGTAAAAATAAAACCTCAAAACTTCTATTAAGGACTCTCCTATAAAAAATGATTTCCTCTGTTACTCTCTGTACTTTCTGGCACTCTGTACTTACAAACTACTTCTGATAACACTTTTTACTGTGGCCTTTGCAGTAGCATTTGCCACTGGACATCCAAAAAACATGTCCATACAGACAAAATGCATACTCGTAAGATCCTAACTTGGGCATCTGGATATATCTTTTATGTAATCTCTGGGAGGGATGTTCAGCTTTTGGTAACACCTTTGGTAACAGGTAAAACAAGAAGTGGTATGTTATAAAAACAACTGTGGAGAACCCTGGCTCTATCCCATGCTCATTTACTAAGGCAGCCATAACTGCTTGTGACTCATGACACGGTCCATGTGTCAAGCTGAAGGGAAAAGAGTGGCTGGCAGACATAAATGATCACCTTTTCCAAAGTCCTGTTTCATAAGAAGTTGCCCCCTGTGGACCACTTGTTCTTCTCGTTCTGGGGTCCTTAAAGTTGAATTATTAATCCCAGCTATACTGGGCCAGAACTAGGGTGGAATCTGTGAGTTGCACAGACCCATCAAGTGTCCGGGGCTGTAAATGCAGCATCCTTAGTCACCTGGTCTGCTTCCATGTGTGAAAGTTAATATGGCTACCTCAGCAAGAAGCTGGAAGGCTGAAAACAGCCGATCAAATTAACTTGGCATGCTTGGTTGGTTTACCTGCCGAAGTAAAAACAAACTTCTGGCCCTTTAAATGGAACCAAAAGCTCTCTATATCTCGACTATCTATATAAATACACACTCTTTTTACAGCTCACAGGCTTTGCTAAAACATGGAGCTCTGTTTCTTGAGCTGGGGAAAAAGGATCCAATGACTTTGAATACAGAGTATCCTTCTGGGTGATAAACTGCATACTCAAATCTACAAAAAATTAAATATCTGGGTCTTCAGGGAGTGTGTCCCGCACTGGGCTCACAGCAGCTGATTCCTACACCATCAATTTAACACATGTGTCTTCCTTTCTCTTGAATAAATGTACGCATTTTTCATTGTTAGATTTGTACATAAACAAACTCATATTTTAAACCTTTCATTAGACAAACATTTAGTTAGCTGTATATTTGCTGCACAGAATGTCGGACCATTAAAAATTAAATGTTTGACCAAAACAATATCTAACTTTGTCTAATAGCACCTTTGCATAAAAGCTACAGCTCTGATATATCGGGATGAACCCTTCATTACTGGGTCCAGCTTGCATAAATATATTACAATGGCTTGTTTTCTATCACGCTATTTGTGTAAGAACTCCAGTCTCATGTTTCAAAAGACAACTTTTTCCTGGCAATATTATAATAAATGATAACAATACCCTGCGGTCATGGAGAGATGCCCATAAATCCAAAATATTCTTCTGCTTATACCACTGTACTTACAAGAAAAAGGGGCACATCATTTCACAATCCACACATTCTGCTTTGGATTTCAAAAATAAAAATAAATAAAAACAAAAGGACCAATCTGTATGATGGACCAGAAAGCATCAAAAACTATAAAACAACTGACTGCAGGTGGTATCTATCCTAACAGGGTGTGTGGACTTGATGTGATGGGTCTGTTATATTTAAATTTTATTTATAACAACTCTCACATCATGGACCGCACATCAAGTTATTATGAAGAACCTTGAAATTTCATTTTTGTAGAAAAACTTCTTATGTATCCCATCCATCTTGGCTTTGTTAAATATTATGTCAGCTGTATTCCAAATAACAACCTCATCTTAATCTTTTTTTCTCTCAATAAGGGCTTATTGAATAAATGTAAAATTACAAAATTGTTATCTTAATCTAAACTAATCTCATTCATTACAAATTTCCCCATTAACCTGGATTTCATTTCCAACCAAATGTTGTCTAAACCAGTTTCATTATATCTATATTAATAATAAACTCATATTAGAAATTAATACTCATTATTACTTAATTTTACTTAATTTCCCTTTTTTAAATGCACTGTTTCCACTATCAAAGGATATTCAATTTGTGTAATACACGGTTAAATGTAACCTTCATTTTACCATGTTTGGAAAACAGATTCAAAATAATTGTGATCACATTGTTTACCATTAGATTCGTTAACCCGGCACATTTTGTTATAAATGTTTTGTCTAAAAAACAGAAATTGGCATGGTGTCCTTCCAGCTTATCACTGACCACATTCTTTCAGGAGAGCACAAAGGAGGGGGTCACATCTGCGTACATGACACACACAAGCAATAGAACTAAAGGTCCCAGCATTCGCACACACACCAATATCTCTCTAAAATCGCTTACATTTTTCCCATTTGTACACAACACATGCATATCATTCTCTCACTTTCTTTTAACTCTTTAATATTTCCCTGCCTAAATTCTGCTTTCCTTATTTTGTTTAAATAACTTTTATATCTAGCTTCTATGATTCTATGATCAGATGGGGAGCCACAGTGCTCATCCCATCTTCTCTCTCTGACAACATATAAAGTATTCTGTTTTACCTCTCATTTCTCTGTTTCTGACTCTAATAGTTGTAGTGCCTGACCCCAAATTCATCCCACAACTTAACATGAAAATGTCCCTTTCTGTCTAGTGTTAATGTCACCCTTGATCCATCCTGCTCACATAGATAGCTGTTTCTCTAGCTGTTTACTCTGTGTGATTCTTAGTCCCTGTGGACTTTGGTAACCCAGTTACCCATTGTGGATCCCTGTCCACTTTAACAATTAATCTAGGGGCTCAGTATAGGCGGAACCGCACCTTTGGTTCATATATAGCGCTCCTCTTGCGCTGGGCATTTTTGAGGGTCTCTTACCCTTCATTCCCTTACTTAATTCAATGCCCATAATGACTGGCCAGTCTTCTCTCTTCTCTACTTGTGCCTATACCCTCTTGCCTCTAAACTACTTTATCTAGCAGATGTACTACATATACCTGTGAACAGCACTATTCTTCCCTTTCTTATTTATAACACTCCGATGGACAGTAGACAGGGACAACATAACATATAACCACCAATCAATACAGTTCGATTAAGGGGAGTAAAATAGGTACCCTTTGTCCCGAAAATGCCTTACCGATCAAGGAAGTCTGATAACTCAAATGTAAGCAAAAGGCTTACCTCAGCCGGCTGATTATCAGAAATTCCCGGATCGTCTCAAGCTCCTCGTTTCGGATACTCAGGGTCACCTGGAATCCCCTCCTAAGGCAAAGCTCGCCATGCTGACTCGGTTGAATTGATGATAGGCAACTCCTATCCTCATATTGATTAGTGGTTCCAAATTAATAATAACTACTGCAGTAGGGAACAGACACAAAAGATACGCTCAGCATCTTTCCAAATTACTGTTCTGCTTTATTATGACGCAATTGAAGGTTTTTATGCACATGATTACGTAGGTATCACATTAATATTACAATTGTACGTTTATGGTAACAAGGGGCGTTACATAGACAGGCTTATTCTAATCAGGACTCAAAAGAATGTAAACATTTACTGAAAACATTAGTGCCGTGTGCACAGTGAGGGCAGTGTGCAATATATACAAAATAGAATACAATTATATACAGAACTTACACATTTCCATTACAGTCTACTGTCAGGGAATTTAGTGTGGACTGCACAGAGGAAACCAGAAACGTATGTAAGTGAAAAATAATGGTGTTTATTAAATAGGTGACAAGTAAGTGAAATATAAACAGTGCAAAAACCAACCCCAGACCCACAAACAACAAATAGTATATACAAATAAATGGAGATACCGGAATTGTAAACAAAGCCAGGCCGAGGTCATATACAGGGAGGTCAGCAGATGGGTAAGAACGGGAAACCAAAAGGACAGGGAGAGGATGGATGGATGGTATGCAGGGCAGGGATCCAAGGGAATCAGGAAAGAGGAGGGACAAGTACAGGATGGGCTCGGGATAGGGATCGGATCAGATCAGGATGGAAACAGGCTCAAGGTCAAGTACAGGCAGTGAGGTCAGGGCGCAGGGAGAAAGACACCAAGGCAAGCATGAGAGGGCTTTCCGGGTATTTATCAGACTGCAGTAACTGACCTCAGGTTACACCTGAGCGCAGAAGGTTCTGTCTGCTCCACACTGCTGGAATACACCCACTGGTGGACACCGGTACTACGGCCCAAGAATGCAACAGTTCCACCAGCAGGTGAATCCTCTTATTACAGGTCCTGGGTGTTAGAAGACACCCGCTGGTGGACACTGGTGCTGCGATCCAAGAGACCGACAGTGCCACCAATGGGTGAACCTTTTCATGACAGCGACCCAGTCTGACGTCCCAGTGCCTGCCACCCAGTCTAACATCCTAGTGCCTGCTACCCAGTCTGATGTCCCAGTGCCTGCTACCCGGTCCGATGTCCCAGTGCCTGCTACCCGGTCTGACGTCCCAGTGCCTGCTACCCGGTCCGACGTCCCAGTGCCTGCTACCCGGTCCGACGTCCCAGTGCCTGCTACCCGGTCCGACGTCCCAGTGCCTGCTACCCGGTCTGATGTCCCAGTGCCTGCTACCCAGTCCGACGTCCCAGTGCCTGCTACCCGGTCTGACGTCCCAGTGCCTGCTACCCGGGCCGATGTCCCAGTGTCTGCTACCCGGGCCGATGTCCCAGTGTCTGCTACCCGGGCCGATGTCCCAGTGTCTGCTACCCGGGCCGACGTTCCAGTGCCTGCTACCTGGTCCGATGTCCCAGTGCCTGCTACCCGGTCTGACGTTCCAGTGCCTGCTACCTGGTCCGATGTCCCAGTGCCTGCTACCCGGTCTGACGTTCCAGTGCATGCTGCCAGGTCTGATGTTCCTGTTTCCATGTTCCAGCCTAAAGCTCCAGTGCCAGTGTTCCAGCCTGGAGTTCTCGTGTCCCAGCCTGATGTTCAGGTGTCCATGATCCAGTCTGATGTTCCAGTGACTGAGGTCCAGTCTGATGCGCCTGCTGTTCAGCCTGTTGTGCCAGTACCTGCTGTTTTGCCTGTTGTACCAGTGCCTGCTGTTCAGCCTATTGTGCCAACGCCTGATCTCGCTGTCCAGTCTGACATTCCAGTGCCTGCTGTCCAGTCTGATGTCCCAGCACCTGCTGATAAGCCTGACATCCCAATGCCTGTGTCCCCGCTTGAAGTTCCGGTGCCTGTATTCCAGACTGATGTTCCTGTGCCCGTGTTCCATCCTAAAGTCTCGGTCCCGGTGTCCCAGTCTGATGTCCCAGTGCCTGTTGGTAAGCCTGACATCCCAGTGCCCGTGTCTCTGCTTGAATTTCCGGTGCCTGTGTCCACGCTTGAAGTTCCAGGGCCTGTGTACCCGCTTGAAGTTCCGGGGCCTGTGTCCCCGCTTGAAGTTCCGGGGCCTGTGTCCCCGCTTGAAGTTCCGGGGCCTGTGTCCCCGCTTGAAGTTCCGGGGCCTGTGTCCTCGCCTGAAGTTCCGGTGCCTGTGTCCCCGCCTAAAGTTCCGGTGCCTGTGTCCCCGCCTAAAGTTCCGGTGCCTGTGTCCCCGCCTAAAGTTCCGGTGCCTGTGTCCCCACCTAAAGTTCCAGTGCCTGTGTCCCCGTCTAAAGTTCCGGTGCCTGTGTCCCCGCCTAAAGTTTCGGTGCATGTGTCCCCGCCTAAAGTTCTGGTGCCTGTGTCCCCGCCTAAAGTTCCGGTGCCTGTGTCCCTGCCTAAAGTTCCGGTGCCTGTGTCCCCGCCTAAAGTTCCGGTGCCTGTGTCCCCGCCTAAAGTTCCGGTGCCTGTGTCCCCTCCTAAAGTACTGGTGCCTGTGTCCCCGCCTAAAGTTCTGGTGCCTGTGTCCCCGCCTAAAGTTCTGGGGCCTGTGTCCCCACCTGAAGTTCCGATGCCTGTATTCCAGACTGATGTTCCTGTCCCCGTGTCCTAGCCTGAAGTCTCTGTGTCCTAGCCTGAAGATCCGGTGTCCCAGTCTGAAGATCCGGTGTCCCAGTCTGAAGATCCGGTGTCCCAGTCTGAAGAGCCAAGTTTCAGTGCCCAAGTCTCAGCCTGAAGTTTCGGTGCCCGTGTCTCAGCCTGAGGTTTTGGTGCTCGTGCATCAGACTGAGGTTTTCGGTGCCTGTGTCTTAGCCTGGGGTATCGGTGCCCATGTCTTAGCCTGGGGTTTCGGTGCCCGTGTCTCAGCCTGGGGTTTCGGTGCCCGTGTCTCAGCCTGGGGTTTCGGTGCCCGTGTCTCAGCCTGGGGTTTCGGTGCCCGTGTCTCAGCCTGGGGTTTCGGTGCCCGTGTCTCAGCCTGGGGTTTCGGTGCTCGTGTCTCAGCCTGGGGTTTCAGTGCCCGTTACCAAGTCTGCTAAAGCGGTGCCCATCGCCCGGCCTGTTAAGCCAGTCCCCGTCATCCTGCTTGCTGAACCAGTGCCCAGCGTTTGACTTGCTGAACTGGGGCCCGTTATCAAGCCCACTTGGTCAGGGCCTGTTACCCAGCCTCCTGAGCCATTGCCTGCTTTCCAGCCTGCCCTTATGGCGCTCGCTGCTCGGCCTAATGTCCCAGTGTTTCCTGCTCAGCTCAATGACCCATAGCCTGCTGCCATGGGAGGGCTGGCAGCCTTAGGCCTTGGGGGCAAGTCCAGTCAAGTGGCCCATTAAACCACCGAATCAGCTCACCATCCATCTACACCACATTCCCCGCACAGAGAGAGAGAGGGGGAGACTGCTCCATATTGCCCCAGAGAGAGAGACCGCTTCACACTGCCTGCACAGAGAGAGAGAAACCATTTGACACTGCCTGCACAGAGAGAGAGAGAGACTGCTTGACACTGCCTGCACAGAGAGAGAGAGAATCCGCTTGAAACTGCCTGCACAGAGAGAGACCATTTGACACTGCCTGCACAGAGAGAGAGCGCTTGACACTGCCTGCACAGAGAGAGAGCGCTTGACACTGCCTGCACAGAGAGAGAGAGACCGCTTAACACTGCCTGCACAGAGAGAGACCGCTTGACACTGCCTGCACAGAGAGAAACCGCTTGACACTGCCTGCACAGAGAGAGAGAGAGACCGCTTGACACTGCCTGCACAGAGAGAGAGACCGCTTGACACTGTCTGCACAGAGAGAGACTGCTTGACACTGACTGCACAGAGAGAGACTGCTTGACACTGACTGCACAGAGAGAGACCGCTTGACACTGACTGCAGAGAGAGAGAGAGAGACCGCTTGACACTGCCTGCACAGAGAGAGACCGCTTGACACTGCCTGCACAGAGAGAGACCGCTTGACACTGCCTGCACAGAGAGAGACACCGCTTGACACTGCCTGCACAGAGAGAGAGAGACCGCTTGACACTGCCTGCACAGAGAGAGAGAGACCGCTTGAAACTGCCTGCACAGAGAGAGAGACCGCTTGACACTGCCTGCACAGAGAGAGAGAGACCGCTTGACACTGCCTGAACAGAGAGAGACCGCTTGACACTGCCTGCACAGAGAGAGACTGCTTGACACTGCCTGCACAGAGAGAGAGACCGCTTGACACTGCCTGCACAGAGAGAGAGAGACCGCTTGACACTACCTGCACAGAGAGAGAGACCGCTTGACAGAGAGAGAACAGAGAGAGACTGCTTGACACTGCCTGCACAGAGAGAGACTGCTTGACACTGCCTGCACAGAGAGAGAGAGAGAGACACCGCTTGACACTGCCTGCACAGAGAGAGACAATTTGACACTGCCTGCACAGAGAGAGACCGCTTGACCCTGCCTGCACAGAGAGAGACCGCTTGACACTGCCTGCACAGAGAGAAACCACTTGACACTGCCTGCACAGAGAGAAACCAATTGACACTGCCTGCACAGAGAGAGACTGCTTGACACTGCCTGCACAGAGAGGGAGAGACTGCTTGACACTGCCTGCACAGAGAGAGAGAGAGCGGTTGACACTGCCTGCAGAGAGAGAGAGAGAGATTGCTTGACACTGCCTGCACAGAGAGAGACCGCTTGACACTGCCTGCACAGAGAGAGACTGCTTGACACTGCCTGCACAGAGAGAGAGACCGCTTGACACTGCCTGCACAGAGAGAGAGACCGCTTGACACTGCCTGCACAGAAAGAGACCGCTTGACACTGCCTGCACAGAGAGAGACCACTTGACACTGCCTGCACAGAGAGAGACCATTTGACACTGCCTGCACAGAGAGAGAGAGAGACTGCTTGACACTGCCTGCACAGAGAGAAACCGCTTGACACTGCCTGCACAGAAAGAGACCGCTTGACACTGCCTGCATAGAGAGAGAGACCGTTTCACACTGCCTGCACAGAGAGAGACCGCTTGACACTGCCTGCACAGAGAGAGAGAGAGACCGCTTGACACTGCCTGCACAGAGAGAGAGAGACCGCTGACACTGCCTGCACAGAGAGAGAGAGACCGCTTGACACTGCCTGCACAGAGAGAGACCGCTTGACACTGCCTGCACAGAGAGAGACCGCTTGACAGTGCTTGCACAGAGAGAGACAGCTTGACACTGCCTGCACAGAGAGAGAGACCGCTTGACACTGCCTGCACAGAAAGAGACCGCTTGAGCCTGCCTGCACAGAAAGAGACCGCTTGACACTGCCTGCACAGAGAGAGACCGCTTGACACTGCCTGCACAGAGAGAGATCATTTGACACTGCCTGCACAGAGAGAGAGAGAGAGACTGCTTGACACTGCCTGCACAGAGAGAGACCGCTTGACACTGCCTGCACAGAGAGAGACCACTTGACACTGCCTGCACAGAGAGAGAGACCGCTTGACACTGCCTGCACAGAGAGAGAGAGACCGCTTGACACTGCCTGCACAGAGAGAGAGAGAGAGAGAGACCGCTTGACACTGCCTGCACAGAGAGAGACCGCTTGACACTGCCTGCATAGAGAGAGACCGCTTGTCACTGCCTGCACAAATAGAGACTGCTTGACACTACCTGCACAGAGAGAGAGAGAGAGAGAGAGACCGCTTGACACTGCCTGCACAGAGAGAGACCATTTGACACTGCCTGCACAGAGAGAGACCGCTTGACACTGCCTGCACAGAGAGAGACCGCTTGACACTGCCTGCACAGAGAGAGACCGCTTGACACTGCCTGCACAGAGAGAGACCGCTTGACACTGCCTGCACAGAGAGAGACTGCTTGACACTGCCTGCACAGAGAGAGACTGCTTGACACTGCCTGCACAGAGAGAGACCGCTTGGCACTGCCTGCACAGAGAGAGACCATTAGACACTTCCTGCACAGAGAGAGACCACTTGACACTGAATGCACAGAGAGAGACCATTTGACACTTCCTGCTCAGAGAGAGACCACATGACACTGAATGCACAAAGAGAGAGACCGCTTGACACTGCCTGCACAGAGAGAGAGACCGCTTGACACTGCCTTTACAGAGAGAGAGACTGCTTGACGCTGCCTGCACAGAGAGACTGCTTGACACTGCCTGCACAGAGAGACTGCTTGACGCTGCCTGCACAGAGAGACTGCTTGACACTGCCTGCACATGGAGAGAGAGACCGCTTGACACTGCCTGCACAGGGAGAGAGAGACCGCTTGACACTGCCTGCACAGGGAGAGAGAGACCGCTTGACACTGCCTGCACAGGGAGAGAGAGACCCCTTGACACTGCCTGCCCAGAGAGAGACCGCTTGACACTGCCTGCACAGAGAGAGACCGCTTGACACTGCCTGCACAGAGAGAGAGAAACCACTTGACACTGCCTGCACAGAGAGAGAGAGAAACCACTTGACACTGCCTGCACAGAGAGAGAGAGAAACCACTTGACACTGCCTGCACAGAGAGAGAGAGAAACCACTTGACACTGCCTGCACAGAGAGAGAGAGAGAGAGACCGCTTGTCACTGTCTGCACAGAGAGAGACCGCTTGTCACTGCCTGGACAGAGAGAGACCGCTTGACACTGCCTGCACAGAGAGAGAGAGAGAGAGAGAGACCGCTTGTCACTGCCTGCACAGAGAGAGACCGCTTGACACTGCCTGCACAGAGAGAGAGACCACTTGACACTGCCTGCTCAGAGAAAGAGAGAGACCGCTTGACACTGCCTGCTCAGAGAGAGACCGCTTGACACTGCCTGCACAGAGAGAGAGAGAGAGAGAGAGACCGCTTGTCACTGCCTGCACAGAGAGAGAGAGAGAGAGAGAGACCGCTTGTCCTGCCTGCACAGAGAGAGACCGCTTGTCACTGCCTGGACAGAGAGAGACCGCTTGACACTGCCTGCACAGAGAGAGAGAGAGAGAGAGAGAGACCGCTTGACACTGCCTGCACAGAGAGAGACCACTTGACACTGCCTGCTCAGAGAGAGAGAGAGACCGCTTGACACTGCCTGCTCAGAGAGAGACCACTTGACACTGCCTGCATAGAGAGAGAGACTGCTCCACATTGCCCACAGTGCGAAGGGGTCACTCTCTGTGGGGGCAGTGCGAAGGGGTCACTCTCTGTGGGGTTAGTGTGAAGGGGTCCCTCTCTGTGGGGGTGAAAGTTTCCCAGCCATCAGAATACAGTGATCACTGTTGGCAGCTATAGCAGACAGCAGTGATCGCCAAAAAAAAGAAAGACATGTTGGCTGTACTGAAGTCAGTTGATAGATTTAATTCTGTACAACCAGTCTGCACATAAATAGATCAAAATTCTGCTGTTTCAGCAGAAAATTAAATCTGTCTATGGTGGCTTAAGTTCACCAGTCTCTGAGTTTAATAATATCCTTAAATGTTCTGAAAGGGGTGCTCCACTTAGGTGTAGAAATATACTTTGAACTCCACCTTATTTCCAGAACTGTTTAGGCATTAGATGTGCAAACAATAAGGTGAGAGTGCATTGAATACCTACACAGAGAGTAATGGAAATAAGGTGGAGTTCAAAGTGAACCGTGCCATTACCTGGAGGGATTGGCATTTAGGGGGTTAAAAATGTCAGGGAGGAAATGTGATATCACCTCCTCTTTCTGTCACTTTTCAGAGGAGTGGCAGTGCCTGCTGCAAGTGAATACAAGCCTTTGGGCTCACACTGGTGTACTGGTGGGTTTCCATAGCCATAGTCCCTCAGACTTCTTTTAGGTTGCACATTTTTGCTGCATTTTCTGGAATTGCACCAAAGATGCAGCATTCAGGACGTTTTGTGCGCTTTCAGAACATGCAGTAAAAATGTGCAACCTCTATGGGACCAGGGGCAACATGCAGGCAGGGCCGGACTGGAAATAAAAACCAGCCCTGGAAATAATTTCATACCAGCCCCATAGTATTTTTATACCAGCCCAACCGCATAACGTCGTTATTTTCTTGTTCACAAAAGGGAAAACCATGCATTTTAAAGCACATTTAAAGAGTGTATTATATATAGATAAGAGAGACATGGCTTTTACAAACAGCAGCAATTTTTTTCAAGCCAAAAATCATGCCATTTACTGTCACATTTTTTATTGACACTGCAAAAAAAAGGTGCCGTAAATGGCAGTTTTCAGTGCAAATATCAATATTTAAGCTATAAACTGCTATTAGCAATGTGTTAAGTTAAACAAAAGTCAAAAACCATATTTCTCCATTTACATGAAAGTCAGATTAATATAACCCAACACAGAGTTCCCCCATATATCAGGAGGATTCCCCTTTACAGTGCAAGGGAACTCTGATATAAAGGGGAACATTGCAGATCATGATCTAAGCGGGAACTCTGATATAAAAGGGGGGCACTGGTGACCAGAGACCCCACTTATATCAGAGTCCACTGCATTCCTCTTGTCATCAGAGTTTCCCCTTGCACTGTAAGGTGGAATCCTGCAGACTATGATGTAAAGGGGAACTCTGGGGATGTGGGGAGGACTCTGGTGACCAGAGACCACCTTCCGCAGAAAGAAAACACTTAAGTAAGGGGGTTTACTGATATAAGGGGTAAACCTTTATATCAGTGCCCCCTTACAATATTGTATTGCCCCCCCACCCTCTCAGGCTGGCCTGGTGGTGCTGTCACTGACCTCCTCTCAGGTGCACCATGCAGGGCTCAGTCAGTCGGCTCCAGCTCGGTGGCTCTGGTTTTATCCCATAGTTTCCTCTCCACAGTCCATACATGTCTGACTTCTCCCATGACCCCCATCCCTGCGGCACTCCCACTCTTGACTCCACTACAGACTGCAGACGTGATATAAGACAAGAGATGGTCAGAGGCTGCGGATGGTACAGGGGAGGTCAGAGGCTGCCGATGGTACAGGGGAGGTCAGAGGCTGCCGATGGTACAGGGGAGGTCAGAGGCTGCCGATGGTACAGGGGAGGTCAGAGGCTGCCGATGGTCCAGGGGAGGTCGGAGGCTGCGGATGGTACAGGAGAGGTCAGAGGCTGCGGATGGTACAGGGGAGGTCAAAGGCTGCGGATGGTAAAGGGGAGGTCAGAGGCTGCAGATGGTACAGGGGAGGTCAGAGGCTGCGGAGGGGATGACAGGAGGGGTCAGAGGCTGCGGGGGGGACGACAGGAGAGGTCAGAGGCTGCGGAGGGGATGACAGGAGAGGTCAGAGGCTGCAGAGGGGATGACAGGAGGGATCAGAGGCTGCGGGGGGGACAACAGGAGATCAGAGGCTGCGGAGGGGACGACAGGAGAGGTCAGAGGCTGCGGGGGGATGACAGGAGGTCAGAGGCTGCGGGGGGATGACAGGAGGTCAGAGGCTGCTGGGGATGACAGGAGGTCAGGGGCTGCGGGGGGATGACAGGAGGTCAGAGGCTGCAGGGGGATGACAGGAGGTCAGAGGCTGCGGGGGGGATGACAGGAGGTCAGAGGCTGCGGGGGGGATGGCAGGAGCTCAGAGGCTGCGAGGGGAGGGGGAAGACAGGAGGTCAGAGGCTGCGGGGGGGATGACAGGAGGTCATAGGCTGCAGGGGGATGACAGGAGGTCAGAGGCTGCAGGGGGGGACAGGAGGTCAGAGGCTGCGGAGGGGAGGGGGCGGACAGGAGGCCAGAGGCTGCGGGGGGTACAGGAGGCCAGAGGCTGCAGGGGGATGACAGGAGGTCAGAGGCTGCGGGGGGGGAACAGGAGGTCAGAGGCTGTGGGGGGGGACAGGAGGTCAGAGGCTGCAGGGGGATGACAGGAGGTCAGAGGCTGTGGAGGGGAAGACAGGAGGTCAGAGGCTGCGGAGGGGAGGGGGGCAGACAGGAGGTCAGAGGCTGCAGGGGGGGGACAGGAGGTCAGAGGCTGCGGAGGGGATGACAGGAGGTCAGAGGCTGCGGGGGGGGGAAGGAGGTCAGAGGCTGCGGGGGGATGACAGGAGGTCAGAGGCTGCAGGGGGGGACAGGAGTTCAGAGGCTGCAGGGGGGGACAGGAGGTCAGAGGCTGCAGGGGGGGGACAGGAGGTCAGAGGCTACAGGGGGGGACAGGAGGTCAGAGGCTGCAGGGGGGTGACAGGAGGTCATAGGCTGCAGGGGGGTGACAGGAGGTCAGAGGCTGCAGGGGGGGCAGGAGGTCAGAGGCTGCAGGGGGGGCAGGAGGTCAGAGGCTGCAGGGGGGGGCAGGAGGTCAGAGGCTGCAGGGGGGGGACAGGAGGTCAGAGGCTGCAGGGGGGGCAGGAGGTCAGAGGCTGCAGGGGGGCAGGAGGTCAGAGGCTGCAGGGGGGGCAGGGGATCAGAGGCTGCAGGGGGGCAGGAGGTCAGAGGCTGCAGGGGGGGCAGGATGTCAGAGGCTGCAGGGGGGGCAGGAGGTCAGAGGCTGCAGGGGGGCAGGAGGTCAGAGGCTGCAGGGGGGGGCAGGAGGTCAGAGGCTGCAGGGGGGGCAGGAGGTCAGAGGCTGCAGGGGGGGCAGAAGGTCAGAGGCTGCAGGGGGGTAGGAGGAAGAGGCCACCAGACGAGTACTCACTGCGGTACTTTTAAAAATGGCGCCGCTCTGCGCCATCGTGTCACTGCGCATGCGCCCGCATTTCCGAGAATTGCCGAGTGTGTACGGACTTTCCCGAGCACGGCTAGCTCGGGAAAGCCCGTACACACTTCCGAGAATAGCGCTAGCGCATGCGCAGTTGCATGTCAGCCTGGCGGCCCCGCAGCCATATTTCTTTCAGGCGCCGCTGCCCTCACAGCGGCACCAGGGGCAGCCAGACAGCCGGCCCACCGGGGGATTTCCTGGTATCCCGGTAGGCCAGTCCGGCCCTGCATGCAGGAAGACTGCCAGTACACTAGCACTGCAGACAACCCGCAGCATGCCAGTGTGAGCCCACATCATAACACCTAGGAGGGCAAGCAAGGTATTACGGCTGCTAGAAAAAAAAACTCTTTTGAGAAGAGAAGGGAAGGGAGGAGGAGCTCACTTACTTGGACAGTTCCAGCCTACCAGGAGACTCACTGTATTCGAGCCGACCGCTCAGATTTAACTTTCCCGCCCACACATCCTCTTCACAAACAGTACACGGGCTTCCCGGAGTGTGGGCGGGGAAAGAGAGCAGGTCCAGCCTCTGCCAGGCATTCGTGTGGAGGAGGGAGGGGCTGGGCGGGGCTGTGCTGTGATCTGCAACACAGGCTGTCAGCCCTGAGACATCTCTGGCTCACAGTACTGGATGGAGATGCCGCACTCGGCCAGCTCAAAAACTGCGCATGTGCGGTTCTGAGCTGGCAACACAGCGGCCTTTATAGAGCATATGAGAAGCAGCCCTGGGGGCAATTGCATCTCTGCCCCCCGGCCCAGCCCGCCCCTGCCTGCTGCCCAGTTCAACGACCCAGAGCCTGCTGCCCAGCTTAACGACCCTGAGCCTGCTGCCCAGCTTGACGACCCGGAGCCCATTACCCAGCTTGACGTGCCTCTGCCCACTGTTCAGCCTAATGCTATGAACTACTTACAATTGGAACTAGTTGGAGCCTCCAGAGGTCGCTCCTTTAGGGGGGGGTACTGTCAGGAAAGGGTTCACCCGTTGGTATCGCTGTCAGTTCTATGGATCGTAATACCAGTGTCCGCCAGCAGGTGTCTTCTAACAGCCAGGACCTGCAGTAAAGGGTTTCACCAGCTGATGGCACTGTTGGATCCGTTTGGTCGTAGCATTGGTGGCCACCAGAGGGTGTTTTCCGGCAGTGTGGAGCCGACATTATATCCTGCGGTCAGGCGTCACCTGAGCCTGATTGCAGGAGATATGTATAAATACCCAAGAAATGTTTGTACTGCGCTATCCCAAAAATAATACTATATAAGATTCAACTTAAATAGTGTGAGCTAGCTGCAACTAATAAATGCAAGACACACGCATTCCAAATAACATACCAAATACTAAGCTGCGCTATAAATTAATTTGAAATCCTCTACAAAAACCTTTGCAAGTTATGTGGATATACAGTTGTGCATATATATAATATCACATAGACATTCACTATCACCAGTGATGAGTGCACAAAAACAAACAGTGAAAAAATATATACCAAAAATTAAAGGAAAATATATAAATGTAATCAAAATTATTATCAATGATAAAGTCCACTCAAAAAGACAAAATGAAAAGTCCACTATTATAGACAGTCTTCCGGGGGGTGACTTAATGTTCTTCTATGATCGGTGACATGCAATTCCAACACTGGAGGTGATAAGTGTAGGGGTGCAGTACAAAAAGTGCCTCCACCACAAGCTGCCGCTTACCAGCTCCCTAGATCTCTTTTTACGGAGATCTAACGTGCCTTAGGCTTCTAACCCAGCCTCGGGTGTTGCGGTGGCTGTCAGCGCTAAGAGGATTCCCCACGGTCTCAATATGAGATGTCATCTCGTGTGGCAAGCAATCGTTCATATGCCGTAAGAAGATATAAAACTTCCAAGTGTATTAAGTTTTAAAAAGTTTATTAAATTAAAAAATATTGCACTTATAATCATGCAGATGGTTTTCAGCGATGGATAAAATCAAAATCAAAAACACGAGCCGGCCGGCTCTCGTAAGCTGCCCGTAACTTCCGGGTCCAGCGCAGTATGTGATGACGTCAGCACATTTATATATTTTTTCCTTTAATTTTTGGTATATATTTTTTCACTGTTTGTTTTTGTGCACTCATCACTGGTGATAGTGAATGTCTATGTGATATTATATATATGCACAACTGTATATCCACATAACTTGCAACTTATATATAAACTTATGTATAAATACCCGGAAACTTACACACACAAGTTGCCTTGGTATCGTCCTTGCGCCCTGACCTTGCTTGCCTGTTACCTGATCTAGAGCCTGTATCCGATCCTGAGCCTATCCTTATCCTGTCCCTTCTGTGTTCCTGTTCCTTTTCATCCTTGTCTTATAATCTGATCCCATTTACCTTTCCCCATTTGCTGATTCCCTGTGTATGACCCCAGCCTGGCTTACGTTTGTGATTCTGGAACTGCCCTTGTTTATCTGCTGATCCTGTCCCCTGGCCTGGCTTACATTCTTGATTACGGTATTCCCAATCTACTGTGTATAGTTATTTGTTATTTGTGGGTCACTGGTTTGTTGTCACTGTTTGGTATTGGAGGTGTTTGTGTGTTTATATATCACTAATCTTAATAAACGTTTATATTCACTTACATGCATTTTGGTTCTCTCTGTGCAGTCCACACAGTGTGGTCTTACCAATGCTTACCAGTACAGAGGCAGGTAAAGCACAGAGAGGGGGGCAGAGTACAGAGGGGGGCAGAGTACAGAGACAGGTAAAGCACAGAGAGGGGTAGAGTACAGAGACAGGTAAAGCACAGAGGCCGGTAGAGTACAGAACTGGCAGAGTACAGAGACGTGCTGAGTACAGAGAGGGGCAGAGTAAAGACACAGGAAAAGCGCAGAAAGGGGCAGAGTAAACACTCTATATACAAGTTAACTGTCCTCAATAAACAGAGCAGAGCACAGTGTGTCACAGTTTATTACATGGTAGTGCAATTGTATAAACACTGATTATTTAGAGAATAATTTTTTTTTTTTTTTTTTTTGAGGATTGTTATTTTGCATCTACTCAGTTAAGCTTATTTCACAGGCACACTCACACGGGCATGGTTTTCATTCATTACGTGTAGGGCAGCCCATTCATTTCAATGGGCTGCCCTACGCACGGGCAACATGAAAAAGAAGTCCCTGAATCTTTTCCAAAAGTATGCGACACACAGTAGTTCGGTGCACATGTAAAAAAAGAGGGGGGGGTGGTGCTGCGCTATCCAAAGGGTCTATGCTTATTTGTTTTATAAATGATCCCTACTGGCCAATAGGACAAGAGGCCTCAAAAACAGTGAAATTTATAAGCGTGCCTAAAAAAGTCGCATGGGTTGGGGTATGAATGGATATGATGGCTGTAATTGGCATGTATGTTGATCCAGCGAATGATTGGTGTCAATATAAATATGATTATAAACAATACCTGTAAATTAATCAAAAGGTGATAAAAATAGGTGAAACCAATTCAATATATGTTAAAATTATTCAATCCAATAATACAATATATGAAAAGTGCTCGTGCTCTTGTACCTTGAAAAAATAGTAAAATAATCCAAACTAATGCATATACTAAAGTGCAAAAATGAAACAATATTATCACACAAAATCAATGTATCAAGTGTACTAAACAGAAAAAAGGCATGGTCGCCTAATCCTGGTGTTGCGACCAGTGCAAAAGTGCAAAACGCAGTTAAAGTGATCACGTGAATAAATAAATAAATAATTAATCCAAAGGTTGCTAGTGTCCTACAAAAACAATTAATAAGTAGTCAGGTGTCCAAAAAAAGCCCGTGCAGTCTAGGACAAAATTAATCAATGGTGCACAGAGGAACAGTGCTCAAACACAGCAGGATAAATGACAGTGGGGTGGTGATATGCAAATGAACCACTCTGTGTCCTCTTCATGCAGCATGCACTGGTGTGGGTAATAGCCCCTTACCTAGCGGTGCTAGGTCAACCGCATATAGGATGTTAGATCTCGGGGTCCTGGGTCTCTCCTGCGTCTCTGTATCCAAGTTGGCTGGCTCTGCAGGATCCTATTGGGGGCTGGGTGTATCTAGTTGTGGTCCTAATTGAGGTCCTGGGGCAGTGCGGCTCCTAGCTCCTCCTCCATATCACATCACCAGCCCGCAGACAACCAAATAACCTGTCTAACAGTATGCTTTAAAAGCAGGGCTTTTAGCCCTGCTTTTAAAGCAGGGCTAAAATCACATCACCAGCCCACAGACAACCAAATAACCTGTCTAACAGTATGCTTTAAAAGCAGGGCTTTTAAAGCATACTGTTAGACAGGTTATTTGGTTGTCTGCGGGCTGGTGATGTGATATGGAGGAGGAGCTAGGAGCCGCACTGCCCCAGGACCTCAATTAGGACCACAACTAGATACACCCAGCCCCCAATAGGATCCTGCAGAGCCAGCCAACTTGGATACAGAGACGCAGGAGAGACCCAGGACCCCGAGATCTAACATCCTATATGCGGTTGACCTAGCACCGCTAGGTAAGGGGCTATTACCCACACCAGTGCATGCTGCATGAAGAGGACACAGAGTGGTTCATTTGCATATCACCACCCCACTGTCATTTATTCTGCTGTGTTTGAGCACTGTTCCTCTGTGCACCATTGATTAATTTTGTCCTAGACTGCACGGGCTTTTTTTGGACACCTGACTACTTATTAATTGTTTTTGTAGGACACTAGCAACCTTTGGATTAATTATTTATTTATTTATTCACGTGATCACTTTAACTGCGTTTTGCACTTTTGCACTGGTCGCAACACCAGGATTAGGCGACCATGCCTTTTTTCTGTTTAGTACACTTGATACATTGATTTTGTGTGATAATATTGTTTCATTTTTGCACTTTAGTATATGCATTAGTTTGGATTATTTTACTATTTTTTCAAGGCACAAGAGCACGAGCACTTTTCATATATTGTATTATTGGATTGAATAATTTTAACATATATTGAATTGGTTTCACCTATTTTTATCACCTTTTGATTAATTTACATGTATTGTTTATAATCATATTTATATTGACACCAATCATTCGCTGGATCAACATACATGCCAATTACAGCCATCATATCCATTCATACCCCAACCCATGCGACTTTTTTAGGCACGCTTATAAATTTCACTGTTTTTGAGGCCTCTTGTCCTATTGGCCAGTAGGGATCATTTATAAAACAAATAAGCATAGGCCCTTTGGATAGCGCAGCACCCCCCCCCCCCTCTTTTTTTACATTTATTTGGGCTTATGTCTGGGCCCTCTGTTCGGTGCATGCAGCTGCCCTGCGATATACGTCTTACACAGCCCTAAAAGCCAAGTTTACATTTCGCACGATTGCTATATCTTTTTTCCCTATCCGGTAGCGCAGGAATAGCCCCCATTTTTATTTTTAGTTCGGTGCACATGTTTGCAGATGCGTGGAGGTGCCATTAACAAATAATGGCACTGCGGCACATCTGCAATCTCTGAACAACCAATAAGAGGATAGTATGCGACCGGTCTAAACTACATGGCATGTTCAACAATGCCAGGAGCATGGCGGACAAGATGGGTGAACTAGAGATACTGTTGTACGAGGAGGATTTGGATCTTGTGGGAATTTCAGAGACCTGGTTCAACAGCTCTCATGATTGGCTGGCAACCATTCTATCCCTTTATCGTAGGGATAGAGAGGGTAAAAAAGGGGGAGGGGTATGCCTATATATCAAGAATAATGTACAAGTGAATGTGAGAGGTGGCATTACTAAGGGAGCTAGAGAGGAGGTGGAATCCTTATGGGTAGAGATCTAGAGGGATGAAGCTAAGGGGAAAATAATACTGGGAGTATGCTATAGGCCCCCTAACCTGAGGGAGGAGGGGGAGACGGATCTCCTATCATAAGTTGGATTAGCAGCAAGGATGGGAAGTGTTATCATAATGGGGGATTTTAATTAACCAGACATAGGCTGGACGCATTCATCTAAAGCTCGCCAGTTCCAAAATGTCTTGCAGGACAATTTCATTAGTCGGATGGTAAACGCACCAACTAGAAATAAAGCGTTACTGGATCTACTGATTACTAGTCATGTGCATTCGTTTTTGTCTGAATGCATTTTGGTCTAAATTTCAGGTATTTTCGTTATCGTTTGTTAAAACGATAACGAAAATACCTGAAATTCAGACGAAAAGTGCAGAATCTGAAAAACGAAAGATCTGACATAAACAAATGCTTTATTTTCGTTTTCGTTGTGACAACAGTTCAATATAGATAGGAGATTCGACATGATGCTGACAATAACAATCTGTGTCCATTGAACCTGTGGTTGAAGGTGCCTAACCTTAGCTCTATTAGTCCAAGATTATTCTACATAGTGAGAAAAGATTCGACATAGAGAGAAAAGATCGCTGCTGGAATTGGGTGGGGGAAGTAAAATAAAAATGATAATGATGAATGTTATTGGCTGATTGTAACAGCAGCAGAACAATAGTGAAGCAAGCTACAGTTCAACTTAACTTTTTCATAATAATCTGCTGCTATTGTGTTAGTGTTGTGAACTTGATAGTGATACTAGTGTTGCTAATGTTGTGATAGACTCAGAGGCTGCCCGTATTGTGGGGGGGGGGGGATTTATTATTATAGATTCTATATTATATATTGAAATTCTATATAGATTCTATATACCCTATCAGCAGTCCATTTTCTGTTTGAACTATATGCATTCAACATGAACTACGAAGATTCGACAAAGCAGCAAAACATTCAACAGACACCATAAGCCTTCAATGACAGATTCGACCTTAATTAATTTGGATTTTCGGACGAATGCAATTTTTAATGAAAAACGAAATAAATAAAAAGGAATTTCGGGAGTAACTAAATAAAATTATTTTTCGGACGAAAACGAAATTCTGAAACAAAATATTTCAGTGTGCACATGTTTACTGATTACCAACAATACAGATCTGATCACAGATGTGGAAATATGGGGCAATTTAGGAAACTGCGATTACAGGTCAATTGGCTTCAGTATAAATCACACAAATAGGAAACATAAGGGGAATACAAAGACGCTGAACTTCAATAGAGCCAACTTCCCTAAACTATGAACCTTGCTAGAGGCATGAATTGGGATAAAATCTTAGGAATAGGGATGGGCCAAACACCCCCCTGTTCGGTTCGCATCTAGAACATGCGAACAGGCAAAAAATTTGTTCGAACACGCGAACACCATTAAAGTCTATGGGACACGAACATGAAAAATCAAAAGTGCTAATTTTAAACGTTAATATGCAAGTTATTGTCATAAAAAGTGTTTGGGGACATGTATCAATGCAAAAAAAGTTTTAAAAACGTCAGTTTTTTCGGGAGCAGTGATTTTATTAATGCTTAAAATGAAACAATAAAAGTGAAATATTCCTTTAAATTTCGTACCTGGGGGGTGTCTATAATATGCCTGTAAAGCAGCGCATGTTTCCCGTGTTTTTAACAATCCGAGAGCAAAATGGCATTTCTAAAGGAAAAAAAAGTAATTTAAAAGTACTAGCGGCTAGTGCCAGCTATTAATCAATTGTCAGTCCCGACAATATACATAAAAGTCATTGAAAGTCATTGAAAAATAAAAAAAATAAATGGGTGGGGGTACCCCAAAATTCCATTACCAGGCCCTTCAGGTCTGGTATGCATATTAAGGGGAACTCCACGCCAAAATTTAAAAAAAATGGGGTAGGGTTCCCCCCAAAAATCCATACCAGACCCTTCAGGTCTGGTATGGATTTTAAGAGGAACTCCGTGCCAAAATAAAAAAAAATGGCATGGGGTTCCCCCAAAAATCCAGGATTCCCATCACCTGTGCACGTCACTGGGAAACCCCGGCGTTTCCCCTTGTCAGAGAGGGACGGAGTCACATGACAGGTGGCCCGCCCTCAGCTACATGAGAGCTGTCAAGCTGACCCCGCATCATTGGCTGGGTGCCTCCGGTGGAGGCAGGATCCTGTGCGTGTTCCTCGCTGGAGCCGCTGGAGATCGTCCATCACTGGAGATCGAGAATTGGATTACATCGCTGGAGTAGGAGCATGGATTTATTGGATTACATCGCTGTAATCTTTTTTTTATTTTTTCATTTTTTAATAAAGGACTTGTCCCAAGCCATCTCCTGTGGTTTTTTAACATTTTGACACTGTCTTTTTGTGAAATGGTAGGGGTACAATGTACCCCTTACCAATTCACATGGGGGGGCCGGCATCTGGGTGTCCCCTTTGTTAAAGGACGCTTCCAGATTCCAATAAGCCCCGTGCCCACAGACCCCCCACCGGCAAAGGTTGTGGTGATGAGGCCCTTGTCCCCATCAACATGGGGACATCCTCCCCATGTTGAAGGCATATGGCCTGGTACAGGTCAGGAGGGAGGGGCGCTCTCTCATCCTCCCCTCTCCTGCGGCCTGCCAGGTTGCGTGCTCAGATAAGGGTCTGGTGTGGATTTTTTGGGGAACCCCACGCCATTTTTAAAAAAAAATTTGCGCGGAGTTCCCCTTAATATTCATACCAGACCTGAAGGGCCTGGTAATGGAATTTTGGGGGACCCCCCACCCAACGCATTTTTTTTTTTTTTCAATGACTTTTATGTGTATTGTCGGGATCGACAATTCATTAATAGCCTGTACTAGCGCTAGTACTTTTAAATGACTTTTTTTTCCTTTAGAAATGTAATTTTGCTCTCGGACTGTTATAAACACAGGAACCATGCGCTACTTTACAGGCATACTATAGACACCCCCCCAGGTACGAAATTTAAAAGAATTTTTCACTTTTATTGTTTCACTTTAAGCATTATTAAAATCACTGCTTCCGAAAAAACTGACGTTTTTAAAACTTTTTTTGCATTGTTACATGTCCCCTGGGGCAGGACCCAGGTCCCCAAACACTTTTTATGACAATAACTTGCATATTAACCTTTAAAATTAGCACTTTAGATTTTTCCCATAGATTTTTAAAGGGTGTTCCGCGGCTTTTCGAATTTGCCAGGAACACCCCAAATTGTTCGCTGTTTGGCTCATGTTTGACTCGAACAGATAGCCCATCCCTACTTAGGAATAAAGAACACGGAGGAGAGATGGGTTTGCTTTAAGAGCATATTAAATAAGGGCATCAGCCAGTGCATTCCATTGGGTAATACATTTAAAAGAGAGAAAAAAAGTCCTGGATGGCTTAACTCCAATGTAAAAATGCATATAAAAGCAAATAAGAAGGCCTTAAAAAAATACAAGGATGAGGTATCATCATCAACATTCAGACTTTATAAAGAATGCAACAAGAAATGTAAGGGTGCAATTAGGGCGGCTAAGATAGAACACGAAAGACACATAGCGGAAGAGAGCAAAAACATTACTAGAAATTCATTGAGTATGTAAACAGTAAAAAAAGGGAGATCAGACCATATTGGCCCCATAAAGAATGAGGAAGGACATCTGGTTACAAAGGATGGAGAGATGCAGGGGCAGACTAACCATTTGGGCACTCGGGCACTGCCTGAGGGCCCCGGCCACTAGGGGGCCCCATCAGGGTTGCCAGCCTCAGTAAAACCAGGGACAGATTGTAAAAATCAGTGTTTTATTACATCTGTCCCTGAAATGTCTGACACAACATCATTTTGATGTCAAATTCCTGAGGCTATAGCTGCTCCGCCTCTCTACTACCTCCTTGGCCAATGGGAACACAGTGTACATGCCCCATTCCCCCACGCGGCTTCTTTGAATATAGAGCAGGATATGCCGACAGCTGGAGGAGAGGAGAGGGAGGCAGGGACACAGCCTGCAGTGTGGGACGACCTGCAGGCTGATACAAGGTGACTAACTTTGCTGAGTTAAATGTAGTTTTATCAGTGCTTCCTCTGGTGAGCAGGAGGAGGCTGTGTTTCCTCTAGCAGAGCTCCTGTCTCTGAGGCTGTTAGATAATTTTTCTGTGTGTGAGAAGTGCACTTCTCCTGGGGGAAGGATGTTCTGAACTTCTCCCCCAATCTCTACTACACCTCCCTACTGATTTCCTGCCCACCAATACACAGACACATCATCCTCCTTGTCAGTAACAGGACTGTGTGGACTGCAAAGAGGGAACCAAACAAATGTAAAGTGAATAATACGTTTATTAAGGAAAGTGAATATAAATAAACACACCACCAATATCAAACTATACAACAAATTAACAAAAAGACGGTGACCCACAAACAACAACAGACAAAACAAGCAAGAACAATAGAATGGGAATACCAGAATCGTAAATGTAGCCAGGCCGGGATCATACACAGGAGATCAGCAGATGGGGTTAAGGAGCAGGACAGGGAGGAGGAGGACGGGATCAGGCAGCAGGGCAGGGATACAGGGTAACAGGAGACACAGGCTCAGGTACAGTATCACAGGAACAGGTTCAGATCAGAGCTCAAGGCAATACCAAGGCAGTGATAGTAATTAACAGCCGGGTATATATACACACACCTGCGATCAGCCTCAGATGACGCCTGATTGCAGGGGTTGATGTTGGCGCCATACTGCCAGGAGACACCCGTTGGTGGACATCGGTACTGCGGCCCAAAGATCTAACAGTGGACACTAGTACTGCGATCCACAGAACCGACAGCGCCACCAACAGGTGAAACCTTTCCTGACACTCCTCTCCTGTATTACCACCGAATGTGTCTGTGAGCTGCTGAGGCACTACAAGTACCAGCATGCCAGGAGATGGGGGCAACAGCAGTGTGTTTAATTAGGCTGATTTATAGACGAACAGTGCTTGCGTGTGTATACTGTGCGTATGTATATGCCTAAAATGTGTGTGTGGTAGGGATGAGCATCGTGTTTGAGTGAAACCCATGTTCGACTCGAACATCGTGTGTTCGGTCGTTCACCGAATTATGAACGATATGAGCCATTCGTGACAAATTCGAGCATCACGGCCCATAATTCACTGCGGCATCGCAGTGCATTGCTGGCTGATGATTGGCCAAGCATGCACTATGACCCGCATGCTTGGCCAATCACAGCGCCATCTGAACAGAGAGCCATAACTGGCCAAAGCCAAGGAGGCTTTGGCCAATTATGGCTCAGGGGGTTTAGTACACGCTCCACACTATATAAGGCCGCCTGCACGGCGGCCCTGTGTATTGTGTTCCGGCGTTCAGATAGAGAGAGAGAGAGACAGACAGTGTCATTTGATTTTAGTTAGATAAAGTAGGCAGGTCGAGTCAGTTAGCTGCAGTTACAGTGTATTGTGTATATATATATATATATGCATCCCAGGTGTTATATATACACTGTATTCAGTTTAGCTAGATCCTGTTCTTCTCTTCCTAATATACTGACAGGCAGGTGTTTTTACAGTATTTCCAGCTACTGTACTGTGTACCCTGCACAGTCTTAACTACAGTATAGAAACCTGCAGCCAGGTGCTTGTGTAGGCTCACTGAAGTATTTCCAGCTACTGTACTGTGTACCCTGCACAGTCTCACCTACAGTATAGCAATCTGCAGCCAGGTGCTTGTGTAGGCTCATTAAAGTGTTTCCAGCTACTGTACTGTGTACCCTGCACAATCTCACCTACAGTATAGCTACCTGCAGCCAGGTGCTTGTGTAGGCTCATTGAAGTATTTCCAGCTACTGTACTGTGTACCCTGCACAGTCTCACCTACAGTATAGCAACCAGGTGCTTGTGTAGGCTCATTTATGTATTTCCAGCTACTGTACTGTGTACCCTGCACAGTTGCACCTACAGAATAGCTACCTGAAGACAAGTGCAGGTGCTATCATACTAATAATACTACAGGCAGGCAGTTGATTTTGCTAACTGCAGTATAATCGGTGTATATATATATATATATATATATATATATATATATATATACATCCCAGTTTTGTGCAGCTCACTGCAGGCCAATAGTATGTCTGGAAGGCCAACAAGGAGAGGCAGACAGTCACAAGCCAATAAAAGAGGGCAAGCAGGCTCTGTGTCTAGAGGCAACAGTGCTGGTCTTTGACACGGTGCATCCTCATCAGCACGTGGCCGTGGGACACGCTTGGCCTTTTTTTTCGGCAGCTGGCCGTGTTGAGCCGCAACATGCCGAAGACTTGGTCGAGTGGATGACCAAGCCGTCCTCATCCTCCTCATCCTCTCTCACCCAGGTTTAGGGTACTTTGTCTGGCAAAGCAGCTGCCAACGCGGCCTCTTCCCTCGGCTCAATGGCATCAGTGACTCCTTCCCTAGCCCCATCATGTCCTCCTGAGGAGTCCCTCGAGCTGTTTAACCACAGTGTTGGGTACATGCTCTAGGAGGATGCTCAGCGTTTTGAAGGCTCTGATGATGGTATTAGGCTAGATGAAGGCAGTAACGTGAGCACGGACAGAGGGGGTGCCCAAGAAGGACAGCAATCTGGCAGTCATGTTCCCACTGCTGCAGCATACTGCCAGCTTTGCTCCAGTGATGAGGAGGGAGGGGATGATGAGGTCACTGACTCAACGTGGGTGCCAGATAGGAGAGAGGAGGAGGAGGAGGCACATCACCAATGAGGCAGGATGCCCTCCAGGGGCCAGCCTAAGGACAGCACACTGACTGCATCACACTGCAGAGCTCCGCATGTGCAGGGCCCTGCTGTCTCTGCGCATTATTCCAAAAGTTCTTTGGTGTGGACCTTTTTTGAGATGAGTGCATCAGATTGCACCGCTGCTATTTGCAACATATGTCTCAAGCATATCTCCCATGGCCAAAACAGCTTGGGCATCACATGCTTGACCAGACATATGTTGACCTGCCATGCAGTTAGTTGGCAAGCGTACCTAAAAGACCCACACCAAAGAACAAAGAGGACCTCTCCTTGCTCCTCATCAACTGGGATCTCCAACCCCACTATACCTTCAGTCCTCTCTGAGACCTGCACTGAGAGGAATGAAGGTGTAGAATTAGGTGTGTCACAGCCAAGTACTTGCGGGCAATCTGCTATCGGTACACCGACGTCAGATTGTACCAGGCAAATTTCCCTGCCTCAGCTGCTGCACCGCAGAAAGAAGTTCGCTCCCAGCCATCCACATGCCCAGCGGTTGAATGCTAGCTTGGCAAAATTGCTAGCACTTCAACTGCTGCCTTTTCAGTTGGTAGACTCTGCCCCCTTCCGTGAGTTTGTGGAATGTGCGGTTCCTCAGTGGCAGGTTCCCAAACGCCACTTTTTCTCACGGAAGGCGATTCCGGCTCTCTACCAGCATGTGGAAGGCAATGTCTTGGCCTCGCTGGACAGGGCGGTCAGCGGTAAGGTGCATATTACCGCTGTCTCATGGTCCAGCAGGCATGGACAGGGACGTTACCTAAGTTTCACGGCGCATTGGGTGACTCTGCTGGCAGCTGGGAAGGATGCAGGACAAGGTGCAGTAGTGATGGGGGTTGTTCTACCACCATGCCTCCACAATGCTGCTACTGGTGATTCTGACACACCTCTCTCCTCCACCCCCTCCTCTTCTTCTTCCTCCATGGCCTCTTCCTGTGCTTTGTCCTCAGAACCAGCAGTGCTCCATAGGTGTTCAAGGGACTACGCAAGTACGCAGGCCAAAAGATGCCATGCGGTGCTTGAGCTGGTGTGCTTGGGGGACAGGAGCCACACTGGGGCAGAAGTTCTGTCAGCTCTGCAGGGGCAGGTACAGAGGTGGTTGACGCCACGCCAACTTAAGGCAGGAATGGTGGTTTGCGACAATGGCAGCAACCTCCTCTCCACCCTCCGACAGGGACAAATGACCCATGTGCCCTGTTTGGCTCACGTCCTTAACTTGGTGGTGCAGCGGTTCTTGGGCAGGTACCCAGGCTTACAGAATGTCCTGCGGCAGGCCAGGAAAGTCTGTGTGCATTTCCGCCGGTCATATAATGCCAGTGCTCGGCTGGCAGACCTCCAAAAGGAATTTAACCTTCCCAAGAACTGCCTAATCTGTGACATGCCCACCAGGTGGAACTCAACGTTGGCCATGCTGCAGCGGCTGCACACGCAGCAGAGGGCCATCAATGAGTACCTGTGCGACTATGGCACCAGGACAGGGTCGGAGGAGCTTGTTTTTTTTCCCCACGCCAGTGGGCCATGATCAGGGATGCATGCACTGTCCTGTCACCATTTGAGGAGGCCACGAGGATGGTGAGCAGTGACAGTGCATGCATCAGTCACACTGTCCCCCTTGTCCACCTGTTGGAGCACACGCTGCGTGGAATAATGGACAGAGCACTTGAGGCAGAACAGAGGCAGGAAGAGGAGGACTTCCTTAGCTCTCAAGGCCCCCTTTATCCAGACAGTGTTCCTGCGTGCCTGCTGATCACACAGGAAGAGGAGGAGGAGGAGGATTGTGTCAGCATGGAGGTGGAGAATGGCACTCAGCATCAGCAGCAGTCTTTAAGGGATCATTTACAGTCCCAAGAAACCCATGGACTTGTACGTGGCTGGGAGAAGGTGGCTGCGGATCATGTCGTCCTTAGTGACCCAGAGGACTCCGGACCGAATGCCTCAGCAAACCTACGCTGCATGGCCTCCCTGATCCTGCAAAGCCTGCGGAAGGATCCTCGTATTTGTGGTATCAAGGAGAGGGATCAATACTGGCTGGAAACCCTCCTTGATCCACGTTACAATGGTAAGGTTGCAGACCTTATCTTGCCGTCGCAGAGGGAGCAGAGGATGAAACATCTTTTGGAGGCCTTGCAGAAAGGTCTGTGCAACGTGTTCCCAGAGACTGAGAGGTTACAAACTCCTGTGTTGCTGAGGCTTTGGTCAGTCAAAGAAGGAGCGGTGGAGAAGGTGGCCATCTGACCGATGCCTTCAGACAATTTTTTAGTCTGCAGCCCCAAGGTATGATCGGTTCCAGCAACCATCGCCAGCGTCTGTTTTACATGGTGCAGGAATACCTAGGGGCAAGATCTGACTTGGACACCTTTCCCACCGAAAATCCTCTGGGTTACTGGGTCTTGAGGATGGATCACTGGCCAGAGCTTGCACAGTATGCAATTGAGCTACTGGCCTGTCCTGCATCCAGCGTTCTTCCGGAACGCACATTCAGTGCTGCTGGAGGCTTTGTAACCAATCACAGGGTGCGTCTGTCCACAGACTCGGTCGATCAACTGACCTTTATAAAAATGAATCAGTCTTGGATCACCACCAGCTACCAAGCACCTGATGCTGATGTAACCGAATAATTTTTTTTGAAATGTCAGATCCCTTCAAGACTGCCTGTGCTGAGTGACTATCCTGTTATGCTGAGTAATTATATTCTTCCTCCTCAATGATCATGCTGATAGCTTGTAAGAACATTTTTGGTTCTGGGCGCCACCACCAGTGCCTAAGGCCCACTTTTTCAGCCCCTGTTCAACAGGGGCGTGTAATTACAATTTTTGATGCAATTCTTTGCAGCAGGGCTAGTTCCTGCGCTTCAACTAGAGTATCTGTGAGGGGTTGCAGTGTTGTGGCACCAGCACCAGTGCCTAAGGCCCAATTTTTCAGCCCCTGTTTAACGGGGGCGTGTAATTAAAATTTTTGATGCAATTCTTTGCAGCAGGGCTAGTTCCTGCGCTCCAACTAGAGTATCTGTGGGGGGTTGCAGTGTTGTGGCACCAGCACCAGTGCCTAAGGCCCAATTTTTCAGCCCCTGTTTAACAGGGGCGTGTAATTACAATTTTTGATGCAATTCTTTGCAGCAGGGCTAGTTCCTGCGCTCCAACTAGAGTATCTGTGAGGGGTTGCAGTGTTGTGGCACCAGTGCCTAAGGCCCAATTTTTCAGCCCCTGTTCAACAGGGACATGTAATTAGAATTCTTGATCTAATATTTCACAGCAGGGCCCATTTCTGCGCCCACCAAGAGTAACTATGAGGACTTACAGTGTTGTGGCACCAGCACCACCACCACCAAAGGCTCAATTTTTCTGCCGCTGTTCAACAGAGGCATGTAATTACAATTCTTGATATAATATTTCACAGCAGGGCCCATTCCAGCGCCTAAGAGTAACTGTGAGGACTTACAGTGTTATGGCACCAGCACCACCACCACCATCACCAAAGGCCCAATTTTTCTGCCCTGTTCAACAGGGGCATGTAATTACAATTCTTGATCTAATATTTCACAGCAGGGCCCTGTGAGGGCTTACAGTGTTGTGGCAACACCAACACCTAAGGCCCAAATTTCTGCAGAGTATATAGGGCAGGCCCTTACTTTTAAACATCCAACTTACAAAGGACTCCTACTTGCAAACGGAAGGAGACAACAGGAAGTGAGATGAAATCTACCCCTAGGAAGGGAAATTCTCTCCTGTAAGAGTTAATATGGGAAAAACATTTATCCTTTCCACTGATGCTTTATCACCAATCCTTGTTTCACTAAAAACCCCAAATTTTCTAAAAACATTTGTCATTGGGACAGAAAGTGAGGTGAAATCTTCTGAAGAGGAGCACAGACAGCAAAACAAATGTCATAGGGAAGGTGTGACCCTTCCCTATGTTTTCCAAAAAGCTTAAAATAGATTTTTTGGCTGGAGCTAAACATGTTAAAAATGTACCAGTTTAAAATTACAAACAGATTCTACTTAACAACAAACCTACATTCAGTGTTTTGTTTGCACCGCCTGTATACTGCTGTTCAGAGTATATAGGGTCTGGTGGCCCCACACTTTTCCTTTTTTTAATTTGGGTGCGGGGTTACCCTTAATATCCATACAAGACCCAAAGGGCCTGGTAATGGACTGGGGGGGTACCCATGCCGTTTGTCTCACTGATTTTCATCCATATTGCCAGGACCTGACATTACATTAAAGCCGCAAGCAGTTTTAAATTACTTTTATTCCTTTAAAAATGTCATTTTGTGCAGGGACTGTTCTAAGTACAGGAAACATGCACCACTTTACGGGCATATTATAGACACCCCCTAGGTAAGATATTTAAAGGATAATTTCACTTTTTTTTTTTTTTACTTTAAGCATCATTAAAATCGCTGCTCCGTTTTAAAACTTTTTTTGCATTGATATATGTCCCCTGGGGCAGGACCCGGGTCCCCAAACCCTTTTTAGGACAATACCATGCAAATTAGCCTTTAAAATTAGCACTTTTGATTTTGAACGTTCGAGTCCCATAGACGTCAATGGGGTTCTAACGTTCATGCGAAGTTTCGGTCCGTTCGCAGGTTCTGGTGCGAACCGAATTGGGGGGGTGTTCGACTCATCCCTAGTGTGTGGTTATGTATACTGTAGATATACTGTGTGTGTGTGTTTATCTGTGTGTATATGTATACTGTATATATACTGTGTGTGTCTATGTATACTGTATATACTGTGTGTGTGTGTCTATGTATACTGTATATACACTGTGTGCATATGTACTGTATATATACTGTCTGTGTAGAAGATTAGTAGATATGGGTGTACGGTGCTACCTGAACACTTAACCGGGATAGCCTTGCTAGTGATAGACCCGTACCACTGCTTATATACCTATATGGTGTTTAGACATCAAGGGGTACCTCCCCCTTACATAGAGAATGGTAATAAAATCCGTAAGAGAATTCACAATGGCGTATAGTATAGGAGATATGATAAAACCGATCAGATGTCGCACAACAAGAGATTGTGCTACAGCATCTGGTGGTAGGGCCAGAGGCTGTACCACATAAAGTACACTTAATGAAACCGTATTCCATAAACTATAATTAGATTCTATACATATTCTACTACATGTAACAACAGTTTAATGCATCACAGGGAATAGGTTATGCATACTGTACATCAGTCTACATGCAATACATATAGGTCAAAACACCTTGATCCTAAACCATATGTATAGTATATCATGGGTTAAAATAGCATGCGTGCAGGACAGAAAAATATTGTCAAGAAGTTCCAGCAATTAAATCTCAATAACATATGACAGTCCCATAAATTGGTACTATGTTGACTTTTACAAAATTCCCAATGGTGACTTTTAGTGCTGAGATAGTTGTCTGGTGACTCTGGTGCTCCCCCTTATGGTTGCCTACTCACCAGCTCCCGGAACCCCTGCAGGGGTAGTACGCCTGTGGTGTGTTAGACTTGGATTCTCTGCTTGCTGCTTCCTGCAGTATGTGCCTTTGATGTAATCAGCTCCCCAGGATCCATATAGGGGTAGTGCACTTGTGCTGGAATGTAGATGGACCACTGTACGTGCTAATTTCTATAGTAGATGTCTCCTGTGCGTCCCAATCCGTGGGGATGTTGCGTTCCCTCATGCATCAAGAAAAAAGAGCTTCCATGGCGTGATAACGTAAGGTCACTTTATTAAAAAACTTGTAGCACAAAAATAGATTGTGGCCAGAACAAGATATAAAATACAAAAAAAATACAAAAAAAATATAACACATAAAAAATAAAAAATAAAGTATAAAAAATGAATAAAAAGTCCAAAAACTATTGTATTCCTACCCAGTGCAGATGGGATAGGACACCAATAGTCCCCAGATACTAGGCGAATTAGAAGGCCCCTCCTAAAGAGCATAGACGAGGTGGGGGGATGTGAGTCCACCAGACGCTGAGCAGCATTCTGCTCCTCGTGTGTCCTGGAGGTGACGTGTAGAGCGTGGTGCCGTTGTGCGCGCTTCGTCACATGATGTCCTCAGCAACGGTACCACACTCATGCATCTATGAGATTTTATAGGGAGAGAGCGTCCATGCTGAACCCGCCCCTCAAATTCCGGGGCTGGGATTTATGTGTATCAGTTAAAGAACTATTACTTAACTAGATGTAATCCAGAGTAGTTTCCCCTCTACCACAATAGAGAATCTACATGTCCGATTTGTGTACCCATATTCCCATGCATAAGGATCATGGAAGCGCTCTTCATTACAGAAAGAATTCATATATAACATTTATGGTTAAACGAGCTCCCCCTGCTGGTCCTGGGTAGAAACACCAAATGGATTGATTCAGTATACTTCCACTGTTTAAGACATATTCACACAGTGCATTATACATGATTATGTACCATATTTAACCACTTCAATACCAGGCACTTAGACACCTTCCCGCCCAGCTCAATTTTCACCTTTCAGCGCTGTTGCAATTTGAATGACAATTGCACGGTCATGCTACACTGTACCCAAACAAATTTTTTTATCATTTTGTTCCCACAAATAGAGCTTTCTTTTGGTGGTATTTGATCACCTCTGAAGTTTTTATTTTTTGCGCAACAAATAAAAAAAGACCGAAAATTTCGAAAAAAAACAAGTTTTTCTTTGTTTCTGTAAAATTTTTTTGTAAATAAGTACGTTTTCTCCTTCAATAATGGGCACTGATACGGCGGCACTGATGTGTTTTATTACCATTCTCTATGTAAGGGGGAGGTACCCCTTGATGTCTAAACACCATATAGGTATATAAGCAGTGGTACGGGTCTATCACTAGCAAGGCTATCCCGGTTAAGTGTTCAGGTAGCGCCGTACACCCATATCTACTAATCTTCTACACATTTGGCAGAGCACCTTATTGGGTACTTTGTATAAGGGAGACAGCAACCTGAGGCTTCTGGCCCTATAGATGTGCCCTAAGCGCAGTTTGTTTTCACTATCTCTTATATACTGTCTGTGTCTATGTGTATGTATACTGTGCATGCGTGTGTCTGTGCGTGTGTCTGTGTGTGTACTGTGTATGTATACTGTGTTTATAATGAATGATCCATGTGTGCCTACTGCCGCTCAACAGAAGTCGATCTAACAATCCTGTGCTCATGAAAAATGCACTTCAGAGCCATATGAATGGTGCACTGCAGAGCTCAGCCTCAGATCTGGCAGCAGGACAGGTCTGGGTGCACACCTGCGCAGTGATATCATGGCACTCATCAAGCATGGCTTTTATTCACAAGCCTCAATGCCCGATCTGAGGCCAACCACAACATGTAACTATCCTGCTGGCTCCATGACTCACTTGCGCAGTTCAGAGCCTGCAACAAGTGTATTTTTTTTTTAAGGCCTTTTCCCGCCAGCTGCCTACCACACTAAGGTGCAAAGGTGTTAGTAAGGGGACACTAATAGAAGGTGCCACTCTGGGGGCTCTGCCGTAGGGTGCTACTCTGTGTGCTCTGCCGTAAGGTGCTACTCAGGGGGCTCTGCCGTAAGGTACCACTTTGGGGCTCTGCCGTAGGGTGCCACTCTGGGGGCTCTGCCGTAAGGTGCTACTCTGGGGGCTCTGCCGTAGAATGCCACTCTTGGGGCTCTGCCGTAGGGTACCACTCTGGGGGCCTTGCCATAGGGTGGCACACTGGGGGCTCTGCTGTAGGGTGGCACTCTGGGGGCTCTGCTGCAGGATGCCACTCTGGGGGCTTTGCCGTAAGGTGAGATTCTGATGTAAGGGGGGACTGACTCTGTGAACTGTGATTAAAGGGAGAATGTTGGGACTTTGGTGTAAGGGAGGACTCTGGTGTGAGCGGGGAGCTCATCCTGACTGCTGTACTCTATATTAGGGATGAGTCGAACACCCCCTGGTTCAGTTTGCAGCAGAACATGCGAACAGGCAAAAAATTTGTTCGAACATGCGAACACATGAGACACGATAGTGAATAATCAAAAGCTCCTCATTCACTCCCTTGTTATCTCTCGCCTTGACTATTGCAACTCTCTTCTCATTGGTCTGCCTCTCCATAGGCTCCTCCCCTCTTCAGTTTGTCATGAATGCTGCTGCCAGACTTATACACCTTACCAACCGCTCAGTGTCTGCCAACCCTCTCCTCCAATCCCTACACTGGCTCCCAATCACCCAGCGAATGAAATTCAAAATACTAACCACAACATACAAAGCCATTCACAACTCTGCCCCGAGCTACATGATCAATCTTGTCTCCAAATATCACCCAAATCGTCCTCTCCGCTCCTCTCAAGACCTCCTGCTCTCAAGCTCTCTCGTCTCCTCCTCCCATGCTCGTCTTCAGGATTTCTCCAGAGCCTCTACCATCCTCTGGAACTCGCTACCTTAACCCGTCCGGCTATTTCCTACTCTTGCTACCTTCAGGCGACCCCTGAAAACTCATCTCTTCAGGAAAGCCTATCACGTCTCTAATCTCCTACCACTTCCATCAGCTCATTCCCCACAGTTACAACCTTTTGAACCACCTGCCCCACCCTATTAGATTGTAACCTCTTCTGAGCAGGGCCCTCTTAATCCTCTTGTATTTTACTGTATTATAACTGTATTGTTTCTCTTTTATATTGTAAAGCGCTGCGTAAACTGTTGGTGCTATATAAATACTGTATATTAATAAAATAAAAGTGCTAATTTTAAAGGTTAATATGCAAGTTGTCATAAAAAGTGTTTGGGGACCCGGGTCCTGCCCCAGGGGACATGTATCGATGCAAAAAAAAGATTTAAAAATTGACGTTTTTTCGGAGCAGTAATTTTAATAATGCTTAAAGTGAAACAATAAAAGTGAAATATTTCTTTAAATTTCATACCTGGGGGGTGTCTATAGTATACCTGTAAAGTGGCGCATTTTTCCAGTGTTTAGAACAGTCCCGGCACAAAATGAAATTTCGAAAGGAAAAAAGTAATTAAAAACTACTCGCAGCTATAATGAATTGTCGGGTCCCAGCAATACAGATAAAAGTCATTGAAAAAAACGGCAGGGGTTCCCCCCTAGTCCATTACCAGGCCCTTTGGATCTGGTATGAATATTAAGGGGAACCTTGAACCAAAATTGAAAAAAAAATTGCTTGAGGGTCCCCCCAAATTCCATACCAGGCCCATATCATAGCACGCAACCTGGCAGGCCACAGGAAAAGAGGGGGGAACGAGAGAGCGCCCCCCTCCTGAACCATACCAGGCCACATGCCCTCAAGGGCCTCATCCCCACAACCCTTACCCGGTGGTTGTGGGGGTATGCGGGCGGGGGCTTATCAGAATCTGGAAGCCCCCTTTAACAAGGGATCCCCAGATCCCTGCCCCAACTATGTGAATTGGTAACGGGGTACATTGTACCCCTACCATTTCACAAAAAAAGTGTCAAAAATGGTAAAAAATACAGTAGACAGCTTGGGACAAGTCCTTTTACCCGTAGCGTCAGAGGGTGTGGGGTCACCCATGCACGTGACGGGTGGTCCTGCCCTCAGCTATTTAAGAGCTGTCATGGCGGGTGTAGTGTCATTCGACGGGAACCACCCATGGAGGCGGATCATGTCGCCTAAAGTAAAGAACTTGTCCCAAGCTGTCTACTGTGTTTTTTTTACAATTTTTGACAATTTTTTGTGAAATGGTAGGGGTACAATGTACCCGATACCAATTCACATAGGGGGGCCAGGATCTGGGGGTCCCCTTTCCAGATTCTGATAAGCCCCCTTCCCGCATACCCCCACAACCACCGGGGAAGGGTTGTGGGGATGAGGCCCTTGTTCCCATCCCATGTTGAGGGCATGTGGCCTGGTATGGTTCAGGAGGGGGGGTGCTCTCTTGTCCCCCCTCTTTTCCTACGGCCTGCCAGGTTGCGTGCTCGGATAAGGGTCTGGTTTGGATTTTTTTTTTTTTTTTTTTTTTTCATGGGTTTCACAATACAATTCTTTGCACTCATATAGTGCCAGCTTAATACATCTTAAGTAAATCTATTCATCTGCATATCATATGTTACCTTTAATTGACACTTTCATTCCTTGTGAATTCCCTTTTTCTACTATTAACCCATTGCTCCAAAAAAAAAAAAATTTCCCCTTTTACCCCCTCCCTATCCCGGAGTAATAAAAAAAAAAAAAAAAAAGAACTCCTCTCGTCCCCTCCCTCTCTCCCCTCCCCTCCCCTCCAACTCTCCCCACTTCAGTCCATTCTCTCCCTATAGTCCAAATATGGGGCCCATGTTGTCCGGTACTTCTCATCTTGGTCTTTCATTGTCAAAGTAAGAATTTCCATTTCTGTATTTCTGCAATTCTGGCCAACCATTTGGCCCTAGTTGGAGAGCTGTCTTTTTTCCACAGAGCAGGGATACATGCCCTAGCTGCTGTTAAAAGGTGTCTCAGCAGCGAGTTTTTAAATTTTTCCGCTGATAACAGGAAATCTAGCAGTAAAAAAGTTGCCGGATTATTTCCCAAGGAGAATCCTGTTATTGTTTTAGTAGGTTCTGCAACCATTTCCCAGAACTCTCTTATTCTCTTACATTCCCAGAAGATATGTAGAATTGTCCCTTCTTCTTCATGACATCTCCAACATACCTCTGACACCTGGGGGTAAATCCGATGTAGCACATTCGGCGTCCTATACCATCTGGTAAGGATTTTATATCCCCCCTCCTGATATCTGCTTGCTACTGATGCCTTTTGATTAAATACTAAGATAGTATTCTTCTGTTCTTGGGAAAATGATGTCCCTAAGTCTCTCTCCCACGCTTGTAGGAAAGTTAATTCCTGAGGCGATTCTATTCCCGTCAATACAGTATAGAAATAGGACAACGAATGTCTCATTGTTTCTCCCTTCAAATAAATATCCTCAAACCCGGTCAATGCTCTTACTTCTGTATACATATTAGATTTTGGTTTAATAAATGCTTCTAGCTGCATCATTCAAAAAAAGTCTAATTCAGGTGCTATTTCTCTTTCAATTTCTCTTTTTAGTAATAAACGATTGTCCCTTGAAAAATGTATGATCTTGCTGAAACCTCTACGTCGTATTGCTCTGAACATGGGGTCTGTCATTCCTGGCTGAAATGATGGTGTCCCCAGAACCAAGAGCATTGGAGTAGGATTTGTCGAGATTGCTGTTTTTTTTGAAAATCTTTTTGATCATCCGCAGAGTTACGCCTATTGTTGGGTGTTTCCTCAGTTCAGCTGGCAACTCAGTTTCTGGTATCCATACTAATCCTTCCAATGGGATATCTGTTGCTGCCTGTTCTATCTGTATCCAGGGTTTCTTATTTCTAAGTCCACACCATTCCATCACTCTGGTTAAATGTGAAGCCTCTTGGTATCTTATTGTATCTGGAAGCCCTATCCCTCCTTTTCCTTTAGGTAGTGATAGTATAGTTCTACGTACTCTTGCTGGTTTCCCAGCCAAGATAAATTTCAGAAATCTCGATCTAAGATCTCTTAAAAAGCTTGGAGGAATTTTAATTGGCAAGGTCTGTATTAAATACAGAAGTCTTGGCATCACATTCATCTTAATAATATTTGTTCTCCCGAACCATGTAAAAATCTCTTTATCCTATCTCGACAAATCCAGTTTGATCTGTTTAGCCATTGGTATGTAATTAAGTTCAAATAATTCCTTCAGATTTTTTGATATTTTCGTCCCTAAATAGCTTATATACGAGTTGGTCCACCTACATCCGAATTGTGTGGTTACCAACTGTAAAAGGGGCGCCTTTATTTCTATCCCCATTGCTTCAGATTTCCCGTAATTTTTTTTAAGATTAGATATTTTCCCAAATTCACGCAGTTCCATCAACAAGGGTGGGAGAGATATGATTGGAGAAGTTACGAAGAAAATTAAATCATCCACATACGCCGCAAATTTCTGTTCTTCTTCCTTTATTCTTATCCCCTTAATATTCACATTAGCCCGTATTTTCCTTAGGAAAGGTTCTATTGTCAAAATAAAAATCAGTGGTGAAAGAGGGCACCCCTGTCGTGTTCCATTTTGAATAAGGAAGGACTCCGAGGTTCTATCATCTATGTTTTCTGTAGCACTTGGTGTAGAATATAAATTAGAAATCCATCTCATCATCCCCTCCCTTAAGCCTATATGTTGTAGTACCGCCTTTTAAAAAATCCAGTCTACCCTGTCAAAGGCTTTTTCCGCGTCCGCAGAGATTATCACCATTGGTTTTTGCTGCCTTTGTGCAAGGTAGATCGTGTTCACCCCCTCTGTGTATTCTCTTTTCCTTCCCTCTCCGGGGTAAATCCCACCTGGTCTGGATGGATTAGACCCGGGATATAATCTAGCAGTCTTGTGGCTAAAATCTTTGTAAATACTTTTAAATCCACATTCCGCAGTGAAATAGGTCGGTAACTAGAACATTAGGAGGGATCTTTCCCCTCTTTCGGAATCACTGTTATATGTGCTAGTAATGTTTCTATTGGGATCTGCATCCCATCTTGTAGTGAATTATAAGCTGCTACGAATCTCGGGGCCAATTGCTCTGCATATTTTCTGTAATACGACAGGGTGTACCCATCTGGGCCGGGGGCTTTGCCCACATTCAATGATTTTAACGCCGCTATAAATTCCTCTGTTGAAATTGGGGCATCGAGATCCCTGGCTGCTTCTTCTGTTAGCTTTGACGTTTCTGTCTCTTCAATATATTCCCTCGCCACTTCCCACTTTTTTTGTATGTTTATTGGGTTAGATTTCTTTTCTAACAGATATAAATTCTCATAGTAGTCCTTGAACGTCTGTGCGATTTTCTGTGGAGAGTTAACCAATTCATTCCTCAATGTTTTAATCTGTGTAATATGGTTTCGTGTAGTGGTTTCTCTAAGAGCATTTGCCAACAATCTTCCTGGTTTATTCCCAAATTGGTAAAAAGTTCTTCTTCCCCTAATTAATTTGGATTTTGCTTTTTCTATTAACTGTAAATTGAGTTTTTCGCTTAGGCCAGCAAGTTCCTGTTCTATTGTTTGAGCCTGGGATTTTTTATGTATTACTTCTAATTCCCCGATCCGTTTAAGCAACGAGTCAATTTGTTCATTTAGTTTCCGTTTCCAATGTGTCCCCAAGGAAATAAACATACCTCTCATGAAGCATTTGTGTGTCTCCCATATACAGAATGGTGATGTTTCCCCTGTTTCATTTGTTATAAAAAAAGATTACAATTCTTGCTTTAATTTCCCCTCATATTCACTATCCTTGAGGAGGGTTTCGTTAATCTTCCAAAACCATTCTTTACGCTCTTCCTCCCCTATTTCTAGCGTGCACTCTATCGGAGCATGATCTGATAGGGTAAATGACCCAATCAAAGCTTTTACTAGGGACGTAATTATATTTTGAGAGACAAAAATATATTCAATTCTGGAATAGGTCTTATACTTCGCCGAAAAAATGTATAATCCCTGCCCTGTGCATGAATCACTCTCCAGCTATCTATCAATTGTAATTCTTGTAAATTTTTTTTCACTTAATTTGACATATGAAAGGTGAGAAGATCCTTTGGATGTATCTTTCAATGGGTCTAAGGCCATATTAAGGTCACCCCCAATACTAAGATTCCTTCCTTATGTTGTTGCACTGTCTGTAAATATGTCTCCAGGGAGTTTACTTGATCCTCATTTGGTAAGTATAAATTTACCAGTGTGATTTTCTGAAGACCCAAAGTCCCCTTTACTATAAGGAGAAGACCCCCTTCATCCATGATCATGCCTAATTCCTTCCATGGCACTTTTTTAGCTATTAAAATAGATACCCCACAGGATTTTGAAGTCTGCAATGTACTATGTTATATTTTCGGGAAATCATAGTCTTAACGCCATGGAATTTTTTCCCTTTTAAAATGTGTTTCCTGAAGAAAAATAATTTGGGATTTAAATCTCTTTAATTCTACCATTAATCTTATCCGTTTCTCAGGGCTATTTAGTCCCTTAACATTGTATGATGTAAAGGTTATTTTAGTCATTTTAATCATTTACTCAATCTAAAAGAGAGGAGAAGAGATGGAGAAGGTGAGAGAAGAGAGCAGAACCCAAGGAGAAAAACAAAAACAAAAAACCCCCCAAAAAAACCCCTGAATCAATATTCCTCTTCCCTAGGAGCCAGAAAAAAAAAAGAAAAAAGCTCCCCGGGAGAACAGCTGACTGAGTACTATTCTGAACCAGTCCTCTGAGAAAAAAAAAAAAAAAACCCCAACGCCTGCGACTTTCCCTCCATCCAGAGGAGAAGCGTTTACTATGGGGGGTGCTGTCAAGCAAGTAAGAGTCCGCGCAACGGGCTCCTGTACAGTGCTCACTGCCATTATCGTTTTATGATTTTATGACCAAAAAAGCTCATTATACACAATTACATTTCCCATACTAACCCTACTAAATTCATCCCTACCCAGAATCCCAACATATAATATCCGAATCCACAATAATCCTGCTTCCCTTACTTTCATTTTCTCCCTCCTACCCACCTTCTTTCTATGAGAGAAAAAAATAAAAAAATAAAAAAAACACCTATAAAACGTCTTTCCTTTCTTTTCCTTTTTATCCTATACAAAACGTTATGTGTATGTTGCCTACTACCTCTCATCATATAATAATAAAAAAACAAAAAAAAACCCACTCCCCAATTATCCCCATGCAGACTTCCAAAATCCCCTTCAATTGTGTGTACACTACCAAACACGTGCTATTAGTCCCTTGAAAAATATCTATAAATTACAAAATAGTGTTCAAAGGATAGAGGGAGAAAAAAAAAACTCACATATAAAACGTCTTTCCCTTTTCAGATCCCATACAAAACATATTGTGTATATTACCCACCACATTTCATCATACTGTGAACCAAATCGCAAAAAAAAAACCCCAAAAAAAACAAACATCTCATGTCCCTCAGTATCACCAAGCACTGAAACACTCCCCAATCACCTCCATACATGCCACCAAGAACCCCTTCCAATTGTGTGTACATCACCAAACTTGTGTTTATCCAATGTAAAATTATCTTAGGTTACAAATTAGTATTCACATAGTGAGAAAAAAATATATATATATTATTATCCCATGTAATACTCAATTACTTATAGCATTACTTATAGCATATATTCTGTCACAGTTATATTATTTCTAATGAATCTGTAAGCACACAACAAGAAAGACCGTAGAGATTTTGGAGGGTGGGAAGAAACAGGCAGCTCATGCCGGGACGTGGGCGGAAGATAGGAGCATCGTGTATCCCTACCCAATCATACGCAACCCGATATCGGGTAAGAAGCGACACTGGTAGGAGTGAAAGTGCCAGAGTGGAGGACAGTGCTGATATCATCCCGGCTCCACAGACTATCCGAACACACACAGTACAGTCGGAACAGACTTGGCACATCACGGAAGTACTTACACAGACAGCTATGAGTACATTGGAGAATCAAGCGAATCAGAATGGAAAGCCTGCAGTAATATCTGTCACACTGCCCTCTATGCCTCAAAGGATGTACTCTGCAAACCCACAGGTATGTCGTACAGCTGTGTTAGGAGCAGATGTGAGGGAAATGGAGGGAGAGCAGGGTCTTAGACAACTGATCCAGGCTCTCCCCACAAAAGAGGACATTCAGGCGTTGTTGAGCAATCTGTTGGGACCTCTGGAAGAAGAGATAGGAGAGGTATGCTCAAAGATAGAAGTGATAAATTGCAAATTGCATAGCTGCGAGATATCACAAGAAAAGACGGATGCACGGTTAAATGACCTAGAGAAAAAGTGTAAGACACAACATCAGAGGCTGGTCACTCTACAATTTGAAGAAACTGAGAACAGGAGTAGAAGGAACAATTTAAGAATAAAAGGGATACCAGAAAATCTGGCTGTGACAGAGCTAAGGCAAACAGCAACAGACATTTTTAATAAATTACTGGATAATACCTCGGAGACCCAGATTGAGCTTGACCGTGTCCACAGGATCCCCACATACCGCAACCCCGCCCAGAGAAATCCCAGAGATGTCCTTTGTCGGGTACATTTTTATAAAATAAAGGAAGAGATAATGAGAGCAACATGGCATAAGAACCCATTAGAAATTGATAAACAAGAAGTACAAGTGTTCTCAGACTTATGCAGGCAGACAAAAGAGAGGCAATGGATGCTAGATCATTTGCTGGATCATTTGGGATCTAGAGGGGCGACATATAGATGGGGTCACCCAATATCCCTGATAATTAAAAAAGGAGACCGCACTTTTAACCTAAAAATTCCAGGACAATTACCAGAATTATTTCAGTTTTTGGGGTCGGAGGCTTTTGAGGTGCCCAATTGGATAGACCCATCTTTAGCAGGGGAAAAAGGAATTTTTGAAAAAAGAGATCAGCAGAGGAAGGACGCATCCCGGCAAACAACTGGATTGAACCCCTTGAGCAGATGAAGATGGTTCCCCCTTTTTTTTTTTCTTTAACTTGCAATTTTAGACACTAAAATTGCACCAAGGGGGTTAATGAGTTATGTTGTGGAGTGGGGGGAGTGATTGTACACAAAAACACTATTCACAAAGTTTAGAAGGGAATGAATTATATGTGTGAAAGGGTGGGGGAGGGTAGGATGAGGGGAAGGTAATTGATAATTGTCTTTTTTTTTTTTGGTGTGCTTACAGATCTATTAGAAATAATATAATTGTTATGGGATATATGCTACAAGTAATTAAGTATTACATGGGATAATATATATATATATATATATATATATATATATATATATATATATATATATATATATATATATATATATATATATATATATTTTTTTTTTTTTTTTTCGTTTTATTTTTCTTCTTGCAATTTAAGACATGGGAATTATTATTACTTTTTTTTGCACTAAGGGGTTAATGAGTTATGTTGTGGAGTCGGGGGAGTGATTGTACACAAAAACACTATTCACAAAGTTTAGAAGGGAATGAATTATAGGTGTGAAGGTTTTGAGAGGGTGGGATGAGTGGAGGGGAAAGTAATTGTTAATTGTGTTTTTTTGTTTTGTGTGCTTACAGATCTATTAGAAATAAAATAATTGTTATGGGATATATGCTACAAGTAATTAAGTATTACATGGGGTAATATATATATATATATATATATATATATATATATATATAATAAACTTCAGGTGGGTTACCCTCTTCTCTTTAAACCTGTCTGATCAAAGCACCGTCAAGGTGGACTCCCAACCTTCCACCATTAATGGATAAAGAAAAGACGTGGATCGATGCTTGATGCAAAAAATGTCCTTTACTGGAAATTTTTCAATCATATAATACAGGCTCGTCAGGCTTTTCTGGCTGTGTGTGAAAAGCCAAACCACAGATCTTCTCTTATCCACACCCAGCCTACCTCACACATGTGTTAACTTAACTAATTACAAAGAGAAAACTACTAGCACATATTTAGATAATTAACCCCTATTCTATCAACCAAACAAGGTGAAAATATCTTATATTCCCCAATATACAAATTATTTACATACATTAATCCTCCTAATATATATATATATATATATCTCATCTTCCATCAATACGACGTTATGGAGCAAATAAACTCTCTCATATATTTAAATATAAATCTCATTCAGTAAGTATCATAAGTATAATGACATTCTTGATCGTGTCTCAGATCTCATCAAAGATTCCAGCTGATATTCTGTTATTTAACATTCCCAACGGGAGTTCATTCCAATCGATCTAAAGGAGTATAATATATACAAACCATGATTATGATCACTATATACCAAGTATCCAAGTCCTATACAAATAAGTATAAATCATAGTCCTTGTTCATACCATCAGGATGCAAGGACTGTAATTTATTGATCCACCAGACCTCACGTTTTTTCAGTTTTAAAATCCTATCCCCCCCTTTTATCGCGAGAAATTTCTTCTAGTACCATAAATCGTAAGTCAGTATCTCTGTCCCATCTCGGTAAAGTGACGTGACACAGGGAGACCTGACTGAGGATGTCGGATCGTGCTGCGATGCTGTGCAATGCGATCTTTTATTTTTTGGGTCGTCTCACCCACATAAAGCAGATTGCATGGGCACATGAGGATGTAGATCACATATGACGACTGACATATGTGAAAACCATTTACTGTTATCTTAGTCTTTGTTACAGGGTGGAAAAATTGATTGCCCTTAAGCATTAAGTTACATTGGATGCAGTTAAGACAAGGGTAGCAGCCCTTCCTTTTCTTACCGAGAAAAGTTGTTCTTTTCTCCTCCTGACTCTCAGGTTTAAATTCAGATCGCACCAAAAAATCGTGCAAAGTTTTATTGCGCCGATAAGCCTTCATAGGGGTTTGTTGAAATTCTTCTATCTGTGGGTATGATCGTCTCAATATTGCCCAATGTTTCCTTAGTACATTAAAGAGCTTATCACTGTAACTATTTAATTGAAAGACAAATGGGATCCTAGGTCTGTCAGGTTGATATTTTTTTTTTATATTGGCAACTACCAGCTGGCTTCAGAATTCTATTTAATTCCTGTCTGATCAAACCCTCCGGATAACCCCGCTCTTTAAATTTACAACACAATTCATCCAATCTTTGATCCCTTATTGCAGTGTCACTCACAATCCGCATTACTCTAAGTAGTTGGCTTCTAATGATAGAACCAAAAACATGGGGGGGGGGTGGTAACTGTCATATCTTAGTAACTGATTCCTATCCGTGGGCTTGGTGTATATATCCGTTTCAATCCGTCCCTGCTTCCTATATGCCCGTGTATCCAAAAAGGGAAGCAATATGTATTTTAAACTGGATATTCGGTGAAAAACTGTTAATAGTCTCATCAAAGGCCTTGAGTGATTCAATGTTGCCCCGCCATATAGCAAAAATGTCATCTATATAACGCCACCAGGTGGCGCAGTGCTTCCGAAAACTCTCAGTGATAAAAATGTTTCTCTGTTCAAAATCATGCATGAAAGAACATGCATATGGCGGGGCAACATTGGAACCCATAGCAACCCCCGTCAATTGCACATAGTACTGGTCCCTGAAAAGAAAATAATTATTATGATAGCACTTTCGCCTAGCAGTAAGAAGGGTCGCTGGTTCGAATCCCACCCACGACACTACCTGCCTGGAGTTTGCATGTTCTCCCTGTGCCTGCGTGGGTTTCCTCCGGGTACTCCGGTTTCCTCCCACACTCCAAAGACATGCTGGTAGGTTAATTGGATCCTGTCTAAATTGTCCCTAGTATGTATGAATGTGAGTTAGGGACCGTAGATTGTAAGCTCCTTGAGGGTAGGGACTGATGTGAATGTACAATGTATATGTAAAGCGCTGCGTAAATTGACAGCGCTATATAAGTACCTGAAATAAATAAATAAATAAATAAAATAAATTATGCAAAACCAGGTTGAACAATTTTTCAAAAAAAGAAATCTGGGCATCCGAGTACTCCTGACAGTCCTTGATTAGGTTGATCGCTGCTTTTACGCCGGATCCATGTGGAATTGATGTATATAAACTTGTTACATCCCAAGTGACAAGGATGAATTCCTCATGGATTTGTGGTAAGCCCCTAATTTTAGACAGAAAGTCACCAGAGTCCTTAATATAGGATGGGGTATTTCTCACTAACGGTGATAACACTCTGTCCAATAACTTGGCCGTAGGTACAAAAATCGAATCTCTCCCCGATACAATCGGGCGTCCTGGTGGAGAATGTTTGTCCTTCTGGATTTTAGGGAGTATGTATAGGACCGGGACACGGGTGTGTGCTGGTAACAAAAAATCATGAAGATCATGTGAGATTAACCCTTTCTTAAACGCTGGTTTTACAATACTTTCTAGAGTCTTTTTTATACTCCATGTGGGGTCTGAATGTAGGGGTTTATAAACTGTGTCATCATCCAACTGGCGCTTGATCTCATTCTCATTCTTTCATGGGGAGACAGATTATTAGGTACATGATCTTTAAAGTCCACTTGTTGTATCAGACGTTTTACATCTCGGGTAACTTCTTGTAGAAACATCTCAACCGGTACATAGGTAGTAGGGGGAACAGATTTAGACTTCACTATCAATCCTAAGGTTTTGTTATTCAACCTCCCTTCAATTGTTTCGTTCTGAACAAATGGTTTATGAAGAAAATGGACCTTCCATCTAATGTTATGAAATAGGCAATATAGATCTTGATCTAACTGAAATGGATCTAAATGACTTTTAGGACAATATGACAAACCACGGTTAAACAGTCCTACCTCTTCTGATGACAAGACCCGCCTGGAGGGGGGGACGAGAGTGCGGCCCCCTCCCCTCCTGAACCGTACCAGGCCACATGCCCTCAACATTGGGAGGGTGCTTTGGGGTAGCCCCCCAAAACACCTTGTCCCCATGTTGATGAGGACAAGGGCCTCATCCCCACAACCGTGGCCGGTGGTCGTGGGGGTCTGCGGGTGGGGGGCTTATCGGAATCTGGAAGCCCCCTTTAACAAGGGGACCCCCAGATCCTGGCCCCCCCCCTGTGTGAAATGGTAAGGGGGTACTTACCCCTACCATTTCACTAAAAAACTGTCAAAAATGTTAAAAATGACAAGAGACAGTTTTTGACAATTCCTTTATTTAAATGCTTCTTCTTTCTTCCTTCATCTTCTTCTTCTTCTGGTTCTTCTGGCTCTTTTGGTTCTTCCTCCGGCGTTCTCGTCCAGCATCTCCTCCGCGGCGTCTTCTATCTTCTTCTCCTCGGGCCGCTCCGCACCCATGGCATGAGGGGGGAGGCTCCCGCTCTTCTCTTCATCTTCTTCTCTTCTTCATCTTCTTCTTCATCTTCTTCTTCTTCTTCTTCTCTTCGTCCTTCTTCTCTTCTTCATTTCTTCTCTGGGCCGCTCCGCAGCCATGTTGGCATGGTGGGAGGCTCCCGCTGTGTGACGGCGTCTCTTCGTCTGACGGTTCTTAAATAACGGGGGGCGGGGAACACTTTTAAATGGTGTTCCGTGGCTTTCGAATTTGCTGCGAACACACAAATTGTTCGCTATTCGGCGAACAGGCGAACACCCGATGTTTGAGTCGAACCTACGTTCGACTCGAACATCGGACTCATCCCTACTGTATATGTTGTTTTGTTTGTTACTACCTCCTGACCCAGGTACTCTGTACAATTTGCCAGGTGTTGTCTCAACAATTGCTGGTTTTAATTAAAAGGATTGTAAAGTCGATTGGAAGTGTTTTAAGGCAAGAGCAGGCGGTTACGTAATAGGTGACCCCACCCCCCTCTGACACCACGGGGAAAACTATAGGGAAGTCCCAGTGAAGTCCCTGTGCGTCAGAGGGGGGCGGGGTCACTGGGTGGCCCAGCCCTCAGTTATATGAGAACTGTCAGAAGAACAGAAGCGGGATCCTCCCATAGATGCGAATCGTCCGGAGAACGAAGCGGTGAAGATGAAGCCGGAGGAAGATGCGGACAAGAAGACCGAAGGAAGAAGCAGAGGATCGGAGGAAGAAGAGGAAGAAGCAGAGGAAGAAGCGGGGGAAGAACAAGATGGAGGAAGAAAACTGAATGAAGACCAGAAGAAGATAGAAGAAGAAGCGGGGAAAGAAGAAGACTTTAATAAAGGGATTGTCAAAAACTGTCTCTTGTCTTTTTTAACATTTTTGACACTTTTTTTGTGAAATGGTAGGGGTACATTAGTACCCCATTACCATTTCACACAGGGGAGGCCAGGATCTGGGGGTCCCCTTGTTAAAGGGGGCTTCCAGATTCCGATAAGCTCCAGGCCCGCATACCCCCACAACCACCGGGCAAGGATTGTGGGGATGAGGCCCTTGCCCCTTCAACATGGGGACTGGTACGGTTCAGGAGGGGGGTGCTCTTTTCTACAGCCTGCCAGGTTGCGTGCTCAGATAAGGGTCTGGTATGGATTTTTAGAGGGGACCGCCACACCATTTTTTTTTCATTTTGGCGCGGGGTTCCCCTCAAAATCCATACCTGACAAGAAGGGCTGGTATGGAATTTGGGGGGGGGGGGCACGCATTTTTTTTTAAATTTTGGTTCGGGGTTCCCCTTAATATTCATACCAGACCCAATGGGCCTGGTAATGCACTGTGGGGGAATCCCAGGCTGTTTTTTTTCAATGACTTTTATGAGTGTTGCAGAGACCCGACAATTCATTATAGCAGCCAGCGCTACCGCTAGTACTTTTAAATTACTTTTTTTTCCTTTAGAAATGTCATTTTTCTCTCAGACTGTTGTAAACATGGGAAACATGCACCCCTTTACAGGCATACTATAGACACCCCCCAGGTACGAAATTTAAAGGAATATTTCACTTTTATTGTTTCATTTTAAGCATTATTAAAATCACTGCTCCCGAAAAAACAGCCGTTTTAAAACTTTTTTTTGCATTGATCCATGTCCCCTGGTGCAGGACCTGGGTCCCCAAACACTTTTTATGACAATAGCTTGCACATAAGCCTTTAAAATTAGCACTTTTGATTTCTCCCATAGACTTTTAAAGGGTGTTCCACGGTTTTCGAATTTGCCGCAAACACCCCAAATTGTTCGCTATTCGGCGAACGGGCGAACAGCCAATATTCAAGTTGAACTCATGTTCGTCCCGAACATAAAGCCCATCCCTACTGGAGAGTGCTAAATCTTGTGCAGCTCTGCACAGAAACCAATGATCTTGCCAAAACTTAACTGAACAAGCTAAAGTTAGAAGCTGATTGGCTACCATGCACCAGATTTTGCATTGTCCAGTTTTAGTAACTCTCCCCTATGTATATCAGAGTGAGTGGAAGTGAAAGTAGCATTCTTTTCATGTATTGTACATGAAATAGTCTGATTCCTGTGAGGTCCTGCCTTGCCCAACTTCTGGTTACACAACCTGTAAAACCAGAGTGCAGTATCAGCACAGAGGAGTTTGCAGAGACACTGCTGAGAGCAAACCGATCGTGTTCATGGGGTTAGAGGTAGGTACCAGGGTGGCATACCTCCCAACACTTTGAGATGGGAACGAGGGACACCTATTAGGAATAGTATGTAGGTAAGAAGGCTGTGTTTGTGGGAGGAGTCTGAGGGTACATATTCCTCCTCCCCTGTCAGGTCCAGTGTTGGCGTCGCCTGCAGGGCAGGACGTCATTTGCGGGTCGGCAGGGTGATTGCGTCACTTCCAGTTTTCGTTGTCGAGCGGCAGGTCGGCTTCTGGAGTCTTGTGGCGGTTCCCCTTCCGGTGCTTACACCGGGCAGCATGGGGGGCGTCCCCTCCCAGTACTCACGCCGGGCATCGTCGAGGGGGGCTGCCTGCCCGCTTATCTCAGTCCTCACGCTGAGATTCAGGGGGATGGGGGGCCGCCTGGTTTCTCACGCCTGCCCCATGGGGGGGAGCCACTCACCCACCAGCTCACCTCCCGGGAACTCACGTCGGGCATCATGGAGGGGGCGCCCGCACACCTCCCGGTTTCTCACGCTGGCTCCATGGGGGGGTGCTCACCCGCCTGCTCACCTCCCAGGACTCACGTGGGACATCATGGGGGGGTGCCCGCACGCCTCCCAGACATCCACCGCTGTAGTAAGCTCCAGTCCTGGTAGGTACGGGTAAAAGCGGGGGTGGCCATAACAGGGGGGGTTCAGTCCTTAGGTCCTGCTTAGCCCAGACTCCATGGATCCCGCGACACTCCTAGCAGTTAGCTGTCCCCACCTTGCCACACTGCGCTTAAACTGGCAAGGCTAATCTTTTCATGGATGTCAGCAGAAGCTGGTCAGCGCTGTAGCTTGGCTGCATGTGGTGTCAACTGATGGCTGCACAGCAGGAACACGAGCACTGGAAGTGTCACCAGCCACAGATATGCATTTATTACCTTTTTCTGCCACGGCTCTGAGCTTTCTTTAGGTCACGGGGGTGGGGAGGGGTGGATGCAGGCCATAGGTTACTGTGTACTGTGTGCACATGTGTACATTCCGACATCCCCTTCCATTCTGAGCTACGCACCATATATTCTGATCGGTATACTGTAGGCACATATATCTTCATCTGTCCGTTGTCGCCATCTCTGCAAGGCGTGAGGTCTGCTTGCCTGATGTTCAGGTAAAGGGGGGGGGCTGGTAGACAGCTTAGTTTCACTGTCAGTTATTTCTTACGATACATGGGATTTGTCATAGCAGCCTGTCTCAGTTTTCAGTCTCAACGTTTTCAGTCTTAGCGGCTTCAGTCGCAGCGTTTCAGTCACAGCATTTCTGTCATAGCATTTCTGCCCCAGCGTTTCTGTCTCAGCATTTCAGTCTCAGCGTTTCTGCCCCAGCATTTCTGCCCCAGTATTTTAGTCTCAGCGTGTCAGTTTCAGCGTGTCTGTCGTAGCGTTTGTCTTGGCGTTTCTGTCTCAGCGTTAAGTCATAGTGTTTCTGTCATAGCGTTTCCTGCCCCAGCGTTTTCTGTCATAGCGTTTCCTGCCCCAGCGTTTTCTGTCATAGCGTTTTTCTGTCATAACGTTTTCTGTCATAGTGTTTTCTGTCATAGTGTTTTCTGTCATAGCGTTTTCTGTCATAGCGTTTCTGCCTCAGCGTTCACTCTCAGCATTTCCGCCATAGCGTGCTCTGCCATAGCGTGTTGTGCCATAGCGTTTTCTGCCATTGCCTTCAGTCTCAGGATTTTCTGCCATAGCGTTTTCTGCTTTAGCGTTCTGCCATAGTGTTTCTGCCTTGCGTTCAGTCTCAGCATTTCTGTCACAGCGGGTTCTGTCACAGCAGCCATGTCACAGCGACCATTTCACTGCCGTTTCATCTGCATTTGTTTCCATGTCTCATCGTACCTTTCATTCATGTTTCTGTGTTTACCTGGGTTTAGTGGGCTAGTGCTCACATCGCAGGATCTGTCACATCTGCAGATCTATACGGGCAGAGGTTTTGTTTTTAATCATTATTGACCACAATCTTCTTGCCCGTATCACACATGTCATATGATTCATGTTTTTTGTTTCATTTCACTACACCTGTACGACTACCCACCATGGTCTGTGGGTACACTAGCCCTGAGTGTTCAGTTTAATTACCTGTCTCTGCGCTGCAGGTTACTCGGGCTCACTTGCATCATACACTGGGGGGGGGGGCATCAGGGTCATTCATGCGCTATGGTCTGGTCATTATTGCTCACATCCTTTCTCAGGTAGGCACAGAGGGGTGGTGTTCTCATGTCTGTTATCTGTTGTCAATTTTTTCTCTAGGTTGTGTGTCCTTGAGTTGGGCATGCTGCACGTTACAGTAGCAACTTCAAGTTCATCCCTTCAACCCCACGTTGGGGTTCAGAGCATGGTAGCACTTCGTCGACGAGAAGTTGGTCCATACTTCAGCACATAGCAGAGTTTGTTCTGTCCCAGCACTCCCATCTACCAGCGTGGAACATGTTCTAGGCTTTATTCTTTAATCACAGATTCATGTGGGCTATTATGCTCTCTACGATATGTTACATTGCCAGACAGGATGGAGGTGTTCAAAGCTCGCCCTGTCAGAGGCGGGGTGTTGGCGCACACCCAGCTTCTGCTCTTCCAACATTCCTGTGGGCAATTTAGCATCCACTTAGTCCACCGGTCTCACAAAGCCTTCTGGTTCAATAGTTCTGAGCCAAGGATTGTTCCTGGTCAGGGGCTGTGTGGGAATCTCCCATCCAGTCTTCAGACAGCCTCTACTGGAAGAATTTTTCAGGCCTGCACATGGGCCTCATCACCATCTTGTCGGAATCTTTCGTGTGTAGTATCTTGGTTCAGCAGCCAGTCACATTTTCTTTGCTGATCAAGTCTCTGGAGGCAGTAATTTCCTAGGGGGTTTGGTCTGGTTCTTCACCTTCGGTCTTTGGCTAGTTGGTCTGCCCACTGGGGTGTCCAAGGTAAGTTCCGATATTGGTTGTTACTTTGGCTGCTCTCTTTTCCTGCGGAAACTTTCATTGAAATGCTCGTCCGGGGATATCACGATTCAGCACTTGCTACAGTTGGGGGGGGGTATATTGGCTATCCGAGCTGATAGCACCATGCTTGAAGCTACTCTCATCAGACCTGCCATTGGGAGGGCAAGATAATGGTGCAGATGTCATTTCATCATTGGGGTTACCCTTGGGTTTAGCAGTTCTTGCTTCGGGAACCTTTTTCCGGCACTCCATTGGTTCGGAGGTATTTACAGGGGTTTTTTAATTAATTCAGTTGATTTCCTGTTGCATGGAGACCCTGGTTTCCGCCCAAGGATCTGCAGTCCCTCTCAGGGTGTGTGCTGAGCCAACGTCCTCTTGACAGGCCTCAAAGTGGTAGGTCCGGGCCATTATCATCTTTTCCTGGGTTCACTCTTGGCTCCAATCTCTTGTTTGCAAGGTTGCCTGGGGAACTGCTAAGGTACATCATACCATTCATTTTTGTCCTATCCCCAGCCTGGGATAGGACAACAAAGGGGGGCTTACAGTCATTTTGGGTATGCTGAATCATGCCACGAGACTTATTCCAAAGGAGGGTGTTTGGCCTCCTTCACCTGTTCAGGACTCCGACTTGGTGGTCAGGTCACTAGCAGAAGCACGACTCGACCATATCATGTGGGTCCAGTCTCTGTGTGTCTGGGATGGTTTCTCCATGTTTACCGATGCTTATTGCCATAGCGCATTGGCCTTTATCCGCCAAATCGAACACTTCAAATCCCTGCACTCCTGCCAGTTCATACATTTTTGCAGCTCACCCTCTCACTTCCCCATACCAAGTATAGGTAGGCCAGGGGTTTGTGGGCATTTCACAGAGCTACTTTCTGATGTCCGTTTTGAAGTATTTCGATCTTCTCGGCCATCATTTTGCAGGGGCTCCTTGGGCCAGCCCTTGCTCCCTTTCCCCCACGTATCTTCTCATCACAAGCAGTTCATTCTCATGTCTGGGTTGTCTTGGGCATCAGGCTCAATCCAATCTTTCACGGAACGTTAGTTGGGTTCTGGGCAGCTTCGCAGGTTCAATAGGGGGTTCCTTCTTATCACTAAGTCAAAAGACAGTGGTTTTCTCCTGTCATAGCGGACACTTACCGGATACATATACTGTTGCCATCTGGGCACACACTACTCTACTTGACGGATTGTTACCTACCCTTCTTTACCTAAATGTGTGTCTTTTTGCCCTCTTTTCAGGCATACTGACCAGCTAGGCCAAAGCACACCTCAGGCCTTGGTTGTTAGGGTTATCGCATTTCCTACTCTGACTACAAGTAAGAAGGCTGGCCGGAGGCCTGTGTTTGTGGGAGGAGTCTGAGGGTACATATTCCTCCTCCCCTGTCGGGTCCAATGTTGGCGTCGCATGCAGAGTTCCCACCCACCCATTTTCCCCAGCCTTCATACATACTGAAACACATCATTCATTTTTCATATTTCATACATTCAGGGTATTCCCTCTTTTCAGGCATACTGACCAGCTAGGTCAAGGCACACCTCAGGCCTTGGTTGTTAGGGTTATTGCATTTCCTACTTGAAGACTCTGACTACAAGCATAGGTGACTCCCCCTGCCACAGCCCTTCAAAGGGGAATTATACAAACAAAAAAGATTAGTTAAACCCCAACGTGCTTTTTTTTACCACTATTATTCCTTTATATTAGCTATTGTATATTTACAAATGCAGCAATTAAAAATTGGATGAAAGGTTAAGCACTGGGAAACACTTTTTTAAAAAGATATATGGATAATTTTATATACAACTACATAGATCATACCAAGATGAGGGACAAATGAGGAGGAAAGAGGGACAGAGGGACATTGTTCCAAATCAGGGACAGTCCCTCGAAATCAGAGACAGTTAGGAACTATGGGGTGACTGTTAGAAACCATGGGGCCCCATACAGCCTACTGTTGTCATATAGTAAAGGGATGAGTAGTGATAATTATTATAATTATTGTTGTTGAGTTTGCTAGCAAGTATGGAATGCAAAATTCCTCTATCCCAAAAGTGAATTATTCCCGCAGCAACTCGGTTCATCCAGAGAGATGCATTTATTGAATCCCAACCCCAGTTCAGATGACCAAATCCAGCACAGCAATTGTAAATATTAAAATGAACAGCAGCCTTCAGAGTTCCATTTGTTATTCAAGTCATAGCACACTACAATCCAGCAAGTAGCTTCCATACTTGCAATAATGTGCGTCATAATCTAGACCTGTGCTTTCATCGTGGAGATTAGAATGAATGTGTGAATGTGTGTTTAACAGCTAAAACCTTCCCCTGAAATACTAGTGTCTAAAACTGGAGCTGTTCCTGATTGGTTAACCAAACACATTTGATCTTAAAGTGATTGTAAAGTTTCTTTTTTTTGTTTTTTTTTTAGTTAAAAATAACAAACATGTTAAACTTACCGTATATACTCGAGTATAAGTCGAATTTTTCAGCACATTTTTTTGTGCTGAAAGTGCCCCCCTCGACTTATACTCGAGTCAAGCACTTTTCTGCAGCAAAAAATTTCATTTTCCAAACCGACTTTGGGGCCCCGTATCTCAGGGCCACTTGGTGCTAAGAACCCCAAATTTGGTTTGCAAACCCAGTGGAGTTGTTACTACAACATATCCAAAGCTGAAGTTCCTAGCACTAAGTGACCCCGAGATACGGGGCCCCACAATCGGTTCAGAAAATGTCATTTTCTGCTGCAGAAAAGTGCTTGACATTTTCTGAACCGAATTTGGGGCCCCATATCTCAGGGCCACTTGGTGCTAGGAACCCCAAATTTGGTGTGCAAACCCAGTGGAACTGGTACCACAACATATCCAAAGCTGGGGTTCCTAGCACCAAGTGGCCCTGAGATACGGGGCTCCAAAAATGGTTCGGAAAATGTCATTTTCTGCTGCAGAAAAGTGCTTGACATTTTCTGAACTGAATTTTGGGGCCCTGTATCTCAGGGCCACTTGGTGCTAGAAACTCCAGCTTTGGAAATTTTATGGTGCTATTTCCACTGTGTTTGCACACCAAATTTGGGGTTCTTAGTGGCCCCAAGATACAGGGCCCCAAATTCAGGCAACTGTGTCCATTTGCAGCAATGTCATTTCGGACCCTTTGGGTTCAGAGACCCCAAATTTTGGCTGCAGCTAGGGGGCATCTAGAAACCCTTAACTACCGAGTTTGAAGTTCAGGGGACCTATGGCTGCAAAGGGGCACAGTGATGCTGCAAATGGGCATTGTTGACCCTCTTTTCCACTTACAGTAGCTGTGCATTTCTCACCCTCGTCTTATACTCGGGTCAATAAGTTTTTCCCATTTTTTTTGTGGTAAATTAGGGCCTCGACTTATACTCGGAACGACTTATACTCGAGTATATACGGTACCTGCTCTGTGCAGTTGGTTTTGCACAGAGCAGCCCGGATCCTCCTCTTCTCAGGTCCCTTTTCTGTGCTCCTGGCTCTTCCCTACTATTGAGTGCCATCACAGCCAGCCGATGGCTATGGGGGCACCTAAGCCGAGCAGCTACTCTGTGTGTCCATGCAGACACGGAGCCGTGGCCTGGTCCCGTTGGCTGACTGGCTTTGATTGACAGCATCAGGAGGCAATGGTGCCACGTTGCTGTCTCAGCCGGGCAGCTGAGACAATTCTACAACATCACTGGATCTAGATGGACCTCAGTATTAGGGGGGACTGAGGGGGGGGGGCTGCACAGAGCAGGCTTTTTATCTTAAAGTGGTTGTAAATGAAAAATAAGAAAAAGAACCTGCAAGTCAAAGGCATATTGAGCTACTGTAGTATGCATCGCACACTAGCTCATTCTGAAATACTTACCTTAGATCAAAGCTGTTGCAGCGGTCCCCTGGAGTTATTTCCGGGTTCGCGGGCTCCGGCGCTGTGATTGGCCGGATCCATGATATTGTGGATATTGCGTTGACGCGTTTCGCCCCTCCTCCAGGGCGTCATCAAAGACATGGACTTTGATGACTTTGATGACGCCCTGGAGGAGGGGTGAAAAGCGTCGACGCAATATCCGGCTCACGTCTGCAACCAGTGACGCTGTTTCCTGTTGTCGGTGGAGCGCGCGCTAACATAGCGCGATCACGGACCAACTCTAAATGCCTGTTTGCAATCTTCATTTTGTGAGTAGCGCAATTATGTGCATTTGATCATTTACCCCACAGTATTACACCATATCTTATTTTGTTTTTTGGGTGGAATATGATGCCCGTGGCTCCCAAGGTTATATCCTAGTGACAGCAGCCCAAGCTTTACTCCATCCTCTTGTATCTACTGCAGCATTTCAGGTGACTGTATGCAAACCTTTGGATGAGGAGCTGGAAATCTGCCATTATTGCTTATTGGTTTTTCGTCTGAGGGAACGTTTATATGCATCCTGAACTTACTTCAATATTTATTCACATTGGTTTTTTATAATATGCTTATTCATATTGTTATATGTTGAGGTATATATATTTTTTTGATTGCTCATGGTCTCTGTTTCTAAACAGAAACACTACATTTCTTTAAATTTGTTTTTTTCATCACATATTATTTGTTTTTGCACAGAATGTGATTTGTATAGTCACATATACATATATAGTGATGTTGAACTTCCAGTGAGCAGTATGAGAGTGTGAGAGCGATAACACCAAATTTAACACAGCTGCTCCCCATTCACACCTTAGACATTGCAACACTAACGATACACATGACACCGGGGAGGGAAAATGGCTAACTGGGCCCAATTTGGACATTTTCACTTAGGGGTGTACTCACTTTTGTTGCCAGCGGTTTAGACATTAATGGCTGTGTGTTGAGTTAGTTTGAGGGGACAGCAAATTTACACTGTTATACAAGCTGTACACTCACTACTTTACATTGTAGCAAAGTGTCATTTCTTCAGTGTTGTTACATGAAAAGATAGAATAAAATATTTACAAAAATGTGAGGGGTGTACTCACTTTTGTGAGATACTGTAAATACTGTCCATAATCAGGGCACAGTTTCACTTTAAGAAGTAAACATACAAAGTTGTAGCTATGAGCAGCAATAGGAGGGGCTGAGAGGTTTCACCTAGTTGAGGAACTCATTTTGCTGCAACATTTCATACAGTGTGTAGAACGTTTACTTCTGGCCTAGGGGGTAGTTGGTGAAGCATCTTGGTCTACCTGACCTTGGCTTGGTATCAAAAGAGCCCCTAATTTTCCACTTCTTAAAAAGTGATTAAACAGTACTGACTGGCATATTCAAGGCTTTGGATATCTTTTTATATCCTTTTCCATCTTTGTAAAGTTTCATTACCTTGTTACACAGGTCTTTTGACTGTTCTTTTTTGCCTCCTCATGGTTCAGTTTCTAGCCTGCTTAGTGAGAGAGCTAACAAACTCGTTGACTATTTATACACAGACACTAGTTAGTATATAGTACATAGTAGGTGAGGTTGAAAAAAGACACAAGTCCATCAAGTCCAACCTATGTGTGTGATTATATGTCAGTATTACACTGTATATCCCTGTATGTTGCGGTGGTTCAGGTGCTTATCTAATAGTTTCTTGAAGCTATCGATGCTCCCCACTGAGACCACCGCCTGTGGAAGGGAATTCCACATCCTTGCCGCTCTTACAGTAAAGAACCCTCTACGTAGTTTAAGGTTAAACCTCTTTTCTCCTAATTTTAATGAGTGGCCACAAGTCTTGTTAAATTCTCTTCTGCAAAAAAGTTTTATTCCTATTGTGGGGTCACCAGTACGGTATTTGTATATTGAAATCATATCCCCTCTCAAGCGTCTCTTCTCCAGAGAGAATAAGTTCAGTGCTCGCAACCTTTCCTCATAACTAAGATCCTCCAGACCCTTTATTAGCTTTGTTGCCCTTCTTTGTACTCGCTCCATTTCCAGTACATCCTTCCTGGGGACTGGTGCCCAGAACTGGACAGCATACTCCAGGTGCGGCAGGGCCAGACTCTCGTAGAGCGAGAGAATTATCATTTTAGTTGTGATTTAAAAAGCCACAAATGTGGGAAATTAACCTTTAATTGCCATTTTAACCTGTGTGTGCCACCTTCTGTATCTGTACCAAGGCCAAACATTCCAGGGTATGTAAACTTTTTATCAGGGCGATTTTTTGGGGGTGATTTCTGTTGACATTATGATTTAAAAAGGATCCAAAAAACTATGATAATAAATGGCTTCATGTGATTGTTATCCCTAAAAAAAGACAGTTTTTTTGGTATGATCAGTCATATTTTCAATATTAATGCCAAAATGTCACAATTTCTGCCAGGGTATGCAAACTTTTGAGCATGATTGTATGTGATTGAACGAGACACGTGAATACCTCTAAAAAGGTTTTACTGAGCTACCCACTGATGGAAGTGAATGTGAAACTGTGAAAATAACATCAAAATTAATTTAACTACTTAAGGATCGCCCTATAGTAGATATACTGCTACAGGGTTGCCCTCCTATGCAGAATCACGTATATATATACATGATTCTGCACTTCCGTGTAGGGTGCACATGCGTCGCCGGCAGGCAGCTTCTGCTGTGATTACTCACAGCAGAAGCCGAACTGCAGGTGCCGGGCAATGAATGTCCACGGGCACCTGCTGATCGTCGGGCAGAGATACAGGATGAAGCTCTGCCTATGTAAACAAGACAGAGCTCCGTTCTGACAGGGGGGGAAGCAAGGCACAGAATAAAATTCATCACTTCCCTTAGAAAAGCAGCACACAGTACACACAAACACTGGCTATGCACACAGTTATCACTTTGATTGTCTTAGATGTTTAACCCCTTCCCAGCCAGTGTTATTAGTACAGTGCATATTTTTAGCACTGATCATTGTATTAGTGTCATTGGTTCCCTCAAAGTTTCAAAAGTGTCAGTGTCCAATTTTCCATCGCAAGATTACAGTCCCACTGTAAGCTGCTGAGCGCCGCCATTACTAGTATAAAAAAGAAAATTAAAAAAAATTCCAGTAAATATCCCATAGTTTGTAGACACTATAATTTTTGTGCAAACCAATCAATATACTATACGCTTATTGGGATTTTTTAAATCAAAAATAAGTAGCAGAATACATATTGGCTGAAATTTATGTATAAATTTTAGGTTTTTTTAAAAAAAATTTATTGCATATATTTTATAGCAGAAAGTAAAAACTATTGTTGTTTTTTTGTTTTTCAAAATTGTCATTCTTTTTTTGCTTATAGCGCAAAAAATTAAAACCGCAGTGGTGATCAAATACCACCAAAAGAAAGCTCTATTTGTGGGGAAAAAAAGAACATCAATTTTGTATGGGTACAGCATCGCACGACCACGCAATTGTAAGTTAAAGCGACACAGTGCCGTATCGCGAAAAATGGCCTGGTCATTAAGGGGGCAAATCCTTCCGGGGCTGAAGTGGTTAAGATAGACTAATGTGAAGATCACTAAAAATACACTATATTTCCTTTAAAACCAAATACTTGTTGCAGACTAATAATTACAGACTAACTGGTTGTTTATTTATTTACTTAATTATTTATTTATGCTTGTTTATTTTTAGATTCTGAAATAAAGAAATCATGGCTTCTGGCACAGATTCCGCAGAGACGATAAAACGTCTTAGATGGAAATTATTGGAAGTGTTTGAGGAGGACGCGGATGGTTTGTGTGATGAGTTGGGATCTCAAGGCCTCATAACCCCGGATGAGATGATTCAACTCCAACGTGAGGAAGATCCAAGAGTTAGAGTTGAAAAAATGATGAACATCATACTACAGAAAGAAGAAGACTGTCAGACATTCCTGTGTCATCTTGAGAAAATGATCCCCAAATTTCCAGCACTGAGAGACCTGTCCCAGCACTTTCCAGAAAGTAAGTCATCTCAGCTATAGGAATATTAGAGGCTGGGTATTATTTGTTTGTCTACTGAGCTTCTAAAAACAAGCAAGAGAAGCCTCCATCTAAGTTTAAACTGTTTTATTAAGAAGAAAAAAAAACAAAATAAATATATGCACTCACTGCATGATAGGTTAAGTCAGCATGTCTTCGATGTAGTGAATGAAGTCATCTGTGTAGCAACACATTCATGCAGAGATCGACAGACAAGTGGCTGTGCAGATATCGGCAGGCAAGCAGTTGGTGCAAGCAAGGGGGCATGGCTCAGCATTTCATGGCACAAGGTATGCCCCTTTGTCAAGCCAGAAAGGACTTTCTCACTGAAATGTGTAGCCATACCCCCTTACATAGTGACGTCATCATCACATACTCCCAGAGCTGAGCCGCTCCTAACTGAGTTGGATGTCTCCCGGAAGCTGCTGTTAAGCCAACTATAAAAGCTTGCATTTCACCTTGCAGCCTTGACATCGCTCCTTCTCCTCCAACCAGCAGTTTCCTGGCTGAACTCTGCATACACCAGCCACTTGCCTGACAATCCTCTGCACCTTTGAACAGCCGCTGGCCTATCAATCTCTCCATGACTGAGCCGCTCTACAGATTACTTCAGTTTCTACATTGGAGACATGCTGACTTAACCTATCATGCAGTGAGTGCATATATTTATATTGGGTTTGTCACGGAATGTCCCACACTCTGCTTGAGTGTTTCCGTCAGTATACCACTTCCTCCAAGTCTGGACTCAGATATCCGATATTCCAACCGCTCATAAGCACAAAACAAGACGACACTTGCTTCACTGCTAACATGGACTATTTTATTTAGAATCAAAATTACAAGACTTTATATGCCGTTGGAACCTCCTCTAACAATACAACTGTAACCTAATTAACATGAACTAGTTTACTAAATCATAACACAGGAGGAGACCCCAGATGGGTTGACTCCGAAGTTAGTCCATAGTTTCAGTCCTTTACTGCCTGTACCCACACAAAATCCCAAAGTGAAACTTTGTATTGTCATTTAGCTTTTCTTTCCCTTTTGAACTAATGCCCCGCACGCACGGTCGGATTTTCCCACGGGAAATGTTCGATGGGAGCTTGTTGTCGGAAATTCCGCCCGTTTGTAGGCTCCATCGGACATTTTCCGTCGGAATTTCTGACAAACAAAATTTGAGATCTCAATCTCAAATTTTCCGACAACAAAATCCGTTGTCGTAAATTCCAATTGTGTTGTACACAATTCTGATGCACAAAGTTCCACGCATGCTCTGAATCAAGCAGAAGAGCCGCATTGGCTATTGAACTTTATTTTTCTTGGTTCGTCGTACGTCTTGTATGTCACCGCGTTCTTGACGTTCGGAATTTCCGTCAAGATTTCTGTGACCGTGTGTATGCAAGACAAGTTTGAGCCAAAATCCATCGGAAAAAAAACATGGATTTTGTTGTCAAAATGTGCGATCGTGTGTACGCAGCATAAGAGGTAGCAATAATGTTGTAAATATATGGATGTTGAGTAACTAATAATTATTATTGCAATTATTATACCCCGTACACATGGTCGGATTTTCCGACGGAAAATGTGCGATCGGAGTGTGTTGTCGGAAAACCGTGTGTGGGCTCCATCTGACTTTTTCCATCATATTTTCCGACACACAAAGTTTGAGAGCAGGCTATAAAATTTTCCAACAACAAAATCCGATCGCGTCAATTCCAACCATGTGTGGACAATTCCGACGCACAAAATGCCACGCATGCTCAGAAGAAATTCCGAGCCGGAACAGCTCGGTCTGGTAAAATTAGCGTTCGGAATGGATAGAGCACTTTTGTCAGGCTGCAATGTTAAAAATAGTTTAATGCAGCGCACTCTCTTCTTCTTTATAATGCTAGAAGAATGAAGTAGTTTTGCTGCTCATATTCACACAGAGTTCTTACAAACGTATTTCTTTATTATTTATCGTGATCCCCTCAATATATTTGGATTTGTCACATCTGACAAAATTTTTTTTTGGTTATTTTGTTTTTGGTTTTGTTTTTTTTTTCAAGGCTGATTTTTATTTATTTTTTTGGGTTTGTATTTGTTTTAAGGCTGATGTTTTTTTTTATTTTTGTTTTACTCCAGAATATTTTTGTGTGTGTTTTGTGTGTCAAGTTACCACAACACCATTATTATCTTGTATTATTTAATCTCTAAGAGATTTTTTGGTGTTGGTGTCTCTTGTTAATTTCACATTGTATTTTTGAAATGTCCCTGCCTCCTCACAAAGGAAAACCTTGAAGGAAAACACACATAGGCAACGCTGGAGAAACAGCAGAAATTGGCGAAGCCTTGGACCCCCAGGGCAGGCATCAATTATTTTACTGCAAAATCGGTGGCCTGAGGAGTCCTTATCTAAGGGAGTGCAGTCTGGTCCAGACGTCCCAGAGATCCGGAAAGCAGCAGATGACATCTGTGTCCCCAGGCTGTGGTACTACAAGAGGCTGCATATTTTGCCAGACCAGACTGAATCCAGGGTCATCACTCTCTGGTCTTCCTTCCATGCTTCCTTCCCGGCTGTGGCTCTGGTGTTGGAGATGTGGCAGGAAGAGGAGTAGGACCTGGAGGAGGAGGAGGAGTACCTGGAGGAGGAGAAGGAGGAGTAGGACCTGGAGGAGGAGGAGGAGGAGGACCTGGAGGAGGAGGAGGAGGACCATGGGTGAGGTGACAAATGTGGGTTGCACATGTGAGTTGGCCCCTCAACCCCTTATTTAGAGCTTCCAAAATTAAGAACTAACACCGGAGTCGTTGGTCCTCCTCCACCTGCATCATTTTGCAGGCAGTTATGCCAGCAAAGTCCCCCCCCACACTGTGTGGTGTTCTGAGGGCCTCAGTAGCCTTCCAAAAGAGGCCTATTGCAGCCTTCTCTAGGTTACTCCTCTTCCTGCCACTTTCTCTTTCCAGGTGTAGGGGAGGGACCTGCAGATCAGGCAGCCTGCTAGGCCCGGCAACCTCCTGGCTGAGACTTCCCTGTGTATGAAAAAGGGACATGGTTTTAGTTTTTGCATCATCAATCACAATCCTAAATTAGTACTCCTAACTAACATCTATTTAACATCATTGATTGGACAACCAGCAATATTTAGAAGAATGCTATACCTGGCTCAATCTGGGCTCAGAAGCCTCAGCTGGGGGTGAAGGAAGTGTGGAAGGAAGAGTGGAGAGTGCTGGCCTGGGTTCAGTCTGGTCTGACAGAAAATGCAGCCTATCATAGTACCACAGCCTGGGGACATAAATGTCATCGGCAGCTCCTGATCTCTGGGAATCCTGGACCTTCTTGTGCTCCCTTAGATAAGTGCTCCTCAGGCCACCAATTAGGATCTTCAAATAGGTGATGTCTGCCGTGGGGATCACCGACTTCACAAATTGCAGCAATTTATCCAGCGCCGCCTTCCTCTTTGTTTGGTTCTTATAATCAGGGTGTTTTACCTGCCAAAGACAGGGCAGCTCCCTGAACATATCTATGAAGATTGGCATAAAGTCATGATCCTTCAAGATATCCATTTTCAATGCAAGACACAACACAAGACAACGCCTAATGTCAGCCTAATAGCTTCTAAACTTGTGCAAATACAGGCCTCAATCTAGAAGCAGTATAGGCCCAATGTTAAATCTTACCTTCGCTATCACGATCGGCGCCTCCGTTACTCCTTCCTCCGCTCACAGATCATACGTACTACGCACGCGTGTTACGCTTTATAGACACTGCGCATGCGTGAACCTTCGCCCGCCCCTGACGTTCTTTCTAGTCTATTCCCCGCCCCTTCTCGTTCGGCGCAGTGGGGGAGAGCACATGGCGGAGACACAGCAGGTGTCAGATAATTACACCATCAAGGAGGAGGAAAGCCCGGAGCCTGAAACGTCCCGATCCAGAAGGAGATGATTTAAGGCATCGAATATGTCCTTTAGGGAGATGTTGGAGATGGTCGACATCCTGAAGAAGGCCGACTATAATGGGAGGGAATGGACCTTACCCCAACCCCAATGTCAGAAAGGCCAAGATCATGGCGAAAGTGGTCAAAAGTCTGCACCAGAATTTCGGGGTACGACGATCGAAAGATCAGCTCAGGAAGCGGTGGTCGGACCTCAAATTAAGGGAGCACGAGCAGTACAGAAGGATCCGGAGAGTGCTGCGAAAAAGTAAGTAGTTGTCCTGTGTTCCTATTCTTTTTGTTTATTACGTTCGTTCTGCTCCATGTGCTTTTCTTAACTGTTGTCTAGTTTAAAATGGCAACTTTCATGTTCATGGACACATTATTTGTTCGTATGAAACATTGTTCGTTCGGCCTAGAAAACACCATTTTTTTGGCCATATGCATTTGAATAGATTTTTTATGGCCTACTTCTCTTAAAATAATTTGGTTGTGTAGATGGGTTTGTGACTAGAATGAAATGCAAACTAGATTCTGGGTAAGGAGAGGACACTTAGCAGCAGTTTTCACATCTGGACGCTGGAGCACTAGTGTGGGACACAAGAACACCCTTTTTATTAGGGGGTCCCACACAGGTGCTCCAGAGTATACTATAGGGGGGTCTCCATCTGTGAAGCTTGTACAAAACAGGTAAGTATTCAAGCGCGACAAAGGCAAAAAAAATTCTTAATCTTGGAACTCTGCCAAAATAGACAATTGTACCCCACTTCCAAGCAATGTTTCATATTACTATTTCTGCCATCAAATATCTGTGTGCTAAGTATACCTATTTTTTTTACATAGGGGATAAAAGACTCGGAGGACACCCCTCATCCGAGGAGACAACAGACCCCCCCACCTCATGAGGAAGTGGAGACCCACCAAAGACAGCAGGAGGAGGAGGAGGAAGGAGATGTGGTGGAAATTGTCACCACAACAGGTGAGTGTCTGCGACCACAGGCTCAGGTAAGAGATGGATGCCGGCATATTTATAATACATGGTGTGTTTTTGTTTCTATCTTTTTAGGTGATCGTGATGTTGTGGATCCAGGGCATTTCACCTCTGAAAGTGCACAGATCCTGATCGGGGAGATCATGGGGTGTAATAGGGACTTGGAAAACATCCTGAAAAACATCAATGATGTTCAAAAAAAAATGAAGAACATCATTGATGTTTTAGGGAGAGTTTAAAACAAATCCAAATCCCTTTGTTTTTTGTGAGCTAAAAATTGATACCATTTTTTGACATATTTGCGAAAAGCCAAATTTTGAAGATGCACACAGTGTGTCAACATGTGCTATCTGCCATCACGGGAGATCAATGGACGCGTTTTGGGGGTGCAACCCCTTCCTCAATAATAAAGTAGCTGTGAGGAAGGGGTTGCACCCCCAAAACACGTCCCTTGATCCCCCATGATGGCAGGTAGCACATGTCGACATTCGGCAATTTGTGTGCATCTTCAAAATTTGGCTTTTCCAGGGGTGACTTCACCCCATCTGAACGCAATATCAAACACAGTTTGTAAATACTCATGTCTGATATTGCCTTCAAGTTCTACCAAATGTGAACTTTGTAAGTTCAAGATTTGTGTCTTTCTTGTTGGTTTTAAACATGCCTGTTTTATCTTAAATGGACATTTCTACTTTTTCTACTGTGACCCCAAAAATTGTTATACAACAAACATGTTGGTTTGTTTTAAAAACCTTTTCTAAATGCACATGTGATTGTGCTGGTATTAAAAAGATTGTTAATCAAGAATGTGTGGATTATTGTTTCAACACTACAAAACTTTTGTTGTGCTCTAATTGGTGTTTTCAGTGACAATGGGGGTTATTTCCTAAGGGAAAATCCACTTTGCACTACAAGTGCAGTTTCAACTGCACTTGTAGTGCAAAGTGTCCTTGCCTTCAGTAAATAACACACAACAGTGCTTTGTAATGTTACACAATCACGCCATTTTCAGGACCACATTTCTGTCAGGGTCAGCTAAAAGAAACACAAGCAGTAAATGTCACCAAAGATTTTAGTAGTTATTTTTTTTTATTATTTGAAAAAGGTTTCAGACATTGTCTGGCATATTGATAGCCCCCCTACCCGCAAAGGTTTCAAGGTATCTTAGACGGACATCACAGGCACTCAGGGGGGGCAAGCCAGGACGGCCACTTTCAAGCGCCGTCAGGGTTGGTTCATTTAGAATTCAGGCCTCAGGCCCAACTGAGCCAGCATAGTTGGCAGAATGTTGCCGTAAAAAGTTGTGTAGAACACAGCACGCCAGGATGATATGATTCAGTTTGTACTCCGCCATGTGTATGGGTGTAAGAAATAGGCGGAACTTAAAAACCCTCTGGTCCGGGGTGAGGGTATTCATCGGGAATGGCCACATAAGATGGTCCCCCAGCGCAAATGCTTCATCTGCGACTAAGACGAATGGGAGTCCATTTACATTGTCTTCTGGAGGTGGCAAGTCCAAGCTGCCATTCTGGAGATGCCTGTAGAACTCCGTCTGGGTGATGACTCCACCATCCGACATCCGGCCATTCTTCCCCACGTCCACACACAAGAACTCGTAAGTAGCCGACACCACCGCCAACACCACAATACTATTGAACCCCTAATAGTTGAAATAGTATGACCCCGAGTTGGGTGGTGGGACGATGTGGACATGTTTCCCATCAATTGGGATATGATAAGTGGAGGTGGTGCTGCGCTAATCCTCATAAACCCCACGGTGCCTAGATAGCAATGAGCAGTCACTTGCTCCAGTAGTGAAAGCACTAACTTCAATGTCTAATGAATAATATGGCCGAGCGGTGACATAAATCACCTAAAGTGCTGGATAGAAAAAGTAATCAGCATGAGTGAGCGTGTATAAACTTAATGCTGTGTAGATAAATAATGGTAATCGACCTAAAACCATAAATATATATGTGACATATAAAAACTGCTGAGGCCAAAACGAAAATTCTCAAAAAACCAACACATATTATAAATAACAAACAAAGTTACACTAGATGTCCATGGAGATCTGCAATAACTGCAATAAAGTGTACAATGCCTTCTACAGGTGCTGACAAATAAATACAGTAATAATAAAGTAATTTGTACAATAAAATGGCCAATGCGTACAGTGAGTGCTCACACTTAAATATAACATAAAATAGTTTGTGCAGCAGCAGAAAACATTTACAAAAGTGACAAGTGCAATATAAACCAATTCCAATAATAGTCCAAACGTGCCACACAGTAAAAAAAAGGTTAAACAATAATTATAACCAAAGGAATAAATCAGCGTGCAAAGTTACAGTGAATGTCCATGGGGATCCATAATATATGCAATAAAGTGTCCAATGCCAACACTAAATCCTTAATGTTAAAATGCAGCAATATTCAAGATGCATAAAGAGTTGATGTTAAAATGCAGCAATATTCAAGATGCATAAAGAGAAATGACTTGTGCAACACTAAGTATTTCACAGTTCAGAAGGTGACTTGTGCAGTGTTTAGCAGCTCCAGTAGTTCTTAAGACATGCCAAACAGTGGAAAGAGACGAGCAGTGATTAGATCATTTCTTGCATTTAGATAGCATAGATAGAGATGTGGGGTGTATACAGGTGCTCTTCGAGCAGATAATCCTCCAATGGAGGGTAATGGCCCCTTACCTCATTAACCTGAGGTTACAGCATAGAACAAAACAGGCGCTGCTGGTATCTCCTGTGGGGATGGGTCCTGCGCTCAGGGCTGTCTTTCAGTTTACCTCCAATCCTCCCGGAGTATGGTAACCAAAGGGAGACAAGGATGCCATATAGTGTAGTATTTTTAAGTAAAACCGAGCTTTATTAATAACAAAAATCAGGTACTCACACAGTTAAAAAGCAGAGGATGCAGTGTATCCAAACGAGCGATACACTGCTGACAGTGGAAGGTGTGCCTATCCCTATACACCCCACATCTCTATCTATGCTATCTAAATGCAAGAAATGATCTAATCACTGCTCGTCTCTTTCCACTGTTTGCCATGTCTTAAGAACTATTGGAGCTGCTAAACACTGCACAAGTCACCTTCTGAACTGTGAAATACTTAGTGTTGCACAAGTCATTTCTCTTTATGCATCTTGAATATTGCTGCATTTTAACATTAAGGATTTAGTGTTGGCATTGGACACTTTATTGCATATATTATGGATCCCCATGGACATTCACTGTAACTTTGCACGCTGATTTATTCCTTTGGTTATAATTATTGTTTAACCCTTTTTTCACTGTGTGGCACGTTTGGACTATTATTGGAATTGGTTTATATTGCACTTGTCACTTTTGTAAATGTTTTCTGCTGCTGCACAAACTATTTTATGTTATATTTAAGTGTGAGCACTCACTGTACGCATTGGCCATTTTATTGTACAAATTACTTTATTATTACTGTATTTATTTGTCAGCACCCGTTGAAGGCATTGTACACTTTATTGCAGTTATTGCAGATCTCCATGGACATCTAGTGTAACTTTGTTTGTTATTTATAATATGTGTTGGTTTTTTGAAAATTTTCGTTTTGGCCTCAGCAGTTTTTATATGTCACATATATACTTATGGTTTTAGGTCGATTACCATTATTTATCTACACAGCATTAAGTTTATACACGCTCACTCACGCTGATTGCTTTTTCTATCCAGCACTTTAGGTGATTTATGTCACCGCTCGGCCATATTATTCATTAGACATTGAAGTTAGTGCTTTCACTACTGGAGCAAGTGACTGCTCATTGCTATCTAGGCACCGTGGGGTTTATGAGGATTAGCGCAGCACCACCTCCACTTATCATATCCCATCTGTCGCTAGGGTCAGGTTGGACCCTATTCGGTGCAAGCTGCTTTTCCTTTTGTCCTTCAATTTTTGTGTTACATGGTAGCGCAGGAATAAAATATATTTGCTAATGTTTCCCATCAATTGCCCCTCCGCAGTTAGGAAAGTCCCATTGCTGGGCAAAGTGGGAGGCCACAGTCTGCTATTCCTGTGGCGTGGAAGGAAACTGTGGAGTCAAACAACAACAAAAAATTAGTCATTTTGCACATAAACAGGGAAAGCAGATTAGACACAAACATTCTTGGCCAACATCCAGATAACATTTATTTGAGGGAGTTTTTAAAGACCAAAGTATTAGGTCCACCTATCAGATCCCCCCCACCTCTCATGGGCCATTTCTAACATTTTAGGGGGGGAGCTCTTGGACAGGTAACACTCTCCACTTCATTGAGAGATGAATGCCTAAATAATATGGATTACTTTGGCCAGCCCCTCCTAACTTACACTATTGGCAGCCCACTGGATAGGTAAGAAGTGTCATAATACAAAGATAGAAATACACATTGTACACATTTGAGCACATTTGGACATTCTGCTATTACCTATCAAGATAATAATAGAATACAAAAACTTTAAACAGTACCATTTGAAAATATACAGGCAGGCGCTTGCACTACATGCTTTGGGGAATTCATCCATAAATCTGACCACAAAAGAGATGGGTATAATGTGTATGGGTTTGGCAAAGTCAGCAGATAGATGATTGAGGATAGATAGAGAATAAAAAAAGCCTCTGGCACTCTGCATGAATTTTAAGCACCAATCAAATTTAAAAACATTTTTGGGGGTATTTAGGGTAGAGCACTACTATGGAGCTGATAAAATACATTGTTAAGTGACTACATGAGGTGAATATAGGGCCAGGAGACCATGCTGGGGAAGTAAGTGAAGGCAAATATGTATGAAGGACAAAAAAATTATTACATAAAAATCCAGCATGCATGAGAACAAAGGGGACATTCACAGCATATTACAATCATGGTAATTAGGGAATGAGGAAAGAAATACAATATATTATCAAACATTCAATACAATAAAATGTGATATTAAAGGATAAAAATCTTACCTTCATATACTCCTTCTGCAGGACCTGGATGATGGCAGAACAGGTCTCTGGGATAATGATACCCAGAGCCTGGGGGGAGATGCCTGTCGAGAACTTCAAGTACTGCAGACTTCTCCCTGTCGCCAAGTACCGCAGGGTGGTGACGAGCCTCTGCTCCGGAGTGATGGCTTGCCTCATGCAGGTATCCTGCCTGCTAATATAAGGGGTCAGCAAAGCCAACAAACGGTGAAATACGGGGTCTGTCATCCTGAGAAAGTTCCTGAAATCATCAGGATTATTCTCATGGATCTCACGGAGCAAAGGCATATGACAGAACTGGTCACGCTGAAGCAACCAATTCTTGGTCCATGAACTCCTCCCCACCCTGTTCATGGACTGGACTTGTGTCAAGATCAGGACCCCAACACCAAGCCCCCGCACAGCACGAACTCTACGAGGAGTACGTATACGCAACATGGCTAAAAAACGGTTGGCTGCTCAGAACGAAGTAACAGAACGCACTGAAGAACAGCAAGGCCTGTGAATAGCGACCTGAAAAACAGTAACAAACGAACAAGAACATAATGACAAGAGTCACGCGTAACTCGCTGCACACACTGAAGAGCAGATACAAACCCACAAGCACAAACTGAACAGCAGAAAACGATCTGAAAACCACAAGTCTGAAAAAGTGCGAATCGTCTCTCAAGAAACTTTTACTAACACGAGATTAGCAAAAGGAGCCCAAAGGGTGCCGCGCTTGGTTCTGAACTGGCTTTTTCTACTCTTGTCGTACTGTTACGGAAATATTTATACCTCACTTAAACGATTAACGATACAAATATAATTGATTAAACCTTTGTCTATATAAAAATAAAAACGAGTGATAACAGGGAAAAAAGATAAAAATTACATTTATTTACACAGAAAAAGAAGGTTAGAATGATTAGAATTTATCATATATCTCTATAGTGTTGGCTCTAGGCTGCAAAGTTAATTCAAAGTTAATTCAGGCATAAACTCATAAATGTTTTCAATGGACATATACAAGATATACAAAGTCATAAGATAAATCCTAGGATTAAAAAAGGTTAGAAAAAAAGATAGATATAGATACTTCACACAGACAGCATATCCCTCAGATGTTCTCGGGCTGGACTTCCTGTAACCATTTAGCCCACTTCCTTTTATATGCATTCTCCACCAATCAGAAGATGCCACAAATGAAAGAGATGTCTCAAAATTCATGCTCGGACATTGCTGTTACAGTGCGACCCCCTCGGTGCCTACCAGTCTATGAATTAATGAACAATCTCCTTTGATCTCCCAGCCCAAACAGTCCCGACCGTAGTATGTTAATGGCCCCTGGTGAGTTGATTACCACCTAGGGGACCTTTCCTGATTCCCATCAGTGTATTGGAAGCATGTTAATGGCCCCCTGAAGAATGAATGCCTTAAGGTCTGCCAATACCCTTTGATGTAATCAAGGTAACTACATTTCTTAAGGTGAGCTTTGTTCTATCATGATATTAAGAAACATATTCCCATACATAAAATATATATATACCCACACATAGATACCCACATATACACGTAGATATATATACATATGTGTATATATATATATATATATATATATATATATATATATATATATATATACATATACATACATATACACATACACACACATATACACACATATACATCCTATGGGGCAAGGCAGTTTAAATTGGAGTCCTTGCAATGGTCCACTTGAATCTCATTGATATAAATATGATATCCAATATCTCCATCACATTTCCCCCTGAAGTTCATTCTTGAACTTATGTCCTCCTTCAATGATCTTGCACCCACCCACAACAGCCCAGAAGCCCCGACCCTTCCCCACCACCACTGCGGCCTCCTCTTCCTTTCTTGAACACGCCGGAACTCCTCAAAGTAGGCTTAAGATAGCAAAGAAATCCTGGTCCTTCGGAGACTTCACATCCAAACCATGAGTGTCTGTATTGCAATGTTTAATCACTCCTCTGCCTTGGAGGAGCGGAACTCCAACATTGATGGTGGGATCCTGGCATATCTAGTCCTGTATCTTTGTAAGACCATGTAATGGTTGCATCGATTGGATCGGACCGCGAGACAGCACTTTTCAGCATGGTGAAGGAAAGTCCAGGAAAGTCTTATTCGTGACACATTTATCTCAAGAAATAACTTGGTGGTCGCTGCTTCTTCAGGTGGGGTCGGGCGGGTCTCCAGACAGTCGTACATGAATACAGAAAGAGAGAGGAGAACGTTAGTGTACAGAGAAATGCTGGACAGGAACAGAGTGTTGGCCATTAAGACTAAATACTCATAAAGGGTGTAATGTGGACGAGTAGAGTGGGTTCCCACAGGGTACAGAGTCTGAGCAACAGCCAGTATCATCCATGGCCCTTGATGGTAGGGATAGACAATACTGTCTGTTATTGCCAGGTCCCTGGGTTCACCACACCTGCTCACGGGGCTCAGGTTAAAGTAGTAGGTAGACTAGGGGAGGTGAAATTACATTAAGACATAAAACTGGATGTCCAGGGATACTTTAGTTAAAATATGGTACTTGTGGGCAGGCAAAGTCTTTTTTTAAAGAAAAATGATATGACTGATGTCTTAGTTACATTATCTTGAGAAGATAAATGATAGAAACCAAATGAAAAACTTAGAGAGCATAATATTAAATAAGAAAAAGGAATAGAAGAGAGGTGAGTAATGAAAATGAACAGGAAAAATAGTGGGAATAGTAATGAAAAAAAGAACAAAAAACGGAAAAAACTACAGATTGAACGCTGCTCCAACCAAGACTGTTAAAGAGCCTTGAATCTGTATATAAAAAAAATGAATACATTGGTTAAAAAAAAACATAATAAAAAAATAAAACAAAAAAAATAAAAAAAATGTTTTTCTAAAAAAAAAAAACTCCTCTCCCATTAACAGTATTTTTGCAGGTCAGGTACACAGATATTAACAACAAAAGGGAGGGGAAAAAAAATAAAAAATAAAAATAATAAAAAAAAATGATTGAAACTTTTGGAATTTAGGTAAACCTGACTGCACTTTATTACTAAAAATTGAAGAGGCTTATCCCTGGAACAAGAAAATATAGTTCTAGGGTCCTCTCTTAAATGCGCAACTTCTTTGTACTGGTCTGGATTGGATATGGCTTCCTCAGAGATTTGTTTCTGAGTTAGTGGCCTTTCTGTTGCTTGAGAGATGATACCTTGTTGAGGTGCACATTCTCATAGCTTTGGCATTCATTCTCCTGATAGTAACGCACATTATTACCTGCATCAGGAAAAGCAATAAGGCTGCACAGGTTAGGACAACAACAGGGTGGAGCAAAATGTTTAGGAAAGCTGTAGCGTTCGGACTATACCCAAATAAACTTTCCCACCAGGAAATCTTAGCATCTGCGTCTAAAGCGTGGGATACTTGGATCAGTCTATTTTGATCATGGGTGAGTCGTATGGTGGCTTGTTTTTCAGCATCTCCTAGTACATTTAATATTTCATCCTGTTGTCCGAAATCCATCAGCCAAGCTTTTAACTCAGCCCCAAATCCCAGAGGAAGTTTCTGTAGGTGTAAGGGGATGTCAGGTTTGCTATAAAACCTTTCTTCAGGGGTGATTGGGGTACAACCCGGTGTTCCTGCTATATCCATGCCACGGGCCAGAGGAGGTGTACTATAGACTCCCCGAGGTAGTGTACCCTGCTGAGTACCATTTAACCTGATGCTGAAAACAGTGCATCATTAGACATGAGATACTAGCACCAGTACCCTGGTCTCCAGTCTCAAGTAGTTTTAACTTTGTTTAGGATCAGCTGGGACACTACCCCGGCATCCAGTAGACATGACCCCCCCCCCCCCTGTGCCAGCATTATTGCCTTTTCCCATAGCACAACCCTTACCTTCCTTTAGCACTCATCAGTACCAGTCATCTGAGGGTGTCCATACTCAAACCATCAGAACAAGATGGACTCCAGGGTGTAATCCAGTAGAGTCTGATAGGATAGTACCCAGATTGACCGTGATATCTGCACAATGTTCCATCCCTGCCATTAGGGAAGAGAACAGTGCAAGTAAGATTTTTGATGATCCTGGAACTGAGTCATCCACCAATCTATTACAACTCATAGGCAACCTGGATACTACCCCCCCCCCTGTTTGTCCTTGCAAAGTGATGCTGGACAGAGCAAGTTGGCTTTCCTAACCCCTTCCCTGATATGTAGCACAAGACCCCCCCAATGTGATCCTGAATAGCTCCAGCTCCATAGTGTTTTAAGGTACCCAGTGCCCCACCTCCAGCTCCAAAGACAGTCTCCATTAAGCTTCTCTTTCCTAAGGATGGGAAATAGTCAGAATACCCGGATTAAAAACCACCTGCCACCAGGTACACTTGTCTCTTCATAGAGGTTGCACACCTTATGGGACACTGGTCTTCCTGTCATGCAGGACACAGACCACTAGTTAAGGTACGCAAGGAGTCTAGGACAGGAAGGACACCTATGGGTATCCACTGAGGAGAATACAGCATGCCCACACAACTCCATCCCTGTGCCTGGATTTCAGAGACCATGCCCAGGGTATACAATGCACCTCTACCTATGGTTAGGTTCAAAGAACCCTCTAGTTCCCTGACTAACGTTACATCGGTATTCCTTAGGACACAGAAACAAACTCGTCTATGTCCCAAATAATACCCAGGTGCTTCCTTCCCAGCAATGACCTCTCCATCCAGAACACCAGAGTGCAATATACACACTCTTCCTGCATAACTCTTCTCCAGGCACTCCCAAAACTATACACTATCAACTTGTATGCCATCAGGCAGGCCCTCATACTACACATCTGAAGGTAAATCTGAAGGAAATTGGAAAACAAAAATTGCATAATGTATATCCAACTCGAGGAACTTCTGCTACCAAACACAACTGGCCAAAGGGCAAAGAAATATCCCTTGCAGCACTGAGGCGCCGGGATCACTGAACAGCAGTGGGTACACAAGCCGACCCTTTAAAGCCAGGAAACCCAATTATCGAATCTGAGAAAAAACCAACTTAACCAATAAACTTTAGTAATAAATATTCCATTTTCCTCCTAGAAACAAAATAATCCAATGGTTATATACCTGTAACAAGACATTAGCATATGGAACACAAATATACATTACATTACATTACATAAACAGTGCACTTTTTTTTTAAGATACCAAAAAATTGTTGAGCTCAACTTATCATTAATATGTATTACTTAATACACATTAATACCACGTGGATTTTTTGTTTTATGGTGTACCAATAATTCCAAAAAAAAATGTATTCACCATGGTTGAAAAAAATTAGCAATCCGTAAAAAACCTTTTAGCAGTACCATTTGTCAACAGATCATAATACCTCACCACAAAGAACCTCTCCAGTATTGTTTTCCTGAAAAACAAACCCATTTTAGTACATGTATCTTTCAATTCACTAGTACAGATAATTATCTTGGCTCAGGTCATTTGCATGTCAATACAGTTCGCTGCACCTTTTCACAGACCTGGTGAGAAAGAAGGGTGGTCATTTGGGTGGGCTGTCAGCAGCTGAGAACAAACGTTACACAACACGACATATATTGCATATTCCACACACACACACACAAATGGCTAGGTTATAGATGAACTCTAGACATCACACATATTAGCATGTTTTCTATAATACCCAGTACTTCTTCTTAAACCCATAACATCTGTTTGGTAAGGTTGAAATTCTTTCAGAGATCCATCCCATTTCATTAGCCCCTTCTCAGGAGTTTGGAATGGGACCCCTGACCCAGGTGGTCCATACTTCCTACCTCTAGGCCATGTGGCGAAGCGTGCAGAGTACACTTCAAAATCACGTCTTGTGGTCCTATATGGATTATGCTTACCGACTTTTTGACTGGAACTGGATAGACATAATCTCGCGATGTGACCCAGTAATCCGCATAAGTGGCATTTTATCTTATTTAAAGTGGTACAACATCTCTTAACAAAGGGCTTTGTTTTAGATGACTGTGGGATGGACTTTTCTGCACTCGTAGCTTTTACCTGCAGCTTACAAAATATAGGGGCAATTTTTAAAGAGCTCTTACCTTCCTGGGATTTATTCTTGTTGATACATACCTTAGGTGTGGAGGACGTCCCCCTGAATTCAGACCTACCCAAATCAGTTACCTTGTTATCTTCTCTATCTGAAAACTGATCCAACGGCTCCTGGCCGCTGACAGATAATGGTTTCGCCCCACCTTCTGCATCCTTCAGTCTCTTTCCCAACTGATGAACGTCCTCCTGTAATCTTATGTTTTCTAGTACTAATTGCTGATGGGTAGCCTCAGAATTTAACATAGAAGCTTCTAAAGTACGGATGGTACCTTTGGTTATTTCTAGCGCTTCTTTCAGGGATGTAATTTGCACTTTCAAATGTTCATACTGATTAGCTAACCACCTGGCCACAAAGATTTGCTGCGTTTTTCCCGTGCGCTTACTACAGCTTCTTTCAGTGAAATTTAATTCCACATCCTCTCCCATCAGCGGGACAGAAAGTGTCCCTTCTGACTGGAAACTTTCCTCCCTTAATGCCAGCATGGCCATTTCCTCTCCATGTTGTGGTGGCCTACTCTGTCTTGGAGCTGTACCCTCCTTCATGAAGTGTCCGGGTCTGTGGCAGTTGAAGCAAACTGGTTTCCCTTTTGGTGTTTGGCCGAGATCTGCACTGTTCAACTGATCAGTGACAATGCAGATCCTTTGAGGTTTCTGTGATTCCCAATCTGCTATATTGCTTTCAATCGCAGTTGCAAGTGACAACAAAGAGGAGAGGGGCTTATCTCTCCAGTCTGGATTTGCAGTCATCAATTTTTCTCTGATGTTTCCTCTCAACCCGGTCATGAAGCTATGTATCAATACGGGTGATAGGGCACTGCTAGTAATGTCCTCACCAGCTGATTCCACGGCTTGTTTAAAGTGATTGTAGTATGTCATACAATCTTCCTTTGGACCTTGGATCACTCCTGTCACCTTGGTCCAAGACTGGGGAGGGTAGACTGTTTTAATCAACTGTGCTAATTGTTTAGTGAGTATATCTCCTTGATGGCTGGAGTCCACATACAGGGTCCGTGGAATATTGGTTTTACTAAGGATTTCATCCAAGTCCCCATCTCCACAAACCCTCTTCATTATTTGAAGCATATCACTCCAGTTTGCATTGTAGCTTGTCTGGATGTCCAGCAGCTCTTTGGCAAATTTAATAGGATCTGCCCTTGGATGGGGGATAACACTCAGAAATCCCTTCATCTCGGAGGGAGTCCACGGCACATGATGTATCATCTCTCCCGTGGATCTCCCACTGTTGTCATAAACCACCTGTTCTCTTACAGGATAGACAGATAAGTCATCTGAAAAAGATATCAGTTGTGGATTGGACTTTTGGGATTCTGTCACAGAATCCCAATAAGACTGTGGAAGATTGTTTCTGCCAGGTGGGGGCACTTTATCCAACTGCAAAGTGCCCTGAAGGGTGGCATTAACAGTCCCATGGTACACCAGTGTGCCCACATTGGGTGATATCCTTTCACCCTTAGAGTGACACCACACAGGTCCTTGCTGTGGGGTGCTAGTTACTTGGGGGTATAGAGGTACGTAGGCTGTGTACTCGGTAGCAGAACTGCCCATATTGCTTACAGCAGCAGAATGGCTAGTTAACTGACGTCTAGGGGAGAATGCTGGTTCGCAGTCAGTAATATGGTTACTGGAACTGGGGAGACTTTTCTCCCTTGATTCCAGCATTCCCTTCCCCTGGCTTGCTGCACTCTCTCTTTCCTTTTGTTTCAATTCTTCACATGAAGAGTTTTTCTGTGATTCATTGGGGGTTTTAAATGGGGGGTTAAACTTGGCAGCCAGTTGTGGCTTCCTCTTTTTGTCATCTGTTGATAGATGACAATTCCTATCAGCTTCTGAGTATTTTGCCAACAAGGACCGGGCGATTGTATAAGGCCCCAATCCTGACAATTCCTCATCTTCCCCCTGTTTATCACTGTCACTACTCTGGGGATGTGGGTCTAGTGGCTGTCCCTGCTTGTTCCTACTACTCAGCATCATTTGGTGTGTTTTCTCCTTAACTTCCACTGTAAAAACATTAATTTCCTCCGTCTTATTCACCGACTCAAGCATCCATATAGCCCAAGTATCTTTTTCATATGGCTGTGTCATCTTTTTGTGATGAGCACGGTACAGACTTTCCCATACTTTCGGCTTAAAAGTACCTCTCTTAGAATACTTCTTCCCAGTCCAGCGATCCCAATTTTGAATATATTTTACAACCCAAGGTCCATATTTATCTATCATCTCTTCCCTTGGGGTCATTTGACTCCATTCAGACCCCCTCTTTGAAGCGATTTGATTACCCATCCTTACGGACACTGGACCTTGAACTGATTCCCCAACCTTTTTACAGGTTGCCTTTACTTCAGAGGTAGCTACTCTCTGACCAAGAATTGGGTTGACAGGTACCGCCCCTGTTACCCTTGCTGATTTTTTTTTCACTACTTGTCAGGCCAATTCCCTGTCCTGGCTATAGTCCTTCAAAAAATTAGCCTGGAGATTTCCCAAACTACATAATAGTTTAATCCCCCCGTGGACTTTTCTGAAGTACTCCAAAAGAAATGCTTAACGAAAGGCTTTTACTTCTGTTATATCAAGAATTATTAGCACGAACTTGGATAATTAGGATCCTATGCGTGCTTGTAGTACAGGAGGTAGGGATGAGCCGAACACCCCCCGGTTCGGTTCGCACCAGAACCCGCGAACGGACCGAAAGTTCGCACGAACGTTAGAACCCCATTGACGTCTATGGGACTCGAACGTTCGAAATCAAAAGTGCTCATTTTAAAGGCTAATTTGCATGGTATTGTCCTAAAAAGGGTTTGGGGACCCGGGTCCTACCCCAGGGGACATGTATCAATGCAAAAAAAACTTTTAAAAACGGCCGTTTTTTCGGGAGCAGTGATTTTAATGATGCTTAAAGTAAAAAAAAAAAAGTGAAATATTCCTTTAAATATCGTACCTGGGGGGTGTCTATAGTATGCCTGTAAAGTGACGCGTGTTTCCCATGTTTAGAACAGTCCCTGCACCAAATGTCATTTTTAAAGGAAAAAATCTCATTTAAAACTGCTTGCGGGTTTAATGTCATGTCGGGTCATGGCAATATGGATGAAAATCAGTGAGACAAACGGCATGGGTACCCCCCAGTCCATTACCAGGCCCTTTGGGTCTTGTATGGATATTAAGGGGAACCCCGCACCCAAATTAAAATAAGGAAAGGTGTGGGGCCACCAGGCCCTATATACTCTGAACAGCAGTATACAGGCGGTGCAAACAAGACAGGGACTGTAGGTTTGTTGTTAAGTAGAATCTGTTTGTAATTTTGAACATTTTTAACGTGTTTAGCTCCAGCCAAAAAATCTTTTCTAAGCTTTTTGGAAAACATAGGGAAGGGTTATCACCCCTGTGACATTTGTTTTGCTGTCTTTCCTCCTCTTCAGAAGATTTCACCTCACTTTTTTGTCCCAATGAAAAATGTTTTTTGAAAATTTGGGTTTTTTTGTGGAACAAGGATTGGAAAGCATCAGTGGAAAGGAGAAATTGTTTTCCCATATTAACTCTTACAGGAGAGAATTTCCCTTCCTAGGGGTAGATTTCATCTCACTTCCTGTTGTCTCCTTCCGTTTGCAAGTAGGAGTCGTTTGTAAGTTAGATGTTTGAAAGTAGGGTCCTGCCCTATATACTCAGCAGAAATTTGGGCCTTAGGTGTTGCTGTGGCCACAACACTGTAAGCCCTCACAGGGCCCTGCTGTGAAATATTAGATCAAGAATTGTAATTACATGCCCCTGTTGAACAGGAGCTAAAAAATTAGGCCTTAGGCACTGGTGCTGGTGCCACAACACTGCAACCCCTCACAGACACTCTAGTTGGAACGCAGGAACGAGCCCTGCTGCAAATTATTGCTTCAAAAATTGTAATTACACGCCCCTGTTAGACAGGGGCAGAAAAATTGGGCCTTAGGCACTGGTGCTGGTGCCACAACACTGCAACCCCTCACAGACACTCTAGTTGGAACGCAGGAACGAGCCCTGCTGCAAAGTATTGCATCAAAAATTGTAATTACACGCCCCTGTTAGACAGGGGCAGAAAAATTGGGCCTTAGGCACTGGTGCTGGTGCCACAACACTGCAACCCCTCACAGACACTCTAGTTGGAATGCAGGAACGAGCCCTGCTGCAAAGTATTACATCAAAAATTGTAATTACACGCCCCTGTTAAACAGGGGCTGAAAAATTGTGCCTTAGGCACTGGTGGTGGCGCCCAGAACCAAAAATGTTCTTACAAGCTATCAGCGTGATGATTGAGGAGGAAGAGGATAATTACTCAGGGATAGTCACTCAGCATCAGCATAGGCAGTCTTTGAAGGGATCTGAGATTTCAAAAAAAATTATTCGGTTACATCAGCATCAGGTGCTTGGTAGCTGGTGGTGATCCAAGACTCATTCATTTTTATGAAGGTCAGCCGATCGACCGAGTCGGTGGACAGACGCACCCTGTGATCGGTTACCACGCCTCCAGCAGCACTGAATGTGCGTTCCGAAAGAACGCTGGATGCAGGACAGGCCAGTAGCTCAATTGCATACTGTGCAAGCTCTGGCCAGTGATCCATCCTCAAGACCCAGTAACCCAGAGGATTTTCGGTGGGAAAGGTGTCCAAGTCTGATCTTGCCCCTAGGTATTCCTGCACCATGTAAAACAGACGCTGGCGATGGTTGCTGGAACCGATCATACCTTGGGGCTGCGGACCAAAAAATTGTCTGAACGCATCGGTCAGACGGCCACCTTCTCCACCGCTCCTTCTTTGACTGACCGAAGCCTCAGCAACACGTTGTCCAGAAACAGGAGTTTGTAACCTCCCAGTCTCTGGGAACGCGTTGCACAGACCTTTCTGCAAGGCCTCCCGAAGATGTTTCATCCTCTGCTCCCTCTGCGATGGCAAGATAAGGTCCGCAACCTTACCCTTGTAACGTGGATCAAGGAGGGTTGCCAGCCAGTATTGGTCCTTCTCCTTGATACCACGAATACGAGGATCCTTACGCAGGCTTTGCAGGATCAGGGAGGCCATGCAGCGTAGGTTTGCTGAGGCATTCGGTCCGGAGTCCTCTGGGTCACTAAGAACGACATGGTCCGCAGCCACCTCCTCCCAGCCACGTACAAGTCCATGTGTTTCTTGGGACTGATCCCTTAAAGACTGCTGCTGATGCTGAGTGCCAGGCTCCACCTCCATACTGACACAATCTTCCTCCTCCTCCTCTTCCTCCTCGTCCTCTTCCTGTGTGATCGGCGGGCACGCAGGAACACTGTCTGGATAAAGGGGGCCTTGAGAGCTAAGGAAGTCCTCCTCTTCCTGCCTCTGTTCTGCCTCAAGTGCCCTGTCCATTATTCCACGCAGCGTGTGCTCCAACAGGTGGACAAGGGGGACAGTGTCACTGATGCATGCACTGTCACTGCTCACCATCCTCGTGGCCTCCTCGAATGGTGACAGGACAGTGCATGCATCCCTGATCATGGCCCACTGGCGTGGGGAAAAAAAACCAAGCTCCCCTGACCCTGTCCTGGTGCCATAGTCGCACAGGTACTCATTGATGGCCCTCTGCTGCGTGTGCAGCCGCTGCAGCATGGCCAACGTTGAGTTCCACCTGGTGGGCATGTCACAGATTAGGCGGTTCTTGGGCAGGTTAAACTCCTTTTGGAGGTCCGTCAGCCGAGCACTGGCATTATATGACCGGCGGAAATGCACACAGACTTTCCTGGCCTGCCTCAGGACATCCTGTAAGCCCGGGTACCTGCCCAAGAACCGCTGCACCACCAAGTTAAGGACGTGAGCCAAACAGGGCACATGGGTCATTTGTCCCTGTCGGAGGGCAGAGAGGAGGTTGGTGCCATTGTCGCAAACCACCATTCCTGCCTTAAGTTGGCGTGGCGTCAACCACCTCTGAACCTGCCCCTGCAGAGCTGACAGAACCTCTGCCCCAGTGTGGCTCCTGTCCCCCAAGCACACCAGCTCAAGCACCGCATGGCATCTTTTGGCCTGCGTACTTGCGTAGCCCCTTGAACGCCTACGGAGCACCGCTGGTTCCGAGGAAGAGGCCATGGAGGAAGAAGAAGAGGAGGGGGTGGAGGAGAGAGGTGTGTCACAATCAGCATTTTGGAGGCGTGGTGGCAGAACAACCTCCAACACTACTGCACCTTGTCCTGCATCCTTCCCAGCTGCCAGCAGAGTCACCCAATGCGCCGTGAAACTTAGGTAACGTCCCTGTCCATGCCTGCTGGACCATGAGTCAGCGGTAATATGCACCTTACCGCTGACCGCCCTGTCCAGCGAGGCATGGACATTGCCTTCCACATGCCGGTAGAGAGCCGGAATCGCCTTCCGTGAGAAAAAGTGGCGTTTGGGTACCTGCCACTGAGGAACCGCACATTCCACAAACTCACGGAAGGGGGCAGAGTCTACCAACTGAAAAGGCAGCAGTTGAAGTGCTAGCAATTTTGCCAAGCTAGCATTCAACCGCTGGGCATGTGGATGGCTGGGAGCAAACTTCTTTCGGCGGTGCAGCAGCTGGGGCAGGGAAATTTGCCTGGTACAATCTGACGTCGGTGTACCAAAAGCAGATTGCCCACAAGTACTTGGCTGTGACACACCTAATTCTACACCTTCATTCCTCTCACTGCAGGTCTCAGAGAGGACTGAAGGTCTAGTGGGGTTGGAAATCTCAGCTGATGAGGAGCAAGGAGAGATCCTCTTTGTTCTTTGGTGTGGGTCTTTTAGATACGCTTGCCAACGAACTGCATGGCAGGTCAACATATGTCTGGTCAAGCATGTGGTACCCAAGCGGGAGATATTTTGGCCACGCGAGATACGCTTGAGACATATGTTGCAAATAGCAGCGGTGCGATCTGATGCACTCGTCTCAAAAAAGGCCCACACCAAAGAACTTTTTGAATAACGCGCAGAGACTGCAGCGCCCTGCACATGTGGAGCTTTGGGGTGTGATGCAGTCAATGTGTTGCCCTTAGGCTGGCCCCTGGAGGGCATCCTGCCTCGTTGGTGATGTGCTGCCGCCTCCTCCTCCTCCTCCTCCTCCTCCTCCTCCTCCTCCTCCTCCTCTCTCCTATCAGGCACCCACGTTGAGTCAGTGACCTCATCATCCCCTCCCTCCTCATCACTGGAGCAAACCTGGCAGTATGCTGCAGCAGGGGGAGCATGACTGCCAGATTGCTGTCCTTCTTGGGCACCCCCTCTGTCCGCGCTCATGTTACTGCCTTCATCGAGCTCAGTATCGTCATCAGAGCCTTCCAAACGCTGGGCATCCTCCTGGAGCATGTACCCAACACTGTGGTCAAACAGTTCGAGGGAATCCTCATGAGGACATGGTGGAGCTAGGGAAGGAGTCACTGATGACATTGAGCTGAGGGAAGAGGCCGCTGCTTTGCCAGACAAAGCACCCTGGGCATGGGTGAGAGAGGATGAGGAGGATGAGGACGGCTTGGTCATCCACTCGACCAAGTCTTCCGCATGTTGCGGCTCAACATGGCCAGCTGCCGAAAAAAAGGCCAAGCGTGTCCCATGGCCACGTGCTGATGAGGATGCACCGTCTCCACGACCAGCACTAGACACAGAGCCTGCTTGCCCTCTCTTATTGGCTTGTGACTGTCTGCCTCTCCTTCTTGGCCTTCCAGACATACTAATGGCCTGTAGCTGCACTAAGCTGGGATAGAACACCTGTAATTTTCTTCAAGTAGCTTTATATACTGTAACCAGACAAGCCTGCCTGTCAGTAGGAAGATAACAGGAACGGATCTAGCTGAACACTGTGAGCAGGACGCACTGTACTAAATGTAAATAGTCTAGCTGCCTGACCGTGGTACTAATAGGATCAAATAGAACACCTGTAATTTTCTTCAGGTAGCTTTATATACTGTAACCAGACAAGCCTGCCTGTCAGTAGGAAGATAACAGGAACGGATCTAGCTGTACACTGTGAGCAGGACGCACTGTACTAAATGTAAATAGTCTAGCTGCCTGACCGTGGTACTAATAGGATCAAATAGAACACCTGTAATTTTCTTCAGGTAGCTTTATATACTGTAACCAGACAAGCCTGCCTGTCAGTAGGAAGATAACAGGAACGGATCTAGCTGAACACTGTGAGCAGGACGCACTGTACTAAATGTAAATAGTCTAGCTGCCTGACCGTGGTACTAATAGGATCAAATAGAACACCTGTAATTTTCTTCAGGTAGCTTTATATACTGTAACCAGACAAGCCTGCCGGTCAGTAGGAATTTAACAGGAACGGATCTAGCTGAACACTGTGAGCAGGACGCACTGCATTAAATGTAAATAGTCTAGATAGAAGATAACAGGAACGGATCTAGCTAAACTGAATACAGTGTATATATATATATGCAACACCTGGGATGCATATATATACACAATACACTGTAAGTGCAGCTAACTGACTGACTGTTCTGCCTAATCTATCTAACTCAAATCAAATGACACTGTCTCTCTCTCTCTCTATCTCTCAGCACACCGGAACACACACTACACAGGGCCGCCGTGCAGGCGGCCTTATATAGTGTGGGGTGTGTACTAAATGCCCTGAGCCGTAATTGGCCAAAGCCACCCTGGCTTTGGCCAATTACAGCTCTCTCTACTGACAGCGCTGTGATTGGCCAAGCATGCGGGTCATAGTGCATGCTTGGCCAATCATCAGCCAGCAATGCACTGCGATGCCGCAGTGAATTATGGGCCGTGACGCGCCACACGAATTTAGCGCGAACGGCCCATAACGTTCGCAATTCGGCGAACGATCGAACAGCCGATGTTCGAGTCGAACATGGGTTCGACTCGAACACGAAGCTCATCCCTAACAGGAGGTAGTTAACTGATGCACACCTAATTGCAATACGATTTGTAGGAGTTACAACATTACAGATCTAATCACAAAGCTTACGATTCCCAGTTAGTAGTTTACACAGAAAGATAGATACATACATCGAAGATCATTCAGTGTGTACTAGGCCCACAGGTGCAATTCGATCTCAAAGACCGGGAAGCGTCTTGACCTAGACTCATGCAAGGGTCAACTAGAAGCGCTTGTTGGCAGAAAGGCCCAGATCCTACTTCTTTCCACTGCCTTCAAGCGTCCAATCAGAGCCCCTTATCATTCAAGCAGACACCCTCCTGCAGTGTTGGCCCAACTGAGCAGGATGCCTTCTCATACACTCTCAGTACAATTTTATTTCACTTATACTGTTCATATCAGTCTCATCAAAGTATAAGTACAGACAAAAGGTTATATATATATATAAACAATGTTCAAAGAAGCTTGCTAGTTTGGGTGTTCATACAGGGGAGACAGACATACAAACAAAGACATAAAAATGCTTACCGTTCCTGGAGTTAGACTTGTACTGCACCCGCAAAATCACAAATTACTCAAACGTGAAGCTTCCTCACACGACGGGCACCATTTGTTACGGAAATATTTATACCTCACTTAAACGATTAACGATACAAATATAATTGATTAAACCTTTGTCTATATAAAAATAAAAACGAGTGATAACAGGGAAAAAAGATAAAAATTACATTTATTTACACAGAAAAAGAAGGTTAGAATGATTAGAATTTATCATATATCTCTATAGTGTTGGCTCTAGGCTGCAAAGTTAATTCAAAGTTAATTAAGGCATAAACTCATAAATGTTTTCAATGGACATATACAAGATATACAAAGTCATAAGATAAATCCTAGGATTAAAAAAGGTTAGAAAGAAAGATAGATATAGATACTTCACACAGACAGCATATCCCTCAGATGTTCTCGGGCTGGACTTCCTGTAACCATTTAGCCCACTTCCTTTTATATGCATTCTCCACCAATCAGAAGATGCCACAAATGAAAGAGATGTCTCAAAATTCATGCTCGGACATTGCTGTTACAGTGCGACCCCCTCGGTGCCTACCAGTCTATGAATTAATGAACAATCTCCTTTGATCTCCCAGCCCAAACAGTCCCGACCGTAGTATGTTAATGGCCCCTGGTGAGTTGATTACCACCTAGGGGACCTTTCCTGATTCCCATCAGTGTATTGGAAGCATGTTAATGGCCCCCTGAAGAATGAATGCCTTAAGGTCTGCCAATACCCTTTGATGTAATCAAGGTAACTACATTTCTTAAGGTGAGCTTTGTTCTATCATGATATTAAGAAACATATTCCCATACATAAAATATATATATACCCACACATAGATACCCACATATACACGTAGATATATATAAATATGTGTATATATATATATATATATATACATATACATACATATACACATACACACACATATACACACATATACATCCTATGGGGCAAGGCAGTTTAAATTGGAGTCCTTGCAATGGTCCACTTGAAGCTCATTGATATAAATATGATATCCAATATCTCCATCACAGTACGTGGTGTACGTCACCGCTGTGACAGACCTACCCGGGACAGAGGCTGTTGGAGAGGACTGAATGCAAGCCTCTTGCCTTTTGATTATGGGCCCTGGATTTTCAAGGGACCAATACTCTTAGTGAGGTGAATTAGAAATCCAGTCTGAACTGTACTAATCGGATTCAGTCGTGCATATATGTATATATTGTATTTTGTTTGATTCTGTTGTTGACTCTTTGCTGTGGTCATTTGGGATGTGTGTCCCTGTAGAGGGAGGGGGGATTCCTCCAGCAGCCCCCCTGCTGATAAGACTGATTCATACTGTTGGGACACATACTGTGAGGGGATGCTGGTGTCATCAACTCCAACTACCTGTCTTGTTGTCTGCTATAATGTGTTTAATGTAAATGAGTTTAGTCTGGCTTACCACAGGTTCTAAGGGTATTCCACACATTGTTGTTTGTTCTAATTAACCCTGTGTTGATGATTATGGTAATGTGTATTGAATAGTCACCTAGTCTGGGTAAATGATTTAGTAAACTAGCTCATGTTAGTTAGGTTACAGTTGTATTGTTAGAGGAGGTTCCAACGGCATATAAAGTCTGTAATTTTTGATTCTAAATAAAATAGTCCATGTTAGCAGTGAAGCAAGTGTCGCCTTGTTTTGTGCTTATGAGCGGTTGGAATATCTGATATCTGAGTCCAGTCTGGGAGGAAGTGGTATACTGACGGAAACACTCAAGTGGAGTGTAGGACGTTCTGTGACAACCGCGTTCTTGGCGATTGGAAATTCCGACAACTTTGTGCGACCGTGTGTATGCAAAACAAATTTGAGCCAACATCCATTGGAAAAAATCCATGGATTTTGTTGTCGGAATGTCCGATCAATGTCCGATCGTGTGTACGGGGCATTAGTGTTTTCGTGGGAACAGGAGTGCAGGTCTAGAAAGTGAACGCCTCCAATCCACATAAATTTCTGCAACTTGGTTCACCAGAGAGATAGCATTTCTTGGATCCCAGAACAGATGACAAAGTCCATAGTTTACTTGCATACAATACAAGAATCAGAAGCCTTCAAAGTATCCAATTCTACATTACCAAGTACATAAACTTTGCACCCATACAACAAGTACACCATATTGTCAAAAGTATTGGGACACCTGCCTCTACTCGAACATGAACTTTAATGGCATCCCAGTCTTAGTCCATAGGGTTCAATATTGAGTTGGCCCACCCTTTGCAGCTATAACAGCTTCAACTCTTCTGGGAAGGCTGTCCACAAGGTTTAGGAGTGTGTCTATGGGAATGTTTGACCATTCTTCCAGAAACACATTTGTTAGGTCAGGCACTGATGTTGGATGAGATGAGGGTTGGGCTTGGTCCCTTAGTTCTAGTGAAGGGAACTCTTAAGGAGTCAGCATACCAAGACATTTTGGGCAATTTCATGCTCCCAACTTTGTGGGAACAGTTTGGGGATGGCCCCTTCCTGTTCCAACATGACTGAGCACCAGTGCACAAAGCAAGGTCCATATGATCAAACATTCCCATAGACACACTCCTAAACCTTTTGAACAGCCTCCCCAGAAGAGTTGAAGCTGTTATAGCTGCAAAGGGTGGGCCAATTCCATATTGAACCCTACAGACTAAGACTGGGATGCCATTAAACTTCATGTGCGTGTAAAGGCAGGTGTACCAATACTTTTGACAATATAGTGTATATCCAATCTGTATTACGTCTATGATATGCACCTAGGTAGCTTCCTTCCATGCATGCAATTATGTATACTGCATTCTAGACCTGTGCTTTCCTAATAATTCCTCTAGATCATGAGCCTTTTCTTAACAGCTCAAAATTCCCCCTGAAATACCAGTGCCTGGCCCTGGAGGGGGGGTTCTTATTGATTGACCAAACACTTTTGATCAACCTGAAATGAAGACAGACACAGTTTTTGGTTTATCCAGCTGTATTTATTATACTTATTTATTACAACAAAGTGAAAGATATAACACCATGTCATAAAAAAAAGCGAAAAAAAAAAAATTTCACGGAGTTGGAAAAAGGAACACCCCCTTATGTCAGTATTTTGTTGGACCACATTTTGCTTTAATTCCAGCCTGTAGTCTGTTGGGATTTGTCTCTACTAACTTTGCACATCTAAACTTTGCAATATTTGCCCTCTCTTCTTTGCAGAATTGCTCAAGTTCAGTTACATTTGATGGTGACCGTTTGTGGACTGCAGTCTTCAAGTTATTCCACAGATTTTCGATGGGGTTTAAGTCTGGGCTCTGACTAGGCCATTCAAGGATATTCACCTTTTCCTTCAAACACTATGTGGTCATTGTTGCTGTGGGCTTTGGGTCATTGCCATGTTGGAAGGTAAAAGTTCTTCCCATTGACAGCTTTCTGGCAGAGGGCAGCAGATTTTCCTCAAGAATTTGATGTTAATTTGCCCCATCCATTTTTCCTTCTATCCTGACAAGTGCTCCAGTTAGGGTTGCCACCCTTTCTTCAAATCAAACCCGAACACTTTAGCGGTACACAGCAATCTTTTTTTATAGTATGAACTATACATATATTTTGCAATTAAATAACATTTCTAATCAAATGACGTTAATCACAAGAGTCCCCCTTTACATTGGAGTCCACAGAGTTCCCCTTTTACATCTGAACTCGCAGAGTTCCCTTACACTGTAAGGGGGGGGGTCTGCAGACTCTGATGTAAGGGAGAACACTGGGGACTCTAACATAAGGGATGCTCTGGGAACCCTGATCTAAGGGGGAACATTGGGAACTCTGATGTACTGAGAAGACTCTGATGTAAGGGGGAACTCTGAGAACCCTGATTTACCAGAAGGGGGGAGACTTCAGTCACGGACAGGGAGGGGATGGTGAGCTCACTCACCATTTGGCAGTCAGCACTACATCCAGATGTAGCTGAGGCTGCTGGAGTGAAGGTAGACACAGAGCGGTAGGGGCAGGAGGAAGAGGAGCGGATCAAGCCCTTTCTCCGTTCCCATCTGTGTGGGGGAAGGGGTAATTGTTAGTCCTGTCTTTTGGCAGTGTGAAAGAGAGTGTAAGAGACGCTCTCGGCTTACACAACTGCAACCCCAGAGTCTGGTCTGAATAATGTGTCTGGGTTTCAGGAGGTCTGAAACCCAAACGCATGATTTCAAACCCAAAATGTCCGGGTGAATCCCGGACAGGTGGCAACCCCTAGCTCCAGTCCCTTCTTCAGAGAAAGACCCCCACAGCAGGATATTACCACCTCCCCCCTCCCCCAATACCATAATATTACCAACTCAATGCTTTACTGTTGGAATAATGTTATTTGGATGGTGAGCTGTATTGGATTTTTTCACCAGACATAATGTTTGATGTTGAGGCCAAATCATTAAATTTTAGTCTCATCAGACCAGAACACCTTTTTCCATGTGACCTCAGAATCTTCAAGGTGCAAAGTTCAGTGGTGACTGCATGTGGCCTTTCTTGAGGAGCGGCTTTTTTCTTGCAACCCTCCCATACAAGCCACAATTGTGGAGAATGTGTGATATTGTTGTCACACAATGAACACTCTTTGTCATAAATTCCTGCAACTGCTTCAGAGTTGCTGTAGGCTCCCTTGGTAGCCTCTCTGATCAGTTTCCTCCTGGCTCTTTTATCCAGTTTGGAGTGACGTCCTGTACCAGGGAGGGTCTGTATTGTACCAAATACCTTCCACTTCTTAATAATAGACTTCATTGTGCTTCTAGGCATTGATAAACCCTTTGAAATTAATTTGTATTCATTTCCTGACTTGTGCCTCTCTACAAATTTATCCCGGTGATCCCAGTGACAGTCCCTTGCCACCCATACTTGGTTGTTTGCTTCAGTTGCACTACCAGGGACTGAAATATTCCAGGAAAGCTTTTTTCATACTGAGCTAATTATAATGACCACAGCTGATCACAGTTAAATGTCAAATAACTTTGTGTGCCATTGAGAAGGTGATTAACTGCACCTGATTGAGTTTACAAGTCTTTTATTTTCTAAATGTTGGGGTTACCCTATCTCAGAAAAGTGAGTACACCCCTCACATGTTTGTAAATATTTTATTCTATCTTTTCATGTGACAACACTGAAGAAATGACACTTTGCTACAATGTAAAGTAGTGAGTGTACAGCTTGTATAACAGTGTAAATTTGCTGTCCCCTCATAGCTCAACACACAGCCATTAATGTCTAAACCGCTGGCAACAAAAACGAGTACACCCCTAAGTGAAAATGTCCAAATTGGGCCCAAAGTGTCAATATTTTCTGTGGCCACCATTATTTTCCAGCACTACCTTAACCCTCTTGGGCATGGAGTTCACCAGAGCTTCACAGGTTGCCACTGGAGTCCTCTTCCACTCCTCCATGACGACATCACGGAGCTGGTTGATGTTAGAGACCTTGCGCTCCTCCACCTTCCATTTGAGGATGCCCCACAGATGCTCAATAGGGTTTAGGTCTGGAGACATGCTTGACCAGTCCATCACCTTTACCCTCAGCTTCTTTAGCAAGGCAATGGTCATCTTGGAGGTGTGTTTGGGGTCATTATCATGTTGGAATACTGCCCTGCGGCCCAATATCTGAAGGGAGGAGATCATGCTCAGCTTCAGTATGGCACAGTATGTATTGGCATTCATGGTTCCCTCAATGAACTGTATCTCCCCAGTGCTGGCAGCAGTCATGTAGCCCCAGACCAGGACACTCCCACCACCATGCTTGACTGTAGGCAAGACACACTTGTCTTTGTACTCCTCACCTGGTTGCTGCCGCACACGCTTGTCACCATCTGAACCAAATAAGTTTAACTTGGTCTCATCAGACCACGAGGCCTGTTCTGAGTGGAACCTATCCTGTTAAACCACTGTATGGTCTTGGCCACGGTGCTGCAGCTCAGTTTCAGGGTCTTGGCAATCTTCTTATAGCCTAGGCCATCTTTATGTAGAGCAACAACTCTTTTTTTCAGATCCTCAGAGAGTTCTTTGTCATGAGGTGCCATCTTGAACTTCCAGTGACCAGTATGAGAGAGTGAGAGCGATAACACCAATTTTAACACAGCTGCTCCCCATTCACACCTGAGACTTTGTAACACTAACAAATCACATGACACCTGTGAGGGAAAATGGCTAATTGGGCTCAATTTGGACATTTTCACTTAGGGGTGTACTCACTTTTGTTGCCAGCGGTTTAGACTTTAATGGCTGTGTGTTGAGTTATTTTGAGGGGACAGCAAATTTACACTGTTATACAAGCTGTACACTCACTACTTTACATTGTAGCACAGTGTCATTTCTTCAGTGTTGTCACATGAAAAGATATAATAAAATATTTCCAAAAATGTGAGGAGTGTACTCACTTTTGTGAGATGCTGTGTGTATATATATATGTATATATATATATATATATATATATATATATATATATATATATATATATATATATATATATGGGAGTCCATGGTAGAGTGTATGCCTGAGGTGGAGGCACAGTCCTGAAAGGGGGCAGTTGGATAGATAGTCGCTCTCTGTTGGCTACTGAGGGTGTAGGGAGACTGGATGGCTGCCTGGACAGGCTGTACTTGGGATTGATCGCTCCAGTCCACATCTTGTATTTAGCCCATAGCTTCAGTAATTGAGACAGCTCATTCAGGTGTTTGGTGTCTCAATGAGCAGGTAGCCCATTGGGGTCAGCTGAAGAAGAGGAAGGACCCTCGAAACGCATCCTGTGACCCTGGACTGCAGGTGGATATTACCATCCATCGGCCAATGACACCAGGGATGAGGAAGCCGTGGTACTACACATGCTTACTGGGCTGTCAGAACCATTTCCCTATTAACAGTCAGAGGCACAGAGATCTAGACTTTGTGCAACTCATCATCCATCCTTCCAGCTGTACCTTTTCAGGGCAGTGCCTCCACCACAGGCTCATCCTCTCCTGTGGACTCCCATATATATACTGTATGTGTGTTTTTTATACTTTTGTGAGTATTAATTTTTCTTTGTAATTAAACCTTGTTGGAACTTAGTACACCAGAGTGATCTTTGTTTTACAGATGAAGTCCCCCCTCCATTTTGAGAGCAGCACCCCTAGGTCATCAGTTCACTTTGTCTAGTTATAAGGGATACCCGCTCATAAAGCCCCCCCCTCAATTTTGGTCAGTATTTTTTTTGGTTTGTATCATTGTCTTTGTTTATTCTATGGGATATTTTTTTAACTTCATCATTCATATTTCCCATGAGTGGTTGAGTGCTGATAGCCTAGCGCCATTCTTGGCATTGGCGAATAATATTTTTTTTATTTTTAGGTTGGTTTTAATTTTTGTTTTTTTTGTTTTTGCACCTGTCATAAGCACAGGAGGACTCATCTGCCAACTAGTCATTTTTGGACTCTTGTAATATATGAATAGGTTTGTGTTGTTGGTATATGTAATATGCCTGTTGTTCCATTCCCACAGTCCCTAAATGGCCCAGGGACCTGACATTTTTTGTCTACGTAGCATATTATACAATAATTGCTTATGAAGCTTATTAATCTTAGTGAGTTTCCAAATCCACTGCTGGGTAGCAAAAAAAAATGTGGGAAGCCTCAAGTAATTTGATGGCCTTATATATATACAGGGCCCTCCTGTACCTTTTGTATTGAACTGTACTGTAATTGTGTTGTCCCCCCTATACATTGTAAAATGCTGCATAAACTGTTGGCGCTATATAAATCGTGTATAATAATAATAATAATAATAATATTTCTCAAGTGAAAACAGATGATTGCCATTGGTTTTCAAGGTAGAAAATCATTTAAACACATATTCATTATTTAAAATCCCTTGTATTGGTAAAGCTTAGCATTAGGTTATATGTTAACAACATTATGTTCTTATTGCAGATAAATTGAAGATCTTCCATGAACTTATTGTCAGTTTAAATATGGATCATTTAATCGATTCCAAACTGACATTGAGTCAGATCCTAGGGATTGGAGCAGAGACTCTGAGTGATGTCCATCCCCAGACCATTCAAGATGTACCATGGAATTTTCTAAGAAAGCTGATGGCCTTGAACAGAACTGCACTTAATACTCAGTATGGAAAAGCTGAAGAAATAACCAATTTAAATGAAAACAACACCTTGTTTGACTTATCAATGATCGAAGAGGAAAGTAGTTCAGCTGAATCTATTCACCCTCTGGATATCCTCTGTGTTCTCCTCCATTGTTCAGACAGTTTTCTACAACAAGAAATTGTATCCAAACTGTCCATGTGCCAATTTGGCATCCCTCTGCTTCTCCCTGCTGGTGACGGGTCACACTCCATTCTTATGCTGTGGTCAATGAGGGGCTTGGTTAAAAAGTGGAGACCCCAGTCACTAGCCAAAAGTAAAGGGTTTAGTGAGGAAAATGTGGTGAATGTTTCAATGCCTATTTTCTCCTTCATCAGACTGGGTGACAGCAAATTATCCAAATCTAAAATCCTGAATAAAGTACTTAATCCAGCCCAAGAAGACCAAAATATATTCATACATGATGATATGGAGGGAGGAAATATTAAGAGGAAAATATCTAATGGACTGGTGGAAATGTCCTGGTATTTTCCCTGTGGTAATTCTGATGTTTTCCCAGAGCCAATCACAGTGACTAACCTACGAGGAGACCTGGAGTCCAACTGGGACCAGTTCACGTTTCTCACTCGAGTCTCATCAGCGGTGTTTATATTCATTGAGAGTATTTCTGAGAAACAATTCAAACTGTTATCATCCTTCAGTAACGCTGACACCCAGTTTTATCTCATTCTTACACCAGAAAAGGGTAAAGAAATAAACACAGAGACCTCAAAATACATAAACAATCTAATGCCAATTTTAAAGATGAGTGCAACAAATATTATTACAAAAAACAGCACAGAAAATGATGCAACATTAGTGAATAAAGTTCAGAATGGCATTGAGAATGTTTTTAAAACCTGTCAGAAAGTAAAGAGAAACCTGTGTAGTACTAAAAATAAAATTGAAGGACTTCATATCTTTGTTGATGAGAATTCTGTTGAATGTCAGAAAGCAAAAGGGAAAGCAAACCAAATTACTTCTGTAATAAAAAATGTGGAAGGATATAAAAAGGAAACGCTAAAATTACAGGGAGATCTGTGGAAAGAATTGTCAAAAGTGGAAAAAGAACTTTGCAGAATGGAGAAACAAGGAGAAAAAGATGCACAAGAATATCAATCTGAGCTCCAAGAAAAGCGCAATTCACTCCATGAAAAACAATACCAGCATGATGTTCCTGTCGGGATATCAGATTTTACTGAAGCAATAACTGACCTCTCCAAGGTTGAAAAACATTTTTTCTTGAAATGGATGAAATTTGAACTGGATTTGATTGCAAGAGACAATATTTCCATGTTGCAGTCTGAATACAAGAAAGAATGTAACAATAAATCAGATATATCAAAACTTAAGCAGCTGGGTCAGAAGATCTCAGACAGTTCTATAGGAATAGAACATTTCTTACGTGAACTAGGACAGTTTTATGAGGCTGAGTATTCCATGGTTGCTAACAAACAGAATAAAAAAATCACAAGACAATTCACCAAACTTCCAGGAATTGCTGCTGGTCTTCTACTAGATGGGTTTCCATTGGAGCTGATTGATGGGGACGCCTCTAACATTCCTTTACAGTGGATAACTGATGTTCTGACTGAGCTAGACAATAAGATAGGACGTCAATGTAAAATTAGAGTAATAACGGTACTGGGAGTGCAGAGTACAGGGAAGTCCACCCTTCTTAACACCATGTTTGGTCTGCAGTTCCCGGTGGCCAGTGGAAGATGCACACGAGGAGCCTTCATGACTCTTCTGAAAGTGAAAGAGAACTTCCAGGAGGAGCTGGGCTGTCACTTCATCCTAGTGATTGACACTGAGGGGCTGAAGGCTCCGGACTTGGCCTCATTGGAGGACAGCTACAAACATGACAATGAACTGGCCACATTAGTGGTTGGGTTGAGTGATATCACCATCATTAATATGGCCACAGAAAACACATCAGAAATGAAGGATATTTTACAGATTGTGGTCCATGCTTTTCTTCGGATGAAAGAAATCGGGAAGAAAGCCAACTGCCAGTTTGTGCATCAGAATGTCAGTGATGTGTCTGCTCATGATAAGAACATGAGAGACAGGAAGAAATTTCTGGAACAATTTGATGAAATGACAAGAGTAGCTGCAAATATGGAAATGAAATGTGGAATTACACGTTTCAGTGATGTGATGGATTATGATCCTGATCAGCACAATTGGTACATTCCTGGACTGTGGCAAGGGGTTCCACCAATGGCTCCGGTAAACATTGGCTACAGTGAAAATGTTTATGAATTAAAGAAATATTTGCTGGGATTTTTAAAATCACAAAACTCCAACAACACTCAGTGCAAAATCCTTGACTTCATCACATGGATTAAAAGTTTATGGAGTGCAGTGAAACATGAGAAATTCATCTTTAATTTCAGAAACAGTCTGGTGGCTGAAGCTTATACCAAACTGTCTATGCAATACTCCCAGTGGGAATGGGAATTCTCCAAAAAGATCCATAGCTGGATGATCAGCAATGAAACTTACATCAGAAATCAATCTGCAGCCAGTCTCAATGCTGAGATGTACATGCAGTTTAAAACTGATCTTCAGAGTTTACTGTCAGAAGAGGAAAATAAAACGCAGAAGCTACTAGACAAATATTTTGACAGCAAATGTGAGAACGTTCATCTCATTGAGCGATACAAGGAAGATTTCTTCATGAGTGTGAGGTTCCTGAAGCAGAAACTGGAAAGGAATACTCTTAATAAACTCGCCGAAGCAGTTTCAATCCAGAAATGCAAATTCAAGATTCTGGATATGCAGAAGACATCTCTGGAACGGATTGAGGAAGAAATAACAATTCTCCTGAATAGCTGCAGAGAAAGAAATTGTGAACCAAGAAACATAGACGTAGAGAGAGAATTTGAGGAGATGTGGAAGAAAACACTCCCTGATTTACAAATGGAGGAGCTAAAAAAACGTAACATTGGACAAACGATTCTTCAGCAGCTTAAGAATGAAATGGATGTAAAGGGAAGTGATATTAGTGAAAACCTAACAAATGTGATGAGCTTGGATGACTATGGGAAAAATACATTTGTTCCTGACAAAAGCTATATATCTCGCAATCCAGTCTGTTCACGCCAACTGGACAAGATAGAAGACCTTTCAACTGCTTTGATAGACATGTGTGACACATACATCAAAGAGAAGGTAGCCAACAAAGGGGATTATAGTGATACTTACTTTCAGGAGTTGCTATGCATGATCAATGATAAACTTAAAGACAAAACTTATAAAAAACTTAATTTATCTCCCAAGTTTGAGCTAGATATAAAACTTTTTATCTTTGGTAAAGCATCCAGAGCATTTCAAGACTTACATGACAGATTCATTCAAGAAAATGACCCCAAAACTTGCCTTGAAAAATTTAAACCTAAATACTTGGCCACATTTGAGAGCATATTCCGTGAGAAAGACGAGTGTCAGATTAGGGCCAAAAAATTCTGTGATCATTGCTTGAAACCCGCACTAAATAATTATATTCTGGAGCATCTTGGCAAGGAAATAATTAACGAAATTCTACAAAATTCCGACAGTCACATATTTAACAGCAGAAGCGCTTTTCAGTTTGCTGTGCTAAAGGACTTGCTTAAGAAAAAGGAAGTTGAACAATATTTTTTATACATTAATAAATATAGGGTCTTTTTGAAAGGATGGATCTGCCAGTACATTACTGAGAAATATAAGGGTCTGTCAACTCTAAACAACTTAGTAGAAAAACTTTTATCTCCAATTATTGAAAAAATTGAAGAAGTCCTGAAGAGTGAGAAATGTGTGAAAAAAGAATCCATTGCGACATTTCTGGAAAGTTTCTGTAAGTTACTGGACAAAGAATTAGTTATTTCACAGAATGAAATGGCAGTTATAACGTTTCACAATAAATCAAGTGTCATCCAGTTCTCTGAGGAAATTTGTTTATTTCTTCACAACATGAAGCAGGAACTTTTATCCGATGAAGATTTGCAGGACACTGAATTCACTCTCTCCATAGTCAAACTGAAGCCTCAGGAGGAATTGTTGAAGAAAGTGATTGGCTGTGGTAAGCAATGTCCTTTCTGTAATGTCCCCTGTGAGAATGTCGGGGGTGACCACAAGGAGCACTCTGCATCTCTCCATAGACCTCAGGGACTGGCAGGATACAAATGGTACCAATGGAACAAAACAAGGAGTTTAGTCATTGACATCTGTTCCACTGTTGTGGTGTCTAAAACTAAATTCAGAAATTCTGACACAGGAGGTGAATATCACCCATACAAAGACTACCGTAAATACTATCCAGACTGGGCAATTCAGCCTGATGCCAACCTCAAATCCTCAGATTACTGGAAATACGTATTTGTACTTTTTAATAATGAATTTGCAGATGAATATTCTGCAAAGCCAGCTAAACTTCCAAAAGACTGGAAGAAGATCACAGAGGATCAGGCTCTTACAAGTTTACAGGAATTGTTTAATATCAAATAAAAATAACAAGGCTGTATATGTGTCCTCACTTACATATAATATGTGTGTGTATACAATCTTCAAAAAGTTTCCACAATTTTTTTTTACGTTTCCCAGCCATCTTCATCACAGCGTCACAACTCTTATACCAAACTGCAAGGTCAGCTGGCTTACCAGACAGACTAGTCACATGACACTCTTAGACACGACCAATTACTACTTCTCCTGCCCTCACCGTTTCCAACAAAAATATAAAAGTGCGGAAACTTTTTGAACATTATATATATATATATGTATATATATATATATATATATACACACACACTATATTACCAAAAGTATTAGGACACCTGCCTCTACACACACATGAATTTTGATGGAATCCCAGTCTTAGTCCATAGGGTTCAATGTTGAGTTGGCCCACCCTTTGCAGCTATAACAGTTTAAACTCTTCTGGGAAAGACTGTTCACAAGGTTTAGGGGTGTCTATGGGAATGTCTGACCATTCTTCCAGAAGCGCATTTGTGAGGTCAGGCACTGATATTGGATGAGAAGTCCTGGCTCGCAGTCCCCGCTCGAATTCATCCCAAAGGTGTTCTATTGGGTTGAGGTCAGGACTCTGTGCAGGCCAGTCAAGTTCCTCCAGCCCAAACTCACTCATCCATGTCTTTATGGATCTTACTTTGTGCACTGGTCCAAATCATTGGTGGAGGGGGGATTGTGGTGTGGGGTTTTTTTCATGGGTTGGGCTTGGCCCCTTAGTTCCAGTGAAGGGAACTCTTAAGGTGTCAGCATACCAAGACATTTAGGACAAATTCATGCTCTCCACCTTGTGGGAACAGTTTGGGGATGGCCCCTTCCTGTTCTAACATGACTGCACACAAGTGCACAAACAAGGTTGTACACACAGGTTAAAATGACTATTAAAGGTTAATTTCCCACATTTGTGGCTTTTAAAATCGCAATTAGTGTGTATAAATAGTCAATGAGTTTGTTAGCTCTCACATGGTGACACTAAGCAGGCTAGATACTAAGCCATGGGGAGCAGAAAAGAACAGTTAAAAGACCTGCATAACAAGGTAATAAAACTTTACAGAGATGGAAAAGGATATAAAAAAATATCCAAAGCCTTGAATATGCCAGTCAGTACTGTCCAATCACTTAATAGGAAGTGGAAAATTTGGGGATCTCTTGATACCAAGCCAACATCATGTAGATGAAGAAAGATTTCAGCCACAACTGCCACAGGAATTGTTCAGGATACAAAGAAAAACCCCACAGGTAACGTCAGGAGAAATACAGGCTGCTCTGCAAAAAGATGGTGTGGTCGTTTTTAAGGAACACAATACAATGATACTTGAACAAAAAGAGCTGCATGGTCAAGTTGCCAGAAAGAAGCCTTTACTGCACAAGTTCCACAAAAAAGCCTGGTTACAATATGCCCAACAACACCTTGACATGCCTCATTGGGCTTTTTTATGGCATTGGCGCAGTAAAGGCTTCCTTCTGGCAACTCAATCATGCAGCTCTTTTTTATTCAAGTATCATTGTTGAATTGTGCTCCTTAAAAACAACCACACCGTCTTTTTGGAGAGCAGCCTGTATTTCTCCTGAGGTTACCTGTGGGTTTTTCTTTGTATCCTGAGCAATTCCTCCGCCAGTTATGGCTGCAATCTTTCTTGGTCTACCTGACCTTGGCTTGGTATCAAAAGAGCCTTGAATTTTCCACTTCCTAATAAGGGATTAAACCAGGGATCCTCAAACTACGGCCCTCCAGCTGTTGCGGAATTACACATCCTATGAGGCATTGTAAAACTCTGACATTCACAGACATGGCTAGGCATGATGGGAATTGTAGTTCTTGAACAACTGGAGGGCCATAGTTTGAAGACCCTTGAAATAAACAGTACTGACTGCATTCTTCAAGGCTTTGGGTATCTTTTTATATCCTTTTCCATCTTTATAAAGTTCCATTACTTTGTTACGCAGGTCTTTTGACTGTTCTTTTCTACCTCCTCATGGCTCAGTGTCTAGCCTGCTTAGTGCATCCATATGAGAGCTAACAAACTCATTGACTATTTATACACAGACACTAATTATGATTTAAAAAGCCACAAATGTGAGAAATGAACCTTTAATTGCCATTTTAGCCTGTGTGTGCCACCTTCTGTGTCTGTACCAAGGCCAAACATTCCAGGGTATCTAAACTTTTTTTATCAGGGCCATTTGGGTGATTTCTGTTATAATTATGATTTAAAAAGGATCCAAAAAACGATGTGATAATAAATGGCTTCATGTGATTGCTATCCTTAAATAAAAGACAGTTTTTTGGCACGATAAGTCATATTTTCAATATTAATGCCAACATTTCACAATTTCTGCCAGGGTATGCAAACTTTTGAGCTCAACTGTATATACCATAGTTTGTAGATGCTATAACATTTTCCTAAACTAATTAATATACACTTATTGAGATTTTTTTTAACCAAACATGTAGCAGAATATATTATGGCCCAAATTTATTTGAGCCAAGATTTATTTATTTTATTTTATTTTTATATATATTTTATAACAGAAAGTAGAAAATATTGTTTTTAATTTCAAAATTTTCAGTCTTTTTTTTTCATTTATATCACAAATAAAAAAAAAAAAAAACCCATTGGTGATCAAATACCACCGAAAGAAAGTTCTATTTGTGCGAAAAAATTATAGAAAGTTAATTTGCATGGAGTGTTGCATGACTACGCAATTGCCAGTAAAAGTAGCGCTGTGCTGAATATCAAGAAATTCTCTGGTCATGGAGGAGGTAAAACCTTCCCGAAACTCAAGTGGTTAATAATAATGCTGTCCTTTGTCTCCAGTTACTAACCTGGCATTGTCATTTTTTAGGAGAACTAAATGCAAAAACCTCGCTATTAATATTTTTCAAGCTTTTTATATATATAATATATATATATATATATATATATATATATATATATATATATATATATATATATATATATATATAGGATTTGTCTTACTATCTTTATCAATGTGCCTTCCTTGTTGCACTTTGCCAGCCTGATTTATTTTTCAAAGTTTTATTTCTATGATTTTTAACTGTGGAACAGTGTACTTTATTTGTACAGTTAGATGCACTGTATATACTTTTTACTTTAAAAGTAACCCCCAAGAATATTGTTTTTAATTCTTAATACTTGTTGCATATGAATCATGAAATGTGTTCATAATAAACAGTTTGGAACCTTCTCATTTATGTTGGATATTTTGTTTACAGTTTTAACTCCTAATCTATGTGCTAAAGTGTGTCCCCCAAAATGAGGAATTACTGAACACCGGACATTTGTAAAGAACACCATTTAATGCAGTTATGTAGTCAATAAAAGAAAGCATTTAATTAGGTTTAAATCACAAAGCTGACACATTAGAAAAGGGATACTTATTTAAAAAAATTATAATTATTGTGAGAAATTAGAAATAATAAAAACATCAATGAGATTAGAAAATAAAAGTCATATGGAAAAAATAATGATTCTTATAAAAACCCTTCAGATCTGGTATGGATTTAGAGGGGGACCCCGACGCCATTTTTAAAAAAAAAATTGGCACGGGGTTCCCCTTAATATCCATACCAGACCTGAAGGGCCTGGTATGGAATTTAGGGGGACCCCCACGCCATTTTTTTTTTAAATTTTGGTTCGGGGTTTCCCTGTGGGGAATTCCCATGCCGTTTTTATCAATGAACTTTTATGTGTTTTGTCGGACCGACAATTCATTATAGCCACGGGTAGTTTTAAATGACTTTCTTTCCTTTGAAATGTCATTTTGCTGTCAGACTGTTCTAAACATGGGAAACATGCGCCCCTTTACAGGCATACTATAGACACCCCCCAGCTACGAAATTTAAAGGAATATTAGACTTTTATGGTTTCACTTTAAGCATTATTAAAATCACTGCTCCCGAAAAAAGTCCGTTTTTAAAACTTCTTTTTGCATTGATACATGTCCCCTGGGGCAGGACCCAGGTCCCCAAACACTTTTTATGACAATACCATGCATATAAGCCTTTAAAATTAGCACTTTTGATTTCTCCCATAGACTTTTAAAGGGTGTTCCGCGGCTTTCGAATTTGCCGCGAACACCCCAAATTGTTCGCTGTTCGGCGAACTAGCAAACAGCTGATGTTCAAGTCGAACATGTGTTCGACTCGAACTCAAAGCTCACCCCTACTGAACACCAGACATTTATAAAGAACACCATTTAATGCAGTTATGTAGTCAATAAAAGAAAGCATTTAATTAGGTTTAAATCACAAAGCTGAAACATTAGAAAAGGGATACTTATTAAACAAAATGATAATTATTGTAGGTTCAATGAGATTAGAAAATAACAGTCATATGGAAAAAAATAATGATTCTTATAAAAAACTTTGTGAATTTAGCCTCATGTATTTTACGGCAACTAATTCAACCACGTAAAGACCGGCATGTTAAATCCCCTTCCTGTCCAGGTCATTTTTCCAATTTTCTGCAATGTGATAATTTGATTGACAAATACTCATATATGCAACAATGTACACAATTTAGGTTTATATAATTTTTTGAGACAGATAGACCCTTCATTTGGTGGTATTTAATCACCACTGTATTTTTTCTTTTTGCAATATAAAGTAAAAAAAGACCAACAAGTTTGAACTGTTTCCCTTAACCGCTTCAGCCCCGGAAGATTTTACCCCCTTCCTGACCAGAGCACTTTTTGCGATTCAGCACTGCGTCGCTTTAACTGACAATTGCATGGTCGTGCAACGTTGCACCCAAACAAATATCCCCCAAAAATATATAAGAAAACTAATTTTATTCCTCAGTTTAGGCTGATGTGTATTCTACATATTTTTGGTAAAAAAAAAACGCAATAAGTGTATATTGATTGCTTTGAGCAAAAGTTATAGCGTCTACAAAATAGGGGATAGTTTTATGGCATTTTTATTATTATTTTTTTTTACTAGTAATGGCGGCAATCTGCGGTTTTTATCATGACTGCGACATTATGGTGGACACACCGGACACTTTTGACACTATTTTGGGACTATTGTCATTTATACAGCAATCAGTGCTATAACAATGCACTGATTACTGTGTAAATTACACTGGTTGTGAAGGGGTTAACCACTAGGGGGCGATCAAGGGGTTAAGTGTGTCCTAGGGAGTGATTCTAACTATGGGGGGATGGGCTTCAACTCACATGACAGCGATCACTGCTCCCAATGACAGGGAGCAGTGATCTCTGTAATGTCACAAGGCAGAACGGGGAAATTCCTTGTTTACATAGGCACCTCCCCATCCAGCAGCTCCGTGACATGATCGCGGGGAGACCAGTGGACATCGAGTCCACCGGTCCCATGGGCACGGTCACCCTGTACGCAGCGGACGTGCGCTCCTCCGCTAGCCCCGCCAATTAAAGGGGACGTACTGTACAGGTTTTTCCACCGCTGCCATTGTGCCGACGTATATCGGCGGTCGGCAAGTGGTTAATGTCTTTTAAAGTTATAAAACTTGCAAATAAATTACCTTTCTTCTTAAATTTAGGTCAAATATATCTGCGGAATTTCTTTGGTAAAGAAAAACAAAACAAAAACAGTGTATATTATTTAGTCTGTGTGAAAGTTATAGACTTTACAAACTAGAGTATGTACAGTATATTTAAAATGTATCAGCTATGATGTACGGTACTTACTGCCTACCTTATTTCTTGAGGACCTAAAATGCCAGGACAGTACAAATACCCCCCAAAATGACCCATTTTTGCAAAGCAGAAACTCCAAGGTACAGTATTTAGTAAGAAGCATGGTTAGCTTTTTGAAGCAGTCATTTTTTTCAACAAGTTTTTGTAATATGAAGGAAGTAAATAAAATGTGTTTTTTTCACAAAGTTGTCATTTTAATAAGATATTTAAAACACACACAATTATACCTCAATGCACAGCATATGCATACACACAATTATGAAGCAAAAATGACATTCTGATACTTCTCCTGAGTAAGGGACTGAGTGTGAGACTTTTTAGGAGCCTAGCAGCATTAAAGAGCCCAAAATCCAAGCAGCACCATCCAGCAGTCAGCAGCAGTGAGGAGGACAGAGCTCCTTCTACAAATCCTGCTCCTCTCTGTGCAGCCGCAGCACCCCCTCATCTCTGACTCCCCTGGTCTCAGTATTCAGCAGACTCTGGCATCTGACTTCACCCTTCCTCTGGTCCTGCTTCAGACCATGTACCTTGTGCTTCCCAGATCTGCCCCCAGCTTCTTCTCATCACCAGCAGAAGGTAGGCAGGGTGCACTGTAATGTAAGGGTGGGTGTGGGACTCCTGACTTCTGCTGGTGGGGGGGGGAGCTCTTGACATATTATGTAAGAGAGGGAGGGGTGCTCTGGACATCTAGTCTTATAGATGCAACCAGCCCTTTGAGGGCAAACAAAATGCTAATGCGGCCTATGATGACACCCCTGTTCTAGGGACATAAATTAAACATCTGATTTCCTGACTACCTCTCACATTTTAGAGGCCCCAAAATGGCCATGGTTTGAAAAGCAAACACCCCAACATATTTTTTTTAGAGGCATGGTAACTCTTTTTCAGATTTAAGTTTTTTACCACAAGTTTTTGGAGAATGTTGAAAAAAAATTAAAGTGTATTTTTTTACAGAAAGTTGTAAATGAATAAGTTATTTCTCACACACAGTATGAGCAAGCTTATAATTATATCCTAAAACACATTCTGATAGAGGAGTCCAAAATCTAAGGAGCACCTTCAGGGTGTCAAGAAGCATAAATTATGCATCTAATTTCCTGATTACTGTTACAATTGTGGAGGCCCTGGAGTGCCAGGACAGTGGAACCACCCACAAAATGACCACATTTTGGAAAGCAAACACAAAAAATATTCTTAGGAGGCAAAGGGGTTAATTTACCAAAACTGTATAGTGCAAACTCTGGTGCAGCTCTGCATAGAAACCAATCAGCTTCCAGGTTTTTTTATTGTCAAAGCTTAATTGAACAAGCTGAAGTTAGAAGCTAATTGGCTACCATGCACAACTCTCTAGTTTTGGTAAATCAACCGCATAGTGAGTTATCTGAAGATTTAATTTTTTAGCCAAAAGTTTCTGGGAAAATGATAGAAAATGAATGCTTTTACACAAAGATTTTAGTTAATAAGAAATTTCCTCCCACACAATTTAGGCTTACTTGAAAATACACACCAAAACACATTCTTCTACTCCTCCTAAGTATGGGAATACTACATGTAAGAGACTTTCACAGCCTAGTTACATAAACAGGCCCAAAATCAAAGGAACACTGTCTTGTACCTTGTGACAGAGCCTGACGCGTAGAGGGAGACCTCTCGTAAAGCCCCGGCTCAAAGGTAACTTGTGTTGCGACAGTGGCCATGAGAGTGCAGTGAGGTAAGACTGCCTCCAAGATCTTCCGTTGGTTGCAGAGGTGTGTGGCAGGTGCATTACCATAGCTGGGCTGGATAGCTGAAGCAGCGGATGGCAGCAGGAACAGTAGATGCAGACACACAGCAGATGGAGGACTGGCGTCACCAGGCACCATGCAGAGCAGGACAGACGGAACACTGGATGCAGGCTCAGACAAGCCAGGTTGGCAACGGATGATCAGATACAAGTATAAACGGTAGGCAGAGAATGGTCAGGGTGCAGGCAGGGGTTGGCAACAGGATTTCAGGCAGATGAAAGATTTAACAAATTCTTAAGGCAAGGCAAAGTCAGGATAGGTGGAGAGTAAGCGTGGTCAGCATAAGCAGGGTCAAACACAGGAATCAAGCAGAGATCACAGGAACAGGTATACGGGTAAACCTGCAGATCAGACAGCAATGCACTAGTGCAGCTGCTGCCCTTTTATAGGCCATTTAGTGCCAGCATCAATGTGCGTTAATCTTTATGCGTATAGGTGTTTGCCTGTGCCCGGCAAGACGGGCACCTGCAGGAGCACGTCTGCGCATGCGTATCGCCTCTGCCTAGGAGCTTCGGTTGCACTATGGCCAGCATGTCCCTGACATTGCCCCCTCCCGACAGGCAGCCTCCGGATACCCAACTGGCTTTCCTTCTCTGGATAGGCATGGAAAAAAGCACAAATTAGCCCTTTTGCATGGACATTCAGTTCTGGCTCCCAGGAATTCTCTTCCGGACCATACTCTTTCCTCTTAATTACCGGTAGATACTGTAATTGGTTCCCCCTTTTTCTACAGTCTACAATAGCTTCCACCTAGTTTTCCTCATCTCCATCTACCAGCACAGGTTCAGGTGGACCAGACCCTAAATTAGTACAGTCATCTGATACTACAGGCTTTAAAAGCAAAACATGAAATACAGGGTGTATTTTAAACAAGTCTGGTAAAGATAGTTCATACGATACCTCGTTTAGTTTTCTCTCCACTGACAAAGGAAAACTTGGGTGCAAGCTTCTTCGAGGGACAAGCCAACTTGAGATCTGCTGTAGACAGCCACACTTGGTCACCCACCTGGGGATTCAGCTCCCCCTCCTATTTCTGTCAAAAGCTCTCTTGTTATCCACCTGCGCTTTAGACATTGCTTCTTGCAATAATTTGTTATTGCGGTTGAGAAAGTCCACCATGTTCTGAACAGCTGACCCAGTGGATTCAGGAACAGTCAGGCAAAACGGAAGGATGAAAGCCATAGTTGGCGAAGAATGGGGACTGCCCCGTAGCAGAATGGATCACATTGTTATATGCAAACTCTACCAATGGTAGTAATGTTTTTCTGGACCAGACCTTCCCCGAGTTTGTACTGAGCTTGCAGTGACGGCCTGTCCATTAGGGGCACACGTGCGTGGCCCCCCCATCTACGTGTCCGGCCCCCTGATTTGCATGCAGGATTTTAATGGGGGGGTGTTTTTTTTTTTTAACCACGTGATTAGAGTCAGAGGCTCCAATAGGCTTCAAAAAAGAGTGGGCTTGAGGCGCAGTGCACTGTGCCCGAAGCCCACCCATTTGTATGGCAATAGCGAATGAATATTCGCTATTGTAACACTGATTCTCCTCCCAGCCAATCAGGAAGCGGGTCATTAAACCGGTCACCCGATTGGCCGCCAGGAGGAGGAGGGAGGAGACACTGGGGAACCAAGACAGCATCGCTCACAGCCTGGAGAGAGAAACCGCCACCGCCGGATTGCTGCCTGTGAGATGAGGTAAGTGTGGGGCCCTGACTGACTGACCCCCCCCAAAAAAAACCCCACCAGCCGCCACTGCTGAGATGTAGACATCTCACTAATCCTTTCATTTCATTGCTATTGTGCAAACTTGCTGACACCCCTGTTATTGCTTTGTGGTGACCAGTCTTTATTGACAGCCCTTGCGATTTTGGTCACAAAGCTACAGTTTGTTCAAAAGAATGCATCTGTAAAGGAGCACAATGCAATGGCTAAAGTGGGACACTAACCTTGGGGCTCTTTTCCTTGGGATTGCGGCCACCCCCCCTCCCCTAGGCTAGCATGTTAGAGGGGTTAGGTTAAGGTGATGGGTTTGGGGGCAGTTCAGGTTCTGTCCCTTTAAATATGGTAATGAGGGATCTGGATGGTGCCAATCTGATCCCAGAAAATGTTCTGGAAGGCTGGGAAGAGGCTATAAAAGGGTCCTGGCAGTGTCAGCTGACCTCTCAGGATGCAGAAGTGCTAGGAACGGTATGCAGCCCCCCGTCCAGCAGTTCATGGAGCGTGTGGGGAGAGCAGGTGGGGAGGAGTGGCTGTGTCGCTGTCTTTTACTAGCTGAAGAGGAAGAGCAGGTTGCTCTGAGGCCGGTGGACGAAGCCGTGGGGTCTCAGTCATGACCGGAGGAGCCGCAGTGTTGGACGCGAATGAAGGGGCCGGGGAAACCAGCGGAGGAGTCGGCCGCCGGAGTGGCAGCGTCTGCAGGAGGCGGGGCCCGAGCTGGAGGGTCTCCCTATGGCAGCAGCCTCGGTGGAGGAGTCACGGCCAGCGAGTGGCTGGAATAGGAGGAAGAGGAAGGTATACATGCCGCCGTTAGTTGCCACCCGTGGGAGGCGAAGCTCCCCTGTTGCAGAGCGACCAGCGGGAGGAAAGGCGCAGCGCCCTATGGGGGCGGACGGACGGTCCATGCAGGAGCTGTTCTCAGTCTTTAGAACTCAAGCGGGGATGCTTCCTACTGTTGCCCAGCTGCTTGCCATCCCTCCAGTGGATGCCCATCTCCCTGCCATCCCTCATGCTGCGGTCCAGGTGAGTGTCATTCCTCATGTTGACGCACAGCTACCTGTTGTCCCTCCAGTGGATGCACAGTTCCCTGCCTTCCCTCATGCTGCTGTCCAGCTGCCTGACATTCATCATGCTGATGCCCGGATGCTTGATGACCCTATGGCTGCTGCTGGGATCCCTCCAGCTGTGGGTGAGTCCCCTCTTGGGGGGTTCTGTCTGCTTTGGTTACCTCATTGTATGCCTGTCTGAATTCTGTTCCAGCTCCTTCTACTCCTGGCATTCCCTCTGCTTCTGGCTCTTCTGGGGATTTTCCCTCTCAGTCCATTGAACAACTCCCTAAGGTAGTTGTGCCACCCGGGCCCTGTGTTCCCAAAGTATGTTTGAAGGAAGCCCTCCCCTGTGAGGTCTCCCCCCTGGGTTTTCATCTCAGCTTGTTGGTTAGGGAACGTATTTGGAGGGGGGAGTTTGTAGATATGTTATCCCTCCCACCTACATTTAAGGAGTTTGCTAGTAGACCTGAGCGAAGAGGGGAGGAAGGGAGAGAGGAGGATAGGTGCAGGCCAGTGCCCAGGTCCTCTTATAACTGTTTACAGGCATATTGTATTTTTTCAGGGGTCATGGCGGAAAAGCGGAGCTGTGTGGCAGCCTCTTCCAACATTTGGATCATGTTTTTGAAGCCTATAAGAATTTTGGTGGGTTGGGTTGGTATTACTACGATGAATCCTTCAGCCAAAAACTGTTGGTACATCCCACACTCCATTGGGGTATGAAGGATGTAGGGTTGTGGCTGAATTTAATTCTGCCACAGAAGTCTTTTGTGAGCAAGCAGCCTGCTGCCTCAGCGGTGGCGCCTGCTTACAGGTGGGGTTTTTGCTTAGTATTCAATGAGTCGCAGTGTTGGTTGAATGCAGCCTGCAGATATCGACACGAGTGTTCCCATCCGTTACTTAAGTGTGCGAAGAAAGCTGGCGGGTCTTCTACTGCACAGCGCAATATTTTTCACAAAGGCCTGCACGCTGGTGAGGTTGGAAAATATGTGCCCTTGGCTGAAATGGTATCCAGACAGGGAGATGGCCCAACTTATTCTTAAGGCCCCTTTCACATGGTCGGAGTGTTCAGGTCCACCTGTCAGTTTTAACGGTGGACCTGAACGGGCGCTCCATGCTAGTCTATGGAGCGACGGATGTCAGCGGGGACATGTCCGCTGACATCCCACCCGGTCCGACCTGCTAAATGCAGACGGATGCCTCTACGTTCAGATCTGTCACTGGCGGATCGGGTGAGATCTCATGAAAACGGACATGCTGTCCGTTTTCGTCTGATCTCTCCATAGAAACCAGCGGTGCTCGACAAGCCCCTCCCTGCTCAGTGAGCAGAGAGGGACCTGTCATCCGCCGGCTCAGCGGAGATCAACAGAGAGATCGGACTCCGTGGAAGCGGATCTGCCTCGTGAGAATGAGGCCTTACGGTTTCCTTCATGGTTTACCTTTGCCTGCTATTTGGGGTGAGGGGTGTGTGGTGGGGGAAAACTTGAAATTGGTACATCGATTTCCACAGGTGATGTATGAGAAGATTGCGAAGGAGATTGCTAAGGGTCGAGTGACGGGACATTATTATGGTCCTGCCGTTTAGCAACTTTCGTATTTCTCCTTTAGGGGTGGCTCCAAAAAGGAGCCAAACTCCTTTTGTCTGATCCACCACCATTAATTTCTGAGGGATGGCTCCCTGAATGATGAGATCTTTAACGTACAGTATGCTACTTTTGAGGAGGCGGTTGTTAAGATTAGAGCTTTCAATCCAGGAGCCTTGCTGGCCAAGACTGATATCAAGTCAGCCTTCAGGCTTCTTCCTATATCTCCGCTGGTGTTCAATCTCCTGGGGTTTTACTTTGATGGGAGTTTTTATTTTGACAAAAGCTTGCAGATGGGCTGTCCTTTGTCATGTGCTTATTTTGAAATGTTCTCCACTTTTTTTGCATTGGGTAGTTGGTTCGGAATACGGGTGGGATGGAATTGGCCACTACCTGGATGATTTTTTTTCCATTGGCCCATCAAATTCAGTTTTGTGTGCTGAGCTCCTACATCTTTTTTGTAAGGTCATAGATTACTTTGGGGTCCCCTTGGCGGCAGAAAAGACATGCCTTCAATCCACCTCTTTGGAATTCCTGGGTATTCTGATCGATACCTCCTTGTTGGAATTCCATTTACCTCAAAGGAAGCTGGAAAGGCTTTGTTCTTTGATTCTTGCCCTAATTCGCCGGAAGAAGGTTTTGTTGAGGGAGATGCAGTCCTTGTTGGGCCTTTTGGCGTTTGCGTGTAAGGTTATGCCAGTAGGGTGCATTTTTTCAAGACAATTGTACCTCTCTACTGTGGGCTGCAAGTCCCCCTTTTCTCATTTGTGCCTCACTGCTGATCTTAAAGAGGATTTGATTGTGTGGGCAAATTTTTTGGAAGCATATAATGGCAGATCTTTTTTTTCAGGCTGACTTTATTCCGGTTCAGGATTTTTTGTTATTTACGGATGCATCTGGTTCCAGGGGCTTTGCAGCTATATGGCGGTTGCATTGGTACTGTGGGGCCTGGCCAGAGGCTTGGATTCAGAAGAAGGCTACCAGAAATATTGTGCTATTGTAGCTTTTCCCAGTGGTGGTAGCCCTGGAGCTCTGGGGTGCACAATTTGCGGATCATCGCATCCTAGTGAGTACTGACAATAAGGGTGTACTGTTTGCAGTAAACTGCCTATCCTCTAAATCTTTGTTGGTTGTTCTTTGTTCATCTGTTTTTTCTTTGCCTAAAATTCAACATCTGGCTTAAAGCTTGATATTTTCCGGGTTTTTCTAACATGCTCAGGGACGCATTGTCTCGTTTCCAGATGTCCATGTTTCGGGAACTTCTTCCAGAGGCCGATGAGGTGGGTTGTCCTTTCCCAGTGGGACTATGGGACTTGATCTGAAGCCAGTACACTAGGCCATCCAGAACTCAGTGGCTCCCCATACTTGGGTCAACTATAAGGGCCGCCACGAGGAAGTGGGACATTTTTGCTGATGCCTGGGGTTTTGATCCTGGGTCCCCAGTGAAGCCATCACTTTTGTGTTTTCTGGTGTCTTTAATGGAATATGGTTACTCATATGGTCATGTGGCTAAAGTTATGGCCGGGGTTTCCTTTTTCCTTCGCCTCATTGGTCTACTTTCTTGCATGGCGTTCTTCTAGATTTAGCAGGCTTTGAAGGGGTATCGGAAGGCAAAGTTCTCGCCTGATTGTAGATGACCTATTTCGTTAGAGCTTTTAGCTGATCTTTCTGCTACTACTCAGGTGGTGTGTTCTTCTTTTTATGAGGCCCTGCTGTTTAGTACAGCATTTTCTTTGTTATTCTTCGTGGCTTTGCGGATATCTGAGCTGGTTCTGCTATCCAGGCATGTTTCTGTGGGTATTTTATTCGAACATGTGTCGATTATGCTTTGGTACGATTATATCTCCGCCGATCGAAGACCGACCAATTGGGGAGGGGCGCTTGGGTGTCATTGGCTGTCGGGTCAGACGCCTCTATCTGTCTTATGCCCTGTACACACGATTCCGACTAAAAAATCCATCGGATTTATTCCGACGTATGTTGGCTCAAGCTTGTCTTGCATACACACGGTCACACAAAGTTGGTCAGAAATTCCGAACGTCAAGAATGCGGTGACGTACAACACGTACAAGGAGCCGATAAAAAGGAAGTTAAATAGCCAGTGCGGCTCTTCTGCTTGATTCTGAGCATACGTGGCACTTTAGATCCAGCTCTCAAACTTTGTGTGTCGGAAATTCCGATGGAAAAAGTTAGATGGAGCCTACACTGGGGTATTCCCAGTCTAAATCTTTTCAATTGTATGTGCGTCCTAACCTTTTTTTTTACCCATTTCAGGTATATAACGTTGTGTCTGGATAATAGGACACTCCTATGTTTATTGCGCCTGAAAGCGAGCAGCTCAGTGTGTGATGGGTTGAATTTTGTATTTGACACTGGAAGACTTCACCATCTATTGGAAAGGGGTGAGAGGCATGCGCCGGTGTCAGCTGTACTGGCATTTGTCTCAATTGTTTTAAGTGTGGCCCGTACCCTCCATTTTAGTAGTTCACTTAGGGGGTAATGATCTATGTAAGGTAAAAACACTGGATTTGATATTCATGATTAAGAGAGACCTTCAGCGGTTTTCGTTTATCCTCCCCAGGTACAACCATAGTTTTCTGAAAATTCATCTCAAGGCTTTCCTGGTGGTCTTCTCCTCAGCATCGGGCTTTCGAGGAAATGAGGAAGCGGGTCAACAAGGCCTTGGAGAAGCACATGCCATCCTTAGGTGGTTTGTCTTATAGGCACGCCAATCTGAAGGGTGGCATCCCGGGTCTGTACAGATGGGACGGGGTGCATCTCTCAGATGTTGGTCAGGATATTTTCTTTTTTTTTTTTTTTTTCCGTTTAAAATAAAGTTTATTGAATTATTGAGAAAATACATCAAACAGGAGAAAGAAAAAAGAGCAAAACGCTCATCGTATACATGGTGTAGTAGTAGTACAGCGATTACCAAGAATGACTACATCATATTTTCATCTGCCTTTACCTTAAAACATAAAGAAACCAGTCGCTATGGACTCAGGAATTCTCGTCACCAGAGCCCCTTCTGGGAACTAACTGCTCTGGTGAACTGGGAATCTCCAAGCCCACCTCGCTACCCAATGTGGTAAAATGCTTAGAGTAGAGAGACTAACCAAAAGAAAAAGAAAATTAAAAAAAAAAAGGGATTTGTATCTATATGACATTTGAGTATTACGTTGATAACATACTTAAACGAACAATAATTAGACAAGGAGGCGATCTGGTGGGTCGAACTCCCAAGGCAGATTGAACCTTAGTCAGTTGGTCAGGACTGAAACATACTATGCTTAAGGATCAGGAGAAAACAATGTATGAGAATCTGCCCTGAGAACCGCCCTAAGGCTAATAACCTAATTAATAGAGAATACCGAGAGCTTGAGGAGACAGTATTGAAAGTAGAAAAAGCTGTAGGGTGAGAAAAGGAAAGAAAGAAGGGAAGAGGGACAGAAAAGGTAGGGGGGACAAAGGGAGTAGCTAACCGTAAAGGATAAGGGGAAGGAAGTGCACAGGAGACCACCAGGAGAAGGAGACCGGAGGCCCTCCAAGAAGGAACCGCCCTCATGAGCCATCGATCACACATAAAGGGGATGCCCAATGAGGGTTGCCCAAGGTTCCCAAATAATCTAGGGTATCTAGAATAGTATTGGATATCTTTTCTTGCAACATAATCCAAGAAATTTTTTGTTTAGCTAACCGAATGGACACTTTCGGTGACTTCCAGGACCGGGTGATGGTCATTTTGGCACCCACCAGAATAAACTGGATCAGCTTCTGGGTATGTTTGGATATTTTAGGGACGGGGCCATTAAGCAAAGCAATAGTTGGATCCTGTTTCAGAGTACAACCACATGTTCTACAGATACGGGAGAAGATCTTGTTCCAAAACATTCTGATTTTAGGGCATTCCCATAGTATGTGCAAAAGAGTGCCCAAATGATTGCAACCTCTGAAACAAAGAGGTGACGTTTGCGGGTAGAATTTGGCCAGTCGGGAAGGTACCAGATACCAGCGTGTAAGAATTTTCAGCCCCGCTTCATTTATAGAAGTGTTCACAATACCTTTGAAGGAACGGGCAAAGTTAGAGTGCCATGCATCCAGATCCCAGCTGAAGTCAAGGTCCCGCTCCCAGCTCATCATGTAGGCAGCTTTCTCTGTGGGTTCCGCTAGGGATGAATAAATGAGAGAGATACCTCCTCTAGTGTCTGAGGCCGAAGCGCACCATTGTTCATAGGGCATTACTGAAAGATGGTTCTCACCACTCTTCCATAACCGGTTCAAGAAATGTGAAAGTTGAAAAAAACTAAATTTTTCGGCTGAGGGCATTTCAAGTTTAGAAGTACAGTATTTTAAAGTAGGGGACCATTAGAGTTAAAGAATTGACCAATTCTGTAGAGGCCCTTGTCTAGCCACCATTTGAAAGCTCGGATATCTAAGCCAGGGGAGAAGTTGTGGTTCCTGAAGATATGTGCAAGAGGGTGCCAAGTAGATATGAGGGGTTTGAGCTTATGGAGGGAGTCACATAACTTCATTGAATGAGACAATGTGGGAGCTAGTATAGGGGGGCGTTTTTTGGGGATATTCCAAAGTAAAAAATCTAAAGTGAAACTAGGGACCGCCTCTCGTTCCATGTTCACCCAGTCTGGTTTGGATCCCTTCATGTAAATTATGGAAAATTGGCTCAGCTGCGCTGACTGATAGTACCACCAAAGGTTAGGTACCCCTAGACCTCCCTTCTTTCTGGGTCTAAATAGCACCTCTTTAGAGAACCTGTGACCTTTTTTATCCCAAATAAAGCGAATTATGGCAGATTGTAAGCGTTGAATGTGCGATTTGGGGACCGGAATGGGTAAGGAACGAAAAAGATATAAAATCCTAGGTAGAAGTGTCATTTTGACCGCGTTCACTTTGCCTAACCACGAGAGATTATAAAGCGACCACTGGGTCAGATCGTCCGTGAGCTTTTTGAACATAGGAATAAAGTTATGTTTAAACATTAGGTCAATGCTGGACGTGAGGTTGATGCCGAGATAAGGGATGGAGGTGGAATTCCACGAAAATGGAAATTTATTCCTTAGGGTATTAACAATGTCCTGAGATGTGGAAACATTGAGAGCTACTGATTTGGAGACATTAACCTTAAGTTCGGAGGTTAGTTCAAAGTCATGTAAAAGTTGAATTATGTTGGGGGTGGAATTTAAGGGGGATGTGATGAACAGGAGGACATCAATAAAGCGCATTTGTGAGTAGATTGCCCGCAACGGACTCCATGAATGTCTGGGTGTTGTCTTATCGCGATGGCTAAGGATTCAATAGCCATCGCGAAAAGAAGGGGGGAGAGGGGACATCCCTGCCTCGTTCCCTTCTGTATGGGAAATTTACCTGAGAGGTGTCCTTGTATTCTAACCTGTGCTTTAGGTTGATGATAGAGAGCTCCCAAGACATTAATAAAGTGTGGGCCAAAACCCCATTTACGTAGAATTCTGAAAAGGTAGGGCCAAGCCACCGTGTCAAACGCTTTTTGGAGATCGATGGAGAGGAGGAGGCCCTCCTGAGGGGGCACCCCATCCCACCCGGACCTCATTAAGGAAACTGCATTTATTGCTCTCCGTATCTGGTCCGGACCCTGTCTTCCCGGTATGAACCCCACTTGGTCCTTATGTATGTAAGAACCTATAAAAGAAGCGAGTCTGTTGGATAATATTTTCGTCATAATTTTTAAATCATTATTAATTAATGAAATGGGTCTGTAGTTGCTCACTTCACTGGGGTCTTTACCTGGTTTGGGGATGACGGAGATGAAGGCCAAATTGGCATCAGGGTCCAGAGGGGAGGATTTGCTTAAGGAGTTGAAGAGATGAACCAGATACCTTTTCTAAGGTCTTTAATGACTGCAATTCTTGAAATGGGGATTCTAAAATGGAGCGATGAGATTTAGAGATTTTGGGTAGTAGGATTTTCTCGAGAAATGCGTCTAATTTCTGTTGAGAAATTGGGCAATCTTCGGAGTATAGGTTGGCATAAAATAATTGAAATGTTGTTAGGATTTTACCGGGATTTTGGGTGAGAGAACCGGACTGGGATTTTATTTTGGGTAGGGCAAAAGACCTATGTTTCGGGGTTAGTTTGGCCGCTAACTGGGGGCCAAATTTGTTTGCGCGCAAATAGAAACTGCCATTAAGCCAATGAAGGTGCTTATCTGCATTGGAGGTCAAGGCTGAATTAAGGGACAGTCTTATGCCCCGTACACACGGTCGGATTTTCCGATGGAAAATGTCCGATCGGAGCGTGTTGTCGGAAATTCCGACCGTGTGTGGGCTCCATCGGACATTTTCCATCGGATTTTCCGACACACAAAGTTGGACAGCAGGAGATAAAATTTTCCGACAACAAAATCCGATCGCGTCAATTCCGACCGTGTGTGGCCTGTTCCGACGCACAAAGTGCCACGCATGCTCAGAAGAAATTCCGACACGGGACAGCTCGTTCTGGTAAACTTAGCGTTCGCAATGGATACAGCACTTTCGTCACGCTGCAATGTAAAAAATGGTTTAATACAGCGCACTCTCTTCTTCTTTATAATGTGACAAGAATTAAGTAGTTTTGCTGCTCATATTCACACACACTTCTCACAAAGTTTTATTTGTGTTTTTTTAGTGGGATTCCCTCAATATATTGTTATTAGTTGTCACATCTGACAGTTTTATATTTTTTATGTTTTTTTTTTTTGTTTTTAAGCCTTTTTTTTTCTTTAATGTTTGGATTTTTTCCAAGGCTGATCTTTGTTCAATGTTATTTTTATTTTTACTCCAGAATATTTTTGTGTGTGTTTTGTGTGGCAAGTTACCCCAACACCATTGATATCTTTTATTATTTAATCTCCATGAGATTTTTTGTTGTTGGTGTCCCTTGTTCATTTCACATTGTATATTAGAAATGTACCTGAACCCTCACAAACAAACCATCATTTTTGAAGAAGTAAAACACATAGGAGAGTATAATTCAAAACAAAAATCCTTTATTAAGGGCTCAGAACCAAGCAAAGAGGAAGGCAACACTGGATCAACAGGAGAAATTAGTGAAGCCTGAGACCCCCACAGCAGACATCAATTCTTAAACCTCAAAATTGGTGGCCTGAGGAGTCCATATATAAGGGAGGGCAGTCTGGTCCGGGATTCACAGAGACTTGGATAGCAGCAGATGACATCAGTGTCCCCAGGCTGTGGTACCACAAGAGGCTGCATCTTTTGGCCGACCAGACTGGATCCAGGGTCTTCACTGTCTGGTCTTCCTTTCACACTTCCTTCCGGGCTGTGGATGTGCAGTTGGAGATGTGGCAGGAGGAGGAGTAGGACCTGGAGGAGGAGTAGGACCTGCAGGAGGAGGAGGAGGACCATCCCAAAGCTGTGTGTGAGGTGTAAGTTGGCCCCTCACACCTTTCGCCAGAGCCTCTGATATGAGGGCCTCACACATGGCTTTTTGGCCCTCCTCCATCCTCTGCATTTTATAGGCTATGAATGCCGCAAGGTTCTCCTGCCTGGTGTGTGGTGCTCCCAGGACCTCTGTAGCCCTACAAAAAAAACTGATAGCCGCCTCCTCTAGGGTACTCCTCCTCCTGCCACTTTCTCTTTCCAGGGGGGGTGGAGGGACCTGCAGATCAGCCACCTCCTGGCTGAGACTTCCCTGTGTATGAAAAAGGGACATGGTTTTAGTTTTTGCATCATCAATCACAATCATAAATTAGTACTCCCAACTAACATCTAGTTAACATCATTGATTGGACAAGCAGAAATATTTAGAGGAATGCTATACCTGGCTCAATCTGGGCTCCTCCACATGTGGCCTGGAAGGCCCAGGTTGGGCGTCAGAAGCCTCAGCCGGGGGGGAAGGAAGCGTGGAAGGAAGACTTGAGAGGGATGGCCTGGGTTCAGTCTGGCCTGCCAGAAAGTGCAGCCTGTCGTAGTACAACATCCTGGGGACATAGATGTCACCTGCTGCTCCGGATCTCTGTGAATCCAGGACTTTAGTGCGCTCCCTCAGATATGTGCTCCTCAGGCCACCAATGAAAATCTTTAAATAAGTGATGTCTGCCGTGGGGATCACCTGCTTCACAATTTCACACAATTGCTCCAGTGCTGCCTTCCTCTTTGCTTGGTTCTTGTAATGGGGGTGTTTAATCTCCCACAGACAGGGCAGCTCCCTTAGCATCTCTATGAAGACTGAAATGAAGTCCTGATCTTCCAGTACCATATCCATGTTCACTGCAAGACACAACACAAGACAAAGCCTAATGTCACACCAAACTCTCCTAATCTTGTTACAATATAGGCCTCAATCTATAGAAGCAGTATAGGCCCAAGTTTGTCTCTTACCTTCGTTCTTACGATCGCCGCGTTCAATGCTCCTTCCTCCGCTCACAGATCAAACGTAATACGCACGCGTGTTACGCTTTATATACACTGCGCATGCGTGTAACTCCGCCCGCCCCTGACGTTCTTTCTAGTGTATTCCCCGCCCCTTTTCGTTCGGCGCAGTGGGGGAAGAGCATGATGGCGGACATACAGCAGGTGCGGGCTAATTGTAGTAACGAAGAGGAGGAGGAGGAGGAAAGGGCGGATCCAGGCACGTCCCGATCCAGAAGGAGACGTTTTAAGGCCACAAATATGTCATTTGGGGAGATGTTGGAGATGGTCAACATCATGAAGAAGTCCGACTATGAAGGAAAATATGGGCCTTACCCCCACCCCAACATCCGAAAGGCCAAAATCATGGCGAAAGTGGTCAGGAGTCTGGAGCGGAATTTCGGGGTATGAAGGTCTAAAGATCAGCTCAGGAAGCGGTGGTTGGACCTGAAGTTGAGAGAGCCAGAGCAGTACCGAAAGATCCGTAGAGTGCTGCAAAAAAGTAAGTAGTTGTGCTGTGTTCATATTCTTTCTGTCTTTATTATGTTCGTTCTGCTCCATATGCTTTGATTAGTTGTAACGTTTCCAAAGGTCAACTTTATTGTTCATGGGCACATTATTCGTTCGTATCAAACATTTTTCTTTCGGCCTCTAGAACACCATTGTTTAGGCCATATGCATTTTCACACATTTTTGGGGGCCTACTTGGATGCCAAATATTTGTTTGTGTAGATGGGTTTGTTACTAGAATGAAATGCAAACTAGATTGTGTGTAAGAGAGGACACTGAGCAGCTGTTTTCACATCTGGACACTGGAGCACTAGTGTGGGACACAAGAACACCATTTTTATTAGGGGGGGCACACTGGTGCTCCAGTGTATACTATAGGGGGGTCTCCATCTGTGAAGCTTGTACCAAACAGGCAAAGTATTGCAGCTTGACAAAGGGCAATAAAAAATATACATCTTGGAACTCGGCTAAAATAGACAATTGTACCCCACTTCCAAGCAATGTTTCCTATTTCTCGTTCTGCCATCAAATATCTGTGTGCTAAGTATACCATTTTTGTTTTACATAGGGGAGAAAAGACTCGGACACCCCTCATCCCAGGAGACCAGAGACCCCCCCCCTGGAAGAAGGGGAAATACCAACCCAAGAAGCTGAGCAGGAGGAAGAAGAAGACGTGGTGGAGATTGGCACCACAACAGGTGAGTGTCTGCGACCACAGACTCAGGTAAAAGAGATGGATGGTGGCAGATTTTTGAGACCTTTTTTTTTGTTCTTTATCTCTTTTTAGGTGATCGTGATGTGAGGGATCCAGAACGATTTACATCTGAAAGTGCCCAGATACTGATAGGGGAGATCATGGGGTGTAATCTCCAATTGCAAAACATCCAGCAACAAATCACTGATGTTATTAAAAAAAATAATAACATCATTGATGTTTTGGGGGGAATTTAAACCCCACAAAATCACCTGTTTTATGGTACCAAACTTTTTTCAATGTTTTGAAAAGCCAAATTTGGAGGATGCACACAGTGTGCCAACATGTGCTATCTGCCATCACGGGAGATCAATGGACGCGTTTTGGGGGGGCAACCCCTTCCTCAATTATAAAGTAGCGTTGAGGAAGGGCTTGCTCCCCCAAAACACGTCCCTTGATCCCCCTGATGGCAGATAGCACATGTGGACATTTATAAATTGGTGTGCATCTTCCAAATTTGGCTTTTCCAGGGGTGATTTCCCCCCATCTGAACGCTATATCAAACCCAGTTCCTAAATACTGATGTCTGATATAGCCTTCAGGTTTTACCTAATGTGAACTTTGTACGTTCAAGTTTTTTGGCTTTCTTGTTGGTTTTACACAGGCCTGTTTTATCTGAAATGGATATTTTGATTTTTCATAATGCTACTGCAAACATTGTTATACAGCAAACATGTTGGTTTGTTTTAAAAACCTTTGGTAAATGCGCATGTGATTGTGCAGGTATAAAAAAGTGCCTTACTCAAGAATGTGTGGATTATTGTCTCAACACTACAACACTTTTGGGGTGATGTAATTGTTGTTTTATGCACAAATGGGGGTTATTTCCTAAGGGCAAATCCTCTTTGCACTACAAGTGCAGGTTCAGTGCAGTTGCAAGTGCACTTGTAGTGAAATGTGTTTTTGCATTTAGGAAGTACCAGCCAACACTGTTTTTTATAAGGTTACCCAATCACGACATTTTCTGCACTCAACACATTTCTGTCAGGGTCAGCTAAAACAAACACAAGCAGTAAATGTCCACCAAGAATTTCTTTTGGTTGTTTTTTATTTGAAAAAGGTGTCACATATTGTCTGGCATATTGATAGCCCCCCTACCCGCAAAGAACTCCAGGTATCGTAACCGGACATCACGGGCATTCAGGGAGGGCAAGCCAGGACGGCCGCTTTCAAGTGCCGTCATTGTTGAAGTATTTGGGATTCCGGCCTCAGGCCCAACTGAGCCAGCATAGTTGGCTGAATGTTTTCGTAGAAAATTATGGAGAACACAGCAGGCAAGTATTATATGGTTCAGTTTATACTCCGCCATATGGATGGGTGTCATAAATAATCGGAACCGGCTGGCCAGGATTCCAAATGTGTTCTCCACCACTCTTCGGGCTCTGGCCAGCCGGTAATTAAAAACCCTCTGTTCCGGGGTGAGGGTCCTCATCGGGAATGGCCGCATCAGGTGGTCCCCCAGCGCATATGCTTCATCAGCAACGAACACAAATGGGAGACCTTCAACATTGTCCTCTGGAGGTGGCAAGCTGCCATTCTGGAGACGCCTGTAGAACTCCGTCTGGGCGATCACTCCACCATCGGACATCCGGCCATTCTTCCCCACGTCCACATACAAGAAGTCGTAATTAGCCGACACCACCGCCAACATCACTATACTATTAAACCCCTTGTAATTATAATAGTACGACCCCGAGTTGGGTGGTGGGACGATGTGGACGTGTTTCCCATCAATTGCCCCTCCGCAGTTAGGAAAGTCCCACCGCTGGGCAAAGTGGGAGGCCACAGTCTGCCATTCCTGTGGCGTGGAAGGAAACTGTTGAGGAAAAAACAATAAACATTACTATTTTTTCACAGAAACATGGCAAGCAGATTAGACACAAACATTATGGGTCAACCTCCAGATAGCATTTATTAAGGGGAATTTAACAACAACAAAGTATAAGGTACACCTATCATATTCCCCCTCCCCCCCCTCTCATGGGCCATTTCTAACATTATAGGGGGGAGGAACTCTTGGACAGGTAACCCTCTTCACTTCATTGAGAGATGAATGCCTAAATACAGGGTATTACTTGGAACAGCCCCTCCTTAGTTACACTATTGGCAGCCCACTGGACAGGTAAGAAGTGTCATAATACAAAGATATAAATACACATTGTACACATTTGAGCACATTTGGACATTCTGCTATTACCTATCAAGATCATAATAGGATACAAGAACTTTAAACAGTACCATTGGAAAGTATTCAGGCAGGCCCTTGCACTACATGCTTTGGGGAATTCATCCATAAATCTGAGCACTAAAGAGGTGGGTATAGTGTGTATGGGTTTGGCAAAGTCAGCAGATAGATGATTGAGGATAGAGAATTGGGATCAGCTGAGTTAGCAGTTGGGGGAGGGAGGGTTACCAAAAATTTGGGGACAACCCCAAAAAAAGCCTCTGGCCCTCTGCCTGAATTTAAATCAAAAATAACATTTCCAAACATTTTAGGGGGTGTTTGGGGTAAAGAACTACTATGGAGCTGATAAAATACATTGTTAAGTGACTACATGAGGTGAATATAGGGCAGGAGACACCATGCTGGGGAGGTTATTGAAGGGCAAATATGTATGAAGGACCTAAAATAATAATTACATAAAAATCCAGCATGCATGAGGACAAAGGGGACATTCACAGCATATTACAATCATGGTAATTAGGGAATGAGGAAAGAAATACAATATATAATCAAACATTCAATACAATAAAATGTGATATTAAAGGATAAAAATCTTACCTTCATATACTCCTTCTGTAGGACCTGGATGATGGCAGAACAGGTCTCTGGGATAATGATCCCCAGAGCCTGGGGGGAGATGCCTGTCGAGAACTTGAGGTCCTGCAGGCTTCTCCCTGTGGCCAAATACCGCAAGGTAGCGACCAACCTCTGCTCCGGAGTGATGGCTTGCCTCATGCAGGTATCCTGCCTGCTGATATAGGGGGTCAGCAAAGACAACAAACGGTGAAATACAGGGTCTGTCATCCGGAGAAAGTTCCTGAAATCATCAGGATTATTCTCACGGATCTCACGGATTAAAGGCATATGACAGAACTGGTCACGCTGAAGCAACCAATTCTTGGTCCATGAACTCCTCCCCACCCTGTTCATGGACTGGACTTGTGTCAAGGTCAGGACCCCAACACCAAGCCCCCGCACAGCACGAACTCTACGAGGAGTACGCATACGCAACATGGATAGAAAACGGTCGGCTGCTCAGAACGAAGTAACAGAACGCACTGAAGAACAGCAAGGCCTGTGAAGAGCGACCTGAAAAACAGCAACGAGCGGACAAGATCGCACAGAAAACTCCAATACGAACTGACTGCACGCACTGAAGAGCAGATACAAACCCACAAGCACAAACTGAACGGCAGAAAACGATCTGTAAGCCACGAGTCTGAAAAAGCGCGAATCGTCTCTCACCAAACTTTTACTAACACGAGATTAGCAAAAGGAGCCCAAAGGGTGCTGCGCTTGGTTCTGAACTGGCCTTTTCTAGTCTCGTCGTACGTGCTTGACGTCACCGCGTTCTTGGCGATCGGAAATTCCGACAACTTTGTGCGACCATGTGTAGGCAAAACAAGTTTGAGCCAACATCCGTCGGAAAAAATCCTAGGATTTTGTTGTCGGAATGTCCGAACAAAGTCCGACCGTGTGTACGGGGCATAATAGTGTCAAGTTTAGAAAGAGTGGAGGGATTAGGGTTCTGTTTATGAGATATACTGAGTTCTTTGAATTCTTTCTCTAGCTTCAGGATATCTACTTGCCGTTCTCGCTTTAATATGGCAGAGAATTGTATCAGTTTCCCTCTAATTACTGCTTTGTGAGCGTTCCAGAGAGTACTAGGAGAGATATCTTCAGTGTCATTAATCAGGAAATACTCTTTAATATCCTTCTCTAATATGGTACGGTGGACAGGGTTAGATAAGATTTTTTCATTTAGTCGCCAAAGACGAGAGCCAGGGGGAGACAATGAGTTGGATAATCTTAAGGTTACTAGGGAGTGATCAGACCACGGAACATCTTGGATAGAGGCATGATTAGCGTTGTGGATATCAGAGTTTGACATAAAAACATGGTCAATTCTAGCATAGGTTTTGTGGGGGGGCTGAGTAGTGTGTACAGTCCCTTGTTGAGGGGTTGAGTTCCCTCCATGTATCAATGAGGCCTACTGAGTGAAAGAGTCTGGCAATCTGGAGGCTCTGTTTGGGGTTTTTTTAAGGTGAGGGATCCCCTGAACTGCTTTATCTAGGATCTGATCAAATGTGATGTTGGAGTCCCCACCCATAATCACCCTACCCTCCAAGTGGGGTGAGAGTGTGGCCAGTAAGGAGGAGAAAAACTTAGCTTGGCCTTTGTTAGGTGCATAATATGAGATGATAGTGTAGAGGTTACCTTCAATTGAACCTTTGACTAATATATATCTCCCATCATTATCTTTGATAGTCAAAGCGTGTGAAAAAGGGGTCTGTTTAGAGATTAGGATGGCAACCCCTCTTTTTTTCTCGCCTGCGTTTGCAAGGAAAAAAGTGGGGTATTTGTTGTGTAGAAAAGAAGGGGAGTAATTTGAGGGAAAATGGGTTTCTTGGAGGAGAACAATATCTAGTCCTCTAGAATTATAGCTTTGAAATGCTTTACGCCTTTTGACGGGTGAGTTGAGCCCTTGGGTGTTATGAGAGGCAATCTTGAGTGCCCTCTGTAAAGGAGGGGAGTCAGCCATAGTCACAGGAGGAGTAAAACTGGTGCATTTGGTGCGAACCTACCCGGATCCTAGTTGATGCGGGTCTGAGTCTGGGAGGGAGATCTCGCCGCCGCAGTGGAAGATTCTGAATAATGATGGTCCCCTGTGCACATTCCTGAAATAAATGAAAGGAGAAAGAAAAAGAAGAAGGAAAGAGGGGAATGAGAAGAGTATGAGAAAAGAAAGGAAGAATAATTAATTAAAGCAAATTACTAAATTCAAAAAAGTCCAGGCGTAAGAGCCTAGTAAACCGAGGAACTGGACTAAAGAGTTCAGTTCAAGTCTAAGACCCGAAAACAAAGGGTCTCAGAAAAACAAGAACAACCTCAGCCGAGGTTGTTTGTCTGATGTAACCAGAGGGAAAGTCTCCCCTGATCACAACAGAAGGAGTGGCAATGCTAGCCCAGCCGAGCCGCCGGGCCTCCAACTATAGGGGTGATATGGAACCTAACAAAATGTGGAGATTAGATTATCTTATATATATACCCAAAAAAAAAAAACATAAATAAAGATTTGAACATACCCTCTAATAGGAACATTAGCAAGTCACTACATTATATAAAAATGTCTGAACAGGGCATACCGTAGGTATCATCCTACAAGTAATCGGGGAGGGGGAGGGAAGGCAGGAAGAGGGGAATGGAAGGGAAGGGGGGGATAGTGGGCTGGGGTGTGAATCTATGCCCTGGGGTCACCAGGACTCAGTATAGTGCGGTCCATCATGAAAACATGGGGGAATTTTCAAAAAATAAAAAAAGTCAAACAGCTCGGATTCATCTCTTTTCATCTTCGCTGAGAGGAGCTAAGCGAAGAGAGTTTGGATAAATACTGCTATTATCACGGATGGATATGGAGATTCAGATAGGGTGTACACAGTGTACACAGTTACCCCTCAGCAAGGGGAAGAACCTGGAGGAGAAAAGATATCAACACAGCCCTTGCAGGGCCGAGCAAAGACGAAGTCATCTGGGTGGGATGGAGTCACGGTGGCGCTTCGTTTGCTGTTTGTTTCAAATGGGAGTGATGGGGCTGCATGGCGGAGGTCTCTTAGAGGAACTTGGCTTGGACGGAGGTTCCTGGGGGGAGGCTTCTTGAGAGATAAATCCTAGTCTCAGGAGTAGATGTTCACCCTCTTGGAATGAAGAGAAGCCATATGATCTTTCTTTGTGTTGAAACAGAAGGCGGAAAGGGAAGGTTCAACGGTACTTGATTGACCTCTGTGAGAGGATTTCAAGAAGAGGTTTTAAAGCTCTCCTTTTTAGAATTGTGGTCTTGGAAATGTCTGCAAAGACTTGAATCTTGTTTCCTTGGAAGGATAAGTTATCCAGATTCCGAGATCTTTTCATAATTTCCTCTTTGGTTTCGTAATAGTGGGGTTTAACCACTATATCCCTCGGTAGCCCGTCCTGTCTGGGTGGTTGCAGCGCTCTGTGGGCCCTGTCAATCTCTAGTTTGTGGTTAGAGATGTCTGGGATACGTTCTTTCATGAAAAGCTTCACTGTGTCATGAATATTAGTTACAGCCTCAGGGATGCCTCGAATGCGGAAGTTACCTCTCCGGTTGCGATTTTCTAAATCGTCAATCTTCCCTAGCGCAATATCGAGTTGATCCTGCAGCAATTGGATGCAGTCAGTATTCTGGTTGGTGCGCGCAGCAGTATGATCTACTGCTTGTTCAATCATATCAATGCGGGCCCCCAAGCTCTGTAAATCCGCCTTTATAGACGTGGTAATCTGCGTGGCATTCTGGGCCAGGCCTGCAGCCAGCATGTCTGAGAAACAGTTCAGGAGTTGGGCCATGTCTGTCTGGTGGGGAGAGTTCAGAAGTGCAGCCTGCTGTGTGGCTGGGGATGGGATGGGAGCATGCATTGAGGGGATATGAAGCATATCAGATAGGGCTCTGTTAAAGAGGGATTCTGTGCTGGCAGGGTATACAGTCTTGGGAGAGATAGTACTCACGGAGGACTCCGATGTAGGGGTGGCAAGCTGATCATCTGCAGGGATGTCTGCAATGGAGTCTCCTTCTCCTGTGTCTTCATGTGAGGAGGCCGCGGCCGCCATCTTGGAAGTATTGGGGGCATGCAGGCCGAAGGTAAGTTGCCGACTAACCGCTGGTTTCTGTGAGCGGCTCTGCATATGTAAGTGTGCCCACGATCCTCCTCTACCAGTGGGTAATTAGCAGGAACGGTTCCGCTAACGATATCAGCATCTGGGGACCCCGGAAGGCTCGGCTGTGACGGAGCTCCCGTTCAGATCGTCTTCCCGGAAGTCCCGCGCATGCGCACTCTCCGGATATTTTCAATATAGGTTTGCAATCTGGCGTCAAAATGGGCGCTGTTGTGGGTTAGGCTGATCTTGTTTGCAAGGTCGGCTGGTGGGGTCTTGATTAAATGTTATAACGTTGGTTATGGCTCGAGTTCTAAAAACTGGGCCAAAAGTCTGAAGTAACTTGTGTATTGTACCATGATTAATGCATCAATGAATATGACTAATGATGTTGTTTATGTTACCACCAATAAAGTGCCGCAGCCATTTCTTGCTACTTTTGCTTAATGGTCTTCTTTCTTGTTAAGATGGTTGTATTTGGGGACTGTTGTTGGGAGGGATGAGGTGTGTCCTGCAATCCCATGGCTAAAGTGGGGCACTAACCTTGGGGCTCACTTCCTTGGGATTGCGGCCACCCCCCTCCCCTAGGCTAGCATGTTAGAGGGGTTAGGTTAAGGTGATGGGTTTGGGGGCAGTTCAGGGTTCTGCCCCTTTAAATATGGTAATGAGGGATCTGGATGGTGCCAATCGGATCCCAGGGAATGTTCTGGAAGGCCGGGAAGAGGCTATAAAAGGGTCCCGGCAGTGCCAGCTGACCTCTCGGCGTGCAGAAGAGCTCCCTCCAGCCTGTAGCTCGCACTTTATGTGGTGCTGACACCCTGGAGTCAGGGGGTCTTGATTAAATGTTTCGATGTTGGTTATGGCTCGATTTCTAAAATCTGGACCAAAAGTCTGAAGTAAATTGTGTATTGTACCATGATTAATGCATCAATGAATAGGACTAATGATGTTGTTTATGTTACCACCAATAAAGTGCCGCAGCCATTTCTTGCCACTTTTGCTTAATGGTTTTCTTTCTTGTTAAGATGGTTGTATTTGGGGACTGTTGTTGGGAGGGATGAGGTGTGTACTGCAATCCAATAGAAATTGTCCACATAGAGGCATTATCCCTGATAGAATATGGGTGATATGAGGTCCAAAACTCTCTTTTTCTTTAACCTTTGTAAAAGCGTAACTCAAATGTGTACCCAAAGTTTATTTACCTTCATCTTTGCATCATGAACCACTGCAAGCAAAGTGAGGAAAGTAAACAAACAATATGAATAAACACTGGCGGGCAGCACAGTGGTGTAGTGGTTAGCACTCTCGCCTAGCAGTAAAAAGGGTCGCTGGTTCGAATCCCAACCACAACACTACCTGCCTGGAGTTTGCATGTTCTCCCTGTGCCTGCGTGGGTTTCCTCCGGGTACTCCGGTTTCCTCCCACACTCCAAGGACATGCTGGTAGGTTAATTGGCTTCTGTTCAAAACTGGCCCTAGTATATGAATGTGAGTTGGGGACCTTGGATTGTGGGCTCCTTGAGGGTAGGGACCGATGTGGGTGTACAATGTATGTGCGGAGTGCTGCATGAATTGGCAGCGTTATATGGGTACCTTAAATAAAAAAAATAGGGATGATTGTAGACACACACCCACACTCACTTAGGTTGAACTGGATGGACTGGTGTCTTTATTCAACCTTACTAACCATGTAACCATGGCTGTATACCAATTGGGACATTAAAGGAGGCACACAAAGGGAATTAAATGATGTCTGTATGTCCAATACTGCTTCAGATAAATTGCATATGCAGTGCAAAAAAGGGGACGTGTGGACAAACAGTGCCCAAAACTTGTGTTCATATATTCAACACAATTCAACTTAGCAGTGGCTTCAGCGATTGGCTCCCAGAGGCTATAGTGGTCCTTATAGCAATGACTTCTACTTCTCCTGGCTCTGGATTTTCGATTTCATGATCAATCTTCCATCCTCTCCAATCTTGCCACCAGCTGACCCATGATATGCTCTGATCTTTTAAGGTTGTGAGTGCATTACCATTGTTTTTATTTTGTTTCAATAAATCATACTACTACACTAGATTGCATTTCAGTGCCCCTCTCACCTCCCTCTTTTCTTTGCAGTGAATGCAGTCCCAGCCTGATCTTGAGGAGGCAGTCTAGCTTAGCCAGTCAGCTTTTAACTGTTTAGCATTAGCTACACCGCTGGGTTTTTGTGTTGATATATGTATCATTGACAATTTAAGTATATTTTAGTATCATTTTTTTGTCAATACATCCCTAATTTGAGTATTTATTTTACTCAGAACTACCTATGATTTACAAGACCCAAAAGTTGCTGGGTTGTCAACTCATTATTAGGCGGTACGGTATGGTATAGTAATATTGGAGCTCATTTGAAGCAATCATTTTGGTTCATGATACCTTTTTTTCTTGGTGACCCAGAACAGGCTGCGTGCCATGGGCATTTTTCTTTCTTTCTTAAAAAAGTGTATGTTTATTTGCTCTATAACAATTATTATAAAAAACATTGATAGAAAAAAAAACACAAAACGTACATATTAAAATTACTGAAGAACTCAGAGGCAGAAAATTGTACGTAAATTCATCTCTTGGCTCTCATTGCTGTAAGCAGGCAAAAAGTGCAAAATTACAAAATTATGTATAGACCCAGAAAAAGGTAGTCGCTTGATCATTCTCAATAAGAAGAATGCATCAAGATATAGAATTGTCAAATCAGAGTATGATCTAATTGGTGTAGTGAACAAACAAAAAGAAAAATGGAAGGAAGTTAAAGTAAGAAAGAGATAAAAAAAAAAGGGGGGAGAGGTGGAGGAAAGGAGGGAAGGAAAGAAATGAGGATAAAGTTGGGGAGGGGAAAAAGTCAAAGGAAAAGAGAAGGAAGCTTCCAAAAGCTAGTGGAACAAGCTTATTATTACAGGTTTACAATAACCTGTAATAATAATAATAATAAAATCTGTGGTGTTTTACACATGCTATGGCTCAGTTTCACAATATAGTGGCTCACATGTGATGTCAGGTCTTTGTATTCATGCATAATCCATACTTTGGGCTTACAAGCACTCAAATATCACATGGATATGCATATGAGCTCAACCAAGTGCTCAAGTTGTAGATATGTAGGAGATTCTCATGTCATCACATCAGGCTTTTCCTTTGCCATCAAACAGCTGGTTCATTTCCAAACAAGATACATGGTACACGTTGTAACATGTACTTTGTGCAACATTCAATATGTGGGTAGACACCTCTGTGATAGAATACAAGACCACATTTCTAATATCAACACTTTCAAAGACAACAATCAAACCAAACACTTTAGATTGCAACATGGCTCTAACACACATATTATTAAAAAAGTAACCCATCCTCTTTGAGGTGGGGATCATTTTTCCCTTCTCTGCAAGAGGGAAGTATATTGGAAATGTAAACTTTACCCCTGGATCTAGACATGTGCACACTTAAATATTTTGTTTCGGAATTTCGGTTTTCGTTAGAAAAATAAATTTATTTAGTTACTCCCGAAATTCGCTTTTATTAATTTAGTTTAGTTAAAAAATGCATCCGAATTAATTAAGGTTGAATCTGTCAATTGAAGGCTTATGGTGTCTGTCGGATGTTCTAAGAAGATTTGACGAAGCAGCTAAACTGTATGACGCCGCAATCGTACATTTCCGGTCGAATGCTCCGCCCACAAGCTATAGTAGAATTCTAATGTTGTTTAACTAGTAACAATTATAATTATTAATTATTATTACTAGCCAAACAACATTAGAATTCTTCTATAGCCTATTGGTGGAGCATTTAACTGTAAATGTCCACTCGTGGCGATTGTGTTTTTAGCTGCTTCATCGAATCTTCATGTTGAACGGTATTATACATATTTTTGATCAGCCAATAACATTCATCATCATCATCATTTTACTTCCCCCACCCACTCCAGCAGCGACCACTAACAGCTCTTTTACTATTGTCTCTAGAATGTCGAATATTTTCTCTCTATGTTGAATAATCTTGGACTAATAGAGCTAGGTCAGGCACATTCGACCGCAGGTTCGATAGACACAGATCGCTATTGTCACCGTCATGTCGAATCTTCTATCTATCTATATCGAACTGTTGTTGCAAAAATACGAAAATATAATGGATACAAAAATAAAGCATTTTTTTATCCCGGATCTTTCAGATTTCGCATTATCCCCAAAATATAACAAAATTGTCTTTATTATAAGGATATCAAATATGTGGGATTTTTATACGCAATGTAACAGCATGAGAAAGCTCAAAATTAAACTTTGTGTTTTCATTTAGCTTTTTTTCCCCTTTTGAACAACAATAGAGGTAACAATAATCTTTTTACATAAATCATAGCATGACTATAAAATAAGATTTAAGTGGAGTTCCAGCCATTTCTGTGTTTATTAAAAGTCAGCAGCTACAAAGTGTAGCTGCTGATGTTTAATAAACAGAAACTCACCTGTTCCAGTGATGCGGCCGCCCGAAGCCCCACTCCTCTCCCTCGCCTCTCCTCGGCGCTGGCATTGTAAGTGTGGGCACCCGGCTGTGACAGCTTGTGACTTCACGGCTTCACAGAATCGCGCTGCACGTCCTGAATGGCCTGGGCAATCTTCTGGGACCTGTGATGTGTCCCAGAAGATTGCAGGGAGGGAAGGGGAGAGGAGAACTTCCACTGTCAAAACTAGGTACCCGCTCCCCCCCCTAAAAAAAATGACATGCCAAATGTGGCATGTCAGGGGGCCAGGAGTCCTTAAATCGAAAGTTCCACTTTTGGATGGAACTCCACTTTAAGTTGGGTTTATGTGGACATATATTAGCATGACACAACATTTTGACACCTGGGTTACAGAATTAAGAAGTAGCATATCTGCCTAAATTCAATTCACAGGGGCTTGGTCAAATCCTTGAAATCCAAACGTAGCAGAAAACCCTATTAAAGTCTGTAGGGGGACATACGTAATGCTAAATTCTAGCCATGTTAAAGGCTGACAGGTAAGCTATTGTGAAAAAGAACATGGGAAGCTTTTTTTGCTGGGACCTTGGGATTAATGTCGGGAGTAGGGATGAGCCGAACACCCCCCGATGCGGTTCGCACCAGAACCTGCGAACGGACCGAAAATTCGCACGAACGTTAGAACCCCATTGATGTCTATGGGACTCGAATGTTTGAAATCAAAAGTGCTAATTTTAAAGGCTAATTTGCATGGTATTATCTTAAAAAGGGTTTAGGGACCCGGGTCCTGCCCCAGGGGACATATATCAATGCAAAAAAAAGTTTTAAAAACGGCCGTCAATGATTTTAATGATGCTTAAATTAAAAAAAAAGTGAAATATTCCTTTAAATATCATACCTGGGGAGTGTCTATAGTATGCTTGTAAATTGGCGCGTGTTTCCCGTGCTTAGAACAGTCCCTGCACAAAATGACATTTTTAAAGGAATAAAGGTCATTTAAAACTGCTTCCGGCTTTAATGTAATGTTGGGTCCTGGCAATATGGATGAAAATCAGCGAGACAAACGGCATGGGTACCCCCCAGTCTATTACCAGGCCCTTTGGGTCTTGTATAGATATTAAGGGGAACCCCGCACCCAAAATAAAAAAAGGAAAGGTGTGGGGCCACCAGGCCCTATATACTCTGAACAGCAGTATACAGGCGGTGCAAACAAGACAGGGACTGTAGGTTTTTTGTTAAGTAGAATATGTTTGTAATTTTGAACTGGTACATTTTTTACGTGTTTAGCTCCAGCCAAAAAATCTATTTTAAGCTTTTTGGAAAACATAGGGAAGGGTTATCACCCCTGTGACATTTGTTTTGCTGTCTGTGCTTCTCTTCAGAAGATTTCACCTCACTTTCTGTCCCAATGACAAATGTTTTTTGAAAATGTGGGTTTTTTAGTGAAACAAGGATTGGTGATAAAGCATCAGTGGAAATGAGAAACGTTTTTCCCATATTAACTCTTACAGGAGAGAATTTCCCTTCCTAGGGGTAGATTTCATCTCAATTCCTGTTGTCTCCTTCCGTTTGCAAGTAGGAGTCGTTTGTAATTTGGATGTTTGAAAGTAGGGTCCTGCCCTATATACTCTGCAGAAATTTGGGCCTTAGGTGTTGGTGTTGCCACAACACTGTAAGCCCTCACAGGGCCCTGCTGTGAAATATTAGATCAAGAATTGTAATTACATGCCCCTGTTGAACAGGGTCAGAAAAATTGGGCCCCTGCTACAACACTGCAACCCCTCACAGATACTCTAGTTGGAGTGCAGGAACGAGCCCTGCTGCAAAGTATTGCATCAAAAATTGTAATTACACGCCCCTGTTAAACAGGGGCTGAAAAATTGGGCCTTAGGCACTGGTGCTGGTGCCACAACATTGCAACCCCTCACAGATACTCTAGTTGGAGCACAGGAACGAGCCCTGCTGCAAAGAATTGCATCAAAAATTGTAATTAAACGCTCCTGTTAAACAGGGGCTGAAAAATTGGGCCTTAGGCACTGGTGCTGGTGCCACAACACTGCAACCCCTCACAGATACTCTAGTTGGAGTGCAGGAATGAGCCCTGCTGTCAAGTATTGCATCAAAAATTTTAATTACACGCCCCTGTTAAACAGGGGCTGAAAAATTGGGCCTTAGGCACTGGTGCTGGTGCCACAACACTGCAACCCCTCACAGATACTCTAGTTGGAGCGCAGGAACAAGCCCTGCTGCAAAGTATTGCATCAAAAATTGTAGTTACACGCCCCTGTTAAACAGGGGCTGAAAAATTGGGCCTTAGCCACTGGTGGCGGTGCCCAGAACCAAGAATGTTCTTACAAGCTATCAGCATGATCATGGAGGAAGGAGGAAGAGGATAATCACTCAGCATAACAGGATAGTCACTCAGCATCAGCATAGGCAGTCTTGAAGGGATCTGACATTTCAAAAAAAATTATTCGGTTACATCAGCATCAGGTGCTTGGTAGCTGGTGGTGATCCAAGACTGATTCATTTTTATGAAGGTCAGTCGATCGACCGAGTCAGTGGACAAATGCACCCTGTGATTGGTTACCAAGCCTCCAGCAGCACTGAATGTGCGTTCCGAAAGAACGCTGGATGCAGGACAGGCCAGTAGCTCAATTACATAGTGTGCAAGCTCTGGCCAGTGATCCATCCTCAAGACCCAGTAACCCAGAGGATTTTCGGTAGGAAAGGTGTCCAAGTCAGATCTTGCCCCAGGTATTCCTGCACGATGTAAAAGAGACGCTGGCGATGGTTGCTGGAACCGATCATACCTTGAGGCTGCGGACTTAAAAATTGTCTGAACGCATCGGTCAGACGGCCACCTTCTCAATCGCTCCTTCTTTGACTGACCGAAGCCTCAGCAACACGTTGTCCAGGAACAGGAGTTTGTAACCTCCCAGTCTCTGGGAACGCATTGCACAGACCTTTCTGCAAGGCCTCCCGAAGATGTTTCATCCTCTGCTCCCTCTGCGATGGCAAGATAAGGTCCGCAACCTTACCATTGTAACGTGGATCAAGGAGGGTTGCCAGTCAGTATTGATCCCTCTCCTTGATACTACGAATATGAGGATCCTTCCGCAGGATCAGGGAGGCCATGCAGAGTAGGTTTGCTGAGGCATTTGGTCCGGAGTCCTCTGGGTCACTAAGGATGACATGATCCGCAGCCACCTCCTCCCAGCCACGTACAAGTCCATGGGTTTCTTGAGACTGTAAATGATCCCTTAAAGACTGCTCCTGATGTTGAGTGCCAGGCTCCACCTCCATCCTGATAAAATCCTCATCCTCGTCCTCTTCCTGTGTGATCGGCGGGCACGCAGGAACACTGTCTGGATAAAGGGGGCCTTTAGAGCTAAGGAAGTCCTCCTTTTCTTGCCTCTGTTCTGCCTCAAGTGCTCTGTCCATTATTCCACGCAGCGTGTGCTCCAACAGGTGGACAAGGGGGACAGTGTCACTGATGCATGCACTGTCACTGCTCACCATCTTCATGGCCTCCTCAAATGGTGACAGGACAGTGCATGCATCCCTGATCATGGCCCACTGGCATGGGGAAAAAAACAAACTCCCCTGACCCTGTCCTGGTGCCATAGTCGCACAGGTACTCATTGATGGCCCTCTGCTGCATGTGCAGCTGCTGCAGCATGGCCTGCGTTGAGTTCCACCTGGTGGGCATGTCACAGATTAGGCAGTTCTTGGGCAGGTTAAATTCCTTTTGGAGGTCTGCCAGCCAATCACTGGCATTATATGACCAGCTGAAATGCACACAGACTTTCTTGGCCTGCCTCAGAACATCCTGTAAGCCTGCCCAAGAACCGCTGTACCACCAAGTTAAGGACATGAGGCAAACAGGGCACATGGGTCAGTTGTCCCTGTCGAAGGGCGGAGAGGAGGTTGGTGTCATTGTCGCAAACCACCATTCATGCCTTAAGTTGGCGTGGCGTCAACCACCTCTGAACCTGCCCCTCCAGAGCTGACAGAATCTCTGCCCCAGTGTGGCTCCTGTCCCCCAAGCACACCAGCTCAAGCACCGCATGGCATCTTTTGGCCTGCGTACTTGCGCAGCCCCTTGAACGCCTACGGAGCACCGCTGGTTCCGAGGACAAAGCACAGGAAGAGGCCATGGAGGAAGAAGAAGAGGAGGGGGTGAAGGAAAGAGGTGTGTCAGAATCACCAGAAGTGGCTTTTTGGAGGCGTGGTGGTGGAACAACCTCCAACACTACTGTACCTTGTCCTGCATCCTTCCCAGCTGCCAGCAGAGTCACCCAATGCGTTGTGAAACTTAGGTAAAGTCCCTGTCCATGCCTGATGGACCATGAGTCAGTGGTAATATGCAGCAAGGCCAAGACATTGCCTTCCACATGCCGGTAGAGAGCCGGAATCGCCTTCCGTGAGAAAAAGTTGCATTTGGGAACCTGCTACTGAGGAACCGCACATTCCACTCACGGAAGGGGGCAGAGTCTACCAGCTGAAAAAGTAGCAGTTGAAGTGCTAGCAATTTTGCCAAGCTAGCATTCAACCACTGGGCATGTGGATGGCTGGGAGCGAACTTCTTTCTGTGGTGCAGCAGCTAGGGCAGGGAAATTTGCCTGGTACAATCTGACGTCGGTGTACCGATAGCAGATTGCCCGCAAGTACTTGGCTGTGGCACACCTAATTCTACACCTTCATTCCTCTCAGTGCAGGTCTCAGAGAGGACTGAAGGTATAGTGAGGTTGGAGATCCCAGCTGATGAGGAGCAAGGAGAGGTCCTCTTTGTTCTTTGGTGTGGGTCTTTTAGGTACACTTGCCAACGAACTGCATGGCAGGTCAACATATGTCTGGTTAAGCATGTGGTGCCCAAGCAGGAGATGTTTTGGCCACACGAGATACGCTTGAGACATATGTTGCAAATAGCAGCGGTGCGATCTGATGCACTCGTCTCAAAAAAGGCCCACAACAAAGAACTTTTGGAATAACGCGCAGAGACAGCAGTGCCCTGCACGTGCGGAGCTCTGCAGTGTGATGCAGTCAGTGTGCTGCCCTTAGGCTGGCCCTTGGAGGGCATCCTGCCTCATTGGTGATGTGCCTCCTCCTCCTCTCTCCTATCAGGCACCCACGTGGAGTCAGTGACCTCATCATCTCCTCCCTCCTCATCACTGGAGCAAACCTGGCAGTATGCTGCAGCAGGGGGAACATGACTGCCAGATTGCTGTCCTTCTTGGTCACCCCCTCTGTCTGGGCTCACATTACTGCCTTCCTCTAGCTGAGTACCATCATCAAAGCCTTCAAAACGCTGGGCATCCTCCTGGAGCATGTACCCAACACTGTGGTCAAACAGTTCGAGGGACTCCTCAGGAGGACATGGTGGGGCTAGGGAAGGAGTCACTGATGCCATTGAGCCAAGGGAAGAGGCCGCGTTGGCAGCTGCTTTACTAGACAAAGTACCCTGAGCCTGGGTGAGAGAGGATGAGGAGAATGAGGATAGCTTGGTCATCCACTTGACCAAGTCTTCCGCATGTTGCGGCTCAACATGGCCAGCTGCCGAAAAAAAGGCCAAGCGTGTGCCATGGCCACGTGCTGATGTGGATGCACCGTGTCCATGACCAGCACTGTTTCCAGTGGATACAGATCCTGCTTGCCCTCTTTTATTGGCTTGTGACTGTCTGCCTCCCCTTGTTGGCCTTCCAGACATACTATTGGCCTGCAGTGAGATATAGCTGCACAAAATCTGCCTGTAGTATTATTAGTATGAGAACACCTGCACTTGTCTTCAGGTAGCTATGCTGTAGGTGCAACTGGGCAGAGTACACAGTACACTTACTGGAAATACTTCAAGAGCCTACACAAGCACCTGGCTGCAGGTAGCTATACTGTAGGTGCAACTGTGCAGGGTACACAGTACAGTAACTGGAAATACTTCAAAGAGCCTACACAAGCACCTGACTGCAGGTAGCTATACTGTAGGTGAGACTGTGCAGGGTACACAGTACAGTAACTGGAAATACTTCAAGAGCCTACACACGCACCTGGCTGCAGGTAGCTATACTGTAGGTGCAACTGTGCGGGGTACACAGTACAGTAACTGGAAATACGTCAAGAGCCTACACAAGCACCTGGCTGCAGGTAGCTATACTGTAGGTGTGACTGTGCAGGATACACAGTACAGTAACTGGAAATACTTCAAAGAGCCTACACAAGCAGTTGGCTGCAGGTAGCTATACTGTAGGTGAGACTGTGCAGGGTACACAGTACAGTAACTGGAAATACTTCAAAGAGCCTACACAAGCACCTGGCTGCAGGTAGCTATACTGTAGGTGAGACTGTGCAGGGTACACAGTACAGTAACTGGAAATACTTCAAAGAGCCTACACAAGCACCTGGCTGCAGGTAGCTATACTGTAGGTGAGACTGTGCAGGGTACACAGTACAGTAACTGGAAATACTTCAAAGAGCCTACACAAGCACCTGGCTGCAGGTAGCTATACTGTAGGTGAGACTGTGCAGGGTACACAGTACAGTAACTGGAAACACTTCAAAGAGCCTACACAAGCACCTGGCTGCAGGTAGATATACTGTAGGTGAGACTGTGCAGGGTACACAGTACAGTAACTGGAAATACTGTAAAAACACCTGCCTGCCTGTCAGTATATTAGGAAGAGAAGAACAGGATCTAGCTAAACTGAATTCAGTGTGTGTGTATATATATATATATATATATATATATATATATATATATATATATATATATATATATATATATATATATATATATATATTTACAATACCTGGGATGCATATATATATATATATATATATATATATATATATATATATATATATATATATATATATATATATACACACACAATACACTGTAACTGCAGCTAACTGATTCGACCTGCCTACTCTATCTAACTTAAATCAGATGTCTCTCTCTCTCTATCTCTGTCTCAACGCCGGAACACACTGCACAGGGCCGACGTGCAGGCGGCCCTATATAGTGTGGGGCGTGTACTCAACCCCCTGAGCCATAATTGGCCAAAGCCTCCTTGGCTTTGGCCAATTACGGCTCTCTGTACACACAGCGCTGTGACTGGCCAAGCATGCGGGTCATAGTGCATGCTTGGCTAATCATCAGCCAGCAATGCACTGCGATGCCGCAGTGAATTATGGGCCGTGACGCGCCACACGAATTGACGTAAACGGCCCATATCATTCGTAATTTAGTGAACGACCGAACACACGATGTTCGAGTCGAACATGGGTTCGACTTGAACACAAAGCTTATCCCTAGTTGGGAGGAATTACTTTTTTTTTGATTTATTTAATTTATTAAAATTATTATTAATGTATAAATTTTTTAAGTTAAATTTTTAAAAATTTTCTCACGGGGGGGCTCCGGATCAGGTCAGTGAAGAATGGAGACCTGTTGTGTTGTGACCCCCATCCAGCTCTGCAGCAGCAAAATACCTACTGTCACTGCAATCAACCAACAATAGATCAATATATCACTCAAAAGGCCTGTGTCAATGTGCTTTTGTACACTTTAATGTGTTTTGCATTCCCATAAATGTATATGGGAATGCCAAACTCACTTAAAGCAGGTCAGATACTGATCAGAAGGAGGCCAGCTGCAGGTCAAATGCACCTCTCAACAAACTCTAAAAGATCCCAGAAGTGTCTCAAACTGTCATCAACACAAGCCCAAAGCCCGTTGACATAGACCCTAATGCCCTGTATACACGGTCGGATTTTCCGACGGAAACTGTGTGATCGGAGCTTGTCGTCGGAAATTCCAACCGTTTGTGGGCTCCATCTGACTTTTTCCATCGGATTTTGTGACACACAACATTTGAGAGCAGGCTATAAAATTTTCCGACAACAAAATCTGATCGCGTCAATTCTGACCGTGTTTGCACAATTGCGACGCACAAAGTGCCACGCATGCTCAGAATATATTCTGAGACGGAACTGCTCGGTCTGGTAAAATTAGCGTTCGGAGTGGATATAGCACTTTTGTCACGCTGCAATGTTTTAAATTGTTTAATGCAGCGCACTCTCTTCTTCTTTATAATGCTAGAAGAATGAAGTAGTTTTGCTGCTCATATTCACAGACTTCTCACAAACTTCTTTCTTTATTATTTCTCGTGATTCCATCAATATAATATATTTATTTGTCACATCTCCCGAAAAAATAATATTTTTAGGATGTTTTTAAATTTAATAATTTTTTTTAGGATTTTTTTACAGCCTGATCTTGTGTTTTATTTATCTTTTTTTTTTTTACTCCAGAATATTTTTGGGTGTGTTTTGTGTGTCAAGTTACCACAACACCATTATTATCTTGTATTATTTAATCTCAAGGAGGTTGCTTGGTGTTGGTGTCTCTTGTTAATTTTACATTGTATTTTTGAAATGTACCTGCCTCCTCACAAACAAACTGTCCTTTTTGAAGGAAAACACACATAGGCAAGTATAATTGAAAAAAAAATCCTTTATTAAGGGCTCATAACCAAACAAAGAGGGAGGCAATGCTGGATAAACAGCAGAAATTGGTGAAGCCTTTGGCCCCCAGGGCAGACATCAATTATTTTACTGCAAAATTGGTGGCCTGAGGAGTCCATATATGAGGGAGTACAATCTGGTCCAGAAGTCCAAGAGATCATGAAAGCAGCAGATGACATGTATATCCCCAGGCTGTGGTCATACAAGAGCCTGCATCTTTTGTCAGACCAGACTGAACCCAGGCCATCATTCTCTGGTCTTCCTTACACGCTTCCTTCCCGGCTGTGGCTCTGGTGTTGGAGGTGTGGCAGGAGGAGGAGTATGACCTGGAGGAGGAGGAGTAGGACCTGGAGGAGGAGGACCATGGGTGAGCTCACAAATGTGGCTTTGGTTTGTGAGTTGGCCCCTCAACCCCTTATTTAGTTCTTTGAAAAGTAGAAACTCACACAAGAGGCATTGTCCCTCCTCCATTTGCAGCATTTTGCATGCTGTTATGTCAGCAAAATCCTCTTCAACCCTGTGGGGTATTCTGAGGGCCTCAGTAGCCTTCCAAAATAAGCCAATTGCAGCCTACTCCAGGTCACTCCTCTTCCTGACACTTTTTCTTTGAAGGCGAAGGGGAGGGACCTGGGTATCGGGCAGCCTACTTGGCCCGGCCACCTCCTGGCTGAGACTTTCCTGTGTATGAAAAAGGGACATCGTTTTAGTTTTTGGTTCATCAATCACAATCATAAATTAGTACTCCAAACGAACATATTTAACATCATTAATTTGACAACCAGAAATATTTAGAAGAATTCTACACCTGACTCAAGCTGGGCTCCTCCACATGTTGCTGCCTGGAAGGCCCAGGTTGGACGTCAGAAGCCTCAGCTGGGGGGGAAGGAAGCGTGGAAAGAAGTGCTGGCTCGGGTTCAGTCTGGCCTGCCAGAAAATGCAGTCTGTCATAGTACCACAGCCTGGGGACATAAACGTCATCTGCAGCTCCTGATCTCTGGGAATCCTGGACCTTCTTGCACTATCTTAGATAAGTGCTCCTCATGCCACCAATTAGGATCTTCAAATAGGTGATGTCTGCCGTGGGGATCACCGGCTTCACAAATTCCAGCAATTGATCCAGCGCTGCCTTCCTCTTTGTTTCATTCTTATAATGTGGGTGGTTTACCTGCCACAGACGGGGAAGCTCCCTAAACATATCAATGAATATGGTGATAATGTCCTGATCCTTCAATATATCCATTTTCTCTGCAGGACACAACACAAGACAAATCCTAATGTCAGGCTAAACTCTCCTAATCTTGTCCCAATATAGGCCTCAATCTCTAAGCAGTATAGGCCCAAGTTTAAAAGTTACCTTCGTTATCACGATCAGCGCTTCCTATACTCCTTCCTCTGCTCACAGATCGTACGTACGACGCACGCGTGTTACACTTTATATACACTGCGCATGCATGACACTCAGCCCGCCCTTGACGTTCTTTCTAGTCTATTCCCCGCCCCTTCTCGTTCAGCGCAGTGGGGAAGAGCACATGGCGGAGACACAACAGGTGCGTGCTAATTACAGCAACGAGGAGGAGGAGGAGGAGGAAGAGGAGGAGGAAAGCCCGGAGCCAGAAACGTCACAATCCCGGAGAAGACGATTTCAGGCCTCAAATATGTCCTTTGTGGAGATGTTGGAGATGGTCGACATAATGAAGAGGGCCGACTATGACGGGAAGCATGGACCTCACCCCAACCCCAATGTCAGAAAGGCCAAGATCATGGCGAAAATTGTCAAGAGTCTGCACAGAAATTTTGGGGTTCGACGATCCAAGGATCAACTCAGGAAGCAGTGGTCGGACCTCAAATTAAGGGAGCACGATCAGTATAGAAGGATCAGGAGAGTGCTGCAAAACAGTAAGTAGTTGTCCTGTGTTCCTATTCGTTATTTTTATAACATTCATGCTGCTCCATGTGCTTTTCTTTATTACTGTTGTACAGTTTAAAATGGCAACTTTCATGTTCATAGACACACTATTCGTTCGTAGGAAACATTGTTCGTTCGGCCTATAAAACACCATGTTTTGTCCAGATGCAGTTCAATACATTTTTTCTGGCCTACTTCTCTTAAAATAATTTTGGTGTCTAGATGGGTTTGGAACTAGAATAAAATGCAAACTAGATTCTGTGTAAGGAGAGGACACTCAGCAGCTGTTTACACATCTGAACGCTGGAGCACTAGTGTGGGACACAAGAACACCCTTTTTATTAGGGGGGCCCACACAGGTGCTCCAGTGTATACTATAGGGGTGTCTCCATCTGTGAAGCTTGGACAAAACAGGTAAGTATTCAAGCTTGACAAAGGAAAACAATATTTCTTCATCTTGGAACTCTGCCAAAACAGACAATTGTACCCCACTTCCAAGCAATGTTTCATATTCCTATTTCTGCCGTCAAATATCTGTGTGCTAAGTATACCTATTTTTTTTACATAGGGGAGAAATGACTCGGAGGACACCACTCATCAGAGGAGACCACAGACCCCCCACCTCAGGAAGAAGTGGAAATCCCCCAAACCCAACAGGAGGAGGAGGAGGGAGAGGTGGTGGAAATTGTCACCACAACAGGTGAGTGTCTGCGACCACAGGCTCAGGTAAGAGATGGATGCCGGCATATTTATAATACATGGTGTGTTTTTGTTTCTATATTTTTAGGTGATTGTGATGTTGTGCATGAAGGTCATTTCACCAGTGAAAGTGCCCAGATCCTGATCGGGGAGATCATGGGGTGTAATAGGGACTTGGAAAACATCAATCAAAACATCAATGATGTTCAAAACAAAATGAAGAACATCATTGATGTTTTAGGGCGAGTTTAAAACCCCTCGAAATCCCTAATTATTTCTGCATTTTTTCCAGAAAATATTTTTCACATTTTTTGACATATTCTCAAAAAGCCAAATTTTGAAGATGCACACAGTGTGTCAACATGTGCTATCTGCCATCACGGGAGATCAATGTATGCATTTTGGGGGTGCAACCCCTTCCTCAATAATAAAGTAGCCGAGAGGAAGGGGTTGCACCCCCAAAATACGTCCCTTGATCCCCCATGATGGCAGTTAGCACATGTTGACATTCGATAATTTGTGTGCATCTTCAAAATTTGGCTTTCCCAGGGGTGACATCGCCCCATCTGCTGAATGCAATATCAAACACAGTTTATAAATACTCATGTCTGATATTGCCTTCAATTTCTACAAAAGTTGAACTTTGTAAGTTCCAGATTTGTGTATTTCTTGTTGGTTTTAAACATGCCTGTTTTACCTTAATAAATGGACATTTACACTTTTATTAATGTGACGAAAAAATTTGTTATACAACAAACATGTTGGTTTGTTTTACAAACCTTTTATAAATGCACATGTGATTGTGCTGGTATTAAAAAGATTGATAATCAACAATGTGTGGCTTCTTCTTTCAATGCTCATAAACCTTTTTTGTGGTAAAATTGGTGTTTTCAGTGACAATGGGGGTTATTTCCTAAGGGCAAATCCACTTTGCACTACAAGTGCAGTTTCAGTGCAGTCTCAAGTGCACTTGTAGTGCAAAGTGTCTTTGCCTTTAGTAAATAACACCCAACAGTGCTCCCCAAATTTCAGTCAGGGTCAGCTAAAAGAAAGACAAGCAGTAAATGTAAGCAAATATTTTTTCATTTTAAATTTTTTTTTTATTTAAAAAATTTCTCAGACATTGTCTGGCATATTGATGGCCCCCCTACCCGCAAAGTATTCCATGTATCTTATACGGACCTCGCGGGCACTCAGGGGGGGCAAACCAGGACTGCCAGCTTCAAGCGCCGTCAGGGTTGGTTTATTGAGATTACTAACTGCGGCTTCAGGCCCAACTGAGCCAGCATAGTTCACAGAATTTCTCCTTAAATAGTTGTGGAGAACACAGCAAGCCAGGATGATGTGATTGAATTTATACTCCGCCATGTGTATCGGTGTAAGAAATAGGTGGAACTGGCTGCCCATTTTTCCAAACATGTTCTCTACCACTCTTCTGGCTCTGGCCAGCCGGTAATTAAAAACCCTCTGGTCCGGGGTGAGGTCCTCATAGGGAATGGCCGCATAAGATGGTCCCCCAGCGCAAACGCTTCATCCGCAACGAAGACGAATGGGAGTCCTTCCGCATTGTCTTCTGGAGGTGGCAAGTCCAAGATGCCATTCTGGAGATGCCTGTAGAACTCCGTGTGGGCGATGACTCCACCATCTAACATCCGGCCATTCTTCCCCATGTCCACATACAGGAACTCGTAAGTAGCCGACGCCACTGCCAACATCACAATACTATTGAACCCCTTGTAGTTGTAATAGTATGACCCCGAGTTGGGTGGTGGGATGATGTGGACATGTTTCCCATCAATTGCCCCTCCACAGTTAGGAAAGTCCCACCGCTAGGCAAAGTGGGAGGCCACAATCTGCCATTCCTGTGGGTTGTCTCACGGATCTCACGGAGCAAAGGCATGTGACAGAACTGGTCACGTTGGAGCAACCAATTCTTGGTCCATGAACTCCTCCTCGCCCTGTTCATGGACTGGGTTTGTGTCAAACTAAGGACCCCAACACCAAGCCCCCGCAGAGCATGAACTCTATGATAAGTACATACATGCAACATGGCTAAAAAACGGTCGGCTGCTCAGAACGAAGTAACAGAACGCACTGAAGAACAGCAAGGCCTGTGAAGAGCGACCTGAAAATCAGTAACGAATGAACAAGAACACAATGACAAGTCAATGATAACTCGCTGCACGCACTGAAGACCAGATACAAACCCACAAGCACAAACTGAACAGCTGAAAATGTGCGAATCGTCTCTCAAACTTTTACTAACACGAGATTAGTAAAAGGAGCCCAAATCTTGCCGCGCTTAGTACTGAACTGCCCTTTTATAGCCTCGTCTTATGTGGTGTACGTCACCGCTTTCTTGGCGTTTGTAAATTCCGACAACTTTGTGCGACCGTATGTATGCAAAACAAGTTTGAGCCAACATCCGTCAGAAAAAATCCACGGATTTTGTTGTCGGAATGTCCGATCAATGTCCGACCGTGTGTACAGGGCATAACAGTGATCTTTCTCTGCAGAGTGAAACAGGATGCAACATCAGCTCTGCTGTCATCTCCAGACTCATAGAAAGTATCATGATATCAAAATCACTTCCATTGTCTGTGACAGGGTGCTCCTATGGAGGTACGTGTTACATTTGTGCCATTTTACAAAGATGCTGGGATATCGGCTGTTCATTCCAACACCATTTAAAAATGGCACTTGGCCTCAACCGCTCTTGCAGGCCATGTTCTGAAATTGCCCACTGTTAGTGTCAGCACCACACTCGGGAGATGAATTGATCTGCTCCTGGGCTTCAGATTCTGTAACACATACCTCCATATGGGGAGTCTTAAAGTACTTTAATGACCTTGTATTTCTACAGTGAAACAGAGGATTGGCATTGGTTTCCAAAAAAACATTCAAAATTACTCTTATCTATTGAGAAGCAAAATAGTTTTCTTCCCCAAGACCTTGTGAGCTCTTGATGCAGTTTAAGAACCAGATCTCCTTGTGTTGTGGCTTTCCCGGGGTGCATCTATGAGGCCATAGCTACTTCACCAGTGCCTTTATAGACCAGGAAGTGGGAAGAAAAATGTAAGATCAAAATTAAAATGTTTAATTTTGGATAGGACTTCAATATGATTCAGAGGTAGCATGTAGTTATATGTTCCACAATGTTTGGAAGGAAAGGAACCTCTCCATGCGGTATGATATATATTTTTTTTTAAAGTCTTGGCTTTGTTAAATGTCACCAATGTAATTTACCAATAATAAGTCGGGTGGAAGACAGATCCTTTTCTATATCACTACTCAGGTGTTGTGTGTGATAATCGCACCAAGGATATTGGTTGACAAGTTGAATAGACTCTTAATCCCTCATTTATTTTGATTAATTACATCCTCATTTCTGATCAATTGAATGGACTTTTAACCTATTATATTGATTAATTACACCTTTTATGCATCAGTTTGCACCTAGTCACAATATTATATGCATTGATTGTCAATTTTGAATGGACTTTTTTGACAAATCTCACTTTTATGCATCAGTTTGCACTAAGTCACATCATTATCACTAGTATAGTAACAAGCGCAACTTATTATTGGTAAATTGTTTATGTATGCGTGTATCTAGCAGCAAAGTCGCAGCTGTTTATGGTTTATTATTTTGTGTATTTAATTATATATTTAAAATAATTTAGGTATAGGACAAGCGCAATAATTATAAATTATACCTCACCCATGTAATTGTTTAGCTTCCCATGTTCTTCTTCACTATAGCTTGCCGGTTAGTCTTGAACATAGCTAGAATTTAGTATCAAGTATCACCCCCTGCAGACTTTGATGTGGTTTGCAAGGATTTGACCCACCCCCTGTGAATTGAAACCAGGCAGATATGCTCATCCATAATTCTGGTTGCTCAGGACCTCACATTTCTAAATGACCATTATTCATTTATTTAGAGCAGCCTTTTTCCCTGGAGGAACCATGGAAATAATCTGGAGGTCTCAGGGAAACCCTGATAAAAAAATATATAATATCTACAGTGATAGGTACTCTAAAATCATCATTCATTTATAGAAAGTCCTTCCAGTTCAACCTATGATGTGTGTGTATGTGTATGTGATTATGTCAATAGTACATCGTATACCCCTGTATGTTGTGGTCGTTAAGGCGCCCATCTAATAGTTTCTTTTTAAACTTTTGATGCTCCCCGCTTATACCACTGCTTGTGGAAGATAATTCCACTCTGACAGTAAAGAACCCTCTACGCAGTTTAATACCAAATCTCTTCTAATTTTAGTGAATGGCTGCGTGTCTTTTTAAATTCTCTTTTACTAAATATTTTTTTCCTTTTGCTAGGGTCACCAGTACAGTATTTGTACATGATATCATATCCCCTCTCAAGCATCTCTTCTCCAGAGAGAATAAGTTCAATGCTTGTAATCTTTCCCCCATAGCTGAGATCCTCCAGTCCCTTTATTAGATTTGTTGCCAACACATCCTTCCTGAGGACTGGTGCCCAGAATTGGATGGCATACTCTAGGTGCGGCCGAACCAGAGTCTTAAAAGAAAAAATTTTGAAATAAGAGGAAAATTCAGAAGCACCACATCCCATGTAGTAAATTTTGAAATTGGAAAGAGGGCATTGAGGCCTATTATGTGGGCCTCAGGGACTTTTAACGGTGCTGAGATCAAAAATATATATACAAAGTGTATCATAAAATAATGTTTTATTTAAACAATCTCATTAAAAACAGACATAGGCAAAAGAAAATAAATAAATGAAAAACAAAATGGGGTAATTCTTTGATACAAAAATTAATACCACTTTCTCAACATGTTTCGCTTTCATAAGCTTCTTCAGGAGATATATTTGTGATATTAAAGTCAGCTATAGGAAATAGAGAAAATATATATATAAACAATACATGTATATGTCTGCTTGTACGTCAAACAATTATATTTATCCTTATTTTTATTATAGACACAGTATTAAACAATAAATAAAAAAGAGTAAGCAAGTCTTAATATATCTGTAAACATCACATGTTCAAATATGAAGTATGAAGTATAAACGAAAAAAAAAAACAAAAACACACATGTCATATATATATATATACTGTCATCATTCAGTTTAAATAAGGGGGCTTACCTTTACAAAAGTAAAGAAAAAAAGAAGGGAGGGGGGGAAAAAAAGTGAGGGGTAGGGTTTTTTTCTGTAATGGCAAATGCTTTCTCCTCAGTCCTCACTTCCCAAAAAGAGGCATGCAGAGAGGGATAAAACTAAGAATTCTCTAAGAGGAGAAAAATTAAAATCAGTATATATGTATAAATAAGGTCAATATGAATTAAAGTGCACTGGTCAGTAACATATATATAGGGATGAAAAGAAATCAGGTAATTACCTCCGGTAGAATCAATTGGGAATGACACAAATTACATCCAGAAGATGAGAATAGCAGAATTGCTAAAAAAGTAAAAGGACGGTTCTGGTATTTTAGTGAAGTGACAGTCGAGGAAGGGGCAATATGCATCCATACGCAGCTGCTGAGTGAGCTGGACCTGGAGGTATTGCTGCACACTTTCACAAAGAACCTGAGGGATAAAAGTATAATCGGAGGGTATATTGAAATGTCATATAGACTAAAGTGCATCGTTACTGCAAGTAGGGGGATAAATGAGAAAACTTACTGTTGGTAGTTAATATCCTGTTGAAGGAGTCCCGTTGTCCATTAGGAAAGTGTCTGCCCCATGTATTAAACAGGAGAGTGACAGAGGTTAGCGGGGAAACGAAGCCCCGCTTTTAAACCTCTCCAGCGTCACGACGTCTGACTCGTCATCACGCTGCGGACTAAAGGAGACACCTGCGCATGCGCACGTATCCGATTTCTATTCAGGAAATAGCATAGGTGACGTCAGGCATTACAGGCCGACCCGCGGCCATCTTGGGAAATCCTGTGCCCTGAGTATAATACTACGGAAGCTCATAGGGCTCAAAAAGGCAAAAATATAGATTCTACATAATGTATAATGACGCGGTTTGGGGTAAAAAATCTCTGAAAGAGCACAACTATGCCGCAACCGTAAATGGGAAAACTATATACCCTGTATTATAATTTTTAAAGAGGCCCAAAGATGATAACGATAATGTGGTAGCATAGTGATGCCATTGTATGTAAATCGGAAAACGAGAAAAGCAGCATTCGGTGTCTAAACACGGGCGACTAAGCCATCAAGACATTGATTAGGAATTGATTAGCTGAGTGCCCGGGGTGTCCGTGCATACCAAAAGGGATGGAGGGAAGGGGACCGAGAGTAAAGCATAGGCCCATACCATACTCCAAATCATAAAGTGAATAAATATCAAAAAGATGTAATAAAATTAAATTTAGAAAAGTATATATATATAAGAAAATTGATCCTTCAATCAGTTACATTAATCAGTTATATATGGAAAAAAAAAAAAAAAAAAAAAAATATATAATTATTGTAAAATTATAAAAAAGGTTTGTAACTCAAGGCATCATTTAGGCCAGGATGTTTTAAAGCATTAAGAGTGACAATCCACTTAGTTTCACGTTGTAATAAGATTTTATCATAGTCCCCCCCTCTTTCATTTGGGGGGACATGTTCCAAGGCATAAAAGTGCATCATCCTATCATCAAATTGGTGATGGAGACCCATATGTCGGCTTATAGGGGTCTCCATCTTCTTTTTACACACTAGGGAGACATGGTCTCTAATCCGGTGGAAGAAGGGGCGTTTAGTTTTCCCCACGTAATATGCATTGCATTCACATGTCATTATATAGACTACGCCTATGGATTGGCATGTAACTAGAAAGTTGGGACTGTATAACTGACCATTAGGAAGAATGATATTGCGAGATGCATAAATATATCTGCAAAAATCACATTTGTGACAAGGTTTGGTACCCTTGTTTTTAGTATGGGTTGTGGGTCGTGGGGCATAATGGCTGTGTACTATACGATCTTTAATTGATCGAGATCGTCGAAATGTAATCTCGGGATAGTCTTTCAAGTGTTTGGACACCTTAGGGTCGCCCATCAGCAAATACCAGTGCTTTTGCAGCAAATCCCGCATTTGCCGATGTTGTCCGGAGAAGGTAGTGATCATTCTCAGGCTTGGGGGCGATTTTGGTTTTGTGGGCTTATAAATTAATTGACTACGTTGGCTTCTTTTGGCTCTAAGGTAAGCTCTTTTTAAACATTTGTTACTGTATCCCCGGGTCTTTAGACGTTCCCTCAGTGCCCTGGCCTCGGATTCAAAATGGATATTTTCACTGCAATTTCTCCTCAGTCTTAGGTACTGTCCATAGGGGACATTATCTATGAGTGGTTGGGGATGAGAACTGGCAGCATGCAGGAGTGAATTTCCCGCTGATGCTTTCCGAAAAAGAGTGGTCCCTATGGTTCTGTCTGGATTAATGAAAAGGGTGACATCCAAAAAGGTTAAGGTGGTTTGACTTGCTTCCATGGTAAAGGTTAAATTATAGGGATTAGTTTTTAAACCCTCAAAGAAGGACGCGAGGTCCTCCCTGCTGCCAGTCCATATTAGGAATACATCATCAATATATCGTTTCCATATTGATATGTTTTCCATTAGGTTTTGCAAATCTTCCCTAAATAAGAGATTTTGCTCCCACTCCCCCAGGTACAGGTTCGCATAAGTGGGGGCACATCTGGTGCCCATAGCGACCCCCTGCACCTGGAGGTAGTGGGAGCGAGCAAACAAAAAAATATTGTTCATAAGAATGAACCTCAGGAGATCCAAAATGAAGCTCCTATAGGTCTCGGGGACATCCCCATCTCTGGAGATGAAGCCCTCCACAACTGCCACCCCCAAATGGTGGGGGATGGAGTTGTAGAGGGCCTCCACATCCAGAGCTACCAGCCACGCTCCCTCTGGGATGGTCAGACCATCCAAAACTCGAAGGAGTTCACTGGTATCTTGTAGATAGGATGTCAAGCTTTCTACATGCGGTCTGAGAAATTCATCTATCAGTTGACTGGCATTTTCCGTAAGGGATCCGTTTCCGGACACGATCGGTCTGCCAGGGGGGTTATTTAAACTCTTATGTACCTTGGGAAGGGCGTACAGTGTGGGAATCCGAGGGCAGGGCACATTGAGAAACTCCCACGTCGATTTTGTGATTTGGCCCTGGCTATATGCGGTTCCAATCAGCTTTCTATAGCAAATGGTCATGTTGGAGACATGCGTCTCTGAGACTTTCCTATACCAGTCGCGATTTTGTAAAAGGCGTAAGACCATGGATTCATATTGTTCAGTCGTCATTACTACTAGATTGCCTCCCTTATCTGATGGCTTGACCACCAGACGGGAGTCCAACTGTAGTGACTTTAAGGCCAGTTTTTGTTGGCTTGTAAGATTTGATTGTTTAATGCCCTTCCATTTGGTCCTGCAGATGTCCTCAGTGACCTGATGGATAAAGGCCCACACATTGGGATTGCCCTGTAGTGTGGGAAAAGTCTTGGATTTTGGTTTGTACTCCTTAGGGGTGAAAGGCACAACTGGATAGGAGGCATCAGATGCCCGACCAGGACAGCCGTCCTGATCAAGAGTCTGGGCCTCCAGGAGATCTATCTCGTCTATATGACCCTCGTCCCAGAGCTCCATGAGCTCTTCCATTGCTTTAATCTCATTCAGTGTGATGTTTTCTACTGTGGATTGAGGTGGTGTTGTATTAGGTCGTGCAGATTTGTCAAAAATAATGCGAAGCATTAATTTGCGGGCGAATAGGTTGAGATCTTTGATGAGTTCAAACTGATCAATTTTCTGTGTCGGACAGAAGGTCAATCCTAATTCCAGGACAGACAACTGATCAGCACTAAGAGGGATGGAAGACAAATTTATTATTTCAAATTTCTGGCCTGTTTTTGGAGACCCTCCGTGATGATCATCTTTTTCGATTCGTGTACCGGTTGGGTGAAGATCGGAGCCGGACGAAAATCCGACTGGTTTGAATCATGAGTGTGATTAGTTAAGGGTGCCGAAGTTGGGGATAATGAAGTGCTCGCATGGGTATTGGGAAGAGTGTCCCGATGTGCCAGTGCGTGTGAGGTATTAAATTTGGCCGTAGTGGCTCTCGTGTGGACTGGAGTGCGGTTTGTGTTTGGGTGTCGCTTACTTGACCCCGTAGGTGCGTGGGTGTTGCCAGTAGTGCGCATTTTGGAGGATCCAGAATCCTTGGAGCTTGCCGGTGCCTGTGAGGAGAGGGAGGAAGCAGAAGAGGTGTCAGAATCATTAGTATCGGAGGGAGGATCTCCAAAAGTTTGCCTATGAGCATTTTGTCTCTTGCTTTTTTTAGGTTGTGTCCAGACATATGCCTGATTGTTGTCATATGATACTTTATCTCTTAAAAATTTCTTTTCCTTAGTTTTTAAGATTTCAGCTACATAGGTCTCGATGTGTGTTTTGAGGATTCCCTCACGGTTAGAGAAAAGCTCACTTGAAACAATCAGGCTATTTTCAGCATATAGCTTTTCTATCTCCTTGTCAAGAGAGGCCAACTCTTCATCATAGTAACCACATAGTAGTTCCATCATTCTCATAGAGCATGATTGAAGATTTGTCTCCCAATTGGTTCTAAAGTTCGATTCCAATTTATTCACTGTGGGAAAAATCTGGATTCTCAACCCCCAAGGGGCTATTTGATCGTCCAGATATTTCGAGAAGTACCATTTATTCCAATACACCCTTGCCTTTTTCTCCAGCATTCGCTGGAGACGAAGGAAGAAGCGGTCCATTGATAGGCCACCTCCAGTGGCATTCTGGGACTTATGGATCTGGTCCATAAATCCCTCAAAGGCATTACCGCAATGGTGGGCCATAATGAAAACCAAAAGAAAAACAAAACCAAAAAGAAACCAAAATAAAAATAAAAGAACAAAAACAATTGCAAAAGCAAAGGCAAAAACTAAGCAATAAGAGTATTCTTGTAGAAAAATCTAAATCATTGAGTATACATCAATCAAGATGAATAGATAATAATACATAAATGCATTCAATTTTGAAATTTCCTCAAACTTCTGAAGGTGAAAAGGTGGGTAACACCTCAGGGTTCAGTTAAAAGAAAAAATTTTGAAATAAGAGGAAAATTCAGAAGCACCACATCCCATGTAGTAAATTTTGAAATTGGAAAGAGGGCATTGAGGCCTATTATGTGGGCCTCAGGGACTTTTAACGGTGCTGAGATCAAAAATATATATACAAAGTGTATCATAAAATAATGTTTTATTTAAACAATCTCATTAAAAACAGACATAGGCAAAAGAAAATAAATAAATGAAAAACAAAATGGGGTAATTCTTTGATACAAAAATTAATACCACTTTCGCAACATGTTTCGCTTTCATAAGCTTCTTCAGGAGATATATTTGTGATATTAAAGTCAGCTATAGGAAATAGAGAAAATATATATATAAACAATACATGTATATGTCTGCTTGTACGTCAAACAATTATATTTATCCTTATTTTTATTATAGACACAGTATTAAACAATAAATAAAAAGGAGTAAGCAAGTCTTAATATATCTGTAAACATCACATGTTCAAATATGAAGTATAAAGTATAAACGAAAAAAAAAAAAAAAAAACACACATGTCATATATATATATATATACTGTCATCATTCAGTTTAAATAAGGGGGCTTACCTTTACAAAAGTAAAGAAAAAAAGAAGGGAGGGGGGGAAAAAAAGTGAGGGGTAGGGTTTTTTTCTGTAATGGCAAATGCTTTCTCCTCAGTCCTCACTTCCCAAAAAGAGGCATGCAGAGAGGGATAAAACTAAGAATTCTCTAAGAGGAGAAAAATTAAAATCAGTATATATGTATAAATAAGGTCAATATGAATTAAAGTGCACTGGTCAGTAACATATATATAGGGATGAAAAGAAATCAGGTAATTACCTCCGGTAGAATCAATTGGGAATGACACAAATTACATCCAGAAGATGAGAATAGCAGAATTGCTAAAAAAGTAAAAGGACGGTTCTGGTATTTTAGTGAAGTGACAGTCGAGGAAGGGGCAATATGCATCCATACGCAGCTGCTGAGTGAGCTGGACCTGGAGGTATTGCTGCACACTTTCACAAAGAACCTGAGGGATAAAAGTATAATCGGAGGGTATATTGAAATGTCATATAGACTAAAGTGCATCGTTACTGCAAGTAGGGGGATAAATGAGAAAACTTACTGTTGGTAGTTAATATCCTGTTGAAGGAGTCCCGTTGTCCATTAGGAAAGTGTCTGCCCCATGTATTAAACAGGAGAGTGACAGAGGTTAGCGGGGAAACGAAGCCCCGCTTTTAAACCCCTCCAGCGTGACGACGTCTGACTCGTCATCACGCTGCGGACTAAAGGAGACACCTGCGCATGCGCACGTATCCGATTTCTATTCAGGAAATAGCATAGGTGACGTCAGGCATTACAGGCCGACCCGCGGCCATCTTGGGAAATCCTGTGCCCTGAGTATAATACTACGGAAGCTCATAGGGCTAAAAAAGGCAAAAATATAGATTCTACATAATGTATAATGACGCGGTTTGGGGTAAAAAATCTCTGAAAGAGCACAACTATGCCGCAACCGTAAATGGGAAAACTATATACCCTGTATTATAATTTTTAAAGAGGCCCAAAGATGATAACGATAATGTGGTAGCATAGTGATGCCATTGTATGTAAATCGGAAAACGAGAAAAGCAGCATTCGGTGTCTAAACACGGGCGACTAAGCCATCAAGACATTGATTAGGAATTGATTAGCTGAGTGCCCGGGGTGTCCGTGCATACCAAAAGGGATGGAGGGAAGGGGACCGAGAGTAAAGCATAGGCCCATACCATACTCCAAATCATAAAGTGAATAAATATCAAAAAGATGTAATAAAATTAAATTTAGAAAAGTATATATATATAAGAAAATTGATCCTTCAATCAGTTACATTAATCAGTTATATATGGAAAAAAAAAATAAAAAAAAAATAAAAAATATATAATTATTGTAAAATTATAAAAAAGGTTTGTAACTCAAGGCATCATTTAGGCCAGGATGTTTTAAAGCATTAAGAGTGACAATCCACTTAGTTTCACGTTGTAATAAGATTTTATCATAGTCCCCCCCTCTTTCATTTGGGGGGACATGTTCCAAGGCATAAAAGTGCATCATCCTATCATCAAATTGGTGATGGAGACCCATATGTCGGCTTATAGGGGTCTCCATCTTCTTTTTACACACTAGGGAGACATGGTCTCTAATCCGGTGGAAGAAGGGGCGTTTAGTTTTCCCCACGTAATATGCATTGCATTCACATGTCATTATATAGACTACGCCTATGGATTGGCATGTAACTAGAAAGTTGGGACTGTATAACTGACCATTAGGAAGAATGATATTGCGAGATGCATAAATATATCTGCAAAAATCACATTTGTGACAAGGTTTGGTACCCTTGTTTTTAGTATGGGTTGTGGGTCGTGGGGCATAATGGCTGTGTACTATACGATCTTTAATTGATCGAGATCGTCGAAATGTAATCTCGGGATAGTCTTTCAAGTGTTTGGACACCTTAGGGTCGCCCATCAGCAAATACCAGTGCTTTTGCAGCAAATCCCGCATTTGCCGATGTTGTCCGGAGAAGGTAGTGATCATTCTCAGGCTTGGGGGCGATTTTGGTTTTGTGGGCTTATAAATTAATTGACTACGTTGGCTTCTTTTGGCTCTAAGGTAAGCTCTTTTTAAACATTTGTTACTGTATCCCCGGGTCTTTAGACGTTCCCTCAGTGCCCTGGCCTCGGATTCAAAATGGATATTTTCACTGCAATTTCTCCTCAGTCTTAGGTACTGTCCATAGGGGACATTATCTATGAGTGGTTGGGGATGAGAACTGGCAGCATGCAGGAGTGAATTTCCCGCTGATGCTTTCCGAAAAAGAGTGGTCCCTATGGTTCTGTCTGGATTAATGAAAAGGGTGACATCCAAAAAGGTTAAGGTGGTTTGACTTGCTTCCATGGTAAAGGTTAAATTATAGGGATTAGTTTTTAAACCCTCAAAGAAGGACGCGAGGTCCTCCCTGCTGCCAGTCCATATTAGGAATACATCATCAATATATCGTTTCCATATTGATATGTTTTCCATTAGGTTTTGCAAATCTTCCCTAAATAAGAGATTTTGCTCCCACTCCCCCAGGTACAGGTTCGCATAAGTGGGGGCACATCTGGTCCCCATAGCGAAACCCTGCACCTGCAGGTGGTGGGAGCGAGCAAACAAAAAAATATTGTTCATAAGAATGAACCTCAGGAGATCCAAAATGAAGCTCCTATAGGTCTCGGGGACATCCCCATCTCTGGAGATGAAGCCCTCCACAACTGCCACCCCCAAATGGTGGGGGATGGAGTTGTAGAGGGCCTCCACATCCAGAGCTACCAGCCACGCTCCCTCTGGGATGGTCAGACCATCCAAAACTCGAAGGAGTTCACTGGTATCTTGTAGATAGGATGTCAAGCTTTCTACATGCGGTCTGAGAAATTCATCTATCAGTTGACTGGCATTTTCCGTAAGGGATCCGTTTCCGGACACGATCGGTCTGCCAGGGGGGTTATTTAAACTCTTATGTACCTTGGGAAGGGCGTACAGTGTGGGAATCCGAGGGCAGGGCACATTGAGAAACTCCCACGTCGATTTTGTGATTTGGCCCTGGCTATATGCGGTTCCAATCAGCTTTCTATAGCAAATGGTCATGTTGGAGACATGCGTCTCTGAGACTTTCCTATACCAGTCGTGATTTTGTAAAAGGCGTAAGACCATGGATTCATATTGTTCAGTCGTTATTACTACTAGATTGCCTCCCTTATCTGATGGCTTGACCACCAGACGGGAGTCCAACTGTAGTGACTTTAAGGCCAGTTTTTGTTGGCTTGTAAGATTTGATTGTTTAATGCCCTTCCATTTGGTCCTGCAGATGTCCTCAGTGACCTGATGGATAAAGGCCCACACATTGGGATTGCCCTGTAGTGTGGGAAAAGTCTTGGATTTTGGTTTGTACTCCTTAGGGGTGAAAGGCACAACTGGATAGGAGGCATCAGATGCCCGACCAGGACAGCCGTCCTGATCAAGAGTCTGGGCCTCCAGGAGATCTATCTCGTCTATATGACCCTCGTCCCAGAGCTCCATGAGCTCTTCCATTGCTTTAATCTCATTCAGTGTGATGTTTTCTACTGTGGATTGAGGTGGTGTTGTATTAGGTCGTGCAGATTTGTCAAAAATAATGCGAAGCATTAATTTGCGGGCGAATAGGTTGAGATCTTTGATGAGTTCAAACTGATCAATTTTCTGTGTCGGACAGAAGGTCAATCCTAATTCCAGGACAGACAACTGATCAGCACTAAGAGGGATGGAAGACAAATTTATTATTTCAAATTTCTGGCCTGTTTTTGGAGACCCTCCGTGATGATCATCTTTTTCGATTCGTGTACCGGTTGGGTGAAGATCGGAGCCGGACGAAAATCCGACTGGTTTGAATCATGAGTGTGATTAGTTAAGGGTGCCGAAGTTGGGGATAATGAAGTGCTCGCATGGGTATTGGGAAGAGTGTCCCGATGTGCCAGTGCGTGTGAGGTATTAAATTTGGCCGTAGTGGCTCTCGTGTGGACTGGAGTGCGGTTTGTGTTTGGGTGTCGCTTACTTGACCCCGTAGGTGCGTGGGTGTTGCCAGTAGTGCGCATTTTGGAGGATCCAGAATCCTTGGAGCTTGCCGGTGCCTGTGAGGAGAGGGAGGAAGCAGAAGAGGTGTCAGAATCATTAGTATCGGAGGGAGGATCTCCAAAAGTTTGCCTATGAGCATTTTGTCTCTTGCTTTTTTTAGGTTGTGTCCAGACATATGCCTGATTGTTGTCATATGATACTTTATCTCTTAAAAATTTCTTTTCCTTAGTTTTTAAGATTTCAGCTACATAGGTCTCGATGTGTGTTTTGAGGATTCCCTCACGGTTAGAGAAAAGCTCACTTGAAACAATCAGGCTATTTTCAGCATATAGCTTTTCTATCTCCTTGTCAAGAGAGGCCAACTCTTCATCATAGTAACCACATAGTAGTTCCATCATTCTCATAGAGCATGATTGAAGATTTGTCTCCCAATTGGTTCTAAAGTTCGATTCCAATTTATTCACTGTGGGAAAAATCTGGATTCTCAACCCCCAAGGGGCTATTTGATCGTCCAGATATTTCGAGAAGTACCATTTATTCCAATACACCCTTGCCTTTTTCTCCAGCATTCGCTGGAGACGAAGGAAGAAGCGGTCCATTGATAGGCCACCTCCAGTGGCATTCTGGGACTTATGGATCTGGTCCATAAATCCCTCAAAGGCATTACCGCAATGGTGGGCCATAATGAAAACCAAAAGAAAAACAAAACCAAAAAGAAACCAAAATAAAAATAAAAGAACAAAAACAATTGCAAAAGCAAAGGCAAAAACTAAGCAATAAGAGTATTCTTGTAGAAAAATCTAAATCATTGAGTATACATCAATCAAGATGAATAGATAATAATACATAAATGCATTCAATTTTGAAATTTCCTCAAACTTCTGAAGGTGAAAAGGTGGGTAACACCTCAGGGTTCAGTTAAAAGAAAAAATTTTGAAATAAGAGGAAAATTCAGAAGCACCACATCCCATGTAGTAAATTTTGAAATTGGAAAGAGGGCATTGAGGCCTATTATGTGGGCCTCAGGGACTTTTAACGGTGCTGAGATCAAAAATATATATACAAAGTGTATCATAAAATAATGTTTTATTATTTAAACAATCTCATTAAAAACAGACATAGGCAAAAGAAAATAAATAAATGAAAAACAAAATGGGGTAATTCTTTGATACAAAAATTAATACCACTTTCTCAACATGTTTCGCTTTCATAAGCTTCTTCAGGAGATATATTTGTGATATTAAAGTCAGCTATAGGAAATAGAGAAAATATATATATAAACAATACATGTATATGTCTGCTTGTACGTCAAACAATTATATTTATCCTTATTTTTATTATAGACACAGTATTAAACAATAAATAAAAAGGAGTAAGCAAGTCTTAATATATCTGTAAACATCACATGTTCAAATATGAAGTATAAAGTATAAACGAAAAAAAAAAAAAACACACATGTCATATATATATATATACTGTCATCATTCAGTTTAAATAAGGGGGCTTACCTTTACAAAAGTAAAGAAAAAAAGAAGGGAGGGGGGGAAAAAAAGTGAGGGGTAGGGTTTTTTTCTGTAATGGCAAATGCTTTCTCCTCAGTCCTCACTTCCCAAAAAGAGGCATGCAGAGAGGGATAAAACTAAGAATTCTCTAAGAGGAGAAAAATTAAAATCAGTATATATGTATAAATAAGGTCAATATGAATTAAAGTGCACTGGTCAGTAACATATATATAGGGATGAAAAGAAATCAGGTAATTACCTCCGGTAGAATCAATTGGGAATGACACAAATTACATCCAGAAGATGAGAATAGCAGAATTGCTAAAAAAGTAAAAGGACGGTTCTGGTATTTTAGTGAAGTGACAGTCGAGGAAGGGGCAATATGCATCCATACGCAGCTGCTGAGTGAGCTGGACCTGGAGGTATTGCTGCACACTTTCACAAAGAACCTGAGGGATAAAAGTATAATCGGAGGGTATATTGAAATGTCATATAGACTAAAGTGCATCGTTACTGCAAGTAGGGGGATAAATGAGAAAACTTACTGTTGGTAGTTAATATCCTGTTGAAGGAGTCCCGTTGTCCATTAGGAAAGTGTCTGCCCCATGTATTAAACAGGAGAGTGACAGAGGTTAGCGGGGAAACGAAGCCCCGCTTTTAAACCTCTCCAGCGTGACGACGTCTGACTCGTCATCACGCTGCGGACTAAAGGAGACACCTGCGCATGCGCACGTATCCGATTTCTATTCAGGAAATAGCATAGGTGACGTCAGGCATTACAGGCCGACCCGCGGCCATCTTGGGAAATCCTGTGCCCTGAGTATAATACTACGGAAGCTCATAGGGCTCAAAAAGGCAAAAATATAGATTCTACATAATGTATAATGACGCGGTTTGGGGTAAAAAATCTCTGAAAGAGCACAACTATGCCGCAACCGTAAATGGGAAAACTATATACCCTGTATTATAGTTTTTAAAGAGGCCCAAAGATGATAACGATAATGTGGTAGCATAGTGATGCCATTGTATGTAAATCGGAAAACGAGAAAAGCAGCATTCGGTGTCTAAACACGGGCGACTAAGCCATCAAGACATTGATTAGGAATTGTTTAGCTGAGTGCCCGGGGTGTCCGTGCATACCAAAAGGGATGGAGGGAAGGGGACCGAGAGTAAAGCATAGGCCCATACCATACTCCAAATCATAAAGTGAATAAATATCAAAAAGATGTAATAAAATTAAATTTAGAAAAGTATATATATATAAGAAAATTGATCCTTCAATCAGTTACATTAATCAGTTATATATGGAAAAAAAAAATAAAAAAAAAATAAAAAATATATAATTATTGTAAAATTATAAAAAAGGTTTGTAACTCAAGGCATCATTTAGGCCAGGATGTTTTAAAGCATTAAGAGTGACAATCCACTTAGTTTCACGTTGTAATAAGATTTTATCATAGTCCCCCCCTCTTTCATTTGGGGGGACATGTTCCAAGGCATAAAAGTGCATCATCCTATCATCAAATTGGTGATGGAGACCCATATGTCGGCTTATAGGGGTCTCCATCTTCTTTTTACACACTAGGGAGACATGGTCTCTAATCCGGTGGAAGAAGGGGCGTTTAGTTTTCCCCACGTAATATGCATTGCATTCACATGTCATTATATAGACTACGCCTATGGATTGGCATGTAACTAGAAAGTTGGGACTGTATAACTGACCATTAGGAAGAATGATATTGCGAGATGCATAAATATATCTGCAAAAATCACATTTGTGACAAGGTTTGGTACCCTTGTTTTTAGTATGGGTTGTGGGTCGTGGGGCATAATGGCTGTGTACTATACGATCTTTAATTGATCGAGATCGTCGAAATGTAATCTCGGGATAGTCTTTCAAGTGTTTGGACACCTTAGGGTCGCCCATCAGCAAATACCAGTGCTTTTGCAGCAAATCCCGCATTTGCCGATGTTGTCCGGAGAAGGTAGTGATCATTCTCAGGCTTGGGGGCGATTTTGGTTTTGTGGGCTTATAAATTAATTGACTACGTTGGCTTCTTTTGGCTCTAAGGTAAGCTCTTTTTAAACATTTGTTACTGTATCCCCGGGTCTTTAGACGTTCCCTCAGTGCCCTGGCCTCGGATTCAAAATGGATATTTTCACTGCAATTTCTCCTCAGTCTTAGGTACTGTCCATAGGGGACATTATCTATGAGTGGTTGGGGATGAGAACTGGCAGCATGCAGGAGTGAATTTCCCGCTGATGCTTTCCGAAAAAGAGTGGTCCCTATGGTTCTGTCTGGATTAATGAAAAGGGTGACATCCAAAAAGGTTAAGGTGGTTTAACTTGCTTCCATGGTAAAGGTTAAATTATAGGGATTAGTTTTTAAACCCTCAAAGAAGGACGCGAGGTCCTCCCTGCTGCCAGTCCATATTAGGAATACATCATCAATATATCGTTTCCATATTGATATGTTTTCCATTAGGTTTTGCAAATCTTCCCTAAATAAGAGATTTTGCTCCCACTCCCCCAGGTACAGGTTCGCATAAGTGGGGGCACATCTGGTCCCCATAGCGACCCCCTGCACCTGGAGGTGGTGGGAGCGAGCAAACAAAAAAATATTGTTCATAAGAATGAACCTCAGGAGATCCAAAATGAAGCTCCTATAGGTCTCGGGGACATCCCCATCTCTGGAGATGAAGCCCTCCACAACTGCCACCCCCAAATGGTGGGGGATGGAGTTGTAGAGGGCCTCCACATCCAGAGCTACCAGCCACGCTCCCTCTGGGATGGTCAGACCATCCAAAACTCGAAGGAGTTCACTGGTATCTTGTAGATAGGATGTCAAGCTTTCTACATGCGGTCTGAGAAATTCATCTATCAGTTGACTGGCATTTTCCGTAAGGGATCCGTTTCCGGACACGATCGGTCTGCCAGGGGGGTTATTTAAACTCTTATGTACCTTGGGAAGGGCGTACAGTGTGGGAATCCGAGGGCAGGGCACATTGAGAAACTCCCACGTCGATTTTGTGATTTGGCCCTGGCTATATGCGGTTCCAATCAGCTTTCTATAGCAAATGGTCATGTTGGAGACATGCGTCTCTGAGACTTTCCTATACCAGTCGCGATTTTGTAAAAGGCGTAAGACCATGGATTCATATTGTTCAGTCGTTATTACTACTAGATTGCCTCCCTTATCTGATGGCTTGACCACCAGACGGGAGTCCAACTGTAGTGACTTTAAGGCCAGTTTTTGTTGGCTTGTAAGATTTGATTGTTTAATGCCCTTCCATTTGGTCCTGCAGATGTCCTCAGTGACCTGATGGATAAAGGCCCACACATTGGGATTGCCCTGTAGTGTGGGAAAAGTCTTGGATTTTGGTTTGTACTCCTTAGGGGTGAAAGGCACAACTGGATAGGAGGCATCAGATGCCCGACCAGGACAGCCGTCCTGATCAAGAGTCTGGGCCTCCAGGAGATCTATCTCGTCTATATGACCATCGTCCCAGAGCTCCATGAGCTCTTCCATTGCTTTAATCTCATTCAGTGTGATGTTTTCTACTGTGGATTGAGGTGGTGTTGTATTAGGTCGTGCAGATTTGTCAAAAATAATGCGAAGCATTAATTTGCGGGCGAATAGGTTGAGATCTTTGATGAGTTCAAACTGATCAATTTTCTGTGTCGGACAGAAGGTCAATCCTAATTCCAGGACAGACAACTGATCAGCACTAAGAGGGATGGAAGACAAATTTATTATTTCAAATTTCTGGCCTGTTTTTGGAGACCCTCCGTGATGATCATCTTTTTCGATTCGTGTACCGGTTGGGTGAAGATCGGAGCCGGACGAAAATCCGACTGGTTTGAATCATGAGTGTGATTAGTTAAGGGTGCCGAAGTTGGGGATAATGAAGTGCTCGCATGGGTATTGGGAAGAGTGTCCCGATGTGCCAGTGCGTGTGAGGTATTAAATTTGGCCGTAGTGGCTCTCGTGTGGACTGGAGTGCGGTTTGTGTTTGGGTGTCGCTTACTTGACCCCGTAGGTGCGTGGGTGTTGCCAGTAGTGCGCATTTTGGAGGATCCAGAATCCTTGGAGCTTGCCGGTGCCTGTGAGGAGAGGGAGGAAGCAGAAGAGGTGTCAGAATCATTAGTATCGGAGGGAGGATCTCCAAAAGTTTGCCTATGAGCATTTTGTCTCTTGCTTTTTTTAGGTTGTGTCCAGACATATGCCTGATTGTTGTCATATGATACTTTATCTCTTAAAAATTTATTTTCCTTAGTTTTTAAGATTTCAGCTACATAGGTCTCGATGTGTGTTTTGAGGATTCCCTCACGGTTAGAGAAAAGCTCACTTGAAACAATCAGGCTATTTTCAGCATATAGCTTTTCTATCTCCTTGTCAAGAGAGGCCAACTCTTCATCATAGTAACCACATAGTAGTTCCATCATTCTCATAGAGCATGATTGAAGATTTGTCTCCCAATTGGTTCTAAAGTTCGATTCCAATTTATTCACTGTGGGAAAAATCTGGATTCTCAACCCCCAAGGGGCTATTTGATCGTCCAGATATTTCGAGAAGTACCATTTATTCCAATACACCCTTGCCTATGCTTTACTCTCGGTCCCCTTCCCTCCATCCCTTTTGGTATGCACGGACACCCCGGGCACTCAGCTAATCAATTCCTAATCAATGTCTTGATGGCTTAGTCGCCCGTGTTTAGACACCGAATGCTGCTTTTCTCGTTTTCCGATTTACATACAATGGCATCACTATGCTACCACATTATCGTTATCATCTTTGGGCCTCTTTAAAAATTATAATACAGGGTATATAGTTTTCCCATTTACGGTTGCGGCATAGTTGTGCTCTTTCAGAGATTTTTTACCCCAAACCGCGTCATTATACATTATGTAGAATCTATATTTTTGCCTTTTTGAGCCCTATGAGCTTCCGTAGTATTATACTCAGGGCACAGGATTTCCCAAGATGGCCGCGGGTCGGCCTGTAATGCCTGACGTCACCTATGCTATTTCCTGAATAGAAATCGGATACGTGCGCATGCGCAGGTGTCTCCTTTAGTCCGCAGCGTGATGACGAGTCAGACGTCGTCACGCTGGAGAGGTTTAAAAGCGGGGCTTCGTTTCCCCGCTAACCTCTGTCACTCTCCTGTTTAATACATGGGGCAGACACTTTCCTAATGGACAACGGGACTCCTTCAACAGGATATTAACTACCAACAGTAAGTTTTCTCATTTATCCCCCTACTTGCAGTAACGATGCACTTTAGTCTATATGACATTTCAATATACCCTCCGATTATACTTTTATCCCTCAGGTTCTTTGTGAAAGTGTGCAGCAATACCTCCAGGTCCAGCTCACTCAGCAGCTGCGTATGGATGCATATTGCCCCTTCCTCGACTGTCACTTCACTAAAATACCAGAACCGTCCTTTTACTTTTTTAGCAATTCTGCTATTCTCATCTTCTGGATGTAATTTGTGTCATTCCCAATTGATTCTACCGGAGGTAATTACCTGATTTCTTTTCATCCCTATATATATGTTACTGACCAGTGCACTTTAATTCATATTGACCTTATTTATACATATATACTGATTTTAATTTTTCTCCTCTTAGAGAATTCTTAGTTTTATCCCTCTCTGCATGCCTCTTTTTGGGAAGTGAGGACTGAGGAGAAAGCATTTGCCATTACAGAAAAAAACCCTACCCCTCACTTTTTTTCCCCCCCTCCCTTCTTTTTTTCTTTACTTTTGTAAAGGTAAGCCCCCTTATTTAAACTGAATGATGACAGTATATATATATATATATGACATGTGTGTTTTTTTTTTTTTTCGTTTATACTTTATACTTCATATTTGAACATGTGATGTTTACAGATATATTAAGACTTGCTTACTCCTTTTTATTTATTGTTTAATACTGTGTCTATAATAAAAATAAGGATAAATATAATTGTTTGACGTACAAGCAGACATATACATGTATTGTTTATATATATATTTTCTCTATTTCCTATAGCTGACTTTAATATCACAAATATATCTCCTGAAGAAGCTTATGAAAGCGAAACATGTTGAGAAAGTGGTATTAATTTTTGTATCAAAGAATTACCCCATTTTGTTTTTCATTTATTTATTTTCTTTTGCCTATGTCTGTTTTTAATGAGATTGTTTAAATAAAACATTATTTTATGATACACTTTGTATATATATTTTTGATCTCAGCACCGTTAAAAGTCCCTGAGGCCCACATAATAGGCCTCAATGCCCTCTTTCCGAACCAGAGTCTTGTAGAGTGGGAGAATTATCTTTTTATCTCAGGAGTAAAAGAATAATGAATATGCCATACCTAGAGTATATAACACCCATAGAGGTTAATTTTACAACACTCCCTTGCTTTAAATTAGACATGTGCAATTCATTTCATAACAAATTCGTTCATTCGGATACATCCGAATGAACAAAAGTTTTTTTTACGAAATTGAACGAAAATTAATTCTCGTAAAGAACGAAAATTTGAAACAACAAAAATACAAAAGAAAATTCAAAACCATGAAAATACAAAACAATGAAAATTCAAAAGACCCAAAATCCAAATAACAAAAATACGAAAAACAAAAATTCAAAACAACGAAAATCCAAAAGAATACAAATTTGGCTGATCAAGAATTCGAAAGAACATTTTTTTTTCAGATTTTCGTTAGTTCAGACTATTCTGGCCAATGAGCTTGCACCTTCTTCCAATGAGCTTGTCCCTTATTCCCTTGTGTGTTTTTCTGTGTCAGACTGCAGTGCATTCCATCCAGAGTCCAGACAGGGTGTGGTGGGGCTGGTGGCACTTTTTTGTTGAATTTGTGAGCTAAGTTGTGACACAGAAAGTGAGAGAGAAATTCTTTGTGTTTCTAATTAAGCTTACTCTATTTATATATTTGTAATATCTCTGGCGAATGAGCTTATTCCCTTTTGGGTTTTCTCCTATGTCAGACTGCATTCCAGATAGGGTGTGGTGATGTTGGATTTGTGAGTCACTCTCTTGTTACACAATTGCCACGTAAATATGATCAGATTTTCTGACAACAAATGTTCGATGGGAGCTTGTTCGACCGTGTGTAGGCTCCATCGGACATTTTCCGTCGGAATTTCCGACAAACAAAATTTGATATCTGGATCTCAAATTTTCCGACAACAAAATCCATTCTCGTAAATTCCGATCGTGTGTACAAAATTTTGATGCACAAAGTTCCACGCATGCTCTCAATCAAGTACGAGACGGAAGCGCTCGTTCTGGTAAAACTAGCATTTGTAATGAAGATAGCACATTCGTCACACTGCAAATTTTAAAATCTTTTAATGCAGCACATTCTCTTCTTTTTTATAATGCTAGAATAATGAAGTTGTTTCGCTGGTCATATTCAGAGTTCTGACAAACTGAATTCTTTATTAATTTTTGTGATCTCATGAATAATAATTTTTTTTTTTTTCGTCAGATCTCCATAATAATGTTTAGAATTTGTGTTTATATATATATATATTTTTATCCAGATCTCCTATTTTTTTTATAGTGATCTCCATAATTTTTTCTTTCGTTTTGTGTCAAGTTACCATTACCACAACACCATTATTATCTTGTATTATTTAACCTCAAGGAGGTTGGTGTTGGTGTCCCTTGTTAATTTGACAATGTATTTTTGAAATGTATCTGCCTACTCACAAACAAACTGTCCTTTTTGAAGTAAAACACATAGGCAAGTATTTGTGAAAAATAAATAGCCATTTATTATGTGTCATAACAAAAAAAAGAGGAAGGCAACGCTGGAGAAACTGGTGAAATTTGCGAAGCCGTTGTACCCCAGGGCACACATCAATTATTTTACAGTCAAAATTGGTGGCCTAGTGAGCACAATCCAGTCTAGGAATACAAGAGATCAGGAACGGCAGCAGATTACTTATCTGTCCCCGGCTGTGGTCATACGACAACCTGCGTATTTTGTCAGACCAGACTGAACCCAGGCCATCAATTTCTTGTCTTCCTTCCACGCTTCCTTCAACGCTTGCTTCAAGGCTGTGGCTCTGGTATTGTAGTTGTGGCAGGAGGTGGAGGAGGAGGAGGAGGACCATGGTTGAATTCACAAACGTGGCTTTGGCTTGTGAGTTCACCCCTCAACCCCTTATTTAGGACTTGTAACATGACTTCCTCACATAAGAGGCGTTGGCCCTCCTCCATTTCATGCATTTTGCAGGCTGCCATGTAGGCATAGTCCTCTTGAATATTGGGGGGGGGGGTTCTGGGGGTTCTTTTGAAATAGGCCAAGTGCTGCCTCCTCCAGGTAACTCCTCTTCCTGGGACTTTTTTTTGGAAGGCAGAGGGGAGGGACCTGGGATTCGGTCAGGCTACTGGGCCCGGCCACCTCCTGGCTGCCACTTATCCCCCTCAAAAAACATATTCCCCTCTCCCCATTAATGCTCTCATCTTTGACCTCCATGAGTTAATTTTCGATTTATTTGTCTTTTCTTCTTTTGAAAAAATATAAATATACTTAGCTATGGATCGCTCCTGTGTGTTAGTGTGTTGTTGCACGGGTGATGAATGATACCCTGATTGGATTATAGCGCAATTAGGATGTCCCCTCCTGGAATCACTTAATTAGTAATTGACTGAAGATTTAAAGGAGGATTCCAAACTACTGCGCATGCTCTGAAGAAGCTTGTAACTAAGCGAAACATGTAAGCATGATGCTATCATGGTATCAGTGGTGAGGAAACGGTGACCCCCATTCAAATGTTTTTTTGATCCCCCCTCTACCTTCCTCGGGCCGCCACCATTCACTTGAAAGTGGAATCTGCTGTAACCATCACTAGCGGCACTGTCTTGGTCCATCACCCGCAGTAAACCCCTGCTCAGCTCGGGGATCCCCCCTTATTCCGGACACGGATAACTACATCAACTCCTGACGGAGGACACGGATAACTACATCAGCTCCTGATGGAGGAAACTATCTTCATCTCGCACTCCGTATCCAAGCTCCCCCGCACATGCCGGGACGATGGATGATGGACTACAAACATCAAGACTAGTTGCCTAGGCTGTGATCGGCCAGATACATGAAGAAACGGTGAGCTGTATTGTATTTTTATTACCTCTGCAAGGAATCATTTCCAGCACATCCAGCCAGTCACCTATGATAAATCTTCATGTTATATATCTGATACTAGCCTTTGATCTTCAGCTACAGCGCATACCTGATGGTTACACTATTGACACTGTTACATAGTATCTATAGCGGCAAAAGACCGGGGAAACTTTCACACTGCACTAGCATTCGGAACTTTAAAATGCCTTCTTTTCCCATGAATATCCTAATGAACACTTCAATATTTCCTACGGAAAGTAACGCTTTTCATCCACATAATTTACTAGTGATTTTCAGTGTCAGGATATCATTTTTTCAATCAGCAATTAAGATTGGCTCTAGATTGACGGTGTATGTGTGTTTGTGAGGGATATACATGGTGCGATCTTCAATTGGTGGCCACCTGTGTCTTATTAAGACTCTATGTCTCTTTTTTAATTATGTGTTGGAGATATTTGTAGATTTTTCACGATTTTTGTAACTGTTAAATTCATTGGATTATCAATAAATGATCAATAGCTTTTCACCGGTTTGTCCTTTGTGAAGAATTGCTTTGAATTCTTTCCAGATTTTTTATGCCACTTACCCCCGTCACCTCCTGGCTGCCACTTTCCACAGCCTCCTCCTGGCTGAGACTTTCCTGTGTATGAAAAAGGGACATAGTTTTAGTTTTCAATCACACACAATTTTCAGCTCATGACTGTTGCAAATTGAATGTTAATACATAGAAAAGACTATCATTTTGACCCCAGCATTTTTCATTCTTGTCCCAATCATTTGTGGCCACTACTGTCTATTGATATGTAAAACACTTTGTAAAATCAGAAATTACTGATCAATAGGGATGAGCCGAACACCCCCCGGTTCGGTTCGCACCAGAACTTGCGAACAGACAAAAACTTTGCACGAATGTTAGAACCCCATTGAAGTCTATGGGACTCGAATGTTCAAAATCAAAAGTGCTCATTTTAAAGGCTAATTTGCATGGTATTGTCCTAAAAAGGGTTTGGGGACCCGGGTCCTGCCCCAAGGTACATGTATCAATGCAAAAAAAAGTTTTAAAAACTGAAGTTTTTTCGGGAGCAGTGATTTTAATAATGCTTAAAGTGAAACAATAAAAGTGTAATATTCCTTTAAATTTCCTACCTGGGGGGTGTCCATAGTATGCCTGTAAAGGGGCGCATGTTTCCCGTGTTTAGAACAGTCTGACAGCAAAATTACATTTCAAAAGGAAAAAAAGTAATTTAAAACTACTCGCGGCTATTAATGAATTGCCGATCAGACAATACACATAAAAGTTCATTGATAAAAACTGCATGGGATTTCCCCACAGGGGAACCCTGAACCAAAATTAAAAAAAAAAAACTGGCGTGGGGGTCCCCCTAAATTCCATACCAGGCCCTTCAGGTCTGGTATGGATATTAAGGGTAACCCCGCACCAAAATGAAAAAAAATTGGTGTGGGGTCCCCCCAAAAATCCATACCAGACCCTTATCGGAGCATGCAATCTGGCAGGCCCTAGGAAAAGAGGGGGGGACGAGAGAGCACCCCCCCTCCTGAACCATACCAGGCCACATGCCCTCAACATTGGGAGGGTGCTTTGGGGTAGCCCCCCAAAGCACCTTGTCCCCATGTTGATGAGGACAAGGGCCTCATCCCCACAACCCTTGGCCGGTGGTTGTGGGGGTCTGCGGGCGGGGGGGCTTATCGGAATCTGGAAGCCCCCTTTAACAAGGGGACCCCCAGATCCCGCCCCCCTGTGTGAAATGGAAAGGGGGTACAAAAGTACCCATACCATTTCACAAAAAAACTGTCAAAAATGTTAAAAATGACAAGAGACAGTTTTTGACAATTCCTTTTTTAAATGCTTCTTTTGGCACGGGGTTCCCCTTAATATCCATACCAGACCTGAAGGGCCTGGTATGGAATTTAGGGGGACCCCCACGCCAGTTTTTTTTAAAATTTTGGTTCGGCGTTCCCCTGTGGGGAAACCCCATGCAGTTTTTATCAATTAACTTTTATTTGTATTGTCGGACCGGCAATTCATTAATAGCCGCGAGTCGCATGGGATTTCCACACAGGGGAACCCCGCGCCAAAATAAAAAAAAAAATTGGTGTGGGGTCCCCCCAAAAATCCATACCAGACCCTGATCCGAGCACGCAACCTGACAGGCCGCAGGAAAAGAGGGGGGACGAGAGAGCGCCCCCCCTCCTAAACTGTACCAGACCACATTTAAAGTCTTCTTCTTTTCCATCTTCTTTCTTCTATCTTCTTTCTTCCATCTTCCTTCGGTTTCTTCCTGCATCTTCTTCTTCCTCCAATCCTCTGCTTCTTGCTCCGGTGTTCTCGTCCGGCATCTTCCTCCGCGGCCTCTTCTTCCCTTCTTCTTCTTCCCCTCTGTGTGATGGGTCACCCCTCTGACGTCACGGGGAATGCCACAGGGAAGTCCCATTAAGTCCCCATGCGTCAAGTCTCCGTTATTTAAGAACCGTCAGAAGACGAGAAGCATTACACAGCGGGAGCCTCCCATCATGGATGCGGAGCGACCCGAGAAGAAGAAGGGAAGAAGACGCAGCGGAGGAAGATGCTGGACGAGAACACCGGAGCAAGAAGCAGAGGATCGGAGGAAGAAGAAGATGGAGGAAGAAACCGAAGGATGATAGAAGAAAGAAGATAGAAGAAAGAAGATAGAAGAAAGAAGATGGAAAGAAGAAGTATTTAAATAAAGGAATTGTCAAAAACTGTCTCTTGTCATTTTTAAAATTTTTGACAGTTTTTTTGTGAAATGGTAGGGGTACAAAAGTACCCCCTTACCATTTCACACAGGGGGGGCCGGGATCTGGGGGTCCCCTTGTTAAAGGGGGCTTCCAGATTCCGATAAGCCCCCCGCCGCAGACCCCCACAATCACCGGCCAAGGGTTGTGGGGATGACGCCCTTGTCCTCATCAACATGGGGACAAGGTGCTTTGGGGGGCTACCCCAAAGCACCCTCCCAATGTTGAGGACATGTGGCCTGGTATGGTTCAGGAGGGGGGGCGCTCTCTCGCCCCCCCTTTTCCTGCGGCCTGCCAGGTTGCATGCTTGGATAAGGGTGTGGTATGGTATTTTAGGGGGACCCCACGCCAATTTTATTTTAATTTTGGCGTGGGGTTCCCCTTAAAATCCATACCGGACCTGAAGGGTCTGGTATGAATCTTGAGGGGGACCCCTACGTCATTTTTTTAAAAATTTTGTCACAGGGTTCCCCTTAATATCCATACCAGACCTGAAGAGCCTAGTATGGTATTTAGGGGGACCCCCACGCCAGTTTTTTTTTTTTAATTTTGGTTCAGGGTTCCCCTGTGGGGAAATCCCATGCAGTTTTTATCAATGAACTTTTATGTTTATTGTCGGACCGGCAATTCATTAATAGCCGCGAGTAGTTTTAAATGACTTTTTTCCTTTGAAATGTCATTTTGCTGTCAGACTGTTCTAAACACGGGAAACATGCGCCCCTTTACAGGCATACTATGGACACCCCCCAGGTAGGAAATTTAAAGGAATATTACACTTTTATTGTTTGACTTTAAGCATTATTAAAATCACTGCTCCCGAAAAAAACGGCTGTTTTTAAAACTTTTTTTTGCATTGATACATGTCCCCTGGGGCAGGACCCAGGTCCCCAAACACTTTTTATGACAATACCATGCATATAAGTCTTTCAAATTAGCACTTTTGATTTCTCCCATAGATTTTTAAAGGGTGTTCCGCGGCTTTCGAATTTGCCACCCCAAATTGTTCGCTGTTCGGCGAACTGGCGAACAGCCGATGTTTGAGTCAAACATGAGTTTGACTCGAACTCGAAGCTCATCCCTACTGATCAATAATAACAACATCTAGTTAACATCATTAATTATTTGACTAGAAATATGTTGAACTATGCTATACCTGGCTCAAGCTGGGCTCCTCCACTTCTCCCTGGCTGGAAGGCCCAGGTTGGACGTCGGAAGCCTCAACTGAGGCGGAAGGAAGCCTTGAAGGAAGACTGGAGAGTGCTGGCCTGGGTTCAGTCTGGCCTGCCAGAAAATGCAGTCTGTCATAGTACCACAGCCTGGGGACATACATGTCATCTGCTGCAGCTCCTGATCTCTGGGAATCCTGGACCTTCTTGCGCTCTCTATTATAAATGCTCCTCATGCCACCAATTAGGGCCTTCAAATAGGGGATGTCTGCCGTGGGGATCACCAGCTTCACAAATTCCAGCAATTGATCCAGCGCTGCCTTCTTCTTTGTTTTATTGTTATAAAAGGGTTGGTTTACCTGCCACAAACAGGGCAGCTCCCTGTACATATCAATGAATATGGGGATAAAGTCCTGATCATTCAATAGATCTATTTTCTCTGCAAGACACAACACAAGACAAACCCTAATGTCAGGCTAAACTCTCCTAATCTTGTCCCAATATAGGCCTCAATCTATAAGAAGTATAAGCCACTGATGCACCAAGTTAAAATTGTACCTTCGTTCTAACGATCGGCGCTTCCGATACACCTTCCTCCTCTCACAGATCGTAGGTACGACGCACGCGTGTTACGCTTTATATACACTGTGCATGCGTGAAACTCTGCACGCCCCTGATGTTCTTTTTAGTCTATTCCCCGCCCCTTGTCTTTCACCGCAGTGGGAGAGCACATGGCGGAAAAAGAGCAAGTGCATGCAGAGGAGAGCAGCAATGACGAAAGCTCGGAGCCACGAACGTCCCAATCCCAGAGGAGATTTAAGGCCTCAAATATGTCCTTTATAGAGATGGTGGAGATGGTGGACATCTTGAAGAGGGCCGACTATGATGGGAAGCATAGACCTTACCCAAACCCAAATGTCAGAAAGGCCAAGATCATGGCTAAGTTGTGAAAAGTCTGCACAGGAATTTTGGGGTACGGCGATCCAAGGATCAATTGAGGAAATGCTGGTCAGACCTGAAATTGAGGGAGCAGGATCAGTACAGAAAGATCAAGAGATTTCTTCAAAAAAGTAAGTAGTTGTCGTGTGTTCCTATTATTATTATTACTTGCATGCTGCTCCATGTGCTTTTTTTTACTGTTGTACAGTTTAAAATGGCAACTTTCAGGTTCGTGGGCACAGTAATCGTTCGTAGTAAACATTGTTCGTTCACCCACTAATACAATGTTTTTGGCAGATACAGGTTAACTACATTTGTTCAGGCCTATTTGTATTAAAATAAGTTTATGACATCGTTGTCTAGATGGGTTTGTAACTAGAATGAAATGCATACTTGTGTATACACTTCAGTGTAAGGAGAAGACACTCAACAGCTGTTTACACATCTGGATGCAGGAGCACTAGGGTGGGACACCAAAACAAACTTTTTAGGGTGTTCCACACAGGTGCTCCAGTGGATACTAGGGGTGTCTCCATGTGTGAAAATTGTACAAAGAAAGGTAGGTGTTCCAGCTTTAGAAAGGGAAAAAAATAATGTCTTCAGCTTGGAACTCTGCCAAAAAAGACAATTGTACGACACTTCCAAGCAATGTTTCATATTACTATTTCTGGCCCTAAATATATGTGTGCTAAGTATACCTTTTTTTATTCACATAGGGGAGAAAAGACTCGGGACATCTGAGGACACCAGGGACCCCCCACCTCAGAAAGAAAAGCAAATCCCCACACCACAACCAGAAGATGTGGAGGAAGGAGAGGTTTATGAAGTGGGCGAAATAGTGACCACAACAGGTGAGTGGAGGAGTGGAGGAGACCACAGCTTCAGGTAATAGATGTATGCCTACATATTTATAATACATGGTGTGTTTTTTAATTTTAGGCGATGTGGATGTTGTGGAAGAAGATTCGCATTTCACAAGTACAAGTGCACACGTCCTCATCAGGGAGATCATGGTGTGCAATCGTGATTTACAGATTAAGCAAGACATCAATGATGTGGAAAAAATACTCAAAAACATCATTGATGTTTTAGGTAGAATCTAAAAAAACACAAAATTCTTCTAGTTTATTTTTATTTTTAGTATTTTCACACATTTTAAATATTTTTTAGAAAGCCAAATTTTGAAGATGCACACAGTGGGGTTTATTTACTAAGGCAAATCGACTTTGCACTTGGAAGTGCATTTGGAAGTGAAGTCACTGTAGATCCGAGGGGGACATGCAAGGAAAATAAAAAACAGCATTTTTTCTTGTACATGATTGGATGATAAAATCAGCAGAGCTTCCCCTCATTTCAGATATTCCCCTCAGATTTACAGAGACTGCACTTGCAAGTGCACTTTCAAGTGCACTTGCAGTGCACTTGTAGTGCAGAGTGGATTTGCCTTTAGTAAATCAACCCCTGTGTGTCAACATATGCTATCTGCCATCACGGGATATCAAGGTACGCATTTTGGGGGTGCAACCCCTTCCTCGCAAATAAGGTAGATGAGAGGAAGGGGTTGCACCCCCGAAACACGTTCATTGATCCCCCATGATGGGAGCTAGCACATGTTGACATTAGGCATGGGATCAGGAGGAAAATCCCCATTTTGACTCTCAATTTGTGTGCATCTTCAAAATTTGGCTTTCACAGGGGTGACATCACCCCATCTGATGAAGGCAAGATCAACACAGTTTGGACATACTAATGTCTGATATTGCCTTCACTTTGTCAAAGTTGAACTTTGTAAGTTCCAGAGTAGTGTATTGTTTTATGGTTTTAAACATGCCTGATTTAACACAAAAAAGGCTATTTGTACTGTCAAAACCAAAAATGTTATTACTAAAATATGTTGGTTTGTTCAAAAAACATTTTCTAACGCACATGTGAATGTGCGCAGAGTAAAAAGTTTTCTACTCAACAATGTGTGGCTTCTTCTTTCAATGCTCAATATAATTTTTTGGACTAAGTTGGTGTTTACACTGAAATGGGGGTTATTTACTAAAGGCAAATCCACTTTGCACCACAAGTGCACTCTCAGTGCAGTTTCAAGTGCACTTTTGCAGTGCACTTGGAGTGCAAAGTGGATTTTCCTTTAGTAAATAACTCCCACAGTGCTTTATAATTTGCCTTAATCATGCCATTTTCGTGACTCACCAAAATTAATTCATGGTGCTGAAAATGATGTATTTTTTTAACAGTAATGCATTACATACATTAACAACAAAAACAAGGTGTGTGTGTGTATCAGACCCACAACATCATAATAGTTCGCTGAAGAAGAGATTGTCACCTCATGTATCAAATAAATTACCTTTGCACTATTGAAGAAAATGCCTGAAAAAAAGCCTAGGAGACAGCTAAAAGAAACACAAGCAGTAAATCAAAGGGAATCTTATTTCAGTTTAACTCAAAAAATGTATTTTTAAAATGTTTATGAAAGATTTTCTGGCATATCAATGGCCCCCCTACCCGCAAAGTACTCCATATATTTATTACGGACCTCACGGCCGCTTTAGGGGGGCAAGCCAACACTGCCAGCTTCAAGCGCCGTCAGGGTTTGTTCGTTAAGTCCGGCCTCAGGCCCAACTGAGGCAACATAGTTCATTGAATTTCTCCTTAAATAGTTGTGGAGAATGCAGCATGCAAGGATTATATGGTTACGTTTATATTCCGCCATGTTGATTGCCGTAAGGAATAGGCAGAACTGGCTGGCCATTATCCCGAAAGCATTCTCAACCACTCTTCTGGCTCTGGCCAGCTGGTAGTTAACAACCCTCTGGTCCGGGGTGAGGGTCCTCATCGGGAATGGCTGCATCAGGTGATCATCCAGCCCAAACGCTTCATCAGCGACAAAGACAAACGGGAGTCCTTCCACGTTCTCTTCAGCAGGTGGCAATCCCAATCCCAAGCCACCATTCTGGAGCCATTTGTAGAACTCTGTCTGGGCGATGACTCCACCATCCGACATCCAGCCATTCTTCCCCACGTCCACATAGAGAAACTCATATGTTGCCGACACCACCGCCAACATCACAATACTATTAAACCCCTTGTAATTATAATAGTATGACCCCGAATTGGGGGGTGGGACTAGGTGGACATGTTTGCCATCAATTGCCCCTCCGCAGTTGGGAAAGTCCCACCGCTGGGCAAATTGGGAAGCAACAATCTGCCATTCCTGTGGCATTGAAGGAAACTGTGGAGTCAAACAAGAAAGAAGAACTATCAAGATAATAGGAGAACAAAACTTTAAACAGTACCATTTGAAAGTATTCTGGCAGGCCCTTTCACTACATGCTTTGGGAAATTCATACAGAAATCTGACCATAAAAGAGGTAGGTATAGTGTGTATGGGTTTGGCAAAGTCAGCAGATAGAGAATTGGTATCAGCTGACTTAGCGGTTGGGGGGGAGGGAGGGTTCCAAATGATTTTGTGACCCAAAAAAAAAGCCTCTGGCCTGAATTTAAGGACACAAATAACATTTTTACACATTTTAGGGGGTGTTTAGGGTAAAGCACTGTTATGGAGCTGACAAAATACATTGTTAAGTGACTAGGCTAGGTGTATATGGGCCCAGGATAGCATGCTGGGGAGGTTAGTGAAGGCAAATATGCATGAAGGACAAAAAAGGAAGTTTAAAAAAATAGGTGATGACAGGTACTCTTTATCGAGGGATCAGGGGTCTAAAAGACCCGAAATCCCTCCTTTGCACTTCAAAGTATTCAGATCACGAGAAATGGCGATTCTGAATACTGTTGTTTTTCTTTTTATAATTGTGCCATTGGCAGCCGAGTAAACCAGAAGTGATGTTGTGACGTTGCTTCCTTGTTTACACAAAGGAGACTGGAAGGAAGTCGAGCGGAAGTGCCGGATCGTGGATCAGGTCTCCCGGTGGGGTAAGGTTGATCCAGGGAAAATCTGATTGCCTCTCGGGGGATCAGGAAGGAATTTTTTCCCCTGCTGTAGCAAATTGGAGCATGCTTTGCTGGGGTTTTTCGCCTTCCTGTGGATCATCTGTGGGTCAAGGATTGTGTATATGGGATTGTATTTTTTTTTGGTTGAACTGGATGGACTTGTGTCTTTTTTCAACCTGACTAACTATGTAACTACAGTGCCTTGCAAAAGTATTCACCCCCCTTGGCATTTTTCATGTTTTGTTGCCTCACAACATGGAATTAACATGGATTGTTTGAGGATTTGCATCATTTAATTTACAGAACATGCCCACAACTTTGAAGGTGTTTTTTTTATCATGAAGCAAACAAATAATAGGACAAAATAACAGAAAAAGTCAATGTGCATAACTATTCACCCTCCTAAAGTCAATACTTTGTAGAGCCACCTTTTGCGGCTATCACAGCTCCAAGTCGCTTTGGATAAATCTCTATGAGCTTGCCACATCTTACCACTGGGATTTTTGTCCATTCCTCCTTGCAAAACTGCTCCAGCTCCTTCAAGGTGGATGGTTTGCGCTTTTGAACAGCAATCTTTAAGTCTGACCACAGATTTTCTATTGGATTGAGGTCTAGGCCATTCCAACACATTTACGCTATGGCGGGCGCAAACCCAACACATCACATCACCCAAAGAGCACCATCCCCACAGTGAAACATGGTGGTGGAAGCATCATGCTGTGGGGATGTTTTTCAGCAATCGGGACTAGGAAACTGGTCAGAGTTGAGGGAAAGATGGATGGTGCTAAATATAGAGATATTCTTGAGCAAAACCTGTACCACTCTGTGTGTGATTTGAGGCTAGGACGGAGGTTCACCTTCCAGCAGGACACTGACCCCAAACACACTGCTAAAGCAACACTTGAGTGGTTTAAGGGGAAACATGTAAATGTGTTGGAATGGCCTAGTCAAACCTGGGGCTGGGAGTGGTCAAAGTAGCAGTGGGTGTGATCCCTTGTGCTCCAGGTCTGAGGCACCTCCCCTGCTTCCAGGGAGAATGTTTTGGAGGAGAGGTTGGGCCGAGAGCTGGAGTGGCAGGCAACTCATTTGGGAGCCCTGACCAATCCCTATCTGGTGTTGGCAGGGGGCGGGCCTCCTATATGAGTTGAGGTCACATGCCACTGGGGAGAAGAAGTCGGGTGAAGTGAAAAATGGAGTGCTAGACAGCCGCAGGAGGACACCACCATCTGGGGGGGTGTACTGATCGGAGAGCTGTGAAGGAACATTGCCTCTACATGGTCATTGGCAATGTCTCTGTCACCACACGCTCAGTGGCAGGGAACTCCTGGAGCAGAAGGGCAGGAGAATCTGTCGGAACGCATGGTCCGGACAAGTTCCTCATCAGGGACCCAGGGCTGGAAGGTCTGTGAGTGTTACCACAGTGGATGGCTGGAGGTGCCAGGGAATCTGTGAGAGAACTCTGCTTCTACACAGATATTAGCAGAGTCTTCTTCATGCACACGGTGGATGGTGGGGAGTCCGGGATCAGAGAAGAGACTGTGGGGATCTGTGTCAAATCAGTGTGGCCGGAGGGCACATGGTTTGCAAGTTGGGCTGGCTGGGAGCAGTAGTCCATTTCCTAGAAGACAGGCTTTTAACCTACTAGGCCTCCGGGGAGGGGTTCTGCAGGCCTCAGGCCTAGTAGCAGCGAGCCACCAGAGCCAGCAGAGGGGCTTATTCAGAGTGAGTTCATACTACCTAATAGAAGAGGATGTGTCATACTTCAATTATCAACTACAAGTTTGTGCAGGAGGAATCAAGTCTGTACAGGAGGAAGCAAGTTTTGGGCGGGAGGTGAAGAGATCTAAGACCATTGCTTTTACACGGTCAAAAGTGATGTTTCTGTACCTCACACGGTGACAGATGGGGAATTCTTAGAGACAGTAGTCTGCATAGAGATGCAGGAGAAGATTTATACTTAGTCTAACATGCACATTCAATCTTCAGGCTCTAACTTTGTTCAAAGTGTAATGAATTCTTTAAATATGATGGCACTGATTAATTCCATGGGCATCCCATATTCCTCTCCCTATCCAAGTTGTACCCCCCAATAAAACAACAAAAACAAAGCTTGCAAAAGACTGTTCATTGTCTCTGGAAAGGAAGCATGAAGTCTGGCAGTGGGGTGATTTGGCGGATTGTTTGTCAGTAGTGCTAACACCATGGCTACATATGTAATGACAGATCATGTGAAACTTAGTTTGCACACAGGTGGACATCATTTCACTAATTATGTGACTTCTGAAAGTAATTTGTTGCACCAGAGCTTTTTATGGGCTTCATAACAAAGGGGGTGAATACATACGCACATGGCAATTATCATTTTTTTTATTTCTGAAAAATAGTTTTATGTATATATTTTTCTAATTTTACTTCACAAACTTCAACTATTGTGTTCTGATCCATCACATATAATTCAGATTAAAAAAACATTGAACTAAAGTCTGTAATGTAACAAAATAGGTAAAAAGCCAAGGGGGGTGAATATTTTTGCAAGGCACTGTATGTCCTGTAGGACTACCTAGTGGTTATAAGTTGGTTCTACCTCTCAGCAACAGCACACAGTTTACTTTTTGTAGTAAATGATAAAACAGTATTTTGCAGTGCCCCCCCCCCCCCCAGTGGCCATACTGATATGAAATGTGAAGAATTAACTTTATACAAAATTTGTTAAGTGTCATCATTCCTGAAGTCCTTCTTTAAGCCGGCCATCTGCTCAGATTTCTTTCCTTCAGCCTCCATCCATGCTAGACTGTGTGGCTGAAGGAACCCCCACTGTCAGCTATTGCATTCTGACAGCAAGCACCTGCAACTGCCAGAATAGTTAAACGTGCCTGCATCTTACCAGAATGCAGGCACTGTACATTTGACAATTTTTAACATGGCTCCTTTGACAAAAGTCAATTAAACCATCAACTTTTGTTAAACTGGTTGTTGCCAGCAAGGTCAAGTTTCAACATACTCAGCAGAAATTATTCAAAATTCTATCTATGTATGACAGCCTTTATACAGTACAAATACTGTACTGTAATAGTGCATTTAGTTGCATTTGCAATTGAGTTGGTTCATGACTAGGGATGAGCTTCGAGTTCGAGTCTAACTCATGTTTGACTCGAACATCGGCTGTTCGCCAGTTCGCCGAACAGCGAACAATTTGGGGTGTTCGCGGCAAATTCGAAAGCCACAAAACACCCTTTAAAAGTCTATGGGAGAAATCAAAAGTGCTAATTTTAAAGGCTTATATGCATGGTATTGTCATAAAAAGTGTTTGGGGACCTGGGTCCTGCCCCAGGGGACATGGATCAATGCAAAAAAAGTTTGAGCCTGGGTTCACACATGTGCGGTGCGAATTGAAGCTCAGGTTTCACTGGGGAGATAAAAATCTCCTGTTCATAGGCTCATCTGCGTTTTAGCTCCGGATCAGTGAGCAGGGAGAGGGGGAGGGAGAGGGGGGGAGAGGGGGAGGTGTAGTGAGAAGGAGAAAATCCATGTTCAGAGTGCAATGCATCTGCGAAGCAGATGCATTCCCATAGAAGATAAGGGGCTCGTAATTCGCAATGCAATGCCCAGAAAACGCACACGTTTTTTGTGCAATGCGCAGTGCGAATGCAACGCACATATGTGAACCAAATGCATTCATATGAATGTATTTTAAAATGTCCTGCGAATTAGATGCGGTGTAAGCCGCATCTAATTCGCATAGGTATGAACAGGGGCTTAAAAATGGCCGATTTTTCGGGAGCAGTGATTTTAATAATGCTTAAAGTAAAACAATAAAAGTGTTATATTCCTTTAAATTTCATACCTGGGGGTGTCTATAGTATGCCTGTAAAGGGGCGCATGTTTCCTGTGTTTATAACAGTCTGACAGCAAAATTACATTACATTTCAAAGGAAAAAAAGTCATTTAATCTACTCGCGGCTATTAATGAATTGCCGGTCCGACAATACACATAAGAGTTCATTGATAAAAACTGCATGAGATTTCCCCACAGGGGAACTCCTAACCAAATAAAAAAAAAAACTGGCATGGGGTCCCCCTAAATTCCATACCAGGCCCTTCAGGTCTGGTATGGATATTAAGGGGAACCCCGCGCCAAAATTAAAAAAAAATTGGTGTGGGGTTCCCATGTTGATGAGGACAAGAGCCTCATCCCCACAACCCTTGGCCAGTGGTTGTGGGGGTCTGCGGGTGGGGGGCTTATCGGAATATGGAAACCCCCTTTAACAAGGGGACCCCCAGATCCCGGCCCCCCCTGTGTGAAATTGTAAGGGGGTACCATTTCACAAAAAAACTGTCAAAAATGTTAAAAATGACAAGAGACAGTTATTGACAATTCATTTATTTAAAGTCTTCTTTTTTCCATCTTCTATCTTCTTTCGTCTTTCTTCTATCTTCCTTCGATTTCTTCCTCCATCTGCTTCTTCCTCCGATCCTCTGCTTCTTTCTCCGGTGTTCTCGTCCTGCATCTTCCTCCGTGGCGTCTTCTTCTGTTCATCTTCTTCTCTTCATCTTTTTCTCTTCATCTTCTTCTCTTCATCTTCTTTTCGGGCCGTTCCACATCCATGGGAGGCTCCCGCTGTGTGACGCTATCGTCTTCTGACGGTTCTTAAATAATGGAGGGCGGGGCCACCCGTTGACCCCGCCCCCCTCTGATGCACGGGGACTTGATGGGGACTTCCCTGTGGCATTCCCCATGACGTCAGGGGGGGCAGGGTCACCCGTTACGTAATGAGGCCCTTGTCCTTATCAACATGGGGACAAGGTGTTTTGGGGGGGCGCTACCCCAAAGCACCCTCCCAATGTTGAGGGCATGTGGCCTGATACGGTTCAGGAGGGGGGGCGCTCTCTCGTCCCCTCCTCTTTTCCTGCGGCCTGCCAGGTTGCGTGCTCGGATAAGGGACTGGTATGGATTTTTGGGGGGACCCCACGCCAATTTTTTAAAAAATTTTGGCACGGGGTTCCCCTTAAAATCCATACCAGACCTGAAGGGCCTGGTAAGGAATTTAGGGGGACCCCCACGCCAGTTTTTTTTTTTAATTTTGGTTTGGGGTTTCCCTGTGGGGAAATCCCATGCAGTTTTTATCAATGAACTTTTATGTGTATTGTCAGACCGGCAATTCATTAATAGTAGTTTTAAATGACTTTTTTTCCTTTGAAATGTCATTTTGCTGTCAAACTGTTTTAAACACAAGAAACATGCGCCCCTTTACAAGCATACTATAGACACCCCCCAGGTACGAAATTTAAAGGAATATTACACTTTTATTGTTTCACTTTAAGCATTATTAAAATCACTGCTCCCGAAAAAACTTCAGTTTTTACAACTTTTTTTTGCATTGATACATGTCCCCTGGGGCAGGACCCGGGTCCCCAAACCCTTTTTAGGACAATACCATGCAAATTAGCCTTTAAAATGAGCACTTTTGATTTCGAACGTTCGAGTCCTATAGACTTCAATGGGGTTCTAACGTTCGTGCAAAGTTTTGATCTGTTCGCAAGTTCTGGTGCGAACCGAACCAGGGGGTGCTCCGCTCATCCCTATTCATGACATATATATATATATAATTTTTACATTTTTTTGGGATGGGACTGTGCTGCATCATTTTTTGTTCTTGTGACGCTGACTCTTGCACAGCTGGATGTTTAATTAAAGACTTAAACCGAGAGAGGGCCTTAGGGGATTGGTGAATGCGCTTTATGAAGCTCTCATGCAAAGAAGGTAATTCATGGGAGCCATTGCACCCTGAGCTAGCCGAGCAAGGTATTACATTTGAAACTGGAGTTCTGCTTTAGGATTGGCAAATATCCAAACCATGACAATCAGACAGTTTAAAGGGAAGTACAAGGGTCCAAAAGCAGAAATGATGTTCCAATAGTAAGCAGATATTCAAACCACAGCATTGACAAAATCTTCTAAAGCTTTCCTGACGTTGCATAAATCAAATTACGTAATGGCTGCTAATGAGTGGGGATGAGCAGGGGTTCAGACCATATCTGTAAGCTGTTACTGTTGTGCTTATGAGTTATTGGTGGGAGATTCCTGACCCACCGCTGCAATTATACAAAGGGGTATGGATGCTTGTGGCATAATTTACATAATTTAGCTATATATATATATATATATATATATATATATATATATATATATATATATATATATATATATATGTCATATTTGGTCAGTTACATTACAGATCAAGGTCTGGTCCCTGACCTTCATTATTCAATTTAAATGGAAGTATGTATCTTTTGCTCAAATGCTAATAGCTTACATTTATTTAACAAATGATGTGCTAGAAAGGGGTGACCACTCTGCAGATTTATATAGACCCGTACATATGTGTAGGAAACTGTGATGAATCTACGCTTAATTTAGAATTTTTAATATTTACTTGAATATAAAATATTTTTTTCAGGTTTCTCCAGGTATGGCAACTCCTGGGTTGGGCTCTGAAGTTTGAAGGCTTTAAAGAGTCTTGGGAGGGAAGAAACCTCTAAACCTGAGTCCAGGTTTTTCAGTGGACCAGCAAGCTGTGTGTGCAGGTGTGCACAACCTTTTTTTTTTATCAAGGAACTGTTTTCTATAGTTCAGGGCTTCACCTGGGAAACAGGAGGACCCCTGCCCAGAGGTCAGGATGTGAGCCTGTGCAGCAGGAAGCTGCAAGAGTGAGCGGTGCAGCAGTTGCACATGAGCACAGAATTTCTTTGATACAGTCTGAAGGAACAGATGAAAGGACTAAGCTTGAGGCCAGTGCAGTGACCCAAGAGTGAGCCAAGAAGCTGGAGGAAGCACCTGTTTTATTGTATAGACTTGGAAGAGGAAAGCTAAAAGTAGAACTATAGGCAACACTTTTTTTTATTTTCATTTTGGATAGTGTAAGGGAGGCTTATACTCCCTGTAAGGTAAATTTTTGCCATCTTTTTTCCATTGGGGAGATTTTCCTTCACTTCCTGTCCCATTGCCAAACAGGAAGTGAGAGGAAATTTCTGCAAATTAAGGGAATCTCTTGGGGACGCCCAGGTCACCAGAACTAGTGTCCCCATTGGAAGATTTCCCATCTATTACTTTTCTGGGGATAACCCACAATATGGGATTTTCTTTTACTTTCACTTTCAATGATAATGGTAAACAGGATAAATAGAGAGAGTGAGTCTCCTTAACGGGAAGCACAGACAGCAATAAAAACTGACAGGAGTTCTAATCCTTCTCCACTCTATCCAGGGCCGCATTAACATAGGGGCTATTGGAGCTGCAGCTCCAGACCCCTGCCTTAAAATCAGCCCACCCAGCAGCAGTACAAGACCGATTAGTCCCGTCCATGGGACAGAAGAAGCTTCGTGTAAATGTAGGGGTGTCTGGCTGCATCTGTGTGGGCTCACTGTGGTTATTACAATGTCACAGTGTACAGTTCCCCTCTGCACAAATGGTAGAGGAGTGAGGCTTGGTCGGCTCTGACTTCCCCCTCCCCTCTCTCTCCCCTCTCCCTCTGTGAAGTCCGTGCAGTGAAGGAGCCGTGTGGGTGGGGAAATTATGAACAGAGCAGCCGGCAGATGTAAGGTGAACACGAAATCTGAGTGATAAGCTTCCGATCATCTAAGTGTGAGCTCAGCGACTGGACTCTTAGCTCCCTTCCCTCCCCCTCTTTTTTTTTACTTTTTCCTTCAGCAATAGCAGTTAAAACTGCAGCCAATATGTTTAGACTTGGTTTCTTGTAGTTTTAAGGTGGGTTCACACTGGTTTGCTGTGTTTTGGCCCATTGCTGGTGTATTCACAGTTTTCCTGCATTTTACCCACAGTCCTATTGATTTCTATTAGGTTGCGTGTTTTTTCTGAAAGTGCACCAAAATTCCTGCATGCTGCATCTTATCTTTGGCGCACTGTCAGAAAATGTGTCAAAAACCTGCAACCTAATATAAATCAATAGGACTGCAGCTAAAACTGCAGATACACAAGCAGTGCGCCCAAACTGCAGCACACCAGTGTGAGCCCAAAGGCTTGTTCACACCCCCCTCTATAGAACTTGGTCTGACCAATACTCCTGGCATTCATTTTACACACAGCCATACCATTCCAGCTCAGGAGGGGTGGGGGCTCCAGGAATTTGTTTGACTATGCAGGCCCTGTCCCTTCTACCCCTCCGGACAGAGTCCTGGAGGGAGTGGCAGGTTGCTGGTGGCAAGTGGCACACTATATGGTGGCAGGCTGCTGGTGGCAAGTGGCACACTGTATCTGGTGGCAGGCTGCTGGTGGCAAGTGGCACACTATATGGTGGCAAGTAGCACACTGTATCGGGTGGCAGGCTGTTGGTGGCAAGTGGCACACTGTATCTAGTGGCAGGCTGCTGGTGGCAAGTGGCACACTGTATCTTGTGGCAGGCTGCTGGTAGCAAGTGGCACACTGTATCTGGTGGCAGGCTGTGGGTGGCAAGTGGCACACTGTATCTGGTGGCAGGCTGCTGGTGGCAAGTTGAAAACTGTATCTGGTGGCAGGCTGTGGGTGGCAAGTTGCACACTGTATCTGGTGGCAGGCTGCTGGTGTCAAGTGGCACACTAACTGGTGGCAGGATGCTGGTGGCAAGTGGCACACTGTATTTGGTGGCAGGCTGCTTGTACTTCTCAACAACATTGTCCCTTACTTGTTTGGAGAGTTCCTTGGTCTTCATGGCAGTGTTTGGTTAGTGGTGCCTCTTGCTTAGGTGTTGCAGCCTCTGGGGCCTTTCAAAAAGGTGTGTATATGTGTAGCACCCTCTACCAGTAGGTAGGTGCTAGTAAGGGTTATATTACTAGGGTTTGTTCAGCACAGGCAAATTTAGGCAGGCTTATGCTGCATGCTAGGCCTATCTGTTTTGATCTAAGGGCTGGGAGTGGTTAAAGTAGCAGTGGGTGTGATCACTTGTGCTCCAGTTCTGAGGCGCCTCCCCTGCTTCCAGGGAGAATGTTCTGGAGGAGAGGTTGGGCCGAGAGCTGGAGTGGCAGGCAATTCATGTGGGAGCCCTGACCAATCCCTATCTGGTGTTGGCACGGGGTGGGCCTCCTATATGAGTTGAGGTCACATGCTACTGGGGAGGGGAAGTCGGCTGGGTGAAGTGAGGAATGGAGTGCTAGACAGCCGCAGGAGGACACCCCCATCTGGGGGGGTTACCAATCGCAGAAGGAGGCCCGGAGAGAGCTGTGAAGGAACATTGCCTCTATACGGTCATTGGCAATGTCTCTGTCACCACATGGTCGGTGGCAGGGAACTCCTGGAGCAGAGGGGCAGGATAAGCTGTCAGAACGCATGGTCCGGACAAGTTACTCATCAAGGATTTAGGGCTGGAAGGTCAGTGAGTGTTACCACAGTGGATGGCTGGAGGTGCCAGGGAATCTGTGAGGGAACTCTGCTTCTACGCAGTCATTAGCAGAGTCTTCATCATGCACACAGTGGATGGTGGGGAGTTCTGGATCAGAGAAGAGACTGCGGGATCTGTGTCAAATCAGTGTGGCCGGAGGGCACATGGTTTGCAAGTTGGGCTGGCTGGGAGCAGTAGTCCATTTCCTAGAAGACAGGCTTTTAACCTACTAGGCCTGCGGGGAGAGGTTCTGCAGGCCTCAGGCCTAGTAGCAGCGAGCCACCAGAGCCAGTAGAGGGGCTTATTCAGAGTGAGTTCATACTACCCAATAGAAGAGGATGTGTCATACTTCAATTATCAACTACAAGTTTGTGCAGGAGGATTCAAGTCTGTACAGGACGAAGCAAGTTTTTGGCAGGAGGTGAAGAGATCTAAGACCATTGCTTTTACATGGTCAAAAGTGATGTCTCTATCCCTCACATGGTGATGGATGAGGAACTCTTAGAGACAGTAGTCTGCATGGAGATGCAGGAGGAGTAACAGTCTGCATGGAGATGCAGGAGAAGATTTATACTAATGCCCCGTACACACGGCCGAATTTCCTGATGGAAAATGTCCGATCGGAGCGTGTTGTCGTAAATTCCGACCGTGTGTGGGCTCCATCGGACATTTTCCATCGGATTTTCCAACACACAAAGTTGGAGAGCAGGAGATAAAATTTTCCGACAACAAAATCCGTTGTCGGAAATTCCGATCGTGTGTACACAAATCCGACGGACAAAGTGCCACGCATGCTCAGAATAAATAAAGAGATGAAAGCTATTGGCCACTGCCCCGTTTATAGTCCCGACGTACATGTTTTATGTCACCGCGTTTAGAACGATCGGATTTTCCGACAACTTTGTGTGACCGTGTGTATGCAAGACAAGTTTGAGCCAACATCCGTCTGAAAAAATCCTAGGATTTTGTTGTCGGATTGTCCGAACAAAGTCCGACTGTGTGTACGCCCTATTAGTCTAACATGCACATTCAATCTTCAGGCTTGTTCAAAGTGTAATGAATTCTTTAAATATGATGGCAATGATTAATTCCATGGGCATCCCATATCCCTATCCAAGTTGTACCCCCCAATAAAACAACAAAAACAAAGCTTGCAAAAGACTGTTCATTGTTTCTGGTAAAGATGCATGAAGTCTGGCAGTGGGGTGATTTGGCGGATTGTTTGTCAGTAGTGCTAACACCATGGCTACATATGTAACTAGAAAAGCTACAATTTCTGGGGAAATTGTGTGAAGTGTTCTTGCCTCCACCAGTAGTCTACAACTGGAGTGGGCGGAGTAACTGGGACGAGTAGCTTGAGTAACTGTTGTGTGGTTGGAGTGGCTGGAGTAACTGTGGAAAGGTTGGACTGGGCAGAATAACTTTATGGAGTGGGCAGAGTAACTGTGTGAAGTGTTTGGAGTGAGTAAAGATAGTAAACATTACACTAACTAATTGATTGATCAAGTTTAAAACGTGCACATGACAAGCTTGATAGAGTGAGAAATGCATTTCAACTTTTATTTATTTATATAGCACATTTAATTGCAACGTTGTTGCCCAAAGTGCTTCACAGTTAAATTAAAACATACATTTATAAAAACATTATCAGCATTTTCAAGCCTAGCAGATGAAGGTATGACCACATGCATTTGGGGGGTCTCAGCATCTTCACGTAGAATGGAGGTGAAGGTGTGCTATCTGTTTGATGATAATCAGTGTTTACAAACACTGTTTCCTGGCAACGCTCATGCCCTGTTTATGCTTCACAACCACTGCTCAAAACACAATACACAGAATCATGATAGCTGTAATAACTGTGCAGTACTTCAAATGGTCGTATTTTAAAAACTATAAATCCTACAGCAACGAGCTTTATATTTTGAGAATCACAAGACCCAGACCTAGATTTTGAAGCATAGTATGTCTCTGAAATATTAAAATTGAAGGCACAGTCGCAGTTTAGATATTGCCCTTCAAATTTGAAGTGGCTAGAGTGGCGTTTCAATGAATGTCAATGGACGGCATGAGTTGCAAACAAATGGTCATATTGTGAAAACTATCAGTACTATGGCTTTGCCGTGGACATGTTTAGTGGCAGCAGGGATAGCTGAACGTTTTGATATAAGATTTGTGTAGGTGGGCTTGAAAATGAGGGAGTGGTGGCAAATCATGTCCTGATTTTTCAGCTTTTGTCACCTCCCACTCTAGTTTTGAACATTTCGCCATTCATTCCTATGGGACCAATTTTGCCACAAAAACGACGATATTTTGTGAACCATTCTGCGAAACGTTCCACAAAGTAATAGCACACCAATCGGGAACAATCCGCAGGTTTCAGTATATTGCTGTTTATGTAGTGTAAAAGCTGTGGGAGGAGTTAGGGTAGTAAATTTGGCTATAATAATAACAGTAAGTGGTCTTGCTATGCAAGAACACTTAATGACAGATCATGTGACACTTAGATTGCACACAGGTGGACATCATTTCACTAATTATGTGACTTCTGAAGGTAATTGGTTGCACCAGAGCTTTTTATGGGCTTCATAACAAAGGGGGTGATTACATACGCACATGCCAATTATCATTTTTTTATTTCTGAAAAATAGTTGTATGTATATATTTTTCTAATTTTATTTCAAAACTTAGACTAATGTGTTCTGATCCATCACATATAATACAGATTAAAAAAAAAACATGAACTAAAGGTTGTAATGTAACAAAATAGGTAAAAAGCCAAGGGGGGTGAATACTTTTGCAAGGCACTGTATGTCCTGTAGGGCTACCTAGTGGTTATAAGTTGGTTCTACCTCTCAGGAACAGAACACAGGTTTACTTTTTGTAGTAAATGCTACCACAGTATTTTGCGGTGCCCCCCCAGTGGCCATACTGATATGAAATGTGGAGAATTCACTTTATCCAAAATTTGTTAAGTGTCATCATTCCTGGAGTCCTTCTTTAAGCCGGCCATCTGCTCAGATTTCTTTCCTTTAGCCTTCATCCATGCTAGACTGTGTGGATGAAGGAACCCCCAATGTCAGCTATTGTATTCTGACAGCAAGCACCTGCAGCTGCCAGAATACTTAAACGGTGCCTGTATCTAACCATCATGCAGGCACTGTACAGCTGACAATTTTTAACATGGCTCCTTTGACAAAAGTCAATTAAACCATCAACTTTTGTTAAACTGGTTGTTGCCAGCAAGGTCAAGTTTAAACCTACCCAGCAGAAATTGGCCAAAATTCTATCAACGTATGAAAGCCTTTATACAGTACAAATACTGTACTGTAATAGTGCATTTAGTTGCATTTGCAATTGAGTTGGTTCATGACATATATATTTAGTAGGGATGAGCCGAACACCCCCCGGTTCGGTTCGCACCAGAACCTGCGAACGGACCGAAAGTTCGCACGAACGTTAGAACCCCATTGACATCTATGGGACTCGAACGTTCGAAATCAAAAGTGCTCATTTTAAAGGCTAATTTGCATGGTATTGTCCTAAAAAGGGTTTGGGGACCCGGGTCCTACCCCAGGGGACATGTATCAATGCAAAAAAAACTTTTAAAAACGGCCGTTTTTTCGGGAGCAGTGATTTTAATGATGCTTAAAGTAAAAAAAAAAAAGTGAAATATTCCTTTAAATATCGTACCTGAGGGGTGTCTATAGTATGCCTGTAAAGTGACGCGTGTTTCCCGTGTTTAGAACAGTTCCTGCACCAAATGTCATTTTTAAAGGAAAAAATCTCATTTAAAACTGCTTGCGGGTTTAATGTAATGTCGGGTCCTGGCAATATGGATGAAAATCAGTGAGACCAACGGCATGGGTACCCCCCAGTCCATTACCAGGCCCTTTGGGTCTTGTATGGATATTAAGGGGAACCCCGCACCCAAATTTAAATAAGGAAAGGTGTGGGGCCACCAGGCCCTATATACTCTGAACAGCAGTATACAGGCTGTAGGTTTGTTGTTAAGTAGAATCTCTTTGTAATTTTGAACGGGTACATTTTTAACGTGTTTAGCTCCAGCCAAAAAATCTTTTTTAAGCTTTTTGGAAAACATAGGGAAGGGTTATCACCCCTGTGACATTTGTTTTGCTGTCTTTCCTCCTCCTCACTTTTGTCCCAATGGATTGGAAAGCATCAGTGGAAAGGAGAAATGTTTTTCCCATATTAACTCTTACAGGAGAGAATTTCCCTTCCTAGGGGTAGATTTCATCTCACTTCCTGTTGTCTCCTTCCGTTTGCAAGTAGGAGTCGTTTGTAAGTTAGTTGTTTGAAAGTAGGGTCCTGCCCTATATACTCAGCAGAAATTTGGGCCTTAGGTGTTGCTGTGGCCACAACACTGTAAGCCCTCACAGGGCTCTGCTGTGAAATATTAGATCAAGAATTGTAATTACATGCCCCTGTTGAATAGGAGCTGAAAAATTAGGCCTTAGGCACTGGTGCTGGTGCCACAACACTGCAACCCCTCACAGACACTCTAGTTGGAATGCAGGAACGAGCCCTGCTGCAAAATATTGCATCAAAAATTGTAATTACACGCCCCTGTTAAACAAGGGCTGAAAAATTGGGCCTTAGGCACTGGTGCTGGTGCCACAACACTGCAACCCCTCACAGACACTCTAGTTGGAATGCAGGAACGAGCCCTGCTGCAAAGTATTGCATCAAAAATTGTAATTACACGCCCCTGTTAAACAGGGGCAGAAAAAATGGGCCTTAGGCACTGGTGCTGGTGCCACAACACTGCAACCCCTCACAGACACTCTAGTTGGAATGCAGGAACGAGCCCTGCTGCAAAGTATTACATCAAAAATTGTAATTACACGCCCCTGTTGAACAGGGGCTGAAAAATTGTGCCTTAGGCACTGGTGGTGGCGCCCAGAACCAAAAATGTTCTTACAAGCTATCAGCGTGATGATTGAGGAGGAAGAGGATAATTACTCAGGGATAGTCACTCAGCATCAGCATAGGCAGTCTTTGAAGGGATCTGAGATTTCAAAAAAAATTATTCGGTTACATCAGCATCAGGTGCTTGGTAGCTGGTGGTGATCCAAGACTCATTCATTTTTATGAAGGTCAGTCGATCGATCGAGTCAGTGGACAGACGCACCCTGTGATCGGTTACCACGCCTCCAGCAGCACTGAATGTGCGTTCCGAAAGAACGCTGGATGCAGGACAGGCCAGTAGCTCAATTGCATACTGTGCAAGCTCTGCCCAGTGATCCATCCTCAAGACCCAGTAACCCAGAGGATTTTCGGTGGGAAAGGTGTCCAAGTCTGATCTTGCCCCTAGGTATTCCTGCACCATGTAAAACAGACGCTGGCGATGGTTGCTGGAACCGATCATACCTTGGGGCTGCGGACCAAAAAATTGTCTGAACGCATCGGTCAGACGGCCACCTTCTCCACCGCTCCTTCTTTGACTGACCGAAGCCTCAGCAACACGTTGTCCAGAAACAGGAGTTTGTAACCTCCCAGTCTCTGGGAACGCGTTGCACAGACCTTTCTGCAAGGCCTCCCGAAGATGTTTCATCCTCTGCTCCCTCTGCGATGGCAAGATAAGGTCCGCAACCTTACCCTTGTAACGTGGATCAAGGAGGGTTGCCAGCCAGTATTGGTCCTTCTCCTTGATACCACAAATACGAGGATCCTTACGCAGGCTTTGCAGGATCAGGGAGGCCATGCAGCGTAGGTTTGCTGAGGCATTCGGTCCGGAGTCCTCTGGGTCACTAAGGACGACATGGTCCACAGCCACCTCCTCCCAGCCACGTACAAGTCCATGTGTTTCTTGGGACTGATCCCTTAAAGACTGCTGCTGATGCTGAGTGCCAGGCTCCACCTCCATACTGACACAATCTTCCTCCTCCTCCTCCTCCTCTTCCTCCTCGTCCTCTTCCTGTGTGATCGGCGGGCACGCAGGAACACTGTCTGGATAAAGGGGGCCTTGAGAGCTAAGGAAGTCCTCCTCTTCCTGCCTCTGTTCTGCCTCAAGTGCCCTGTCCATTATTCCACGCAGCGTGTGCTCCAACAGGTGGACAAGGGGGACAGTGTCACTGATGCATGCACTGTCACTGCTCACCATCCTCGTGGCCTCCTCAAATGGTGGCAGGACAGTGCATGCATCCCTGATCATGGCCCACTGGCGTGGGGAAAAAAAACCAAGCTCCCCTGACCCTGTCCTGGTGCCATAGTCGCACAGGTACGCATTGATGGCCCTCTGCTGCGTGTGCAGCCGCTGCAGCATGGCCAACGTTGAGTTCCACCTGGTGGGCATGTCACAGATTAGGCGGTTCTTGGGCAGGTTAAACTCCTTTTGGAGGTCCGTCAGCCGAGCACTGGCATTATATGACCGGCGGAAATGCACACAGACTTTCCTGGCCTGCCTCAGGACATCCTGTAAGCCCGGATACCTGCCCAAGAACCGCTGCACCACCAAGTTAAGGACGTGAGCCAAACAGGGCACATGGGTCATTTGTCCCTGTCGGAGGGCAGAGAGGAGGTTGGTGCCATTGTCACAAACCACCATTCCTGCCTTAAGTTGGCGTGGCGTCAACCACCTCTGAACCTGCCCCTGCAGAGCTGACAGAACCTCTGCCCCAGTGTGGCTCCTGTCCCCCAAGCACACCAGCTCAAGCACCGCATGGCATCTTTTGGCCTGCGTACTTGCGTAGCCCCTTGAACGACTACGGAGCACCGCTGGTTCCGAGGAAGAGGCCATGGAGGAAGAAGAAGAGGAGGGGGTGGAGGAGAGAGGTGTGTCACAATCATTAGCATTTTGGAGGCGTGGTGGCGGAACAACCTCCAACACTACTGCACCTTGTCCTGCATCCTTCCCAGCTGCCAGCAGAGTCACCCAATGCGCCGTGAAACTTAGGTAACGTCCCTGTCCATGCCTGCTGGACCATGAGTCAGCGGTAATATGCACCTTACCGCTGACCGCCCTGTCCAGCGAAGCATGGACATTGCCTTCCACATGCTGGTAGAGAGCCGGAATCGCCTTCCGTGAGAAAAAGTGGCGTTTGGGTACCTGCCACTGAGGAACCGCACATTCCACAAACTCACGGAAGGGGGCAGAGTCTACCAACTGAAAAGGCAGCAGTTGAAGTGCTAGCAATTTTGCCAAGCTAGCATTCAACCGCTGGGCATGTGGATGGCTGGGAGCAAACTTCTTTCGGCGGTGCAGCAGCTGGGGCAGGGAAATTTGCCTGGTATAATCTGACGTCGGTGTACCAAAATCAGATTGCCCACAAGTACGTGGCTGTGACACACCTAATTCTACACCTTCATTCCTCTCAGTGCAGGTCTCAGAGAGGACTGAAGGTCTAGTGGGGTTGGAAATCTCAGCTGATGAGGAGCAAGCAGAGGTCCTCTTTGTTCTTTGGTGTGGGTCTTTTAGATACGCTTGCCAATGAACTGCATGGCAGGTCAACATATGTCTGGTCAAGCATGTGGTACCCAAGCGGGAGATGTTTTGGCCACGCGAGATACGCTTGAGACATATGTTGCAAATAGCAGCGGTGCGATCTGATGCACTCGTCTCAAAAAAGGCCCACACCAAAGAACTTTTTGAATAACGCGCAGAGACTGCAGCGCCCTGCACATATGGAGCTTTGGGGTGTGATGCAGTCAATGTGCTGCCCTTAGGCTGGCCCCTGGAGGGCATCCTGCCTCGTTGGTGATGTGCCGCCTCCTCCTCCTCCTCCTCTCTCCTATCAGGCACCCACGTTGAGTCAGTGACCTCATCATCCCCTCCCTCCTCATCACTGGAGCAAACCTGGCAGTATGCTGCAGCAGGGGGAGCATGACTGCCAGATTGCTGTCCTTCTTGGGCACCCCCTCTGTCCGTGCTCGTGTTACTGCCTTCATCGAGCTCAGTATCATCATCAGAGCCTTCCAAACGCTGGGCATCCTCCTGGAGCATGTACCCAACACTGTGGTCAAACAGTTCGAGGGACTCCTCAGGAGGACATGGTGGGGCTAGGGAAGGAGTTACTGATGACATTGAGCCGAGGGAAGAGGCCGCTGCTTTGCCAGACAAAGTACCCTGGGCATGGGTGAGAGAGGATGAGGAGGATGAGGACGGCTTGGTCATCCACTCGACCAAGTCTTCCGCATGTTGCGGCTCAACATGGCCAGCTGCCGAAAAAAAGGCCAAGCGTGTCCCATGGCCACGTGCTGATGAGGATGCACCGTCTCCACGACCAGCACTAGACACAGAGCCTGCTTGCCCTCTCTTATTGGCTTGTGACTGTCTGCCTCTCCTTCTTGGCCTTCCAGACATACTAATGGCCTGTAGCTGCACTAAGCTGGGATATATATATATATATATATATATATATATATATATATATATATGTACTGATACTGCAGCTAGCAAAATCAACTGCCTGCCTGTAGTATGAGAACACCACCAACCTTCTACAGGTAGCTTTAGCTGAACACTGTGAGGTGGATGCACCCCACTAACTTGTAGGTTTAGCAGAACACTGTGAGCAGGACGCACTGCACTAACTGTAAATAGTCTAGCTGCCTGACTGTGGTACTAATAGGATCAAAAGAACACCAGCAATTTTCTTGAGGTAGCTGTATTTACTGTAACAAGACAAGCCTGCCTGTCAGTAAGAAGATAACAGAAACGGATCTAGCTGAACACTGTGAGCAGGATGCACCGCACTAACTTGAAGGTTTAGCTGAACACTGAGCAGGGCGCACCCCACTAACTTTTGTAGGTTTAGCTGAACACTGTGAGCAGGACGCACCCCACTAACTTGTAGGTCTAGCTGAACACTGTGAGCAGGACGCACTACACTAACTGTAAATAGTCTAGCTGCCTGACTGTGGTACTAATAGGATCAAAAGAACACCAGTGATTTTCTTCAGGTAGCTGTATTTACTGTAACAAGACAAGCCTGCCTATCAGTAGGAAGATAACAGGAACGGATCTATCTGAACACTGTGAGCAGGACGCACTGCACTAACTTGTAGGTTTAGCTGAACACTGTGAGGTGGACGCACCACACTAACTTGTAGGTTTAGCTGAACACTGTGAGCAGGACGCACCCCGCTAACTTGTAGGTTTAGCTGAACACTGTGAGCAGGACGCACTGTACTAACTGTAAATAGTCTAGCTGCCTGACTGTGGTACTAATAGGATCAAAAGAACACCAGCAATTTTCTTCAGGTAGCTGTAAATACTGTAACAAGACAAGCCTGCCTGTCAGTAGGAATATAACAGGAACGGATCTAGCTGAACACTGTGAGCAGGACGCACTGCACTAAATGTAAATAGTCTAGAAGATAACAGGAACGGATCTAGCTAAACTGAATACAGTGTATATATATATATATGCAACACCTGGGATGCATATATATACACAATACACTGTAAGTGCAGCTAACTGACTGACTGTTCTGCCTAATCTATCTAACTCAAATCAAATGTTACTGTCTGTCTCTCTCTCTCTCTCTTAATGAACGCCGGAACACACACTACACAGGGCCGCCATGCAGGCGGCCTTATATAGAGTGGGGCGTGTACTAAATCCCCTGAGCCATAATCGGCCAAAGCCTCCTTGGCTTTGGCCAATTACGGCTCTCTGTTAAGGCGGCGCTGTGATTGGCCAAGCATGCGGGTCATAGTGCATGCTTGGCCAATCATCAGCCAGCAATGCACTGCGATGCCGCAGTGAATTATGGGCCATGACGCGCCACACGAATTTGGCGCGAACGGCCCATAAAGTTCGGAATTTGGCGAACGACCGAACAGCCAATGTTCGAGTCGAACATGGGTTCGACTCGAACACGAAGCTCATCCCTAATATTTAGATATAGATATATCTATATAGATATATCTATATCTATATCTATTTTTTACATTTTTTTGGGATGGGACTGTGCTGCATCATTTTTTGTTCTTGTGATGCTGACTCTTGCACAGCTGGAAGTTTAATTAAAGACATAAACCGAGAGAGGGCCTTAGGGGATTGCTGAATGTGCTTTATGAAGCTCTCATGCAAAGAAGGTAATTCATGGGAGCCATTGCACCCTGAGCTAGCCGAGCAAGGTATTACATTTGAAACTGGAGTTCTGCTTTAGGATTGGCAAATATCCAAACCGTGACAGACAGTTTAAAGGGAAGTACAAGGGTCCAAAAGCAGAAATGATGTTCCAATAGTAAGCAGATCTTCAAACCACATCGACAGACTCTTCTAAAGCTTTCCTGACATTGCATAAAGCACATTACATAATGGCTGCTAGTGAGTGGGGATGAGCTGGGGTTCAGACCAAATCTGTAAGCTGTTACTGCAGTGCTTATGAGTTACGAGTATACAAACACACACACACACATATATATTACATACATATACATTATATATATATATATATATATATATATATATATATATATATATATATATACACATACACACACACACACACACACACACACACACACACACACACACACATACATATGCATACATACACACACACAGTGGGAACGGAAAGACTGAAAATATTCAGACCCCCTTAAATTTTTCACTCTTTGTTATATTGCAGCCATTTGCTAAATTCATTTAAGTTCATTTTTTTCCTCATTAATGTACACACAGCACCCCATATTGACAAAAAAAACACAGAATTGTTGACATTTTTGCAGATTTATTAAAAAAGAAAAACTGAAATATCACATGGTCCTAAGTATTCAGACCCTTTGCTGTGACACTCATATATTAAACTCAGGTGCTGTCCATTTCTTCTGATCATCCTTGAGATGGTTCTACACCTTCATTTGAGTCCAGCTGTTTTTGATTATACTGATTGGACTTGATTAGAAAAGCCACACACCTGTCTATATAAGATCTTACAGCTCTCAGTGCATGTCAGAGCAAATGAGAATCATGAGGTCAAAGAAATTACCTGAAGAGCTCAGAGACAGAATTGTGGCAAGGTACAGATCTGGCCAAGGTTAAAAAAAAAATCTGCTGCACTTAAGGTTCCTAAGAGCACAGTGGCCTCCATAATCCTTAAATGGAATACGTTTGGGATGACCAGAACCCTTTCTAGAGCTGGCTGTCTGGCCAAACTGATCTATCGGGGGGAGAAGAGCCTTGGTGAGAGAGGTAAGGAAGAACCCAAAGATCACAGTGGCTGATCTCCAGAGATGCAGTCGGGAGATGGGAGAAAGTTGTAGAAAGTCAACCATCACTGCAACACTCCACCAGTCGGGGCTTTATGGCAGAGTGGCCCAACAGAAGCCTCTCCTCGCCCGCATGAAGTTTGCTAAAAAACACCTGAAGGACTACAAGATGGTGAGAAATAAGATTATCCGGTCTGATGAGACCAAGATAGAACTTTTTGGCCCTAATTCTAAGCGGTATGTGTGGAGAAAACCAGGCACTGCTCATCACCTGTCCAATACAGTTCCAACAGTGAAGCATGGTGGTGGCAGCATCATGCTGTGGGGGTGTTTTTCAGCTGCAGGGACAGAACGACTGGCTGCAATTGAGGGAAAGATGAATGCGGCCAAGTACAGGGATATCCAGGATGAAAACCTTCTCCAGAATGCTCAGGACCTCAGACTGGGCCGAAGGTTTACCTTCTTACAAGACAATGACCCTAAGCACACAGCTAAAATAACGAAGGAGCGGCTTCACAACAACTCCGTGACTGTTCTTGAATGGCCCAGCCAGAGCCCTGACTTAAACCCAATTGAGCATCTCTGGAGAGACCTAAAAATGGCTGTCCACCAACGTTTACCATCCAACCTGACAGAACAGGAGAGGATCTGCAAGGAGGAATGGCAGAGGATCCCCAAATCCAGGTGTGAAAAACTTGTTGCATCTTTCCCAAAAAGACTCATGGCTGTATTAGATCAAAAGGTGCTTCTACTAAATACTGAGCAAAGGGTCTGAATACTTAGGACCATGTGATATTTCAGTTTTTCTTTTTTAACCACTTCGCACCCGCACTATAGCCGAAAGATGGCTACAGCATGGCGCTCAATAGCTGGGAGGGCGTCCCTTGACGTCCTCCTGCTTACTTCCCTTCTGCGCACCGCCGTGGGCGCACATCGGGGAAGTTCTGTGTTGGGCGTTTCCCTTCGACACAGCCAATCACAGATCATGCTAAATGGCCAATCACAGCGGCCATTTAGCACTCGATCGGCATGTCCAATGAGAGGTGATCGCATATGTAAACATATGAGATCATCTCTCATTGCCGGCTCTCCCTCCTCACACAGACAGCGTGTGAGGAGAGAGAGCGAACGGCTGATGCGGTGAGTGCACACAAAAATAAAATTGAAAATTCGGTGCCCACAGTTCCTGTCAGTGCCATCTGTCATGCCATCTGTCCCCAGTGCCACCTATCAGTGCCAACTGTCCCCAGTGCCACCTATCAGTGCCATCTGTCACCAGTGCCATCTGTCCCCAGTGTCACCTGTCAGTGCCATCTGTCCCCAGTGCCACCTGTCAGTGCCATCTGTCCCCAGTGCCACCTGTCAGTGCCATCAGTTATCAGTGTCAATTGTCATCAGTGCAAAGTATCAGTGCCATCTGTCATCAGTGCCACATCAGTGTCATGTGTCATCAGTGTCACGTAATAGTGGCATCTGTCAGTGTCACGTGTCATCAGTGCCACGTATCAGTGCCATATGTCAATAGTGCCACGTGCCATATATCAGTGCCACCTGTCAGTGCCACACCAGTGGCACGTGTCATTGTCCTGGTGCTCCAGGGCCTTCAAAAGTATAATAGGTAGTCAACAAGTTAGATGTGTAATTTATGCTCCTAGAACACGTGATGGAGTTCCCTGCATGTTGGGCCTCTCTATGTGGCTAGCCTGTGAAAAAGTCCCACACATGTGGTATCGTAATACTCAGGAGGAGTAGCAGAATGTATTTTGGGGTGTTATTTGTGGTATACACATGCCATGTGAGAGAAATAACCTATTACAATGACAATTTTGTAAAAAAAAAAAAAAAAAGAAATTGTGGGAAAAAATGACATCAATAACCTCACCATGCATCTTACTAAATACCTTGGAATGTCTACTTTTAAAAAAAGGGGTCATTTGGGGGGTATTTGTACTTTCTTGGCTTGGTCGCAAGAAATTAGATAGGCCATCAGTTCATCAGGTGAGATCAATTTTTTATGATTTGCACCACAGCTTGTAGACTCTATAACTTTCACACATACCAAATTATATCCACTAATTTGAGTTATTTTTACCAAAAGATATGTTGCAGTATAAATTGTGGCCAAAATTTTTGAAAAAAAAAAAAATTTCATTTATAGCGCAAAAAATAAAAAAACCCAGAGGTGATCAAATACCACCAAAAGAAAGCTTTATTTGTATGAAAAAAAGGACAAAAAATTCATTTTGGTACAGTGTTGCATGACTGAGTAATTGTCATTCAAAGTGTGAGAGCACCGAAAGCTGAAAATTGGTCTGGGCAGGAGGAGGGTTTAAGTGCCCAGTAGGCAAGTGGTTAATAAATATGCAAAAATGTCAACAATTCTGTGTTTTTCTGTCAATATGGGGTGCTGTGTGTACATTGAGGAAAAAAAATTAACTTAAATGATTTTAGCAAATGGCTGCAATATAACAAAGAGTGAAAAATTTAAGGGGGTCTGAATACTTTCTGTCCCCACTATATATATACACATACATACACACACACACACGTGAGTACACCTTTTTGTAAATATTTTAATATATCTTTTTATGTGACAACACTGAAAATAATGAGACTTTGCTACAATGTAAAGTAGTGAATGTACAGCTTGTATAATAGTGTAAAGTTTCTGTTCCCTCAAAATAACTCAACACATGCCATTAATGTCTAAACCGCTGGCAACAAAATAGTGAAAATGTCCAAATAGGGCCCAAAGTGTCAATATTTCTTGTGGCCACCATTATTTTCCAGCACTGCCTTAACCCTCTTGGGCATGGAGTTCACCAGAGCTTCACAGGTAGGGATGAGCCAAACACCCCCCTGTTCGGTTCGCACCAGAACTTGCGAACAGGCAAAAAATTTGTTCGAACACGCGAACACCGTTAAAGTCTATGGGACACGAACATGAATAATCAAAAGTGCTAATTTTAAAGGCTTATAAGCAAGTTATTGTCATAAAAAGTGTTTGGGGACCTGGGTCCTGCCCCAGGGGACAAGGATCAATGCAAAAAAAAGGCAGTTTTTTTGAGAGCAGTGATTTTAATAATGCTTAAAGTGAAACAATAAAAGTGTAATATCCCTTTAAATTTCGTACCTGGGGGTGTCTATAGTATGCCTGTAAAGGGGCACATGTTTCCTGTGTTTATAACAGTCTGACAGCAAAATTACATGACATTTCAAAGGAAAGAAAGTAATTTAAAACTACTCGCGGCTATTAATGAATTGCCGGTCCGACAATACACATAAAAAGTTAATTGATAAAAACGGCATGGGGATTCCCCACAGGGGAACCTCGAACCAAAATTAAAGAAAAAAAAAAAATGACGTGGGGGGTCCCCCTAAATTCCATACCAGGCCCTTCAGGTCTGATATGGATATTAAGGAAAACCCCGGCCAAAATTTTTTTTTAAAAATGGCGTGGGGTCCCCTCTTAAAATCTATACCAGACCCTTCAGGTCTGGTATGGATTTTAAGGGAACCCCGCGCCAAAATTTTTTTAAAAAACGGTGTGGGGTCCCCCCAAATATCCATACCAGACCCTTATCCGAGCACGCAACCTGGAAGGCCACAGGAAAAGAGGGGGGGGGCGAGAGAGCGCTCCCCCTCCTGAACCGTACCAGACCACATGCCCTCAACATTGGGAGGGTGCTTTGGGGTACAAAAGTACCCCTACCATTTCACAAAAAAACCTGTCAAAAATGTTAAAAATGACAAGAGAACGTCAGAGGGGGCGGGGTCACCCGTTACGTAACCCCGCCCCCTTCTGACATCACGGGGAATGCCACAGGGAAGTCCCCGTCAAGTCCCCGTGCGTCAGATGGGGCGGGGTCACCGGGTGGCCCCGCCCCCGTTATTTAAGAATTGTCAGAAGAGGAGAAGTGTCACACAGCGGGAGCCTCCCTCCATGCTATCATGGATGCGGAGGGGCCTGAGAAGAAGATAAGAAGACGCCGCGGAGGAGATGCCGGACAAGAACACCGGAGGAAGAACCAGAAGATGGAGGAAGAAACCGAAGGAAGATAGAAGAAAGAAGACAGTTTTTTTGTGAAATGGTAGGGGTACTTTTGTAAACCCTTACCATTTCACACAGGGGGGAGGGCCGGGATCTGGGGGTCCCCTTTTTAAAGGGGGCTTCCAGATTCCTACAAGCCCCCCGCCCACAGACCCCCCAACCATCGGACAAGGGTTGTGGGGATGAGGCCCTTGTCCCCATCAACATGGGGACAAGGTGTTTTGGGGGGCTACCCCAAAGCACCCTCCCAATGTTGAGGGCATGTGGCCTGGTACAGTTCAGGGGGGGGCACTCTCTTGTCCCCCCTCTTTTTCTGCGGCCTGCCAGGTTGCGTGCTCGGATAAGGGTCTGGTATGGATTTTTGGGGTGGACCTCACGCTGTTTTTTTTTTTTTAATTTTGGCGTCGGGTTCCCCTTAAAATCCATACCAGACCTGAAGGGTCTGGTATAGATTTTAAGGGAGGACCCCACGCCATTTTTTAAAAAAAATTTTGGCCGGGGTTCCCCTTAATATCCATATCAGACCTGAAGGGCCTGGTATGGAATTTAGGGGGACCCCCCCACGTCATTTTTTTTTTAAATTTTGGTTCGGGGTTCACCTGTGGGGAATTCCCATGCCGTTTTTATCAATGAACTTTAATGTGTATTGTCGGACTGGCAATTTATTAATAGCCGCAAGTAGTTTTAAATGACTTTTTTTCCTTTGAAATGTCATTTTGCTGTCAGACTGTTCTAAACACGGGAAACATGCGCCCCTTTACAGGCATACTATAGACAGCCCCCAGGTACGAAATTTAAAGGGGTATTACACTTTTATTGTTTCACTTTAAGCATTATTAAAATCACTGCTCCCGAAAAAACGGCCGTTTTTAAAACTTTTTTTGCATATAAGCCTTTAAAATTAGCACTTTTGATTTCTCCCATAGACTTTTAAAGGGTGTTCCGCGGCATTCGAATTTGCCACAAACACCCCAAATTGTTCGCTGTTCAGCGAACTGGCGAACAGCAGATGTTCGAGTCGAACATGAGTTCGACTCGAACTCGAAGCTCATCCCTATTCACAGGTTTCCACTGGAGTCCTCTTCCACTCCTCCATGATGACACCACAGAGCTGGTGGATGTTAGAGACCTTGCGCTCCTCCACCTTCCGCTCCTCCACCTTCCGTTTGAGGATGCCCCACACATGCTCAATAGGGTTTGGATCTGGAGACGTGCTTGGCCAGTCCATCACCTTTACCCCCAGCTTCTTTAGCAAGGCAATGGTCATCTTGGAGGTGTGTTTGGGGTCGTTTTGTTGGAATACTGCCCTGCGGCCCAGTCTCCGAAAGGAGGGGATAATGCTCCGCTTCAGTATGTCACAGTACATGTTGGCATTCATGGTTCCCTCAATGAACTGTAGCTCCCCAGTGCCGACAGCACTCATAAAGCCCCAGGCCATGACACTCTCACCACCTTGCTTGACTGTAGGCAAGACACACTTGTCTTTGTACTCCTCACCTGGTTGCCACCACACATGCTTGACACTATCTGAACCAAATGAGTTTATCTTGGTCTCATCAGATCACAGGACATGGTTCCAGTAAACCATGTCCTTAGTCTGCTTGTCTTCAGCAAACTGTTTGCGGGCTTTCTTGTGCTCCAGCTTTAGAAGAGGCTTCCTTCTGGGATGACAGCCATGCAGACAAATTTGATGCAGCGTGCGGCATATGGTCTGAGCACTGACAGGCTGACCCCCCACCCCTTCATCCTCTGCAGCAATGCTGGCAGCACTCATAAGTCTATTTCCCAAAGACAACCTCTGGCTATGGCGCTGAGCACATCCACTCAACCTCTTTGGTCTACCATGGCGTGAACCTTTCCAGTTAAACTGCTGTATGGTCTTGGCCACCATGCTGCAGCTCATTTTCAGGGTCTTGGCAATCTTCTTATAGCCTAGGCCATCTTTATGTAGAGCAACAATTCTTTTTTTCAGATCCTCAGAGAGTTCTTTGCCATGAGGTGCCATGTTGAACTTCCAGTGACCAGTATGATAGAGGGAGAGCGATAAAACCAAATTTAACACACCTGCTCCACATTCACACCTTAGACCTTGTAACACTAACGAGTCACATGACACCAGGGAGGGAAAATGGCTAAGTGGGCCCAGTTTGGACATATTCACTTAGGGGGTGTACTCACTTTTGTTGCCAGCGGTTTAGACACTAATGGCTGTGTGTTGAGTTATTTTGAGGGGACAGCAAATTTACACTGTTATACAAGCTGTACACTCACTACTTTACACTGTACTTTACACTGTAGCAAAGTGTAATTTCTTCAGTGTTGTCACATGAAAAGATATAATAGAATATTTACAAAAATGTGAGGGGTGTACTCACTTTTGTGAGATTATATAAACAAAGTTACTTACTGGTAACGTTCTTTCCCGGAGTCTATCAGGACAGCCACCTGAGAGACCTTGGCTCCTCCCCTCTGTAGGAAACACCTGCGCCAGCCTTCTTATAAATTTCCTCCTCCCCTGCTGGCTCCTCAGTTCTTTGAAGAGCACCTCCAGTTTGCTGGGGAGACACAAGAACATATGATACACATAATCAACTATATCACATTTCCTGCAAGGAAATCTTTATGTCTTAGTATATATTTGGGTGGGTACCTGGCTGTCCTGAAAGACTACGGGAAAGAACGTTACCAGTAAGTAACTTTGTTTTTCCCCTAATCGTCTTTCAGGACAGCCACCTGAGAGGATAACCGAGCACTTACCCCTAGGGCGAGACCACAGCTTACAGGACTTTGCGTCCAAAGGTCTGATTCTTAGCTGACCACAGATCCACTCTATAATGTTTTACAAAAGTGGCGAAGCTGGACCAGGTACCGCCTTACAAATCTGTTCTGGCTTGCTCCAGCTCTCTCTGCCTGTGACGCTGCCATTGACCTTGTGGAGTGTGCCCTGATTCCCTCTGGGATCTGCATGCCCCTTAGCTTGTACGCCTGTTCAATGGCGTTTCTTACCACCTGGCTATAGTGCTTCTTGAAGCCTTATGCCCTTGCCTAGCTCCAGAAATTAAAATAAAGAATCTGTCTTTCTAATTGTTTTTGTTACCTCTAAATAATGTAAGACGCATCTCCTGACGTCTAAATTATGAATCTTTATTTCCTGTTCTTTCGAAGGATTTGAACAAAATGAGAGTAATGCCGTGTACACACAATCAGACTTTCTGGCATACTTGGTCCGGCACACTTTCCGATGGACTTTGTCCGCCAGGTGTGCCGGACTTTAAAACGGACGGACTTGCCCACACACGACCGAACTTTCCAGCGGGCTAAGTCCGCCCGTCTTTCCGAAGGACTTTCGCTGGAGTTACGGCGGACGTTCAGAATGAACGGACTTGCCCACACATGGACAAGTCCGTTCATTTTGAACGTGACTCGGGTACGACGGGGCTAGAAAAGGAAGTCAATCTTGCCGCTTTTATCGGCGAGATTGACACCTTGCGAGCCCCGTCGCGGGTCATACCAGGCCCTTATGTCTGGTATGGATTATAAAGGGGAACCCCTACGCCGAAAAAACGGCATGGGGTCCCCCCTGAAATCCATACCAGACCCCGATCCGAGCATGCAGCCCGGCCGGTCAGGAAAGGGGTGGGGACGAGCGAGCACCCCCCTCCTGAACCGTACCAGGCCGCATGCCCTCAACATGGGGGGTGGGTGCTTTGGGGGAGGGGGCGCCCTGCGGGTCCCCCCACCCCAAAGCACCTTGTCCCCATGTTGATGAGGACAAGGGCCTCTTCCCGACAACCCTGGCCATTGGTTGTCGGGGTCTGCGGGCGGGGGGCTTATCGGAATCCGGGAGCCCCCTATAATAAGAGGGCCCCCAGATCCTGGCCCCCCCCACCCTATGTGAATGAGTATGGGGTACATGGTACCCCTACCCATTCACCTAGTGAAAAAGTATCAATAATAAAACACACTACACAGGTTTTTAAAATAATTTATTAAACAGCTCCGGGGGAGGGGTCTTCTTCTGGCTTCGGGGGTCCCTCCGGTTCCTCTTCTCTGCTCTCTCCGGCCTCTTCTCCCGGTGTTCCAGTTCTTCGGCCAGCTCCTCCGCTGTCTTCAGGCAGCTCTCTTGCCAGCGGAGGTCCGGACTTCTGGGCTTCTTGTCTTCTTGTCTTCTTCCCTCTTCTCTTCTCCAGATGTTGACACGACGTTCTCTCCGGCTGGACTGCTCTCTGAGGGCTCTGTTGTGACTTATATAGGCGGAGACCCCGCCCCCTTATGATGTCACAGTCCCTGGGCATGCTGGGACTGTGACTTTTAAGGGGGCGTGGTCAACATCACCCGGTGACCACACCCCCTAAAACGTCACAGTCCCAGCATGCCCAGGGACTGTGACATTATAAGGGGGCGGGGTCTCCGCCTATATAAGTCACAACGGAGCCCTCAGAGAGCAGTACAGCCAAAGAGAGCGTCATGTCAACATCTGGAGAAGAGAAGAGGGAAGAAGACAAGAAGCCCAGAAGTCCAGACCTCCGCTGGCAAGAGAGCTGCCTGAAGACAGCGGAGGAGCCGGCCGAAGAACTGGAACACCGGGAGAAGAGGCCGGAGAGAACGGAGAAGAACCAACCAGACGCTGGGAGAAGAGGAACCGGAGGGACCCCCGAAGCCTGAAGAAGACCCCCCCCAGGGCTGTTTAATAAATTATTTTAAAAACCTGTGTAGTGTGTTTTATTATTGACACTTTTTCACTAGGTGAATGGGTAGGGGTACCATGTACCCCATACTCATTCACAAAGATTGGGGGGGCCAGGATCTGGGGGCTCTCTTATTATAGGGGGCTCCCGGATTCCGATAAGCCCCCCACCCGCAGACTCTGACAACCAACGGCCAGGGTTATCGGGAAGAGGCCCTTGTCCTCATGAACATAGGGACAAGGTGCTTTGGGGAGGGGGGCCCCGCAGGGCCCCCCTCCCCCAAAGCACCCACCCCTCATGTTGAGGGCATGCGGCCTGGTACGGTTCAGGGGGGGGGGCGCTCGCTCGTCCCCACCCCCTTTCCTGACTGGCCGGGCTGCGTGCTCGGATCGGGGTCTGATATGGATTTTAGGGGGGACCCCACGCCGTTTTTTTGGCATAGGGGTTTTCCTTAATAATCCATACCAGACCTAAGGGCCTGGTATGCCCCGCGCTCGCCGCAATAGGAAAATTTGCCCTTGCGTCGTATCTGGTCCGTTGGACCAGCATACAGACGAGCAGGCTTTCCGTCGGACCAGCACACAGACGAGCGGACTCTCCGCCAGAAACTGAGTCCGACGGAAAGATTTAAAACTTGTTTCAAATCTAGGTCCGGCGGGCTTTTGGGAAAAAGTCCGGCAGAAAAGTCCGCCGGAGCCTACACAAGGTCGGATTGTTCGGCAGACTCTGGTCCGCCGGACCAAGTATGCCGGAAAGTCTGACCGTGTGTACGCGGTATAACACTATGTCTTGGTCTCGGTGAAACTTCGAGGCCACTTTGGGCAGAAATCCCGGATCCATCTTAAAGACTATGCGATGCGGGAAAATCTGACAAAAGGGGGGTCTAATCGATAGGGCTCCTATCTCGCAGACCCTTTTGGCTGTAGTCATCACTACCAAAAAGATTGCTTTCAGTGTGAGCATCTTTAGGCTGCAATCTTTCAAGGGCTCAAAGGGTTCTGCTGTCATAGTTTCCAGCTTTAATGACAGGTCCCATTTTGGAAAGGCTGAACTCTGTATCGGCCTCTGCCTGCTCACGGATCTAAAGAGTCTGATTATCCATGGATCTGCTGCTAAGCGTTTTTCCTGGTAAACTGACAGTGCTGACACCTGACTCTTTAGCATACTGAGACTTAGGCCTTTATCTACACCACTCTGTAGAAACTCTAAGACTGCCATTTAGCTTTGTGTTTTGAAGTTGTTTTCTGTGCACCATCTGCTAAAACATTTCCATACTTTTTGATAGATAATCCGTGTCTCAACCATTCTGCTTTTAAGCAGTGTCTCTATTAAACGGCTTGAGAACCCTTTTGCTTTTAACAGCTGCTCCTCAGATACCAGGCGGCTAAATTCCACCTTTCTACCCGGGGACAGTACACTGGGCCCTGTGAAAGTAGGTCTTCCTGGACTGGTAACAACCAGGGGGGCTCTATGGCGAGTTCTTTGAGCATAGAGAACCACGGTCTCCTGAGCCAGTGAGGTGCTATGAGAATCAGAGATGTGTTCTCTGTCCGCAATTTTCTTATCACTGCTGGTATTAATACCGGTGGGGGAAAGGCATAACATCTCTTGAACGTCCAATTTTGTGCTAATGCATCTACCCCGAGAGCTCCATCTTCTATTCTCAGGGAAAAGAATGCTTGAACTTTCTTGCTTTCTCCTGACGCAAATAAGTCCACAAAACATGTTTGTGTTTTGTAATCTGCTGGAATACCTCTTGTTTTAGCACCCAATCGCCTTCTCTCACTCTCTTCCTGCTGAGGAAATCTGACACTTTGTTTAAATCTCCTTTTAAGTGGACTGCTGATAATGAGAGTAGGTTTTTGTGACGGGAGGGCCCGTGAAACTCAGAATACATCTTATGTCTAAGTCACCCTGTGCCATCCACAGGGTGAGTGAGAAAATATATCTTGGACTACTTAAAATGGGACAGTAATATTTGTCCACAATATCTCCCAGGATGTATGTAGAGACTATTATTGGTTTGGTTGATTCTGAACTCAACCTGTTAATTGAGTGAGCTGATCGCATTGTCCTCTTTACAATGTAGGAGACGGGACGACTCCTATTGGAGCTCATGTTAATTAGATTATGTTTGTATTGTTAATTGTAATTAGCTCCTGCTATTGTGTTTATACTACTGTGTGAAGCTCGGTGCCCACAAGTCTGTCCTACAGGTCATGTCTCTGAGTCATCTGGTCTGGGTAAATTTAATAGTAAATTAGCTCATGTTAATTAGGTTAGCTTTGAGTCATCCTGGTGTATAAATTTGTGTGAGATCTCAAATAAAGAGTTAGTTCTGATGTACTCCAATACTGGTGTTGTCTAGTTCTTGGGGGTTCCTATAGCCAGATCCATTGGGCTCGTGTTCCAGAACTTAGGAAGCGATATACTGACGGAAGCACTCAAGCGGAGTGAGGGACGTTCCGTGACATTGGTGGCAAGCAGCGAGAAAGCTTCCTGCAGTCTGGGAAATCTAAACCTCCACTTGGATCCAAGATCAGGATAGCAGACTTCAGTCACCCCAGTGGAGATATGGACCTGGCATCAGAGTTCCCGGGGCTGCTGCGGATCATCCTTTCAACATACACCAGGACTGTGTTTGAGGATGAATACCTGGAGCTTAGGCAGCAAATTCGGGTGGAGCTCTGGATTGCAGCCCTCCGTCTCGCTGGTATAAAACAGGGCAAGTGCTTTCCAACCCAAGAGCAACGGGCCAGTGACCAACGGGCATTGCGGATGGCATTCCTGGGAGAGCAGCCCCAGGAGCAATGGTTGACTGAGTTGGACAGGCTGGTCCAGCAGGAGATAGAGCTGGACAATCGTTATCGGGCTCTGCAATGGCACGCAGAGGAGGGATATTTAGGGGAGACAACAGAATGCTCTCCGGAGGGATATGACTTTGGCGGCCCTGGATTGCTGTGGGAGAGCCTTACAGATCATTTTATGTTTGGCGATGAAGGGGAGCCTGACCTTGAGGACCTGCGAGAATATAGAGAGGCTATGCTCGGTCTTGCAGGGGTCTCAGAGCTCAAACCTGATCTGGACCATTTGCTAAGGAAGGAACAGCATCTGGAAAGGGCATACAGGAAACTGCTAGAACACGTTCAGCACCATGCCAGAGAATCGGCAGTGGAAAATCTGAAGATTGCCTTCCCCAAACCTGAAGTGCTGACAACAGGGCAGAGCTCTGCTAACCTCTGTCCAGCACTGATAACATCTTCTGGGTTCCATGGACAGGAGATGGTGAACCTCTATCCCCAGACACTAGTTATAGAGATAGGGGATTTAATAGACTTTTCTGCTGAGGAAGAACAACCTGATGAGCCTCCAGCAGAAGAGCTGGTATTAGGGCCAAACTTCACTGTGCTCTGCCCAGCACCAACAGCAGTATCTGTGGAGTTACAACAAACTTCTCCAGCTGAAGATCTGGCAACCGGACAGAGGGTCCAAGACCTCTGTCCCACACCTGTGGCAGTTTCGGAGGCCCAGGGTGAGAAGGTGGCAATCACTTCCCAGCAGCAGATACAGGGGGAGAAGGGAGAGGAGGTGTGTGTTGTCCCTCCCCAACAGTTGGCCAGGGTGGAGGAAGCGGCCTTCCCTCCCCAGCAAAGATCAATGCACCTGGGAGACAGTACCATAGACATGTCGTCCAAGCAACCAGATGAGGGAAAGGAAAAGGAAGCAGCCGGCTCACCTCCCCAATGGCAGCTATACAGTTTGGGAGTGGAGGAAGCCAGCCTCCTGCCCCAACGGTTAGCCGGAGCGGAGGATGCGGAGTCCCCAGCAGAAGTGCTGGCAACAGGGCAGAGTGTTACCAACCTCTGCCCAGCACCGGCAACAACTACAGAGTTCCAGGGAAGCGGGGCAGTCGGCCTTCCTCCCCAACAGTTAGCTGGAACAGATGGTGTGGGGTTTCCAGCAGAAGGGGTGGCAACAGGGCCGAGGACTGCTGGACTCTGCCCTCAACTAACAGAGGATGGATTTCCTGTGAAGGTGGATGGGACTTCAGTCTGCACCTGTATACCCCAGGAATGCTGGGCAGTGGGCCCAGATCCCCAACAGCATGACAGAGTGAGCCCAGTCACCCTGTCTTCTCTCCAGCGGCAGAAAGGACTCCAGGGAGAAGGGCCAGTCCAGGCCTCTCCCCAGCGGCAGATATGTTCTCTGAGAGAGGCAGAGGTTGGCTGGGTGAGTAATGCTTTGTTTGGAACAATTTATTTGGGGTACTGTGTGGGTACAGGCATTAGAGGACTGGAACTACTTACTAACTTCGGAGTCAACCCATCTGGGGTCTCCTCCTGTGTTAGTCTTCTGCCGAAAGGGGAGAGATGTGACGGGAGGGCCCGTGGAACTCAGAATACATCTTATGTCTAAGTCACCCTGTGCCATCCTGGCACAGGGTGAGTGAGAAAATATATCTTGGACTACTTAAAATGGGACAGTAATATTTGTCCACAATATCTCCCAGGATGTATGTAGAGACTATTATTGGTTTGGTTGATTCTGAACTCAACCTGTTAATTGAGTGAGCTGATCACATTGTCCTCTATACAATGTAGGAGACGGGACGACTCTTATTGGAGCTCATGTTAATTAGGTTATGTTTGTATTGTTAATTGTAATTAGCTCCTGCTATTGTGTTTATACTACTGTGTGAAGCTCGGTGCCCACAAGTCTGTCCTACAGGTCATGTCTCTGAGTCATCTGGTCTGGGTAAATTTAATAGTAAATTAGCTCATGTTAATTAGGTTAGCTTTGAGTAATCCTGGTGTATAAATTTGTGTGAGATCTCAAATAAAGAGTTAGTTCTGATGTACTCCAAGACTGGTGTTGTCTAGTTCTTGGGGGTTCCTATAGCCAGATCCATTGGGCTCGTGTTCCAGAACTTAGGAAGCGGTATACTGACGGAAGCACTCAAGCGGAGTGAGGGACGTTCCGTGACAGTTTTCCTCTCCCCAGCTCAGGATTTCCTTTGCTAAAGACCACAGGGCTCCGCTTTTGGTTCCCCCTTGTCTGTTTATGTAGGCGATTACCGATGAGTTGTCGGACCTGACCTGTACATGATGTCCCTTCAACTCTCTGTGGAAGGATTGAAGCGCAAACCATACTGCCTTCAACTCTTTCCAAATGGACGACCTCATCCTCTCCTCCTTTCCCCAAGTCCCTTGTGCGATTTGGGAGTTTAAATGTGCTCCCCACCCTAAGCCACTTACGTCTGTGGTTAGAGTTTGGGAAATAGGTAGGATCCATAGCCTTCCTTTGTTTACATTTTCTGCTCTTCTCCACCACCATAGGGTCTTTTTAACCCCTGCTGGTATTAACATTTGTGTATCCAGTGATTCCTGCTTGTGATCCCATATCCTTAATAGGAACATCTGTAATGGCCGAAAATGTAGACATGCCCATTGTACCGCTGGAATTGCTGATGTTAGCAGCCCCAACGTCTGCATGATTTTTCTTATTAAACATGGTAAATTGGTCTGTATTCTTTTTATTTCTCTTTGGATTTTTTCTATCTTCTCCTTGGGTAGGAATATCCTTTGTTGCACTGAATCTATTATATACCCCAAATACTTTATTTGTTGAGTGGGTTGTAGATTGGATTTCTCTACACTTATCAACCAACCTAGACTTTCCAGGAAAATCTGTGTGTATTCTAGGTTTTCTAGCAATCTCCTGGGGGAGTCTGCAAAAAGGAGAAGGTCGTCTAAATAGGCAATGATGGATATACCTTTTAGTCATAATGGTGCCAGAGCTTCTGCCAGAATTTTTGTAAAAATTCTTGGTGAGTAGGGATGAGCCGAACACCCCCCTGTTCGGTTTGCACCAGAACATGCGAACAGGAAAAAAGTTCGCTCGAACACGCGAACACCGTTAAAGTCTATGGGACACGAACATGAATAATCAAAAGTGCTAATTTTAAAGGCTTATATGCAAGTTATTGTCATAAAAAGTGTTTGGGGACCTGGGTCCTGCCCCAGGGGACATGGATCAATGCAAAAAAAAGTTTTAAAAACGGCCGTTTTTTCAGGAGCAGTGATTTTAATAATGCTTAAAGTCAAACAATAAAAGTGTAATATCCCTTTAAATTTCGTACCTGGGGGGTGTCTATAGTATGCCTGTAAAGGGGCGCATGTTTCCTGTGTTTAGAACAGTCTGACAGCAAAATGACATTTGGAAGGAAAAAACTCATTTAAAACTACTCGCGGCTATTGCATTGCCGACAATACACATAGAAGTTCATTGATAAAAACGGCATGGGAATTCCCCCCAGGGAAACCCCGAACCAAAATTAAAAAAAAAAAAAAATGACGTGGGGGGGTCCCCCTAAATTCCATACCAGGCCCTTCAGGTCTGGTATGGATATTAAGGGGAACCCCGGCCAAAATTAAAAAAAAAAAATGACGTGGGGTTCCCCCTAAATTCCATACCAGACCCTTCAGGTCTGGTATGGATTTTAAGGGGAACCCCGCGCCAAAAAAAAAAAAAAAAACGGCGTGGGGTCCCCCCAAAAATCCATACCAGACCCTTATCCGAGCACGCAACCTGGCAGGCCGCAGGAAAAGAGGGGGGGACGAGAGTGCGGCCCCCCCCCTCCTGAACCGTACCAGGCCACATGCCCTCAACATTGGGAGGGTGCTTTGGGGTAGCCCCCCAAAACACCTTGTCCCCATGTTGATGAGGACAAGGGCCTCATCCCCACAACCGTGGCCGGTGGTTGTGGGGGTCTGCGGGCGGGGGGCTTATCGGAATCTGGAAGCCCCCTTTAACAAGGGGACCCCCAGATCCCGCCCCCCCCCTGTGTGAAATGGTAAGGGGGTACTTACCCCTACCATTTCACTAAAAAACCTTTATTTAAATGCTTCTTCTATCTTCCTTCATCTTCTTCTTCTTCTGGTTCTTCTGACTCTTCTGGTTCTTCCTCCGGCGTTCTCGTCCAGCATCTTCTCCGTGGCGTCTTCTATCTTCTTCTCCTCGGGCCGCTCCGCACCCATGGCATTGGGGGGGAGGCTCCCGCTCTTCTCTTCATCTTCTTCTTCATCCTCTTCTCTTCTTCATCTTCTTCATCTTCATCTTCTCTTCTTTTCTTCTGCGGGCCGCTCCGCATCCATGCATGGAGGGAGGCTCCCGCTGTGTGACGGCGTCTCCTCGTCTGACGGTTCTTAAATAACGGGGGGCGGGGCCACCCGGTGACCCCGCCCCCCTCTGACGCACGGTGACTTGACGGGACTTCCCTGTGACGTCACGGGGAATGCCACAGGGAAGTCCCGTCATGTCCCGTGCGTCAGAGGGGGGCGGGGTCACCGGGTGGCCCCGCCCCCCGTTATTTAAGAACCGTCAGACGAGGAGACGCCGTCACACAGCGGGAGCCTCCCTCTATGCATGGATGCGGAGCGGCCCGCAGAAGAAAAGAAGAGAAGATGAAGATGAAGAAGATGAAGAAGAGAAGAGGATGAAGAAGAAGATGAAGAGAAGAGCGGGAGCCTCCCCCCCAATGCCATGGGTGCGGAGCGGCCCGAGGAGAAGAAGACAGAAGACGCCGCGGAGAAGATGCTGGACGAGAACGCCGGAGGAAGAACCAGAAGAGCCAGAAGAACCAGAAGAAGATGAAGGAAGATAGAAGAAGCATTTAAATAAAGGAATTGTCAAAAACTGTCTCTTGTCATTTTTAACTATTTTGACAGTTTTTTAGTGAAATGGTAGGGGTAAGTACCCCCTTACCATTTCACACAGGGGGGGGGCCGGGATCTGGGGGTCCCCTTGTTAAAGGGGGCTTCCAGATTCCGATAAGCCCCCCGCCCGCAGACCCCCACAACCACCGGCCACGGTTGTGGGGATGAGGCCCTTGTCCTCATCAACATGGGGACAAGGTGTTTTGGGGGGCTACCCCAAAGCACCCTCCCAATGTTGAGGGCATGTGGCCTGGTACGGTTCAGGAGGGGGGGGGGCCGCACCCTCGTCCCCCCCTCTTTTCCTGCGGCCTGCCAGGTTGCGTGCTCGGATAAGGGTCTGGTATGGATTTTTGGGGGAACCCCACGCCGTTTTTTTTTTTTTTTTTTGGCGCGGGGTTCCCCTTAAAATCCATACCAGACCTGAAGGGTCTGGTATGGAATTTAGGTGGAACCCCACGTCATTTTTTTTTTTTAATTTTGGCCGGGGTTCCCCTTAATATCCATACCAGACCTGAAGGGCCTGGTATGGAATTTAGGGGGACCCCCCACGTCATTTTTTTTTTTTTTTAATTTTGGTTCGGGGTTTCCCTGGGGGGAATTCCCATGCCGTTTTTATCAATGAACTTCTATGTGTATTGTCGGCAATGCAATAGCCGCGGGTAGTTTTAAATGTGTTTTTTCCTTCCAAATGTCATTTTGCTGTCAGACTGTTCTAAACACGGGAAACATGCGCCCCTTTACAGGCATACTATAGACACCCCCCAGGTACGAAATTTAAAGGGATATTACACTTTTATTGTTTGACTTTAAGCATTATTAAAATCACTGCTCCTGAAAAAACGTCCGTTTTTAAAACTTTTTTTTGCATTGATACATGTCCCCTGGGGCAGGACCCGGGTCCCCAAACACTTTTTATGACAATAACTTGCATATAAGCCTTTAAAATTAGCACTTTTGATTTCTCCCATAGACTTTTAAAGGGTGTTCCGCGGCATTCGAATTTGCCGCGAACACCCCAAATTGTTCGGTGTTCGGCGAACTTGCGAACAGCTAATGTTCGAGTCGAACATGAGTTCGGCTCAAACTCGAAGCTCATCCCTATTGGTGAGGAAGAGAGGCCGAAGGGTAGAGCTCGGAATTGAAGGTGTAAGGTTTCTTTCCCTGTTTCTATTGCTAATCTTAGAAACTTTTGGCAATTTTGGTGTATGGGTATGGTAAGGTACGCATCTTTTAAATCCAGGGAGACCATATAACAGCTTGATGGTAACAGGGCCTTCACTGAGTATATGGAATCCATTCTGAATCTTTTGTAAGTTATGGATAGATTTAAGGGTTTGAGGTTGAGAATTGGTCTGACTTTTAACGAGGGTTTTTGTACTCCGAATATATGGGAGTATTAACCCTTCCCTCTTTCTTCTCTTTTTACCTTGATTATTACACCTTGTTTCCTGAGATCCGTTTTGGAACTCATTAACCCTCTGGCTTTTTCCCTGTTCTTTGGAAGCTTGGTGGTGTAAAATCTGTTTGGGGGTGAACTTGAGAATTCCAGGTAATACCCCTCTCTTATTGTTCTCAAAATAAACTGACTGGATGATATCCCTTCCTATTGTGGGAGGAAGGCCCCCAGTCTTTCTCCCACTGGGACTACTTTGTCATTGTTTATTTTTGGCTTGTTCAGGAGGATGAAAAATCGCTCCTCCCTTGCCCTTCCCTCTCTGGACCCAAGATCTTTTTTGGTTTTCTGCCTTGGGTGCTGAGAAAAGGGATTTTGTGTCCCCCATCTGCTTCCTTTTATTCTGGTGTGGCTGACTCCAGGTTGCTTTTCGTTTCAGCGGAAATGCTTTCCTTCGCAGTTCCTTCCTCGATGTGCGCCTGAATCTGGTTCAACCAGAACTCTACATTTCTGGCCACTACCGTGACTGCCATGGCTGGCTTTAGGCTTCCCACTGTGGAGTCCCATGACTTCCTTAACAGGGAGTCCATCCTCTTATCCATTGCTTCAGATAAGACCCGCATATCCTCAAAAGCTAGATCCGTATGTCTCGATACTTGTGAGAAGGCCGCATCCAGCTTCGGGGTTTTATTCTATACTGATGATTTATCATCTGAAAATGGAAACCGTCTCTTTAAGGCTTTAGAAAATAATGGTTTTCTTTCTGGTTCCTGTCACTCTTTCTTAATTGCCTCTACTAATACTTCATGAACGGGAAAATTCTTCTTTTCCTGTTCCCCTAAACCCTCATACATTTGATCATGCAGGGATAAAGGTTTCTTCTCAGTTTGTATACCTAATGTGGTATTAATGGCTCCCAGAAGATGGTCAACCTCTTCCAATAAGAGCTTGTAATGGGAGGGTTTTCTGGAATCCCCTTCCAGGGCCTCCCCTTCTGATTCTTGGGAGCCGGACGCTGCGCTGTCAGGCTCCTCTTCTGCCTCCTCCCTAGGGGCTGATGCAGGGCCTGCACTAGTAGAGGGTAGTGCTTGCATTTTTGGTAGTGTTGCTTGTACTGCAGGAGGAGCAGTCTGCAGCTGTGGGATCTGAAACCTTTCAAAGAAGGTTTTAAAGGATTCAAAGGTAGGGATGAGCTTCGTGTTCGAGTCGAACCCATGTTCGACTCGAACATCGGCTGTTCGGTCGTTCGCCAAATTGCGAACGATATGGGCCGTTCGCGCCAAATTCGTGTGGCGCGTCACGGCCCATAATTCACTGCGGCATCGCAGTGCATTGCTTGCTGATGATTGGCCAAGCATGCACTATGACCTGCATGCTTGGCCAATCACAGCGCCGCCTTAACAGAGAGCCGTAATTGGCCAAAGCCAAGGAGGCTTTGGCCAATTATGGCTCAGGGGATTTAGTACACGCCCCACACTATATAAGGCCGCCTGCACGGCGGCCCTGTGCAGTGTGTTCCGGTGTGCTTAGAGAGAGAGATAGAGAGACAGTGTCATTTCATTTGAGTTAGCTAGATTAGGCAGGACAGTCAGTCAGTTAGCTGCACTTAAAGTGTATTGTGTATATATATATGCATCCCAGGTGTTGCATATATATATACACACTGTATTCAGTTTAGCTAGATCCGTTCCTGTTATCTCCTAGACTATTTACATTTAGTGCAGTGCGTCCTGCTCACAGTGTTCAGCTAGATCCGTTCCTGTTATCTTCCTACTGACAGGCAGGCTTGTCTTGTTACAGTATATAAAGCTACCTGAAGAAAATTACTGGTGTTCTTTTGATCCTATTAGTACCACGGTCAGGCAGCTAGACTATTTACATTTAGTGCAGTGCGTCCTGCTCACAGTGTTCAGCTAGATCCGTTCCTGTTATCTTCTTACTGACAGGCAGGCTTGTCTTGTTACAGTATTTTGAAGAAAATTACTGGTGTTCTTTTGATCCTATTAGTACCACAGTCAAGCAGCTAGACTATTTACATTTAGTGCAATGCGTCCTGCTCACAGTGTTCAGCTAGATCCGTTCCTGTTATCTTCCTACTGACAGGCAGGCTTGTCTTGTTACAGTATATAAAGCTACCTGAAGAAAATTACTGGTGTTCTTTTGATCCTATTAGTACCACGGTCAGGCAGCTAGACTATTTACATTTAGTGCAGTGCGTCCTGCTCACAGTGTTCAGCTAGATCCGTTCCTGTTATCTTCTTACTGACAGGCAGGCTTGTCTTGTTACAGTATATAAAGCTACCTGAAGAAAATTACTGGTGTTCTTTTGATCCTATTAGTACCACGGTCAGGCAGCTAGACTATTTACATTTAGTGCAGTGCGTCCTGCTCACAGTGTTCAGCTAGATCCGTTCCTGTTATCTTCTTACTGACAGGCAGGCTTGTCTTGTTACAGTATTTTGAAGAAAATTACTGGTGTTCTTTTGATCCTATTAGTACCACAGTCAGGCAGCTAGACTATTTACATTTAGTGCAGTGCGTCCTGCTCACGGTGTTCAGCTAGATCCGTTCCTGTTATCTTCCTACTGACAAGCAGGCTTGTCTTGTTACAGTATATAAAGCTACCTGAAGAAAATTACTGGTGTTCTTTTGATCCTATTAGTACCACAGTCAGGCAGCTAGACTATTTACATTTAGTGCAGTGCGTCCTGCTCACAGTGTTCTGCAAAACCTACAAGTTAGTGGGGTGCGTCCTGCTCACAGTGTTCAGCTAGATCCGTTTCTGTTATCTTCTTACTGACAGGCAGGCTTGTCTTGTTACAGTAAATACAGCTACCTGAAGAAAATTGCTGGTGTTCTTTTGATCCTATTAGTACCACAGTCAGGCAGCTAGACTATTTACATTTAGTGCAGTGCGTCCTGCTCACAGTGTTCTGCTAAACCTACAAGTTAGTGGGGTGCGTCCTGCTCACAGTGTTCAGCTAAACCTACAAGTTAGTGGGGTGCGTCCACCTCACAGTGTTCAGATAAACCTACAAGCTAGTGGGGTGCGTCCTGCTCACAGTGTTCAGCTAGATCCGTTTCTGTTATCTTCTTACTGACAGGCAGGCTTGTCTTGTTACAGTAAATACAGCTACCTGAAGAAAGCTGGTGTTCTTTTGATCCTATTAGTACCACAGTCAGGCAGCTAGACTATTTACAGTTAGTGCAGTGCGTCCTGCTCACAGTGTTCAGCTAAAGCTACCTGTAGAAGGTTGGTGGTGTTCTCATACTACAGGCAGGCAGTTGATTTTGCTAGCTGCAGTATCAGTACATACATATATATATATATATATATATATATATATATATATATATATATATATATATATATATCCCAGCTTAGTGCAGCTACAGGCCATTAGTATGTCTGGAAGGCCAAGAAGGAGAGGCAGACAGTCACAAGCCAATAAGAGAGGGCAAGCAGGCTCTGTGTCTAGTGCTGGTCGTGGAGACGGTGCATCCTCATCAGCACGTGGCCATGGGACACGCTTGGCCTTTTTTTCGGCAGCTGGCCATGTTGAGCCGCAACATGCGGAAGACTTGGTCGAGTGGATGACCAAGCCGTCCTCATCCTCCTCATCCTCTCTCACCCATGCCCAGGGTACTTTGTCTGGCAAAGCAGCGGCCTCTTCCCTCGGCTCAATGTCATCAGTGACTCCTTCCCTAGCCCCACCATGTCCTCCTGAGGAGTCCCTCGAACTGTTTGACCACAGTGTTGGGTACATGCTCGAGGAGGATGCCCAGCGTTTGGAAGGCTCTGATGATGATACTGAGCTCGATGAAGGCAGTAACATGAGCACGGACAGAGGGGGTGCCCAAGAAGGACAGCAATCTGGCAGTCATGCTCCCCCTGCTGCAGCATACTGCCAGGTTTGCTCCAGTGATGAGGAGGGAGGGGATGATGAGGTCACTGACTCAACGTGGGTGCCTGATAGGAGAGAGGAGGAGGAGGAGGAGGCACATCACCAACGAGGTAGGATGCCCTCCAGGGGCCAGCCTAAGGGCAGCACATTGACTCCACATGTGCAGGGCGCTGCAGTCTCTGCGCGTTATTCAAAAAGTTCTTTGGTGTGGGCCTTTTTTGAGACGAGTGCATCAGATCGCACCACTGCTATTTGCAACATATGTCTCAAGCGTATCTCACGTGGCCAAAACATCTCCCGCTTGGGTACCACATGCTTGACCAGACATATGTTGACCTGCCATGCAGTTCGTTGGCAAGCGTATCTAAAAGACCCACACCAAAGAACAAAGAGGACCTCTCCTTGCTCCTCATCAGCTGAGATTTCCAACCCCACTAGACCTTCAGTCCTCTCTGAGACCTGCACTGAGAGGAATGAAGGTGTAGAATTAGGTGTGTCACAGCCAAGTACTTGTGGGCAATCTGCTTTCGGTACACCGACGTCAGATTGTACCAGGCAAATTTCCCTGCCCCAGCTGCTGCACCGCCGAAAGAAGTTTGCTCCCAGCCATCCACATGCCCAGCGGTTGAATGCTAGCTTGGCAAAATTGCTAGCACTTCAACTGCTGCCTTTTCAGTTGGTAGACTCTGCCCCCTTCCGTGAGTTTGTGGAATGTGCGGTTCCTCAGTGGCAGGTACCCAAACGCCACTTTTTCTCACGGAAGGTGATTCCGGCTCTCTACCAGCATGTGGAAGGCAATGTCCATGCCTTGCTGGACAGGACGGTCAGCGGTAAGGTGCATATTACCGCTGACTCATGGTCCAGCAGGCATGGACAGGGACGTTACCTAAGTTTCACGGCGCATTGGGTGACTCTGCTGGCAGCTGGGATGGATGCAGGACAAGGTGCATCATGCTAATGATTGTGACACACCTCTCTCCTCCACCCCCTCCTCTTCTTCTTCCTCCATGGCCTCTTCCTCGGAACCAGCGGTGCTCCGTAGTCGTTCAAGGGGCTACGCAAGTACGCAGGCCAAAAGATGCCATGCGGTGCTTGAGCTGGTGTGCTTGGGGGACAGGAGCCACACTGGGGCAGAGGTTCTGTCAGCTCTGCAGGGGCAGGTTCAGAGGTGGTTGACGCCACGCCAACTTAAGGCAGGAATGGTGGTTTGCGACAATGGCACCAACCTCCTCTCTGCCCTCCGACAGGGACAAATGACCCATGTGCCCTGTTTGGCTCATGTCCTTAACTTGGTGGTGCAGCGGTTCTTGGGCAGGTACCCGGGCTTACAGGATGTCCTGAGGCAGGCCAGGAAAGTCTGTGTGCATTTCCGCCGGTCATATAATGCCAGTGCTCGGCTGACGGACCTCCAAAAGGAGTTTAAACTGCCCAAGAACCGCCTAATCTGTGACATGCCCACCAGGTGGAACTCAACGTTGGCCATGCTGCAGCGGCTGCACACGCAGCAGAGGGCCATCAATGAGTACCTGTGCGACTATGGCACCAGAACAGGGTCAGGGGAGCTTGGTTTTTTTTCCCCACGCCTGTGGGCCATGATCAGGGATGCATGCACAGTCCTGTCACCATTTGAGGAGGCCACGAGGATGGTGAGCAGTGACAGTGCATGCATCAGTGACACTGTCCCCCTTGTCCACCTGTTGGAGCACACGATGCGTGGAATAATGGACAGGGCACTTGAGGCAGAACAGAGGCAGGAAGAGGAGGACTTCCTTAGCTCTCAAGGCCCCCTTTATCCAGACAGTGTTCCTGCGTGCCCGCCGATCACACAGGAAGAGGACGAGGAGGAGGAGGAGGAGGAGGAAGATTGTGTCAGTATGGAGGTGGAGCCTGGCACTCAGCATCAGCAGCAGTCTTTAAGGGATCAGTCCCAAGAAACACATGGACTTGTACGTGGCTGGGAGGAGGTGGCTGCGGACCATGTCGTTCTTAGTGACCCAGAGGACTCCGGACCGAATGCCTCAGCAAACCTACGCTGCATGGCCTCCCTGATCCTGCAAAGCCTGCGTAAGGATCCTCGTATTCGTGGTATCAAGGAGAAGGACCAATACTGGCTGGCAACCCTCCTTGATCCACGTTACAAGGGTAAGGTTGCGGACCTTATCTTGCCATCGCAGAGGGAGCAGAGGATGAAACATCTTCGGGAGGCCTTGCAGAAAGGTCTGTGCAATGCGTTCCCAGAGACTGGGAGGTTACAAACTCCTGTTTCTGGACAACGTGTTGCTGAGGCTTCGGTCAGTCAAAGAAGGAGCGGTGGAGAAGGTGGCCGTCTGACCGATGCGTCCAGACAATTTTTTAGTCCGCGGCCCCAAGGTATAATCGGTTCCAGCAACCATCGCCAGCGTCTGTTTTACATGGTGCAGGAATACCTAGGGGCAAGATCAGACTTGGACACCTTTCCCACCGAAAATCCTCTGGGTTACTGGGTCTTGAGGATGGATCACTGGCCAGAGCTTGCACAGTATGCAATTGAGCTACTGGCCTGTCCTGCATCCAGCGTTCTTTCGGAACGCACATTCAGTGCTGCTGGAGGCGTGGTAACCGATCACAGGGTGCATCTGTCCACTGACTCGGTCGATCGACTGACCTTCATAAAAATGAATCAGTCTTGGATCACCACCAGCTACCAAGCACCGGATGCTGATGTAACCGAATAATTTTTTTTGAAATCTCAGATCCCTTCAAAGACTGCCTATGCTGATGCTGAGTGACTATCCCTGAGTAATTATCCTCTTCCTCCTCAATCATCACGCTGATAGCTTGTAAGAACATTTTTGGTTCTGGGCGCCACCACCAGTGCCTAAGGCACAATTTTTCAACCCCTGTTTAACAGGGGCGTGTAATTACAATTTTTGATGTAATACTTTGCAGCAGGGCTCGTTCCTGCATTCCAACTAGAGTGTCTGTGAGGGGTTGCAGTGTTGTGGCACCAGCACCAGTGCCTAAGGACCATTTTTTCTGCCCCTGTTTAACAGGGGCGTGTAATTACAATTTTTGATGTAATACTTTGCAGCAGGGCTCGTTCCTGCGTTCCAACTAGAGTGTCTGTGAGGGGTTGCAGTGTTGTGGCACCAGCACCAGTGCCTAAGGCCTAATTTTTCAGCTCCTGTTCAACAGGGGCATGTAATTACAATTCTTGATCTAATATTTCACAGCAGGGCCCTGTGAGGGCTTACAGTGTTGTGGCCACAGCAACACCTAAGGCCCAAATTTCTGCTGAGTATATAGGGCAGGACCCTACTTTCAAACAACTAACTTACAAACGACTCCTACTTGCAAACGGAAGGAGACAACAGGAAGTGAGATGAAATCTACCCCTAGGAAGGGAAATTCTCTCCTGTAAGAGTTAATATGGGAAAAACATTTCTCCTTTCCACTGATGCTTTCCAATCATTGTTCCACAAAAAAACCTACATTTTCAAAAAACATTTTTCATTGGGACAAAAAGTGAGGTGAAATCTTCTGAAGAGGAGGAAAGACAGCAAAACAAATGTCACAGGGGTGATAACCTTTCCCTATGTTTTCCAAAAAGCTTAAAAAAGATTTTTTGGCTGGAGCTAAACACGTTAAAAATGTACCCGTTCAAAATGACAAAGAGATTCTACTTAACAACAAACCTACAGTCCCTGTCTTGTTTGCACCGCCTGTATACTGCTGTTCAGAGTATATAGGGCCTGGTGGCCCCACACCTTTCCTTATTTTAATTTGGGTGCGGGGTTCCCCTTAATATCCATACAAGACCCAAAGGGCCTGGTAATGGACTGGGGGGTACCCATGCCGTTTGTCTCACTGATTTTCATCCATATTGCCAGGACCCGACATTACATTAAACCCGCAAGCAGTTTTAAATGAGATTTTTCCTTTAAAAATGACATTTGGTGCAGGGACTGTTCTAAACATGGGAAACACGCGTCACTTTACAGGCATACTATAGACACCCCTCAGGTACGATATTTAAAGGAATATTTCACTTTTTTTTTTTCACTTTAAGCATTATTAAAATCACTGCTCCCGAAAAAATGGACGTTTTTAAAAGTTTTTTTTGCATTGATACATGTCCCCTGGGGTAGGACCCGGGTCCCCAAACCCTTTTTAGGACAATACCATGCAAATTAGCCTTTAAAATGAGCACTTTTGATTTTGAACGTTCGAGTCCCATAGACGTCAATGGGGTTCTAACGTTCCTGCGAACTTTCGGTCCGTTCGCAGGTTCTGGTGCAAACCGAACCGGGGGGTGTTCGGCTCATCCCTATTCAAAGGTATTCCTTAACAGAAGCTGCTAAATCACTGCCCTGCTCAGTGGAATGTTCATGTACTAGTTTGTTAATACATTCCTTACACAATGCTTTCCCCCAGGAATCTTTAAGTGTATTTTTACAGGAAGGGCACCTCCTCTTTGAGTTGTGATAGGGCCTGGCTTTGTCTGTTTTCTGAAATGATATAAAAGAAAAAACCCCACAGATTAACACTACCATAATCTTCTCCTGCAAAACTGCAGGTGCACAGCGTTTTTCATGTGGGCTTACCTCACCAAGGGCCCCATGAACCACCCTCTGACACCAGAGGGCACTTTACCTACTCCCCCTCTATTTGCTGGTGGGGGGCGGGGGGGCAGTGGGTTCTGGCCAGGGAAGTTCCACCCTAGGTCCCCCTTACCTTAACATGGCTGGAGCTGGTCTCTGCTGGAGCTGCAGTCTGGTCTCTACTTTCTGCGTCCGACATTATGGTGTCACCACCGGAGCCTTTGCTGTCTCTACAGCATGTGCGGCTCCTCTCCAGCCCATGCCTGGCTCCTTTTCATGATTCGCGGCTGGAACCGGAAGCCGCAAACCCAGAAGTACACGCCCTCTTCGCCAGATGTGACTTCACCCGCCACAGGCGCCGTGCGGTCCCAATACCCGGCGTGATTACACTGCCAGTGCTTACACGCTGCTGATGGTATGGGACGGCGGGCCTGCACCTCCTGCTACCAGGCTCGGTACTGAAAAGGAGCCCCCCCGACCTCCATCTGCACTCAGGGATGCGGGGGTGACAAATCCTCCTATATATATATATCTATCTAAGTCATATTTGGTCAGTTACATTACAGATCTATGCTTAATTTAGAATTTTTTATATTTACTTGAATGCCCCTGTGGGCAGCAATAAATGATGTGACAGTGCTATACCCTGCCACTGTGTTAGTGGAAATAAGGTCTGAAGTCCTGAAGGCTTTAAAGAGTCTTGGGAGGGAGGAAACCTCTAAACCTGAGTCCAGGTTTTTCAGTGGACCAGCAAGCTGTGTGTGCAGGTGTGCACAACCTTTTTTTTTATCAAGGACCTGTTGTCTATAGTTCAGGGCTTCATCTGGGAAACAGGAGGACCCCTGCCCAGAGGTCAGGATGTGAGCCTGTGCAGCAGGAAGCTGCAAGAGAGAGCGGTGCAGCAGTTGCACATGAGCACAGTATTGCTTTGATACAGTCTGAAGGAACAGATGAAAGGACAAAGCTTGAGGTAAATGCAGTGACCCTGCAAGAGTGAGCCAAGAGGCTGGAGGAAGCACCTGTGTTATTGTATAGACTTGGAAGAGGAAAGCTAAAAGTAGAACTATAGGCAACACTTTTTTTATTTTAATTTTGGATAGTGTAAGGGAGGGTTATATTCCCTGTAAGGTATATTTTTGCCATCCTTGTCCCATTGGGGAAATTTCCCTTCACTTCCTGTCCCATTGCCAAACAGGAAGTGAGAGGAAATCTCTGCAAATTAAGGGAATCTCTTGGGGACTCCCAGGTCACCAGAACTAGTGTCCCCATTGGAAGATTTCACATCTATTACTTGAAACAGGGAAACACTTGAGAAAAGAAGAGAATGCTGCACACCCCGAGTGTGATCAAAAAAAGGAAATGGTCCCCCAACCGGAAAGGGGCTTTTTAGGCAGCAAAAAATATTACCGAGTGTGAAAATGGTGAGCTTTATTGGGACATAATTGCAAAGGATGACAATGCAGTAAAAATATGAGCTGTGTTACAGGAGATAAATAAACAGGGTGACCACAAATGGGAAACTTGACACATAATACAATGCAAATGTAAAATATTAGGGCGCTTTAGTTAAATCTGACACATTTCGACCCCATCGGGTCTTCTTCAGAGGATATGTATGCGCTGTAGAAAGTTATATGCATAAATATACATCAATGAAATTGCACATAAATGTATAAAAGTAAAAAATGCTTTATGGCATACTCCCAGCCCGTCAACACCCCGACAGGGAAAGCCGAGCACAGCTGCGTGACTTGCGGTGAGTTACACTTGTGGAATTCCCTGTGGTTGGCGAGAAATGTGAGGGCAAGCAAGCAGCGCCTGCAATCTAAACATCAAGCAATGGCACTGTTAGTGCTTGTAAGGAGATACAAATAGAATTAAAGTAGGTAGGTAATTGAGTGGTAGACAAGAGAGTTTACTAATTATGATTTTTAATTAGTATTGTACTAGTGTATCTAATATTGCAACCAGCGGCATGGGAATGTGTATTAAATGATAAAGTAGGTAAAAATAAGGCTAAGAAGAATGATAATGGTAGCTAAAAGTAATCAAATTAATATGTGTACAAAAACCATATCATGAAGATGTGATGGTAGGACTGGTTAGGAAGATGGAAAAGGAAGGAAAAGATGATAAAGGGAGAAGGGAAAGGAAATGGACAAGAACGAAAGGGAAGAAAGAAAAGAGAAAAAGAAAAAAGAAAGAATGAATGGGATGATCCGACAGGTGAGGGAAAATGGGAATGGGGGGGGCGTGAAGGAATGGGGGGGTGGGGGAAAATGGGAAGGAGGGGGGGGGAGGGGAGGAATGAGGGGATGGGGAAAAAAGGGGGGGGGGAATAGAGATGAGGAAGGAAGGCAAGAGAAAAAAAAGAGGAGGGGATAGTCAAGACGCAGAAGAAAAGAACGAAGAGGAGACAATGCGTGCGAAAAAGACCGATACGTGAAAAATGAGAACCATGTGTGAAAATGAAGTGCAAAAGATGAAAAGAAAGATCAAGAGAACACCCAAGGTGAAGTGTTGTGAAGGAAGTGAACATGTGAGGGATGTGACGCCCAGAATAGGCAATGTTCAAAGCCTCCAATAGTTCATAAAGTATATTGTGTATGATTAAATTATTGTGAAGAGAGAGAGAGAGAGAGAGAGAGAGAGAGAGAGAGAGAGAGAGAGAGAGAGAGAGAGAGAGAGAGAGAGAGACACTCCTTAACGGGGAGCACAGACAGCAATAAAAACTGACAGGGGTTCTTATCCTTCTCCACTCTATCTAGGGCTGGATTAACATAGGGGCTATTGGAGCTGCAGCTCCAGGCCCCCGCCTTAAAATCGGCCCACCCAGCAGCAGTACAAGCCCATTTCTCCCGTCCATAAATGTCTATGGGACAGAAGAAACTGTGTGTAAATGTAGGGGTGTCTGGCTGCATCTGTGTGGGCTCACTGTGGTTATTACAATGTCACAGTGTACAGTTCCCCCCTGCACAAATGGGAGAGGAGAGAGGCTGGGTCTGCTCTGCCTTCCCCCTCCCCTCTCTCTCCCTGCTCCCTCTGTGAAGTCCATACAGTATAGGAGCCGTGTGGGCGGGGAAATTATGAACAGAGCAGCCGGCAGATGCAAGGTGAACACGACATCTGAGTGATAAGCATCTGATCATTCAAGTGTGAGCTCAGTGACTGGACTCTTAGCTCCCTTCCCTCCCCCTCTTTTTTTTTTACTTTTTCCTTCAGCGATAGCTGTTATAACTGCAGCCAATATGTTAAGACTTGGTTTCTTGTGCTTTTAGGTGGGTTCACAGTGGTTTGCTGTGTTTTGGCCTATTGCTGGTGTATCCGCAGTTTTCCTGCGTTTTAAGCACAGTGTTATTGATTTCTATTAGGTCGTGTGTTTTTTCTGAAAGCGCACCAAAATTCCTGCATGCTGCATCTTATCTTTGGCGCACTGTCAGAAAATGTGTCAAAAACCTGCAACCTAATATAAATCAATAGGACTGCAGCTAAAACTGCAGATACACAAGCAGTGTGCCCAAACTGCAGCACACCAGTGTGAGCCCAAAGGCTTGTACACACCCCCCTCTGTAGAACTTGGTCTCATCAATACTCCTGGCATTCATTTTACACACAGCCACACCATCCCAGCTCAGGAGGGGTGGGGGCTCCAGGAATTTGTTTGACTATGCAGGCCCTGTCTCTTCTACCCATCCGGACAGTCTTGGAGGGAGTGGCAGGCTGCTGGTGGCAAGTCGCACACTATATGGTGACAAGCTGTTGGTGGCAAGTGGCACACTATATGGTGGCAAGTGGCCCACTGTATCTGGTGGCAGGCTGCTGGTGGAAAGTGGCACACTGTATCTAGTGGCAGGCTGCTGGTGGAAAGTGGCACACTGTATCTGGTGGCAGGCTGCTGGTGGAAAGTGGCACACTGTATCTGGTGGCAGGCTGCTGGTGGCAAGTGGCATACTATATGGTGGCAAATGGCACACTGTATCTGGTGGCAGGCTGCTGGTGGCAAGTTGCACACTGTATCTGGTGGCAGGCTATGGGTGGCAAGTAGCACACTATCTGGTAGCAGGCTGCTGGTGGCAAGTGGCACACTATCTGGTGGCAGGCCACTGGTGGCAAGTGGCACACTGTATCTGGTGGCAGGCTGCTGGTGGCAAGTAACATGCTGCATCTGGCAGCAGGCGATGGTGGCAAGTGGCACGCTGCATCTGGCGGCAGGCAACTGTGGCAAGTGGCACGCTGCATCTGGCGGCAGGCAACTGTGGAAAGTGATACGCTGCATCTGGTGGCAGGCTATGGGTGGCAAGTGACATGCTGCATCTGGTGGCAAGCGACGGTGGTAAGTAACAAGCTGCATCTTGTGGCAAGTGACAAGCTCAGGTTCCCACTAATTCTGCATTATGGTGAGTTGAACTATATCACTATATATTACAATGTAGTAATAGAAATAATGGAATTTGTTCATCCTGACACCATATCAAGCATGGTGTCAGGGTGATTTTAAGTGCTAACACCAGCCATTTACCCGACAAAATCACCCCGCTGCCAATTTCCCCATCAATCCTGAGACTACATCCCCCACCTCATCTTTTTTTGGGAAAGGGGGGGGTTGTCCCTAAATGGCAATTTGGAAATGTGGTCTCCCTATGTTGCTTAGGGATGGGCTGTCTGTTCGAGTCGAACATGAGTTCGACTCGAACATCGGCTATTTGCTTGTTCGCCGAATTTTTAACATTACGGGCCGTTCGCGCCAAATTCGAGCGGCACGTCATGGCCCATAATGCACTGCGTCATCGCAGTGCATTGCTGGCTGATGATTGGCCAAACATGCACTATGACCCGCATGCTTTGGCCAATCACAGCGCCGTCAGCGAAGAGAGCCATAATTGGCCACAGGCAGGGCGCCTGTGGCCAATTATGGCTCAAGGGGTTAAGTACACGCCCCACGCTATATAAGGCCGCCCGCACGTCAGTCTCGTGTAGTGTGTTGGTGGCGTTTGTTCAGAGAGAGACAGAGAGAGTGTCATTTCATTTAGTTTGAGCAGGCAGGCAATTCCTGGTGTTCTTGTTGCCAATATACTTCAGGCAGGCAGGCGAGACAGTTAGATAGCTGCAGTGTATTTTGTATATATATGCATCCCAGTTTTGTATATATTAAGGAAAATTGTTATCCATACTTACCGTAATTTTCCTTTCCTGGATCCTCCCCATGTCAGCCTACTATGGGTCAGCTCTGCCCCCTCTGACCCCTCCAGGACCACGACTTTTCTAGCTCATAAAACGGCGGCTGTCTGCCCACACCAGTGTTCAAACCCCCCCCCCCCCTCGCGACGGATAAACTGGGAGGGAATCCTCCGGCTGACATGGGGAGGATCCAGGAAAGGAAAATTACGGTAAGTATGGATAACAATTTTCCTTATTCCTGGACCTCCCCATATCAGCCTACTATGGGATGTACCAAGCAATATTAAGAAGGGAGGGAAGACAAAAAATAAAAAATAAGCCAAACCCTCAATGCAATGCTACTCAAAATTTTTAATGGGCAACAGCCGCTGTAATATCCATAGAGCCAAATGTTTCGTCAGGCGGACAAGCCATATTAAGCCTGTAATGCCTAATAAAAGGTGTGGAGCGTGCTCCAGCTTGCTGCTCTGCAAACTACCTCAGGAGCGACATTCGCATATGCCCAGGATGCTGCCATACCCCTCGTCGAATCTGCTTTGATCTCTGAAGGAGGAAGGCCTAGAGTTTTGTATGCAATATGCATGGTCTTGATAAACCAGGAAGACACAACTCTGGATGTTGCTGGCATACCCTTTTTAGGCCCCATTGGGAAAACCTACAGCTGATCTTGTTTTCCAAACCTTTTAGTCCATTTCAGGTAGGTTGAAACCGCAGAGGCCAGGTCTAACCTACTCCACTCATCATCAGCTGTATCCGCCGGAAAGGCTGGGAGAATGACCTCCCAGTTCATATGAAATTATGTGGCCACCTTAGGTAGAAAGCTTGGTATCAGCCTAAGGACTATCTTGTCTGGGAGCACCAAACAATATGGTTCTTTAGATGAGAAGGCGCACAACTCAGAGTCTCTTCTGGCCAAGGCCAGGGCTAGTAAAAAACAAAAACAAAAAACTGTTTAAAGAAATAATGAACAAGAGAAAGCTTGATCAAACGGAGGAACCAGCAATGTTCCCAAGACTAGTGTTAAGTCCTCTTTTGGAAAAAACAATTTCAATGGAGGTCTGATTTCTTTGGCTGCCCCTAAAAAAAAAAAAAAAAAATCAGATCACCAACAGATGTAGAGCATATCTTATAAACGACATAGCTGACAAGGCAGGGATTTGACCCTTCAGGGAATTATAAGCTAACCCTTGGAGACTACAAGATGGGTGAACTAGAGATACTGTTGTACAAGGAGGATTTGGATTTTGTGGGAATTTCAGAGACCTGGTTCAACAGCTCTCATGATTGGCTGGCAAACATTCAAGGGTATACCCTATACCGCAAGGATAGAGAGGGTAAAAAAGGGGGAGGGGTATGCCTATATATCAAGAATAATGTACAAGCGAATGTGAGAGATGACATCACTGAGGGAGCTAGAGAGGAGGTGGAATCCTTATGGGTAGAGCTCCAAAGGGATGAAGCTAAGGGGAAAATAATACTGGGAGTATGCTATAGGCCCCCTAACCTGAGGGAGGAAGTGGAGATGGATCTCCTATCACAAATTGGATTAGCAGCAAGGATGGGAAGTGTTATCATAATGGGGGATTTTAATTATCCAGACATAGACTGGGCAGAGGGAACCGCGCATTCATTTAAGGCTCGCCAGTTCCTTAATGTCTTGCAGGACAATTTTATGGGTCAGATGGTAGACGCACCAACTAGAAATAAAACATTACTGGATCTACTGATTACCAACAATACAGACCTGATCACAGATGTGGAAATACGGGGCAACTTAGGTAACAGCGATCACAGGTCAATTAGTTTCAGTATAAATCACACAAATAGGAAACATGAAGGGAACACAAAGACACTGAATTTCAAAAGAGCCAACTTCCCTAAACTACAAACCTTGCTAAAAGGCATAAATTGGGATAAAATTTTAGGAACAAAGAATACGGAGGAGAGATGGGTTTGCTTTAAGAGCATATTAAATAAGGGCATTAGCCAGTGTATCCCATTGGGTAATAAATTTAAAAGAGCGAACAAAAATCCTGGATGGCTTAACTCCAATGTAAAAATGCATATAAAAGCAAAGGAGAAGGCCTTCAAAAAATACAAGGTTGAGGGATCATCCTCAGCATTCAGACTTTATAAAGAATGCAATAAGAAATGTAAGGGTGCAATTAGGATGGCTAAGATAGAACATGAAAGACACATAGCGGAGAAGAGCAAAAAAAATCCCAAGAAATTCTTTAAGTATGTAAACAGTAAAAAAGGGGGGACAGACCATATTGGCCCCATAAAAAATGAGGAAGGACATCTGGTTACAAAGGATGGGGAGATGGCAAAGGTATTGAATTTATTCTTCTCCTCAGTCTTCACGAGTGAATCAGGGGGCTTCAGTAACCAAAACTGCAGTGTTTATCCTCATGACACAACACAAGAAGCACCTCCTTGGTTAACAGAGGACGGAATTAAAATTAGACTTGAGAAACTTAACATTAATAAATCACCGGGACCAGATGGCTTGCATCCGAGGGTACTTAGGGAACTCAGTCAGGTGATTGCCAGACCGTTGTTCCTAATTTTTACAGACAGTCTATTGACTGGAATGGTACCAGCTGATTGCAGAAAAGCCAATGTAGCACCAATATTTAAAAAGGGCCCAAAAAACATCCCTGGGAATTACAGACCAGTTAGCCTAACATCAATAGTATGTAAACTCTTGGAGGGGATGATAAGGGACTATATACAAGATTTTAGTAATAAGAACGATATCATTAGCAGAAATCAGCATGGATTCATGAAGAATCGTTCTTGCCAAACCAATCTATTAACCTTCTATGAGGAGGTGAGTTGCCATCTAGATAAAGGAAGGCCCGTAGACGTGGTGTATCTGGTTTTTGCAAAAGCATTTGACACAGTTCCCCATAAACGTTTACTGTACAAAATAAGGTCTGTTGGCATGGACCATAGGGTGAGTACATGGATTGAAAACTGGCTACAAGGGCGTGTTCAGAAGGTGGTGATAAATGGGGAGTACTCAGAATGGTCAGGGTTGGGTAGTGGGGTTCCCCAGGGTTCTGTGCTGGGACCAATCCTATTTAATTTGTTTATAAACGACCTGGAGGATGGGATAAACAGTTCAATCTCTGTATTTGCAGACTATACTAAGCTAAGCAGGGCAATAACTTCTCCGCAGGATGTGGAAACCTTGCAAAAAGACCTGAACAAATTAATGGGGTGGGCGACTACATGGCAAATGAGGTTCAATGTAGAAAAATGTAAAATAATGCATTTGGGTGGCAAAAATATGAATGCAATCTATACACTGAGGGGAGAACCTCTGGGGGAATCTAGGATGGAAAAGGACCTGGGGGTCCTAGTAGATGATAGGGTCAGCAATGGCATGCAATGCCAAGCTGCTGCTAATAAAGCAAACAGAATATTGGCATGCATTAAAAGGGGGATCAACTCCAGAGATAAAACGATAATTCTCCCGCTCTACAAGACTCTGGTCCGGCCGCACCTGGAGTATGCTGTCCAGTTCTGGGCACCAGTTCTCAGGAGGGATGTACTGGAAATGGAGCGAGTACAAAGAAGGGCAACAAAGCTAATAAAGGGTCTGGAGGATCTTAGTTATGAGGAAAGGTTGCGAGCGCTGAACTTATTCTCTCTGGAGAAGAGACGCTTGAGAGGGGATATGATTTCAATTTACAAATACTGTACTGGTGACCCCACAATAGGGATAAAACTTTTTCGCAGAAGAGAGTTTAATAAGACTCGTGGCCACTCATTACAATTAGAAGAAAAGAGGTTTAACCTTAAACTACGTAGAGGGTTGTTTACTGTAAGAGCGGCAAGCATGTGGAATTCCCTTCCACAGGCGGTGGTCTCAGCGGGGAGCATTGATAGCTTTAAGAAACTATTAGATAATCACCTGAATGACCGCAACATACAGGGTATTGTAATGTAATACTGAAACATAATCACACACATAGGTTGGACTTGATGGACTTGTGTCTTTTTTCAACCTCACCTACTATGTAACTATGTACTCTGCAGAAACTCCAAAATGTTAGATACTGAAGGAGATCCAAGATCCCAACCCCTTTCTGTAGTATTCCAGATCCGGTGATAGGTTAAATTCGTTCTGACGATCCTGTAATAATGTCATTAAACTTTATCCTCCTGTGGTTCGGGTGTCAGGCCCCACTCTGCAGAAGGAGATTTTGACAAGGAGGCAGAGGGATTGGTGAGCCCAACTTTATCCTCCAAGCCAGAGGGAACCACAGCTTCCTGAGCCAGTAAGGTAGGACTACTATTGCTGTGACCCTTTCTCGCTGAATCTTCACCAGGATTTTGAGAGCCAATGGAAGCGGCGGGAACACATACACCAAGGGGAAGTTCCAAGACCTGGACAGAGCACCCTGACCCAATGCCTGTGGATGCTAGGTCCGGGAGAAGAAGCAAGGCAGTTGACAACGCTCCAATGCCATAAGATCTATCAAAGGCGTCCCCCAGACCCTGAAGATCTTGCGTAGGTACTTGGGGTTGAGGCCCCATTTGCTGTGATCCCCAAAGCCTCGACTCAGGCGATCTGCTAAAACATTGCCAGGCCCTGGGAGTTAAGATGCTGTAAGAGAGCCGAGATTCTTCTGTGCATAGGAAGATTGACATGCCACCTGAAGGAGAGGGTGACTTCTTGTGCCCATTGATGAGACACATAAGCCACCGTAGTTTGTTGTCCAAAAGAATCTTGACAGCTTGACCTCGCGAAATACGTTGGAACGCTAAGAGCGCGTCTGACAGCATCCAATCCCAGGAAATTTGAACTCTTCACTCCACAAAGGTTTCATTGGCCTTGAACCTATTGTCCCAGGCAGTGTGCCCCACAGCCTGCCAGACTGGCATTGGTTGAAACCACTATTGGTTCTGAGGCCTTCAACGGAACTCCGCGGGAAAGATTGCGAGCTACTGACCACCAACCAGGGACCAGATTATCGGAATTGGCAGACGATCCCACTGAAGAAGAAAGTTGCATTGAAACCTATTTCTGCACCACCTGACCCACGGGACTACTGGAACTGTGGCTGATAAAACCCCCAGATTCTGCATGCATTCTTTAGGCATCATAGAAGGCCTGGCCATCACTGCTTTGTCTGAGACTGGATCTCCTGGACCTTCCTCTGAGGAAGAGAAACACGACCCCGATCCGTGTTGAATTGTACTCCTAAATACACCAACATTTGGGTCAGATGCATCTGGCTCTTCCGAAAGTTGATCAACCAACCAAAATGAGCTAGTGTTTTGCAGGTGAATTCACATGAACTATAAGAAGCTCATTTGACGGACCCAGAAGTAGCATGTCATCTAGATCAGAGTTTCTCAACTCCAGTCCTCAAGGCGCCCCAACAGGTCATGTTTTCAGGATTTCTCTCAGATGAAACAGCTGTGGTAATTACTAAGGCAGTGAAACTGATCAAATCACCTGTGCAAAATAATGGAAAGCCTGAAAACATGACCTGTTGGGGCACCTTGAGGACTGGAGTTGAGAAACAGTGATCTAGATAATGGAATATTTGCACTCCCTTGACCCTGAGAGTCGCAACGACAGCAGACAGTAGCTTTAAAAACGTTCACGGAGTCATGCAGAGACCGAATGGGAGAGATTAAAAATGAAAATGAAAGCCTTCCACAGAAGGCCTGAGAAAGCGATGGTGAGATGAGTCTATGGAGAAATGAAGATACGCATCCGCCAGATCGATGAAAACCATCCAGTCTCCTGACTCCACAGCCGAAACGATCAATTCCAATTACTCCATTTTGAATGGTGGAACCTTCATGTAAGAATTCAGGACTTTGAGGTCGAAAACTGGTCCGAAACCCCCTGAAGCCTCTGGGACCAAAAACAGAGGGGAACATACTCTTTGACCCAATTCGTGCCTTGGAACCGGAAGGATGGCCCTTGCTGCCAACAGCTCCCCTATATATCCTTGCAAACATTGCCTTCCTTTCCAAATCCGTAGGAAGTCCAGTTTCTATGAACAAGGTCTGAGGGAGCCTTGTTCTGAACTTGAGACGATAACGTGATCGAATTAAGGCTACAATCAAGGCATCATGTAATTTGTCCTCCCAAACCCCCCCTGAATCGGGCTAGTCTTGCTCCTACTTGAGAGGGTTAAGCGGAGACAGCTTCAGAAGGACTTATTTGAAGCCTTATGCCGCGTACACACGGGCGTACTTTTCGATGGACTAGGTCTGGCGGACTTTCCAATGGACTTTCCGAATGAATGGGACTTGCCTACACACGATCAACCAAAGTCCGACAGATTTGTACGTGATGACGTACGACCGGACTAAAACAAGGAAGTTCATAGCCAGTAGCCAATAGCTGCCCTAGCGTTGGTTTTTGTCCGTCGGACTAGCATACAGACGAACTGACTTTTTGACCGGACTCGAGTCCGTCGGAAAGATTTGAAACATGGTTTATTTCTAGGTCCGTCGGGCTTTTGGGGGAAAAAAAAAGTCCGCTGGAGCCTACACACGATCGAATTGTCCGACGGAGTTCGGTCCGCCGGACCTAGTCCGTCGAAAAGTCAACTCGTGTGTACGCGGCATTAGGCTCTGTTTCCACTACTGCGAGTTGTTGTGTGACTTGACACATGCGAAGTCGCATGACAAGTCAAAACCCATGTATTTCAATGGTCCCCATTCTAATTGGTGCGACTTAAATCGCAGCGACTCCAAAAAAGGTTTTTGCACTACTTTGTTCAGACATCTGTGCGACTTGTTCTCAGTTGGTTTTCACAGGTCGAATGACATCGCATCACAAATCGCACAGCAAAGTTGCAGTGTAAATCGCCCGACTTTGGGGACGCAGTAGTGGAAACACAACCCCAGGAGCTTTGTTTGCTCTTCTGCTGGATTAGGCCAGATCTGCCACCGGAAACCCGCTGAATTGCTGATTCTAAGTCTTCACGAAGAGTAGCTTCCCGTCAAATGGAACTGAACACAGACTGTGCTGAGAAGCCTTATCGGCCGACCAATGCTTCAACCATAAGGCTCTGCGGGCTGTGATGGAATGAGCCATTATCTTTGCTGTCATCTTGACTTGGTCGACAGCCACTTCAGCCACAACTCTACAGCAGTCTTAAAAACTGCAAAGGAGAAGAACTGCCACTTCCCAGACTTTCATCCAAACATCCATCCACCAGTTCTGCTACCCACACTCTAAAGGCTGGATTCACACCCATGCACAACCCGGCACATTCCGCAGAACCACACCATACCACAAAACGTGTTCCATAGGAGACCATGATAAATGCAAAAAGGACCAAAAAACGCATAGGTGCGAACCCAGCCCAAGTGCTGCTGCCACAGGAGTGAGTGCTACTGCCGGTCTGCAGGCTGCTGCGGCTAAACTATACAACCTTTTTAGGTCTGCGTTTATTTTGCGATCCATTGGATCCTGAAAAGAGACCAAATCCTCCAGCGGAAGCGTAATGTGGTGGGCGAATATATGTAATGAAGCATCCACCTTAGGCGTAGTGTCCCAAGGGGTACAGCTTCGATACTCCATTATGCACATTGAGCTTCTTCTCAGGCCCCCCCCCCTTCCCACTCATCGTCAATTACTTTTTTAATTTCAGAAATGAAATGGGAGGGAAGGTAATGATTTCTTTAAATACGGGTAGTATCTTTGCTGTTTCTTTGGAGGCGACGATTCTTCCTGCCACTTCATCGCATCCTTAACAGCCTCCACCAAGGGGGGAAACCAGTGCAAAAATCAAATGTATGCGATTCTGAGACCATCTCAGCCTCAGATGGATCCGAATCGCTATCGACTTCAGAGTTAGAACGCACTGAAAACACATGATCTGAATCTGCAGATGGTGATTCCTTGAAACACTCTTTAACCCTTCCTCGACTGCGTGCTTAATGTAGGATTTAACCTGGTGTGCTTTCGCAGCATTGTCCTGAGCCGTCTGATGTCTTGACCTCTCTTGGCTTGGGTCCGAGCGACTAAAGTGAGGTAAGAGTGAGGGAGATCTGGAATGCTGTGACAACAGGCATCTATCCAGCTGCATGCGACTCTGCGATTTGTCATGTCTGGTCCCTTCTTTACCCTTTTGAAGCGGGAATGCTGATTTGAAACCTCTTTTCAGGAGTTTATCCTGCAGTGGTCCCTTCTCTCTGTAAAACACAGAGGATGTGCTCTCTTTTTTTTTTTTTAAAACAAAAATAAATAAAATAAATAAATACAATTAAAATAAACTAATCCATCCAAATCTTCAGTGCTAAGGCAGCTAGGCAGGCAGGCCAGACCTACAAGTAGAAGGTACAGGATAGGGATGAGCTTCATGTTCGAGTCGAACCCATGTTCGACTCGAACATTGGCTGTTCGGTCATTCGCCAAATTCCGAACGTTATGGGCCGTTCGCGCCAAATTCCTGTGGCGCGTCACGGCCCACAATTCACTGCGGCATCGCAGTGCATTGCTGGCTGATGATTGGCCAAGCATGCACTATGACCCGCATGCTTGGCCAATCACAGCGCCATCGGTAGAGAGAGCTGTAATTGGCCAAAGCCAGGGTGGCTTTGGCCAATTATGGCTCAGGGGGTTTAGAACACGCCCCACACTATATAAGGCCGCCTGCACGGCGGCCCTGTGTAGTGTGTGTTCTGGCGTTGAAAGAGAGATAAATAGACAGAGAGACAGTGTCATTTCATTTGAGTTAGATAGATTAGGCAGGACAATCAGGGAGTTAGCTGCACTTACAGTGTATTGTGTATATATATGCATCCCAGGTTTTGCATATATATATATATATATATATATATATATATATATATATATATATATATATATATATATATATATATATATATATATATATATATATATATATATATATATCACACTGTATTCAGTTTAGCTAGATCCGTTCCTGTTATCTTCTTACTGACAGGCAGGCTTGTCTTGTTACAGTATTTACAGCTACCTGAAGAAAATGCTGGTGTTCTTTTGATCCTATTAGTACCACAGTCAGGCAGCTAGACTATTTACAGTTAGTGCAGTGCGTCCTACTCACAATGTTCAGCTAAAACTACAAGTTAGTGTGGTGAGACCTCTGCACAGTGTTCATCTAAAGCTACAAGTTAGTGCAGTGTGTCCTGCTCACAGTGTCCAGCTAAAACTACAAGTTAGTGTGGTGCGTCCTCCTCACAGTGTTTAGCTAAACCTACAAGTTATTTTTTTGCGAGCTCTGCACAGTGTTCAGCTACAGCTACCTGTAGAAGGTTGGTGGTGTTCTCATACTACAGGCAGGCAGTTGATTTTGCTAGTTGCAGTATCAGTATATATATATATATATATATATATATATATATATATATATATATATATATATATATAATATATATATATATCCCAGCTTAGTGCAGCTACAGGCCATTAGTATGTCTGGAAAGCCAAGAAGGAGAGGCAGACAGTCACAAGCCAATAAGAGAGGGCAAGCAGGCTCTGGGTCTAGTGCTGGTCGTGGAGACGGTGCATCCTCATCAGCACGTGGCCATGGGACACGCTTGGCCTTTTTTTCGGCAGCCGGCCGTGTGGAGCCGCAACATGCGGAAGACTTGGTCGAGTGGATAACCAAGCCGTCCTCATGCTCCTCATCCTCTCTCACCCATGCTTAGGGTACTTTGTCTGGCAAAGCAGCGGCCTCTTCCCTCAGCTCAATGTCATCAGCGACTCCTTCCCTAGCCCCACCATGTCCTCCTGAGGAGTCCCTCAAACTGTTTGACCACAGTGTTGGGTACATGCTCCAGGAGGATGCCCAGCGTTTGGAAGGCTCTGATGATGATATTGAGCTCGATGAAGGCAGTAACATGAGCACGGACAGAGGGGGTGCCCAAGAAGGACAGCAATCTGGCAGTCATGCTCCCCCTGCTGCAGCATACTGCCAGGTTTGCTCCAGTGATGAGAAAGGAGGGGATGATGAGGTCACTGACTCAACGTGGGTGCCTGATAGGAGAGAGGAGGAGGAGGCGGCACATCACCAACGAGGCAGGATGCCCTCCAGGGGCCAGCCTAAGGGCAGCACATTGACTGCATCACACCCCAAAGCTCCACATGTGCAGGGCGCTGCAGTCTCTGCACGTTATTCAAAAAGTTCTTTGGTGTGGGCCTTTTTTGAGACGAGTGCACCAGATCGCACCGCTGCTATTTGCAACATATGTCTCAAGCGTATCTCGCGTGGCCAAAACATCTCCCGCTTGGGTACCACATGCTTGACCAGACATATGTTGACCTGCCATGCAGTTCATTGGCAAGCGTATCTAAAGGACCCACACGAAAGAACAATGAGGACCTCTCCTTGCTCCTCATCAGCTGAGATCTCCAACCGCACTATACCTTCAGTTCTCTCTGAGACCTGCACTGAGAGGAATGAAGGTGTAGAATTAGGTGTGTCACAGCCAAGTACTTGTGGGCAATCTGCTTTCGGTACACCGACGTCAGATTGTACCAGGCAAATCTCCCCGCCCCAGCTGCTGCACCGCCGAAAGAAGTTCGCTCCCAGCCATCCACATGCCCAGCGGTTGAATGCTAGCTTGGCAAAATTGCTAGCACTTCAACTGCTGCCTTTTCAGTTGGTAGACTCTGCCCCCTTCTGTGAATTTGTGGAATGTGCGGTTCCTCAGCGGCAGGTACCCAAACGCCACTTTTTCTCATGGAAAGCGATTCTGGCTCTCTACCGGCATGTGGAAGGCAATGTCCATGCCTCGCTGGACAGGGCAGTCAGCGGTAAGGTGCATATTACCGCTGACTCATGGTCCAGCAGGCATGGACAGGGACGTTACCTAAGTTTCACGGCTCATTGGGTGACTCTGCTGGCAGCTGGGAAGGATGCAGGACAAGGTGCAGTAGTGTTGGAGGTTGCTCCGCCACCATGCCTCCAAAATGCCACTACTAATGATTGTGACACACCTCTCTCCTCCACCCCCTCCTCTTCTTCTTCCTCCATGGCCTCTTCCTGTGCTTTGTCCCCGGAACCAGCGGTGCTCCGTAGCCGTTCAAGGGGCTACGCAAGTACGCAGGCCAAAAGATGCCATGCGGTGCTTGAGCTGGTGTGCTTGGGGGACAGGAGCCACACTAGGGCAGAGGTTCTGTCAGCTCTGCAGGGGTAAGTTCAGAGGTGGTTGACGCCACACCAACTTAAGGCAGGAATGGTGGTTTGCGACAATGGCACCAACCTCCTCTCTGCCCTCCGACAGGGACAAATGACCCATGTGCCCTGTTTGGCTCACATCCTTAACTTGGTGGTGCAGCGGTTCTTGGGCAGGTACTGTACCCAGGCTTACAGGATGTCCTGAGGCAGGCCAGGAAAGTCTGTGTGCATTTCTGCCGGTCATATAATGCCAGTGCTCGGTTGGTGGACCTCCAAAAGGAGTTTAACCTGCCCAATAACCGCCTGATCTGTGACATGCCCACCAGGTGGAACTCAACGTTGGCCATGCTGCAGTGGCTGCACACGCAGCAGAGGGCCATCAATGAGTACCTGTGCGACTATGGCACCAGGACAGGGTTAGGGGAGCTTGTTTTTTTTTCCCCACGCCAGTGGGCCATGATCAGGGATGCATGCACTGTTCTGTCACCATTTGAGGAGGCCACGAGGATGGTGAGCAGTGACAGTGCATGCATCAGTGACTCTGTCCCCCTTGTCCACCTGTTGAAGCACACGCTGCGTAGAATAATGGACAGGGCACTTGAGGCAGAACAGAGGCAGGAAGAGGAGGACTTCCTTAGCTCTCAAGGTCCCCTTTATCCAGACAGTGTTCCTGCGTGCCCGCCGATCACACAGGAAGAGGACGAGGAGGAGGAGGAGGAGCAGGAGGAAGATTGTGTCAGTATGGAGGTGGAGCCTGGCACTCAGCATCAGCAGCAGTCTTTAAGGGATCAGTCCCAAGAAACACATGGACTTGTACGTGGCTGGGAGGAGGTGGCTGCGGACCATGTCGTCCTTAGTGACCCAGAGGACTCCGGACCGAATGCCTCAGCAAACCTACGCTGCATGGCCTCCCTGATCCTGCAAAGCCTGCGTAAGGATCCTCGTTTTCGTGGTATCAAGGAGAAGGACCAATACTGGCTGGCAATCCTCCTTGATCCACATTACAAGGGTAAGGTTGCGGACCTTATCTTGCCATCGCAGAGGGAGCAGAGGATGAAACATCTTCAGGAGGCCTTGCAGAAAGGTCTGTGCAACGCGTTCCCAGAGACTGGGAGGTTACAAACTCCTGTTTCTGGACAACGTGTTGCTGAGGCTTCGGTCAGTCAAAGAAGGAGCGGTGGAGAAGGTGGCCGTCTGATCGATACGTTCAGACAATTTTTTGGTCCGCAGCCCCAAGGTATGATCAGTTCCAGCAACCATCGCCAGCGTCTGTTTTACATGGTGCAGGAATACCTAGGGGCAAGATCAGACTTGGACACCTTTCCCACCGAAAATCCTCTGGGTTACTGGGTCTTGAGGATGGATCACTGGGCAGAGCTCGCACAGTATGCAATTGAGCTACTGGCCTGTCCTGCATCCATCGTTCTTTCGGAATGCACATTCAGTGCTGCTGGAGGCTTTGTAACTGATCACAGGGTGCGTCTGTCCACCGACTCGGTCGATCGACTGACCTTCATAAAAATGAATCAGTCTTGGATCACCACCAGCTACCAAGCACCTGATGCTGATGTAACCGAATAATTTTTTTTGAAATCTCAGATCCCTTCAAAGACTGCCTATGCTGATGCTGAGTGACTATCCCTGAGTAATTATCCTCTTCCTCCTCAATGATCACGCTGATAGCTTGTAAGAACATTTTTGGTTCTGGGCGCCACCACCAGTGCCTAAGGCCCAATTTTTCAGCCCCTGTTTAACAGGGGCGTGTAATTACAATTTTTGATGCAATACTTTGCAGCAGGGCTCGTTCCTGCGTTCCAACTAGACTGTCTGTGAGGACTTATAGTGTTGTGGCACCAGCACCACCACCACCACCAAAGGCCCAATTTTTCTGCCTTTGTTCAACAGGGGCATGTAATTACAATTCTTGATCTAATATTTCACAGCAGGGCCCTGTGAGGGCTTACAGTGTTGTGGCCACAACAACACCTAAGGCCCAAATTTCTGCTGAGTATATAGGGCAGGCCCCTACTTTCAAACATCTAACTTACAAACGACTCCTACTTGCAAACGTAAGGAGACAACAGGAAGTGAGATGAAATCTACCCCTAGGAAGGGAAATTCTCTCCTGTAAGAGTTAATATAGGAAAAACATTTCTCCTTTCCACTGATGCTTTCCAATCCTTGTTCCACAAAAAACCCCAAATTTTCAAAAAACATTTGTCATTGGGACAAAAAGTGAGATGAAATCTTCTGAAGAGGAGGACAGACAGCAAAACAAATGGCACAGGGGTGATAACCCTTCCCTATGTTTTCCAAAAAGCTTAAAAAAGATTTTTTGGCTGGAGCTAAACACGTTAAAAATGTACCCGTTCAAAATTACAAACAGATTCTACTTAACAACAAAACTACAGTCCCTGTCTTGTTTGCACCGACTGTATACTGCTGTTCAGAGTATATAGGTCCTGGTGGCCCCACACCTTTCCTTATTTTAATTTGGGTGCGGGGTTCCCCTTAATATCCATACAAGACCCAAAGGGCCTGGTAATGGACTGGGGGGTATCCATGCCGTTTGTCTCACTGATTTTTATCCATATTGCCAGGCACCCGGCAGTTTTAAATGAGATTTTTTCCTTTAAAAATGACATTTTGTGCAGGGATTGTTCTAAACACGGGAAACACGCCCCACTTTACAGGCATACTATAGACACCCCCCAGGTACGATATTTAAAGGAATATTTCCCTTTTTTTTTCACTTTAAGCATCATTAAAATCACTGCTCCCGAAAAAACGGCCGTTTTTAAAAGTTTTTTTTGCATTGATACATGTCCCCTGGGGCAGGACCCGGGTCCCCAAACCCTTTTTAGGACAATACCATGCAAATTAGCCTTTAATATTAGCACTTTTGATTTCGAACGTTCGAGTCCCATAGACGTCAATGGGGTTCTAACGTTTGTGCAAATTTTCGGTCCGTTCGCAGGTTCTGGTGCGAACCGAACCGGGGGGTGTTCGGCTCATCCCTAGTACAGGATAATAAAAATACTCTGACAGACAAGTAACACAGCAGAAAGTAATGAGAGACCTGGAAGGAGGCTTACCAGAGCAGAGTAGCAGACTGACCAGCTGGAGGCTGAGATAGAGCCTGCTGCAATCAGCAGTGAGCATTCTGGTGTTTGCTAGGCAACCCAAAGAGGAAGCTGCCTCTGACCTCACCTGCTAAACTCTGAGCTTCCTGAAAGTAATACATGTGGAGGCGGTGAACTACAAGTCCCAGCGAGCCAAACCACTGCCTGAACACACAAAAACATGGAAGGAGAGAGTGCCAGCACCTGCCTAACGAAGGTATATACAGTCATTTATACTGCCAGTGACCTTTGCCAGCAATACACAGTCATTTATACTGTACCATGCAATCCCAGCACCACAGAAACCCACCTCCTCAGGAGATTTACAGCCTATATGGAAGGGTCTTCTGAACCGGGAGAGGCTGAACCCGACAGGATGGATGGATGGATGGATGGATGGATGGATAAAAAATAAATAAATAAATAAATAAAAATAAATATAAACTTTAAAAGGATGAAAAAAAGAACACTGATGTGGGCAGACAGCCACCCTTTTATGGGCTAGAAAAGAGGTGGTCCTGGAGGGGTCAGAGGGGGCGGAGCTGACCCATAGTAGGCTGACATGGGGAGGTCCAGGAAATATATATACATCCCGGCTTTGTATATATATATATATATATATATATATATATATATATATATATATATATATACACTGTATCCTGTGTAGCTATACACTTTCAGGCAGGCAGGTCAGGCAGGTTATTCAGTGATCTGCAGTGCATAAAATATATATACAGTCTCCCACATATATATATCCACTGCATTCCAATCTAGCCAAGCCTATATCTGACTGCAGGCCATTGTTGTTGTACGTTTTCAAATACATTTTCAGGCAGGCAGGCAGACAAGTGATTCAGTGATCTGCAGTGCATTAAATATATATACTGTCTCCTACATATATATCCACTGCATTCTAATCTAGCCAAGCCTATACCTGACTACAGGCCATTCCTGGTGTATGTTTTCAACGACACTTTCAGGCAGGCAGGCAGGTGATTAAGTGATCTGCAGTGCATAACGGTATATATATACAGTCTCTTACATATATATCCACTGCAGTCTAGTCTAGCCAAGCCTATACCTGACTGCAGGCCATTCCTGGTGTAATTTTTCTAGTAAACTTCAGGCGGTGTTTTGCTAATCCAATTTTACAGCATGTCTGGAAGGCCATCAAGGAAAGGCAGATGCTCTCATGCCACTAAAAGAGGGCAAGCAGGCTCTGTGTCTACAGCCAATAGTGCTGGTCGTGGACACGGTCCTTTTTTTCGACAGCTGGCCATGTTGAGCCACAACATGCAGAAGAGTTGGTAGAGTGTATCACAAAGCCGTCCTCATCCTCTGTCACCCAGGCTAAGACAAGTTTGGCTGCCAATGCAGCTGCCAAAGCGGCCTATTCCATCAGCTCAATGGCATCAGTCACTCCTTCCCTAGCCCCACCATTATGTCCTGAGGAGTCCCCTGAACTGTTTGACCACAGTGTCGGGTACATGCTGCAGGAGGATGCACAGCGTTTTGAAGGTTCCGATGATGGTACCCAGGTTGAGGATGAAGGCAGTAACGTGAGCCCAGAGAGAGGGGGTGCCCAAAAAGGACAAGAAACTGGCAGTCATGTTCCCCCAGCTGCAGCATACTGCCAGGTTTGCTCCAGTGGTGAGGAGGGAGGGGATGATGAGGTCACTGACTCTACGTGGGTGCCTGATAGAAGGGAGGAGGAGGAGGCACATCTCCAATGAGGCAGGATGCCCTCCAGGGGCCAGCTTTAGGACAGCCAACCGACTGCATCACACCGCAGAGCTCCGCATGTGCAGGGCGCTGCTGACTCTGCCCGTTTTTTCAAAAGTTCTTTGGTGTGGGCCTTTTTTGAGATGTGTGCAGCAGATCGCACTGTTGCTGTTTGCAACATATGACTGAAGCGTATCAAGTGTTACCAAAACAGCAGCCGCTTGGGCATCACATGCACCACATGCTTGACCAGACATATGTCAAGCTCCCATGCAGTCCGTTGGCAACAGTACTTAAAAGACCCACACCAAGTAGGCATGTCCGGATGTAGAGAGAACAGGACGTTTTGCTTAGGAGCTCCGCTGATCCTGACACAATCCACAACCATCCTGCAAGACAGATGACCTGGTGAGCCTCAAAACTCTCCCCAGCCACCCCTGGGCATCATCCACACCAGCCCTAGTTGAAATTGCGGAGCTCGGCCGGCCGATTGACTTTTTAATGGGCCGTGGCCAGTTCCACACAGCAGCAGCCCGCCGCCATCTTGAGGCCTGTGAGGCCTCCAACATCTCCGAGCTCGAGTGCTGTGATCGGCGGAACAGAGGGCGGCTAATTCATCCGCTTCTGTAGCGGCTGTCCCCGGAGGTGACTGCATATTGTGGGGAGCCGAAAGACCGCCGGAGGATTCTCTTAGGCTGTTCCCGGGCGCCGCGACCCGCCGCCATCTTGAGGCCTACGGAGCCTCCAGCATCCCCAGGCTCGAGTGCCGCAATCGGTGGAGCGGGAGCCGGCTAATTCATCTGCATCGGTAGTGGCAGTCCCTGGGAGGCTACTAGACTGTGTGGGGACACGAGAGGCCTCAGGAGGATCCATACGGGCTGATTCCGGGCGGCCGAGGCCCACTGCCATTTTGCAGCCTACGGTGCCTGGCGCATCTCCCATACACAGGTACTGTGCCCCAAAGATACTGTGCTGCCTTCCTTGTGTCACAATCCCTGCAGAAGCTGTGTCCTGTAGTAAGCCCTGATCCTGTGCACCCTCTGTCCTGCTCCCTGGGATCCGGTGCCTGCCTACTGTCCCTCAGCACATCACCATTGCTGCAGCTCTCACCCTGCTCCTGGGACCCCAGCTCTTGGCCCACAGGCCCCACCTGGACCTTCCTCCATCTCGGGGCAAACCTGGGATGGGCCACCCAAAAACCCGCTACTCCAAATCAGGTCCAAAAGCTTCTCGTGCCCCCCCTTCCTCATCTGCAAGACGATCCACGGCTAGGATGGCGACCAGTGCGCAGGTGGTCGCGGAGTCGGGGGAGGTGGCGGCTCCCACTGGGGTGGAGATCCTGGCGGCCATTACATCCTGCAAAGAAATCCTGACAGCAAAGATCGACTTCTTGACAGTGGACGTCGGTCTCATCCGCCAAGATATGGATACATTTCGGTCATGCGTCACTGAGGTGGAGGACAGGGTCTCCATGGTGGAGGACACAGTCCGGTCGGACTCCAGGGAGGTAAAGGCCCTGCAGCTCCAGGTGAAAGCGCTCCAGGTGAAAGCGCTCCAGGAATGCGCAATAGATACCGAAAACCACCTCAGGCGAAATAATATCCGCCCGCTGAATTTACGGAGCAGTTACTGTCCACCCTGTTTAACCTAGGTGATGTGCCGCCCACCTTCCTAGTGGAAAGGGGCCACAGGGTTCCGCCGCTCCCTCCGAGGCCTGGGGCTCCTCCTCGCCCCTTCCTGTTGCGGATGTTAAATTTTTGAGATCGGGACCGCATCCTGGCGGCGGCCCGTGTCATGCCCGAAATTAAGTATGAGAATACCAGATTGCTTTTTTCCCGGACTTCTCTCAGGAAGTGCAACAACGCCGCAAATCCTTTACTGATGCGAGATGCCGGCTCCGAGAAAAAGGAATTAGATTTGGCCTTTTGTATCCCAGCAGGCTACAAGTCACTGATGTGACAGCACTCGTTTCTTCAACACTCCAGAGGCTGCGTTAGAATGGCTGGACGCCCGCTAACTATATACGAACAGGGGGAAAAGTTTCCCGACTACACTCAGCAGGGAGTAGCAAAATATCCTTTTTCCATTTCAGAAGGACTATCTCCTGGTGACTCCCAGCCTCCATCACTTTCTGTCCCCAGTCCATTTCTCCCTCTTATATTTTAATATTACCCATACGGAATGCCCCCCCTTTTGTTTTTTTGTTTTGTCTTCTGTTCCTGGCTAGACTGCTGTTCAATCCTGCCTGAGGAGCTCCAATGATAGCCACTGAATCACCCCACCTTTGACCAGAAGTGCCCCTGTTATCCCCTGCTTCCCTTCCCACACTTTGGATTCCCCTCACTGAGCTGAGACGGACTCCCTCGGGAAGGATTTTATCCACCTCCGGCCCCGTAGCCCAACTTCTAGGGGTCCCAGCGACCTAAGGATTCTATGTTCTTTACAGTTATGGGACAAAACCCTACATCGGTTTGTATGGTTCTTTTGCCTATGGTTTTGGTCTTTGAACTAGGTCTTCATGATGTTTGGGTAGGGTGTTATGTGTTTTGGGGGGAGGGGTTTCCATACTCTACAGAAATGAATATGTACTATGCTCAAATATCGTTGAATTTATGTACCGAATTAAGGTTTATTTACATCTACTGGTTGGATAGGATCATCCTGCTTCTATTTCCCCCTGGTGTTCCATGATGACCCCCTCAGATGTTGAGTCGCTGACCATTCTATCGTGGATCGTCAGGGGTCTTAATTCCTAATACAAAGGGTCTCTGCTATTCCAATACTTAAAATTGCATAGCCCCCACATAGCACTGTTGAAGGAGATGCACTTAACTGGCAGTAAGGTTCTGGCGCTGAAAAAGCCATGGGTGCAAAGGGTGCTTCATGCGACCTATTCCTCGTATTCTAGAGGAGTCTCTATATTGATCAGTAAACAAGTTCCATGTGTAATTCATGAGGTTCATCTAGATCCCCAGGGGAAATTTGCTATGGTGGTGTTGAGCATTTATAACAAGAAATATGTCATTGTGAACGTCTATTTGCCTCCTCCGAGCCAAGTACACGTTCTGTACACACTATATGAAAGGCTGGCTTCTCATTGTCTGGCGTGTGTTCTGTTTATGGGAGACTTTAATGCCACATTGTCCCGTGAATTAGATAGACCCTCCCTGCAATCTAATTTCAATCATGACCTTGGTACGTGGGCTCAGGCAACAGAATTCCAAGAGGCATGGCGGTGGCTTCACCCCAGGATAGAACATACTCCTGCTTTTCGTCCACATTTAAAACATCCTCCCGAATCGATTTGGCTTTTGTCAATGCTGCCCTCCTGGCCAATGTCCAGGAGGCCAGTTACCTTCCCTCTGCCCTATCTGATCATCATCCTCTTAAATTGACCATAAGGACCACTAGGTTGAGGAGTAAAGCCCTCTGGAGGTTACAACCCCATTGGCTCAACAACGAGGCAGTTCATGACAGGGTTTCTCCCTCCTTGCAGGACTACTGGGTGCACAATACGGGGTCAGCCTCCCTGGAGGTAGAATGGGATGCTTCCAAAGCTCACAGCAGAGGTCAATATATCTCGGCTGTGGCGGCGGTTAGGGCGGCACTTGGGGACAAGGTCTCTGACCAGCAGCACAAAGTTCAGGAGGCTCTAAACCAATATTCGGCCTCGGCAACGATCCCCAACTTTGAGTACCTTTCATCACTTAGGCGAGAACTGCATCTCCAGGTTTCAGACACCACCAGGCTTGGTATACATAGTAGCAGACAGAAATATTTCGAGCATGGTGACAAAAACAGCAAACTCCTGGCGATGCTAGCACAACAGGATAGGCCCTTAGCGGTTATATCAGAAATCCTCACAGCAGAGGGAGTATTAGTCACCTCTCAGGAGGATATTCTATCTGCATTCACCAAGTTTTACACCTCTCTGTATGTTTCCTCACTCCCTGACAGCTTTGACCCTACACCGATGAACTCCATGTTGGACACGCTGGCACTGGGTTGGCTCTCTGATGCAGAGAGATAACTCCTTGTCTCAGAGATCACACCAGAGGAAGTCACGGTGGCCATTAGGTCTTTCCCCGCAGGGAAAATCCCGGGATCGGATGAACTCCCCATAGAATATTACAGAGCCCACACAGAACTGCTTGCCCCCAAACTAGCTCAAATGTTTCAAGCCTGTCTCCAACAGGGTTCCTTACCGCCCTCTATGAGGGAAGCCCATATAGTTCTCATTCCCAAGCCTAACAAGGACCCTAAGTTGTGCGCCTCCTACAGGCCAATAGCACTCCTAAACTGTGACCTAAAAATACTAACCAAGTTACTGGCCACTAGACTTATTAAGGTAATTAAATCTCTGATCGACTCTGATCAAACCTGCTTTATGCCAGGTAGGTCCACAGACATTAACATACGTAGATTGTTTTCTAATATTCATGCCCCCCATACTAATAAGGGTACCAGGACCATTGATACCCTTGATATGGAAAAGGCATTTGACACGGTGGAGTGGGTGTATTTGTGGGAGGTGCTTAGGAGAATGGGTTTTCCACTGCAATTTATTGCGTGGATACGTACATTGTATACCGGTCCCCTGGCATCCATTAAAATGAATGGTTCCCTGTCTCCTCCGTTCCCCCTGCAGAGGGGAACCAGACAAGGATGCCCTCTCTCCCCGGCCTTATTCGCCCTGGCCATGGAGCCTATAGCTGAAGCCCTCAGGAGCTCGGCCGAGATCCGTGGCCTTAGGGTGGGCTGGCTGGAGGAGAGAGTGGCTCTTTACGCGGATGATTTACTGCTTTTTTTTTAATGACGCTGGTGGCTTTCTGCGGTGTGCACTTGGTATCATGGACACCTTCTCTGCCTTTACGGGGTTGAGGTTGAATTGGCACAAGTCTCAGCTTTTTGCAGTAGACGAGGGGGCCAGGCCCTCCTCACCCTCCTCTATCCCACTTCAATGGGTTGATGCGTTTACCTATTTAGGTATCATCATCTCAAAAGAGGTAGGAGACTTTGCTGGGCTCAATCTTGACCCTGTCCTGGTAGTAATTAAATCCAAACTGAAGGCGTGGAGCAATCTTCCCCTTTCCCTCATTGGGCGCATTAACCTTCTTAAAATGAAAGTCCTTCCCAAATTTACATACATTTTTAGGAATTCCCCGCAATGGCTGACCAGAACTTTCTTCAATTCTCTTAAACAAACTTTCCTCTCCTTTATTTGGGGGCAGAAACCACCTAGATTTAAATACACCACTCTGACCAGGCCTGTGGACAGTGGGGGTTTGGCTCTTCCTGATTGTCACAAATATTTCTTGGACACTCAGCTTGTAACCGCCCATTGGTGGTTGCAGCCCGACCTGACCACCTCTACAATGGTGCTGGAGGCGACTGTAGTGGGGTCTCTGGAGGCCTTGAAGGGATTGTGTAACGGAACATCCCACACTCCGCTTGAGTGTTTCCGTCAGTAAACCACTTCCTCCCAGTCTGAATACAGATATCAGATATTCCAACCGCTCTGAGCACAAAACAAGGCGACACTTGCTTAGATGCTAACATGGACTATTTTATTTAGAATCAAAATTACAAAGAGGCTGGCTTCCTCCACTCCCAAACTGTGTAGCTGCCATTGGAAAGGGGAGCCGGCTGCTTCCTTTTCCATTCCCTCATCTGGCTGCTGGGACGACATGTCTATGGTACTATCTCCCAGGTGCACGGATCTTTGCTGGGGAGGAAAGGCCGCTTCCTCCACCCTGGCCAACTGTTGGGGAGGGACAACAAACACCTCCTCTCCCTTCTCCCCTGGTATCTGCTGCTGGGATGTGATTGCCACCTTCTCACCCTGAGCCACAGGTGTGGGGCAGGGGTCTTGGACCCTCTGTCCAGTTGCCAGCACTTCTGCTGGGGGTTTGCTAGGTGGTTCCTCCTCTACAGAAACGTCTATTAAATCCCCAGTCTCTGGAATTGCTAAAAGTGTGGGGCAGAGGTCTTGGGCCCTCTGTTCAGTTACCAGATCTTCAGCTGGAGGCTCATCAGGTTGTTCTTCCTCAGCAGAAAAGTCTATTAAATCCCCTACCTCTATAACTGGTGTCTGGAGATAGAGGTTCACCATCTCCTGTCCATGGAAGCCAGAAGATGTTATCAGTGCTGGGCATAGGTTAGCAGAGCTCTGCCCTGTGGTCAGCACTTCAGGTTTGGGGACGGCAATCTTCAGATTTTCCACTGCCGCTTCTCTGGCATGCTGCTGAACGTGTTCTAGTAGTTTCCTGTATGCCCTTTCCAGATGCTGTTCCTTCCTTAGCAAATGGTCCAGATCAGGTTTGAGCTCTGAGACCCCTGCAAGACCGAGCATAGCCTCTCTATATTCTCGCAGGTCCTCAAGGGCAGGTTCCCCTTCATTGCCAAACACAAAATGATCTGTAAGGCTCTCCCACAGCAATCCAGGGCCTCCAAAGTCATATCCCTCCGGAGAGCATTCTGTTGTCTCCTCTAAATATTCCTCCTCTGCGTGAAGTGCATTGCAGAGCCTGATAACGATTGTCCAGCTCTATCTCCTGCTGGACCAGCCTGTCCAACTCAGTCACCCATTGCTCCTGGGGCCGCTCTCCAAGGAATGCCATCCTCAATGCCCGTTGGTCACTGGCCCGTTGCTCTTGGGTTGGAAAGCACTTGCACTGTTTAATACCAGCAACCTGGAGGGCTCCAATCCAGAGTTCCACCCAAATTTGCTGCCTGAGCTCCAGGTATTCATCCTCAGACACAGTCCTGGTGTATGTTGAAAGGATGATCCGCAGCAGCCCCGGGAACTCTGCTGCCAGGTCCATATCTCCACTGGGGTGACTGAAGTCTGCTATCCTGATCTTGGATCCAGGTGGAGGTTTGGATGTCCCAGACTGCAGGAAGCTTCCCACTGCTTGCCACCAATGTCACGAAACGTCCCACACTCCGCTTGAGTGTTTCCGTCAGTATACCACTTCCTCCCAGTCTGAATACAGACATCAGATATTTCAACCGCTCTGAGCACAAAACAAGGCGACACTTGCTTAGATGCTAACATGGACTGTTTTATTTAGAATCAATTACAAGACTTTATATGCCGTTGGAACCTCCTCTAACAATACAACTGTAACCTAATTAACATGAGCTAATTATCTAATCCTTTATACAGCCTAGGTGACTGAGACATGACCTTTTGCCCAGACTTGTGGTCACCGAGCTTCACACAGTAACAGAGTTAATTAACACAAACAACAATGGGTGAAAAGACTCTTAGAGCCACACTAGACTTATTTACAATAAACACATTATAGCAGACAACAGACAGGTAGCTGGAATTGATGACATTAGCATTTAACAGTAGGAGTCCCAACGGTATGAATCAGTCACCATTCTAATATGGCATATAAAGGGTTCCCAGAGTCTGTGTGTTTTCGGGGGACATGGAGCTGAATCCAAAGTAAAACTAACCCCAGGGTCCCCAGGCATACAGCTCACAGAGAGCACCATTCCCCCAAATGCCAGGGCCCATAATCAGTGGGCAAGAGGCTTGCATTCAGTCCCCTCCAATAGCCTCTGTCCCGGGTGATTCTGTCACAGGTTGCTATTCAGGGGGCCAAAAACACCTCACTGCCTCACCCCTTCTATGCGCACCACCATGCTGGCGTGAAAGGTGGGTGAGGCGCTGAGGGCACCCCAGCCGAATTCATGGTCTCCTCACACCCCCCTGTGGCTGAATCCTAACCTGTTGCAGTTCAATACCATCCCGGATCTGCAGGCCTGGGCCAAATACAAAATTCTGACTCTGGAGCATGTCATCACTAATGGAGAACTTACTCCCTTTCATGTATTACGTACCAAATTTAATTTACCTGCATGGGCCCATTTCAGATATCTTCAAATCGCCCATGCCTACAGGTGTCAGTTCTTAGGACAACCAATTATATTGGAATATTCGGAACTCGAGTCCACCCTTCGGGTTAAGGACTTGGAAAAACCCACGTCTCAGATCTACGGGTCCCTGCTAGTGGCTGCCATTCCCGAGCTGTCCTCCCTCCGCAGGAAATGGGTGGGGGACGTACCGGAGTTAGATGAGGATGACTGGAGAGAGATTTGGGACTTTCCATTCTCCCATCTGGTCTCAGCCAGGGACAAGCTGGTACAATACAAAATTGTACACAGAGTTCACTATACACCACACAGGTTGCATCAGATGTCGCCGGCGTATTCGCCAGCGTGTTGGCGCTGCTCCTACCAGCCGGGGGACTTCTTCTACATTTTTTGGGCTTGCCCAGCAATTGTACATTATTGGAAAGAAATACTTCAAGTGATTACTAAGGTCACTAAGACTAGTGTCCCTTATGACCCTAAAAATTGTCTGCTGGGACTAGTGGAACAAATGTCCATGCTCAGAGCTAGAAAAATACTTATATGTCTGCTATTGTATTATGCACGTAAGGCCATCACGATGAACTGGAGGCAAGCATCTCCCCCCTCTGTCAGATTTTGGAAAAATCTAGTGAACGCCAGTTTACCCCTTTATAAAGCCACATACCTGGGCAGGGGTTGCCCACAAAAATTTGAAAAGGTATGGACCTGTTGGCTGGATGATAATACCACGGCAAATGATACAGTAGCCAACTCCTAGATTAACATTATGGTTGTAGTATGTTAATATAGCGATCCAATTACACTCATGTCACAATATCCTGTTATTTTATTATTTAGGAGCGGTACGTGGTCACATGTCCTATTACCTTACATCATCCGGATCCTTTGGCTGCCCCCCTGTGTAAGCTGGAACGCACGCCAGCGTGGAGGAGACATGAAAGGTTTTTTATTGACTGCGAAGTCACCCTGACATGCAAGCAGCCCCAGTGCCGGGTAGGCACCCACCAATGTAAGCGGCCATTTGGCTTTTTTATTGTTTATCTTTTTTAATAAATGGTTTTACGCTATGGAGACTGTTTTTGTTTCCTATGTATCCTTATCCTATCTTGAATGAGTGTGACGGGAACGATCCATGCCTATAATACCAACCACAGTCCGGCCATCCATGTGAGCAGGCACAACCCTGCGCAAGCGCTAGTGACTCTCTTTTTAACAAAAGGAGTCATTGGTATCTGGTAAGCAGATATCTACCACTTCGAGGTGTTTTTCCTTTTCTTATTTCCTTTGGTGATGGAAAACCTTTTGCTAACAGCAACAAGATTGGGATAATATTGCAAGATTTTACTTCAACCACTTCAATCACTTTTTTATGTGGACAATCAATCACTATTGTTTTTTTTTCACTATTGTGGGCACTTCAATGTGTAATTTAATATGATTTGACATTATTATGATTTTCATTTTTTTGGTAACGCAGGAGATATATATATTCAGTGCACTTGATTATTGTGGTATTTAGCGCCCCCTATCTTTCTTACGTTATTTTATTATTGATTGAGCATAAATTCTCCTGATCTAAACCTCTCCCCTCATTGGGGTATAGATAGATAAGGTTGTTCTATGTTGTATGACGTGTCCTGTTGCGGTCTGTTGCCGCAGCAGATGATTTGCCCCTGCGTGGGCTATGTTTGGCCCTTGTGTGGGCAATTTTGTATGGAAAATTCAATAAAAAAGATTTAACAAAAAAAAAGACCCACACCAAAGAACAAGGTGGACCTCTCTTTGCTCCTCGTCAGCTGGGATCTCCAACCCCACTATACCTTCAGTCCTCTCAGAGACCTGCCCTGAGAGGAATGAAGGTGTAGAATTAGGTGTCCCAAGCACTTGCAGGCAATCTGCTAGCGGTACACCTAAATCTGATTGTAGCAGGCAAATTTCCCTACCCCAGTTGCTAAACCGTCGAAAGAAATTTGGTCCCAGCCATCCACAGGCTCAGTGGCTGAATGCTAGTTTGGATAAATTGCTAGCACTCCAACTGCTACCTTTTCAGCTGGTAGACTCTGCCCCCTTTTGAGAATTTGTGGAATGTGCGGTACCTCAGTGGCAGGTTCCCAAAAGCCATTTTTTTTTTTCGGAAGGCCATTCCGGCTCTCTACCAGCATGTTGAAGGCAATGTCTTGGCCTCGTTGGATAGAGCGGTCAGCAGTAAGGTGCATATTACCACTGACTCATGGTCCAGCAGGCATGGACAGGGACGTTACCTTTCATTTACGGCGCACTGGGTAACCCTGCTGACAGCTGGGAAGGATGCAGGACAGGGTGCAGTAATGTTGGAGCTTGTTCCGCCACCACGCCTCCAAAATGCTGGTAGTGGTGATTCTGCCACACCTCTCTCCTCCACCCTCTCCTCTTTTTCTTCTTCCTCTATGGCCTCTTCCTGTGCAGATTTGTCCTCGGAACCAGCGGTGCTTTGTAGGCATTCTAGAGGCTATGCAAGCACTCAGGCAAAAAGATGAAATGCAGTGCTTGAGCTGGTGTGCTTAGGGGACAGGAGCCACACTGGTGCAGCGGTTCTTGTGCAGGTACCCGGCTTACAGGATCTCCTGAGGCAGGCCAGGAAAGTCTGTGGGCATTTCCGCAGGTCATATAATGCCAGTGCTCGGGTGGTTGACCTTTAAAAGGAATGCAACCTGGCCAAGAACCGCCTCATCTGTGACATGCCCACCAGGTGGAACTCAACATTGGCAATGCTGCAGGACAGGGTCAGGGGAGCTTGGCTTTTTTTCGCCACGCCAGTGGCTAATGATCAAGAATGCATGCACTGTCCTGTCACCATTTGAGGAGGCCACGAGGATGGTGAGCAGTGACAGTGCATGCATCAGTGATACTGTCCCTCTTGTCTACCTGTTGGAGCACACGCTGCATGGAATAGTGGACAGGGCACTTGAGGCATAACAGAGGGAGGAAGACTTCCTTACCTCTCAAGGCCCCTTTATCCAGACAGTATTTCTGCAGGCCCGTCTATCATACAGGAAGAGGAGGAGGATTGTGTCAGCATGGAGGTGGAGCCTGGCACTCAGCATCAGCAGCAGTCTTCAAGGGATCGTTTTTTAGTCCCCAGAAACCCATGGACTTGTACGTGGCTGGGAGGAGGTGGCTGCAGATCATCCTTAGTGACCCAGAGGACTCCGGACCGAATGCCTCAGCAAACCTATGCTGCATGGCCTCCCTGATCCTGCAAAGCCTGCAAAAGGACCCTCAGATTCGTGGTATCAAGGAGAGGGATCAGTACTGGCTGGCAACCCTTCTTGATCCACATTACAAGGGTAAGGTTGAACTTATCCAGCCTTCGCAGAGGGAGTAGAGGATGAAACATCTTCGGGTGGCCTTGCAGAAAGGTTTGTGCAATGCGATTCCAGATTCCAGAGCCTGGGATGTTGCAATTTCCTGGTCCTCCTGGACAATGTGTTGCTGAGGCTTCGGTCAGTCACAGAAGGAGTGGTGGAGAAGGTAGCCGTCTGACCGATGCGTTCAGACAGTTTACATGGTGCAAGAATACCTTGGGACAAGATCAGACTTGGAGACCTTTCCAACCGAAAATCCACTGGGTTACTGGGTCTTGAGGATGGATCACTGGCCAGAGCTTGCACAGTATGCAATTGAACTACTGGCCTGTTCTGCATCCAGCATTCTATCTGAACGCACATTCAGTACTGCTGGAGGCTTTGTAACCGATCACAGAGTGCGCCTGTCCACAGACTAGGTTGATCGGCTCACCTTCATAAAAATTAATCAGTCTTGAATCACCAGCTACCAAGCACCTGATGCTGATGTAACTGATTAAATTTTTCATGAATGTGAGATCCCTTGAAGACTGTCTATGCTGATGCTGAGTGACTATCTTGTTATGCTAAGTGACTATCCTATTCCTCCTCAATGTTCATGTTGATAGCTTCTAAGAACATTTTTGGTTCTGGGCACCACCACCAGTGCTAAAGCCCAATTTTTCTGCCCCTGTTTAACAGGGGCATGTAATTACGATTTTTGCTGTAATATTTTGCAGCAGGGCTCGTTCCTGCGCTCAACTAGAGTATCTGTGAGGGGTTGCAATGTTGTGGCACCACCACCAGCACAGGCCGCCTAAGGCCCAATTTTTCTGCCCCTGTTTAACAGGGGCTCGTAAATACAATTTTTGCTGTAATATTACACAGCAGGGCATGTTCTTGCGCTCAACTAGAGTATCTGTGAGGGGTTGTAGTGTTGTGGCACCAGCACCAGTGCCTAAGGTCCAATTTTTCTGCTCGTTTAACAGGGGCACGTAATTACAATTTTTGATCTAATATTTCACAGCAGGGCTCTTTTCCTGCACTCAACAACAGAATCTGTGAGGGGTTACAGTGTTGTGGCACCCCCACCACTGCCTAAGACCCAATTTTTCTGCCCCTGTTTAACAGGGGCGTGTAATTAAAATTTTTGATCTAATATTTCACAGCAGGGCCCGTTCCTGCGCCCACCAAGAGTAACTGTGAGGGCTTACAGTGTTGTGGCAACACCACCACACCACCACCAAAGGCCCAATTTTTTCTGCCCCTGTTCAACAGGTGCATGTATTTACAATTCTTGATATAATATTTCACAGCAGGGCCCATTCCAGCGCCCACCAAGAGTAACTGTGAGGGTTTACAGTGTTCTGGTACCACCAACACCTAAGGCCCAAATTTCTGCAGAGTATATAGGGCAGGCCATATAGTATATACAGGAGGTCCCCTACTTTCAAACATCCAACTTACAAACGACTCCTACTTACAAACGGAGGGAGACAACAGGAAGTGAGAGGAAATCTACCCCTAGGAAGGGAAATTCTCTCCTGTAGGAGTTAATATGGGAAAAAGGTGTCTCCACTGATGCTTTATTATCACCAATCCTTGTTTCCCTAAAAACCCCAAATTTTCAAAATCCATTTGTCATTGGGATAGAAAGTGAGGTTAAATCTTCTGAACAGGGGCACAGACAGCAAAACAATTGTTACAGGGGTGATGATAGCCCTTCCCTATGTTATCCAAAAAGCTTAAAAATAGGTTTTTTGGCTGGAGCTACACTTAAAAATGTTCCTAACAGATTCAACTTAAGAACAAACCTACAGTCCCTGTCTTGTTTGCACCGCCTGTATACTGCTGTTCAGAGTATATAGGGCCTGGGGGCCCCACGCCTTTTCTTTTTTTAATTTGGGTGCGGGGTTCCCTTTAATATCCATACAAGACCCAAAGGGCCTGGTAATAGGCTGGGGGGTTACCCATGCCGTTTTTCTCAATAATTTTCATCCATAATGGTCGGGACCCGACATTACATTACAGCCACAAGCAGTTTTAAATGACTTTTATTCCTTTAGAAATGTCATTTTGTACAGGGACTGTTCTAAACACGGGAAACATGTGCCACTTTACAGGCATACTATAGACACCCCCCAGGTACAATATTTAAAGGAATATTTCACGTTTATTTTTTCACTTTAAGCATTAATAAAATCACTGCTCCCGAAAAAAACAGCCGTTTTTAAAACTTTTTTTGCATTGATACATGTCCCCTGGGGCAGGACCCGGGTCTCCAAACCCTTTTTAGGACAATACCTTGCATATTAGCCTTTAAAATTCACACATTTGATTTCTCACGTTCGAGTCCCATAGACTTTAGCAGTGTTCGAATGTTTGCGCAAACTTTTGGTCCGTTCGCATGTTCTGGATGCGAACCAAAACGGGGGGTGTTCGGCTCATCCCTAGTAGGGACATCCCCAAAAAGACTTGAAGCTATAATTGCAGTGAAAGGTGGTTCTACAAAGTATTGAGTGGGGCTGAATACAAATGCACTCCACACTGTTCAGATCTATATTTGTAAACAATTTTAAAACCATTTATCATTTTCCTTCCACTTCACAAATATGTGCCACTTTGTGTTGGTCTATCACATAAAATCCCAATAAAATACATTTACATTTTTGGTTGTAACATGACAAAATGTGGAAAATTTCAAGGGGTGTGAATACTTTTTCAAGGCACTGTACTGTATCTGCAGCTACCAAGGTCTGTATGGGGGTTGGTTTGAAGCACTTTTACTGCAAATGTATATTCTTAAATGTATAAAAGTCTTGACACAGGTGTACTTTAAGTAAGATTGTTCTTTACAACCTTGCTTGCCTGGCCAGACAAAGTTGTTTTTGTAAACTTTTCAATCTCGCCACAGAACGATAGATGCATTCTGGATTGTGCTGCCTTTGACATTGCAATGTCAGCATGGTACTGGAATAAAAGACAAGAAAATCTAACTGCTTCACATCTATTATTTTTGTTTATTAATCAAGTAATTTTGTGTTTCAAGGATACATACAGGTTGGTATATTATTGTCTCAATAAAAGCTTTCCGTGACTAAAAATAAAAATAATAAAAAAAAAAAAAAAAAGCTTTGACCACTTTAAAGCTCCCTATTTGATTCAGTCATATAATTTCAAATAAGCAGTTTCAAGGTAACACCAGTCTACTGGTTTCCAGAACAGTAAGTACATGCATCCATTGTGTTCACCCTGATTCATCATCATTCAAAGCATACCAGCCATCAGTGTCATGATGAACAACATAAAACTACAATTATACAGTAATGTTATTTAATGAAACTACTACAACATTACCCCACTGATTCGGACTGATAAAAGAAAATCCAACACAGAATTTAGGAATGAACATTTACATTATTTATCATGATTTATAGCTATCTATTTTTTATAGTTTTGCATAAAGTAGCAAATGGTTAAAACCTTTTTTTTTGTTTTTTCCTATTTGTGTCCTATCTGGGAGACTTTACTTCTTGTTCTGTGTACTCAACATAAAATATGAGGAAATCCCCTTTCAGTTGTCCTTGGAGGAGGTGTCCCCAGTTGAAGATTTCCCCTTTATTCCTATTCCAGTAACAACTGTAACTATTTTGATTTTTCATCCCTTTTATAGCACAATTCATGAAGAGGGTGAATCTGCAATTTCTCTTTAGTCCTTTATTCTAAATTCATTGGACATGGGTTATGATATATCTTCAAATGCATAATAATACACCTTTTTTAAGCTGTAAAGTGCTTGCTTTTTGGTTATCTGTTTCCAATATTCGGGCAGTACAGCTGGCTCACATTCATATTCCTTTGCAAACTCCTCATTAAACTGCACAAAAATGAACTTCCAGTAGTCTGATGCCTCTGTGGAATTGTCAGGTTTTATCTCCCAATCTGGGTAAATTTCTTTGTATTTTTTATACTTATGACATTTCCACTCTGTATCTGAATTCTTGAATTTATCATCAGAAGCCACAGAAGTGGTGCAGATTCCAGTGGATAGTGTGTTCTTTTTTTTAATTTTGAGTCTTCCTAACCCTTCTGGTCTGTGGATAGAAGCAAAGTGTTTTTGATGATTTATGCCTCCATCCTCACAGGGGGCTTTACAGAAAGGGCACTGCTTCCTGCAACCAATCACCTTCCTGAGCAGTTCCTCCTGAGGCTTCAGGGTGACCGATTCAAGTATACACTCAATTTTCCATGACTGCAACTCTGACAAAATACTTCTTTGTCCTTCCATTAGCAATGACTTGATGTATGATGAGAACTCTCCAACATTTGCTTTGCTGTGGAATGTGATCAGCGTCAATTCCTCCTTGTTAATGAATAATTGTCTGTTTAGCATCTCACAAACGTTTTCTAAATATTTTCCTATGTCTTCACTTTGTAGGCACTGTTCATCATTAAAAACATCTGTGATCTCTTTTTCAATGAAATTTAAAATTTCCTCCTCAAATTTTCTGATGGTCGATGAATTTCGGTATTTATCTGAGATGTACTGAAGTATCCAGTCAGCTAAAAATTCTTCATATGACTGAATGTAGCGGAAATATTTCTTAAATGACATTTCTTCCAGGAGACTCTGCAGGATGGTAAACTGAAAACATGTTCTGCTGGTGAAGACCTCCTTGTTAGAACTGCACAGAATATCATCAATAATTTTTCCACCAAGCCGTTCAAAAATGTACACAACAATAGCCGGCTCCAGATATTTCTCATAGAAGAGTTTGGCTCTGCTCTGACATTCATCTTTTTCTTGGAAAGTGTTCTGAAACATCAGAAAATACTGAAGCTTCAGTCTATTCAGGCACATTTTAGGGTCATTCTCCTCTATGAATTTCTCATGCATCTTTTCAAAATTTCGAGCTGCATTTGCTAAAATGTAAAGTTTGATATCCAACTCAAATATTGTAGAGAACTTTAGCTTTTTACTGTTACTGTCCTCCAACTTTTCATTGATCATGTGCAATAAATCCTTACAGTACACATCTATATAATCTCCTGGACTGTTCATTTTTTCTGTTACATATTGTTTGCAACTATCAATCAATAGATTTGCAAAATCTTCCAGTTTTTTATAGGGATCTTGACCAGAGGCCAATACAAGGTCCCATTTTTTTCTAATCCAGGAGGAATCAAAATACTTTTTATCAATTTCAAATTTCAATGTTGGTGTATGGTTCAATAAGCTCTTAATTTGGTTTATTTCTTCTTTTACAGCAGATCCCGTATTCCTCATGTCTAGCTTGAGTTCTGATAACATTTTCACACTAACATTACTTGACTTTATTTTGTCAAAGTGTAAACCTGACACTGTATTTTCCCACATTGTGTCAAACTCTTTCTGTAATTCATCATCACTGACTTCTTTCTTCCTTCTACTGTTGATTTGCAGGAATTCTGTGATTTTATCTTCAATTAACTTCTGGTATCTGTTTTGCATTTTCTGAATCTCTGTCTTTGCTTTCTGGATAGAAACAGCCTCTTCACACTTGTTTAGTGTGCTGTTTTCAAGACTCTTTATTAGAGAAGTTATACTCAAGCCAAACTGTGTCCTGAATTCTTCTATTAGATGGGCATTCTCTGTTTTATTTTCATAATAGCTTTTTAGCAATTTCAGCATGTTTTTTTCTTCTTCTTGTAGAATATCTTGAAGTTCCTGTTTGAACTTGGCACATGTCTCTGTATTAAGAGTGTCTGTGGATTTATTTTTAATAAATGTGTATGTGCCGCTAAACCAGTTGTGTACCTTTTGTCTCAGTTGCCATTCCCATTGAGAGAACTGAATGCAAAGTTTGTTGTAAGCATCCGCTACCAGGGTGTTTTTGAAACTAAATATAAATGTTTCATACTTAACTGCTGTCCATAAATCTTCCATCCAGGTTTTAAATTCATGAATCTTGAGTGGTTTGAAATGATATCTGTCAGTTTTCATGAATTCAAATAAAAACCTTTTTAACTTAAAGACATGCTCACTGTAGCCAATATTGACTGAAGCCATAGGCGGCAGTCCTTGAAATAATGCTGGAAAGTACCAGTTGTGTTTGTCAAAATCATAATCCATGACATCACGAAAACTCATTATACCGGTCTGCTTTTCCATTTTTGCTGCTACTTCTGTCATTTTGTCCAAGAGATCGACAATTTTCTTCCTGTCTCTCATGTTCTTTTCATGAGCAGATACATCACTGACACCCTGATATACAAATTGGCAGTTGGGTTTTTTTTTAAATTTTTTAATCCGAAGAAAAGCATGCACTACAATCTGTAATATATCATTCATTTCTGCACTGATTTCCATGGCCATAGTGAATATGATGATATCACTCAAACCAGCCACCAGTGTGGCCAATTCATTGTCATGTTCATAACTGTCTTCCAAAGAGGCCAATTCTGGAGCTTTCAACCCTTCAGTATCAATCACCATGACAAATTGACAGCCCAGCTCCTCCTGGAAGTTCTCTTTCACATTAAGAAGAGTCATGAAGGCTCCTCGTGTGCATCTTCCACTGGCCACCGGGAACTGCAGACCAAACATGGTGTTGAGAAGGGTGGACTTCCCTGTACTCTGTACTCCCAGTACAGATATCACTCCCATTCTGCAATTTCTTCCTGTCCTGTTGTCCAGCTCAGTCAGGACATCACTTATCCATTGTAAGGGGATGTTGGAGGCATCTCCATCTATCAGTTCTACTGGAAATCCTTTAAGCAAAAGATCCACAACTATTCCTGGGAGTCTCAGGAACTGTTTGTTCTGTTCTCCTTCTCTGTTGCATCTATTTGCATAACACTCAGCCTCATATATTTGTCCTATCTCCCGTATGAAGTGTTCGATTCCTAAACAGCTATTGTTGATAGTTTGATCTATCTGCTTCAGTTTTTGACTATTCAGCCTAGTACACTCCATATATTTTTCTTGTAACTGGAAATAATTATTTCTGGCAACTGAATCCAACAGAAGTTTTGTCCATTTCAAAAAGAACTGTCTCTCTTTCGGAGTCAAGCGAGTTATTGCATTTATAAACAACATTATGCTCTCAGGTATGTCTTGCTCATTTTGCGCAGTGCGTAATAAAAAACAACGCAATTCCAGGTCAGATCTATATTCTTCTGCATCTTTTCCTCCTTGCTTTTTCATTCTGCACATCTCCTTTTCTATTTTAGACATTTTTTTACACAGATCTCCTTGTATCAGTGTTTTTGTCTTAAACTTTTCAACATCACCTATTGTGGAGATAATATTACGGGCAAACTCTGCTGCTTTTTGACATTCAGGAGAGTTTTCATCAACAAGTATAGAAAGTTCACCTATTTCTTTTCTTGCATTTTCCAGAGTTACTTGTTTATTGCTGATTGAGGAACAAATGCATTGTTGTATTTTCTTTACAAACTGCACATTATTTCCGGAGTCTGTATTTACTATCACATTTGTTTTATCATTGCTTAACTCTGACATCAGATTTTGCAGATGTTGCCGTGTCTCTGGCTTCATTTGATTTCCTGGAGTAAAAATTAGAAAAAAATGGCTGTGAGTATTCTTGCAGGTTGATAACAGTCTGAATTGTTCCTCAGAAATATCTTCAATGAATATAAATACAGCTGATGAGACTCGAGACAGAAACATAAACTGGTCTTGGTTGGTCTCTAATTCTCCGCGTAAGTTGGTGACTGCAATGGGCTCTGGGAAAACATCAGAATTACCACAGGGAAAATACCAGGACATTTCCACAAGGCCATCAGATATTTTTCTCTCAATGTTTCCTCCCTCCATATCATAGTAAATAAAGAAGTTGTTATGTTGCTGAACTGGATTAAGAACTTGGTTCAGGATTCTAGATTTGGATAATTTGTTTTTCCCCAGCCTAACAAAAGAGAAAAGGGGCATGGAAATATTCACTAAACTTTCCTCTTTGAACCCTTTACTGTCAGCTAGTGACTGAGGTCTCCACTTCTTTACAATGTCCCTCATTGCCCAAAGCATGAGGGTGCAGTGTGACCCGTCACTAGATGGAAGCAACAGAGGGACAGCAAACTGACACATGGCCATTTTGGTTAAAATCTCTTGTTGTAGAAAACTGTCTGAGCAATGCAGGAGGGAACACGTGACATCCAGAGGGTGAACAGAAGGTGGGGAACAATTAACATTCATATTTAGGAAATCGAATAGGTTTTCATCTTTATTTGGCATTGCACTTAAATAATTTTCAATTACTGTGTTTCTTGCAGTATTGTTCACAGCCATTAACTTCTGTAGAACATGTTGGGGAAGGTCTTCTATCTTCTGGGGTTTCTTATTCTCTAGATTCTCTGGATCAATGCAAAGGACATTGTTCAATGTTAGTTTTGACTTCTCATCACTGTTCAATTTCAGCTGTGTTAGGAGGTCTAGGAAAGTCTTTCTTCTGTCTGCAAAACATGAGAGCACATATTTGTGTTCAATACATATAAATCCTGGTTGAAAGACATTTTACTCATAAATGTACACAGGAAACAAGGATTTGCAATATTTGGACAATTGTGTTACCAGTGACTCTACAATGTTCATATATACACCCAGGCAGTTCTTTGCACTGCATAGTAGTTGGTAAATCTAAAGGAGATTATAAAATCAGATTGTAAAGTGTATAGTCAGTTTATTCTGCTCCAGTGATCAGGTTTGCTGTTGCAATTGACCAATATGATTTTTTAAATTATATAAAAAAAAATTTAAAACTGTAAATATAAAAATAATTTAAAAAATCACCCCCTGTGTACTATATTCCTGAATGATACCAGCACAGCATTCAATAGCTAAAGAACTGAGATGTTCACAGGTCAGGTAACCTGCCATGCTGACAATAGTAGCTCCCTATACCCCAATGTTTGGTGCCGGCCATGTCCCCTAAGATTTAGATATTGTTGAAATTGAGGCAGTTGCCAGTAGGTATGTAGCAATAAGAGTTTCATAGGTAGCCACTTCTGTCATACCAATAGGGGCAAGAACTGGACAACAATTCTATGTTTTGTCCCATTACAAACAGAATTTTCATTATTCTGTAGACAGGTAAGAAGTATCTCCCCAACAGAAGCACTATTTAGGCAGGGGTTCTAACCCTTTCCAGTTCTAATTAAAAGTATTATTCTATTTAGAAATTCATTGCTGCAAATTTCCTCACTGAAGACATTTCATCATATTTTCCATCACATTGACATCTGTCAATGACCTAAATAGGAATGAGCCAAACTGCCCTGAGTTCAGGTTGAGAATTGCTTGGCGAACTTCAGAGAATTTCTGCTTAATCCCATGGATATCAATGGGAGTTTCTAAGATCTCTCAACAGTCTGTACTCACAAAATGTCCAGGGAAAGTTGGTTAGCCTCCTTCCAACATCCATGTGACACCTTTCTCCTATGACACCAGACTAGATCTTTAGCAGACAGCCTCTCGGTCAGCTTTCTGTAGCTTCAGCATCCAATCAAGCACATGACAGCGTTGCCTTGGAGGGCAGCAGCCCTCCAGGCTGGACTGATCCTCAGCAGGAAGAGACCCAGAAGCTCAATTTTTCAGAATATGTATACAGTTACCCAGAATTCTTCAGGGCCCTGCTCCCCAGGATTGGCCAGGGCTGTATAAATATGCATACTGCCATCTACATAGCTCCACACCTATGTTCCAGAGAATTCTACAACTGTCTGGAGAGCAGTCAGACTGGCAGCATCTGAGAACACTGAACTGATCTAATTAATCAGCTGCACTGGTTACAGTGAGCACAGCTAAATTTACCAGACAGACAATTGCAGCCACACTTGGTACAGTGAGGCAAGCTAAATTTATCTAACAAAAACACACCCAGCTCCACTGAACACAGTGAGCCAGCACTAAATCGAATTAATCCTAGCACCTATCTAGAAGGGTGCTACAAGTATATGAGAACACAAACATTTAGCTCTCTTTCTGTCATGTAGTGCTTGTGGATCACCCTTGTCTGTGGAGCGCAGCAAGGCTTATTGGAGACTGGTGGACTCAGGATACCGGAAATAGAGAGCATCTTCCTTCATCACTTGTCCCACACTTGAGCACAGAAGAGTTTTTTTGTTATAGTATAATTACATTACTGCAGCCTAATACACATCGAATGAAATGCTTTGCCTTTTGTACAATTGTACAATCTGTTAGCCAAGACAAGGAGACATAAACACAGTAGGTTCAATTTACAAAAATGTAATATGTGTGCCATTTTCATTATTATGGATTGTTTCATTTTTTACAAGGTTTATTCACAAATACCACATGGATCAGATAGTATTACAGTGCACATGAACTAGATAGTGGAAATGCACATAGGCTTTGAAATCTTATTTGCCAGAAATTACTCACATTCATTTAGGCACGGTGACAAGCCAGTCAGTTCAGGATAGCTGGGTGTCATTGTCTGTAAATGTCTGAGAAATTCTCCGCAGGCCTCTTCTCCTTTCTCATGTAGGATGTGTAGTAACATTTCAGTCCTCTCTTTTGGTGTCTTTGCTGCATCCAGATCTTTTTGATCCTCCAGAGTGATGGAGTGTAAGTCATCATATAACCAGCTCACATCTTTCTTCAATATTTCAGGTAATTTTTCCCTCAGTTCAGCAATGATACATAACCGAGACCTGGCTGTAGTCATGGCTTCTTATAATCAAAGCCTGGTAGAAAAGAGGCAGAATGGTCATAGTTAAGTGATTTTAGTGTCCACATTAATCTGTAACGTTATTGAGAAAACAAATATGCTGGGTCATGCAAAGTATTTAATTTTCTCCCTCCCTCTTGTACAGTAGGATTCTGGGCTGCCCAGGTAGGAAAGGGTTAACTCTGGGTCTGCAGTTTTCCCAGGCTTTTCTGGGCTCTGCCCTCCACCCTGTGGTGCTTATAAAAAGGTGGAAGGCTCAGTCCAGATAAGGGCTGGGGGACCACATGGGAGAAGAATGAGAGGTTTGAAGAAGGGGATGTAACCAGGATCAACCCACCACTACTACCCTAAGGGAACCTAAATTGCCGCGTATGGACTTTTATCTGCAAAGATATGCTTGGGCAGCCTAGGAATAGCTAGTTAGGGACTTGAGTGTTGAACTGAACTGAGAACAAATGAATAAGCCTGGACGGCAGCACTCAGATACAACACCTTTATTCAATTAAAATCCAAAGTACAGCAGTCAATCCATACGGTGCAAAAGAGGGGGAAGCAAGCAGCTTACATGTTTCACACCTAGATCTGGTGCTTAATCATAGCTAGTATAGTGACAAAACGAATGTGAATATACAGTATCTCACAAAAGTGAGTACACCCCTCACATTTTTGTGAAAATTTTATTATATCTTTTCATGTGACAACACTGTAGAAATTACACTTTGCTACAATGTAAAGTAGTGAGTGTACAGCTTGTATAACAGTGTAAATTTGCTGTCCCCTCAAAATAACTCAACACACAGCCATTAATGTCTAAACCGCTGCCAACAAAAGTGAGTACACCCCTAAGTGCAAATGTCCAAGTTGGGCCCAATTAGCCATTTTCCCTCTCCAGTGTCATGTGATTTATTAGTGTTACAAGGTCTCAGGTGTGAATGGGGAGCAGGTGTGTTAAATTTGGTGTTATCGCTCTCATACTGGTCACTGGAAGTTCAACATGGCACCTCATGGCAAAGAACTTTCTGAGGATCTGAAAAAAAAAAAGTTGCTCTACATAAAGATGGCCTAGGCTATACGAAGATTTCCAAGACCCTGAAACTGAGCTGCAGCATGGTGGCCAAGACCATACAGCGGTTTAACAGGACAGGTTCCACTCAGAACAGGCCTCGCCATGGTCCACAAAAGGAGTTGAGTGCACGTGCTCAGTGCCATATCCAGAGGTTGTCTTTTGAAAATAGATGTATGAGTGCTGCCAGCATTGCTGCAGAGGTTGAAGGGGTGGGGGTCAGCCTTTCAGTGCTCAGACCATACACTGCATCAAATGTTTGCTTGGCTGTCGTCCCAGAAGGAAGCCTCTTTTAAAGATGGTGCACAGGAAAGTCCACAAACAGTTTGCTGAAGACAAACAGACTAAGGACATGGATCACTGGAACCATGTCCTGTGGTCTGATGAGACCAAGATAAACTTATTTGGTTCAGATGGCGTCAAGCGTGTGTAGTGGCAACCAGGTGAGGAGTAGAAAGACAAGTGTGTCTTGCATACAGTCAAGCATGGTGGTAGGAGTGTCATGGTCTGGGGCTGCATGAGTGCTACCGGGACTGGGGAGCTACAGTTCATTGAGGGAACCATGAATGCCAACATATACTGTGACATAATGAAGCAGAGCATGATCCCCTCCTTTTGGAGACTGGGTCGCAGGGCAGTATTCCAACATGATAACGACCCCAAACACACCTCCAAGATGACCATTGCCTTGCTAAAGAAGCTGGGGGTAAAGGTGAGGGACTGGCCAAGCATGATTCCAGACCTAAACCCTATTGAGCATCTGTGGGTCATCCTCAAACGGCAGCTCTGTGATGATGTCGTCATGGAGTAGAAGAGGACTCCAGTGGCAACCTGTGAAACTCTGATGAACTCCGTGCCCAAGAGGGTTAAGGCAGTGCTGGAAAATAATGGTGGCCACACAAAATATTAACACTTTGGGCCCAATTTGGACATTTTCACTTAGGGGTGTACTCACTTTTGTTGCTAGCGGTTTAGACATTAATGGCTGTGTGTTGAGTTATTTTGAGGGGACAGCAAATTTACACTGTTATACAAGCTGTACACTCACTACTTTACATTGTAGCAAAGTGTAATTTCTTCAGTGTTGTCACATGAAAAGATATAATAAAATATTTACAAAAATGTGTGGGGTGTACTCACTTTTGTGAGATACTGTATATGTAGTGGTGGCCAATGGGAAAAAAAGTATTCCAAGGGCCACTCCCACATGGATGATTAGTCAATCAAAAAATATGGAACAGCTGTGACTGGGAAGCCCCCCAGTCCACAGCTCTCACATAGACAGGTAAAAAAAAAAAAACAAATACTCACAATCACATTGACACAAACATAAACCAATTACAAATAACATATTACATATTTAAATTGGGTTTAAGTAACCACATTAACATGTAACATTGGGTATAACCCATGCGACATAAAATCATAATGTTAGTTTAAAAATTGGTATTATTATCCACACCACATGTGTGAAAGACTCACACATGTGTGTGTTCAGTTATCAAAACCCACCAAGGAGCTTCCATGTGTCAGATGTAAATGCACAAACAGAGAAATATATGTATCAAATCAAAAAACAAAAAACATGTTAAACAAGTGTGTACATACAAACACATGGACTAAGGAACGATACCACAGTCACTCCGAGACCATTAATAAAAATCCAAACCAAAAAACAAGAGTTTCCTCTATTCATATATATGTCAGTAGGGCTGTAAGAAAAGTTTCTTGATATCATTCCTAATCGATCCATATGTGGATAAAAAGAGACCCTATAAAAGCTCACCAAAAAGAGAAAAAGAAAAAAGGCAAAAAAGAAGCAAAGAAAAAGCAAAAAAAAAAAAAAAAAAAAAAGCAAAAAAAAAAATCGCAGAAAAATCGCAGTAACAGCAATATAGCAAAAAAGCAGAAAAAATAATAATAAATAAAAGAAGAAAGGCACAAAAACAAAGAGCTTTACAAAGAGGTCTCTGAACCACACATTAACCTTGACTCATGGCTGTCATATATGAATGATAATGAACTCAACTTAACATTTACTGGAGCCATGATTCAACGTCAATGGAATTTTTGGATGTGCTACTGACTGGTGGTAATGATGCCATTACTTCAAATCTATTCAGAAAGCCCACGGCCGGCAACGCTTTATTGCGAGACGACTCTAGTCATCCAGGACACACGATAAAAAGCATCCCAGTAGGACAGTTCCTTAGGCTCAAACGATTGTATAGCAAAGATTCAGATTTTAAAAGTGAAGCATCTTGTATGGCCTCTAGAATTAACCACTTCAGCCCCGGAAGGATTTACCCCCTTCCTGACCAGAGCACTTTTTACAATTTGGCACTGCGTCGCTTTAACTGCTAATTGCGCGGTCATGCAATGCTGTACCCAAACAAAATTTGCGTCCTTTTCTTCCCACAAATAGAGCTTTCTTTTGATGGTATCTGATCACCTCTGCCGTTTTTATTTTTTGCGCTATAAACGGAAAAAGACTGAAAATTTTGAAAAAAAATGATATTTTCTACTTTTTGTTATTAAAAAAATCCAATAAACTCAATTTTAGTCATACATTTAGGCCAAAATGTATTCGGCCACATGTCTTTGGTAAAAAAAAATGTCAATAAGTATATATTTATTGGTTTGCGCAAAAGTTATAGCGTCTACAAACTAGGGTACATTTTCTGGAATTTACACAGCTTTCAATTTATGACTGCCTATGTAATTTCTTGAGGTGCTAAAATGGCAGGGCAGTACAAACCCCCCCCAAATAACCCCATTTTGGAAAGTAGACACCCCAAGGAAATTGCTGAGAGGCATGTTGAACCCATTGAATATTATTTGTTTTGTCCCAAGTGATTGAATAATGACAAAAAAAAAAAATTACAAACAGTTGTCACTAAATGATATATTGCTCACACAGGCCATGGGTATATGTGGAATTGCACCCCAAAATATATTCAGCTGCTTCTCCTGAGTACGGGGATACCACATGTGTGGGACTTTTTGGGAGCCTAGCCGTGTACGGGACCCCGAAAACCAATCACCGCCTTCAGGATTTCTAAGGGCGTACATTTTTGATTTCACTCCTCACTACCTATCACAATTTTCAAGGCCATAAAATGCCCAGATGGCACAACCCCCCCCCCAAATGACCCCATTTTGGAAAGTAGACACCCAAAGCTATTTGCTGAGGGGCATGCTGAGTCCATGGAATATTTTATATTTTGACACAAGTTGCGGGAAAGTGACAATTTTTTTTTTGTACAAAGTTGTCACTAAATGATATATTGCTCACACAGGCCATGGGCATATGTGGAATTGCACCCCAAAATACATTTAGCTGCTTCTCCTGAGTATGGGGATACCACATGTGTTGGAGTCTAGCCGCGTGTGGGAGTCCAGCACATGTGTGGGAGTCCAGCCGCGTACGGGGCTCCGAAAACTAATCACCACCTTCAGGATTTCCCCGGGGATGCCTCCAAACACGACGCAGTCTGGCGGGGAGGCCAGGATGGTACACAGCCTGTCTCTGCGGGAGGTCGGAGCAGCAGCCCAGGAAGCCGCTGGCAATGTTGTCAATGAGGAGAAAAAACACAACGCGTTTCTGAGCATGCGCAGGGTCTGTACGGCACATGCACGCTCCTTTATCAAGTGTAGAGTAGGGAAAACAGTGAAGAGCTATTTATAGCAGATCAAAATTAATGGGTGGACGTTCACAGCTGATTGTATCAATGCCGGAGTGTCAATATATGAACCACGGACAATAGCAATGTTATATAACAAGGCCAGAGCACATATCTGTATCTTTATGAGCAAGCTGGATGTCTGATAAAAGAAAGCTGGGGAAAAAAAATATTACTAGAGAACTATATATCTAAAAAGGGTGAATGATTAAAAGAAGATGTGTCTCAAGAGTATATAAAAGCATATATATCAGAGCATTTATGATAAACTATCATAGAAGTATTATAAAAATATATTATGAAGAGTAAGGACAAAGGCTAAATTAGCCTAACGGGGATAGGGGAAAAAAGAGACAAATTCCCTTTTCCCCTGGGACTTTTAAGGTGCTTCTTAACTTGGTGATTAAACAATAATTTCCGTACCAGTTATAAAATTATAATTTTTATTAAATAAAGATTAAAAATATCTATGTCTCACACAGAAAGAAAGAGACATAAAAAAGCGCTTAAACATAAATAATTTGAACATAAAGTCATTAACATTATACAATGCTACATAAAGCAGCTACTTATAGGTGCCATAACAATCTGCCACTTGCTCGACATGTTTCGCTCAAATGTGAGCTTCTTCAGGAGTATTTAAAGGCAAATGATTGTGGTGGACTCAAGCTGCAGTGCAACCCTGTAGCATAAATGCCCGCATAGAATAGAGCTGGTGCCAACTTTAAAAGTAGGGGATTCTCATGGGGGAGGGGACCTCAATGTCAAAAAGGTGACCACAGGAGTATAATAAAGTACTTGAACAGGCCCTTAAATAGAACCAATTGCTAATCCTGATCGGGACCATAAAGGTCTCCCAGCCAGTACAGATTATAAAGATGGAGATGGACAACGAAATCTGAAGGGCTAATCCCTGGTGAAGGCACAGTGTAACTGTCCTAAGGGAGCGGTTCCCTTCACAGCAGTTTTTTAAAAAGGCATCCAACGGCACATGGGCTTGAGGGGGCTTGAAGCGTCCTCCGTGGCTGAGCACCGATGGTTACAGAAGTGGTTACAGAAGGTTACAGAAGTGGTGCAGATTCCAGTGGATAGTGTGTTCTTTTTTTTAATTTTGAGTCTTCCTAACCCTTCTGGTCTGTGGATAGAAGCAAAGTGTTTTTGATGATTTATGCCTCCATCCTCACAGGGGGCTTTACAGAAAGGGCACTGCTTCCTGCAACCAATCACCTTCCTGAGCAGTTCCTCCTGAGGCTTCAGGGTGACCGATTCAAGTATACACTCAATTTTCCATGACTGCAACTCTGACAAAATACTTCTTTGTCCTTACATTAGCAATGACTTGATGTATGATGAGAACTCTCCAACATTTGCTTTGCTGTGGAATGTGATCAGCGTCAATTCCTCCTTGTTAATGAATAATTGTCTGTTTAGCATCTCACAAACGTTTTCTAAATATTTTCCTATGTCTTCACTTTGTAGGCACTGTTCATCATTAAAAACATCTGTGATCTCTTTTTCAATGAAATTTAAAATTTCCTCCTCAAATTTTCTGATGGTCGATGAATTTCGGTATTTGTCTGAGATGTACTGAAGTATCCAGTCAGCTAAAAATTCTTCATATGACTGAATGTAGCGGAGATATTTCTTAAATGACATTTCTTCAAGGAGACTCTGCAGGATGGTAAACTGAAAACATGTTCTGCTGGTGAAGACCTCCTTGTTAGAACTGCACAGAATATCATCAATAATTTTTCCACCAAGCCGTTCAAAAATGTACACAACAATAGCCGGCTCCAGATATTTCTCATAGAAGAGTTTGGCTCTGCTTTGACATTCATCTTTTTCTTGGAAAGTGTTCTGAAACATCAGAAAATACTGAAGCTTCAGTCTATTCAGGCACATTTTAGGGTCATTCTCCTCTATGAATTTCTCATGCATCTTTTCAAAATTTCGAGCTGCATTTGCTAAAATGTAAAGTTTGATATCCAACTCAAATATTGTAGAGAACTTTAGCTTTTTACTGTTACTGTCCTCCAACTTTTCATTGATCATGTGCAATAAATCCTTACAGTACACATCTATATAATCTCCTGGACTGTTCATTTTTTCTGTTACATATTGTTTGCAACTATCAATCAATAGATTTGCAAAATCTTCCAGTTTTTTATAGGGATCTTGACCAGAGGCCAATACAAGGTCCCATTTTTTTCTAATCCAGGAGGAATCAAAATACTTTTTATCAATTTCAAATTTCAATGTTGGTGTATGGTTCAATAAGCTCTTAATTTGGTTTATTTCTTCTTTTACAGCAGATCCCGTATTCCTCATGTCTAGCTTGAGTTCTGATAACATTTTCACACTAACATTACTTGACTTTATTTTGTCAAAGTGTAAACCTGACACTGTATTTTCCCACATTGTGTCAAACTCTTTCTGTAATTCATCATCACTGACTTCTTTCTTCCTTTCACTGTTGATTTGCAGGAATTCTGTGATTTTATCTTCAATTAACTTCTGGTATCTGTTTTGCATTTTCTGAATCTCTGTCTTTGCTTTCTGGATAGAAACAGCCTCTTCACACTTGTTTAGTGTGCTGTTTTCAAGACTCTTTATTAGAGAAGTTATACTCAAGCCAAACTGTGTCCTGAATTCTTCTATTAGATGGGCATTCTCTGTTTTATTTTCATAATAGCTTTTTAGCAATTTCAGCATGTTTTTTTCTTCTTCTTGTAGAATATCTTGAAGTTCCTGTTTGAACTTGGCACATGTCTCTGTATTAAGAGTGTCTGTGGATTTATTTTTAATAAATGTGTATGTGCCGCTAAACCAGTTGTGTACCTTTTGTCTCAGTTGCCATTCCCATTGAGAGAACTGAATGCAAAGTTTGTTGTAAGCATCCGCTACCAGGGTGTTTTTGAAACTAAATATAAATGTTTCATACTTAACTGCTGTCCATAAATCTTCCATCCAGGTTTTAAATTCATGAATCTTGAGTGGTTTGAAATGATATCTGTCAGTTTTCATGAATTCAAATAAAAACCTTTTTAACTTAAAGACATGCTCACTGTAGCCAATATTGACTGAAGCCATAGGCGGCAGTCCTTGAAATAATGCTGGAAAGTACCAGTTGTGTTTGTCAAAATCATAATCCATGACATCACGAAAACTCATTATACCGGTCTGCTTTTCCATTTTTGCTGCTACTTCTGTCATTTTGTCCAAGAGATCAACAATTTTCTTCCTGTCTCTCATGTTCTTTTCATGAGCAGATACATCACTGACACCCTGATATACAAATTGGCAGTTGGGTTTTTTTTTTAATTTTTTAATCCGAAGAAAAGCATGCACTACAATCTGTAATATATCATTCATTTCTGCACTGATTTCCATGGCCATAGTGAATATGATGATATCACTCAAACCAGCCACCAGTGTGGCCAACTCATTGTCATGTTCATAACTGTCTTCCAAAGAGGCCAATTCTGGAGCTTTCAACCCTTCAGTGTCAATCACCATGACAAATTGACAGCCCAGCTCCTCCTGGAAGTTCTCTTTCACATTAAGAAGAGTCATGAAGGCCCCTCGTGTGCATCGTCCACTGGCCACCGGGAACTGCAGACCAAACATGGTGTTGAGAAGGGTGGACTTCCCTGTACTCTGTACTCCCAGTACAGATATCACTCCCATTCTGCAATGTCTTCCTGTCCTGTTGTCCAGCTCAGTCAGGACATCAGTTATCCATTGTAAGGGGATGTTGGAGGCATCTCCATCTATCAGCTCTACTGGAAATCCTTTAAGCAAAAGATCCACAACTATTCCTGGGAGTCTCAGGAACTGTTTGTTCTGTTCTCCTTCTCTGTTGCATCTATTTGCATAACACTCAGCCTCATATATTTGTCCTATCTCCCGTATGAAGTGTTCGATTCCTAAACAGCTATTGTTGATAGTTTGATCTATCTGCTTCAGTTTTTGACTATTCAGCCTAGTACACTCCATATATTTTTCTTGTAACTGGAAATAATTATTTCTGGCAACTGAATCCAACAGAAGTTTTGTCCATTTCAAAAAGAACTGTCTCTCTTTCGGAGTCAAGTGAGTTATTGCATTTATAAACAACATTATGCTCTCAGGTATGTCTTGCTCATTTTGCACAGTGCGTAATAAAAAACAACTCAATTCCAGGTCAGATCTATATTCTTCTGCATCTTTTCCTCCTTGCTTTTTCATTCTGCACATCTCCTTTTCTATTTTAGACATTTTTTTACACAGATCTCCTTGTATCAGTGTTTTTGTCTTAAACTTTTCAACATCACCTATTGTGGAGACAATATTACGGGCAAACTCTGCTGCTTTTTGACATTCAGGAGAGTTTTCATCAACAAGTATAGAAAGTTCACCTATTTCTTTTCTTGCATTTTCCAGAGTTACTTGTTTATTGCTGATTGAGGAACAAATGCATTGTTGTATTTTCTTTACAAACTGCACATTATTTCCTGAGTCTGTATTTACTATCACATTTGTTTTATCAATGCTTAACTCTGACATCAGATTTTGCAGATGTTGCCGTGTCTCTGGCTTCATTTGATTTCCTGGAGTAAAAATTAGAAAAAAATGGCTGTGAGTATTCTTGCAGGTTGATAACAGTCTGAATTGTTCCTCGGAAATATCTTCAATGAATATAAATACAGCTGATGAGACTCGAGACAGAAACATAAACTGGTCTTGGTTGGTCTCTAATTCTCCGCGTAAGTTGGTGACTGCAATGGGCTCTGGGAAAACATCAGAATTACCACAGGGAAAATACCAGGACATTTCCACAAGGCCATCAGATATTTTTCTCTCAATGTTTCCTCCCTCCATATCATAGTAAATAAAGAAGTTGTTATGTTGCTGAACTGGATTAAGAACTTGGTTCAGGATTCTAGATTTGGATAATTTGTTTTTCCCCAGCCTAACAAAAGAGAAAAGGGGCATGGAAATATTCACTAAACTTTCCTCTTTGAACCCTTTACTGTCAGCTAGTGACTGAGGTCTCCACTTCTTTACAATGTCCCTCATTGCCCAAAGCATGAGGGTGCAGTGTGACCCGTCACTAGATGGAAGCAACAGAGGGACAGCAAACTGACACATGGCCATTTTGGTTAAAATCTCTTGTTGTAGAAAACTGTCTGAGCAATGCAGGAGGGAACACGTGACATCCAGAGGGTGAACAGAAGGTGGGGAACAATTAACATTCATATTTAGGAAATCGAATAGGTTTTCATCTTTATTTGGCATTGCACTTAAATAATTTTCAATTACTATGTTTCTTGCAGTATTGTTCACAGCCATTAACTTCTGTAGAACATGTTGGGGAAGGTCTTCTATCTTCTGGGGTTTCTTATTCTCTAGATTCTCTGGATCAATGCAAAGGACATTGTTCAATGTTAGTTTTGACTTCTCATCACTGTTCAATTTCAGCTGTGTTAGGAGGTCTAGGAAAGTCTTTCTTCTGTCTGCAAAACATGAGAGCACATATTTGTGTTCAATACATATAAATCCTGGTTGAAAGACATTTTACTCATAAATGTACACAGGAAACAAGGATTTGCAATATTTGGACAATTGTGTTACCAGTGACTCTACAATGTTCATATATACACCCAGGCAGTTCTTTGCACTGCATAGTAGTTGGTAAATCTAAAGGAGATTATAAAATCAGATTGTAAAGTGTATAGTCAGTTTATTCTGCTCCAGTGATCAGGTTTGCTGTTGCAATTGACCAATATGATTTTTTAAATTATATAAAAAAAAATTTAAAACTGTAAATATAAAAATAATTTAAAAAATCACCCCCTGTGTACTATATTCCTGAATGATACCAGCACAGCATTCAATAGCTAAAGAACTGAGATGTTCACAGGTCAGGTAACCTGCCATGCTGACAATAGTAGCTCCCTATACCCCAATGTTTCGTGCCGGCCATGTCCCCTAAGATTTAGGTATTGTTGAAATTGAGGCAGTTGCCAGTAGGTATGTAGCAATAAGAGTTTCATAGGTAGCCACTTCTGTCATACCAATAGGGGCAAGAACTGGACAACAATTCTATGTTTTGTCCCATTACAAACAGAATTTTCATTATTCTGTAGACAGGTAAGAAGTATCTCCCCAACAGAAGCACTATTTAGGCAGGGGTTCTAACCTTTTCCAGTTCTAATTAAAAGTATTATTCTATTTAGAAATTCATTGCTGCAAATTTCCTCACTGAAGACATTTCATCATATTTTCCATCACATTGACATCTGTCAATGACCTAAATAGGAATGAGCCAAACTGCCCTGAGTTCAGGTTGAGAATTGCTTGGCGAACTTCAGAGAATTTCTGCTTAATCCCATAGATATCAATGGGAGTTTCTAAGATCTCTCAACAGTCTGTACTCACAAAATGTCCAGGGAAAGTTGGTTAGCCTCCTTCCAACATCCATGTGACACCTTTCTCCTATGACACCAGACTAGATCTTTAGCAGACAGCCTCTCGGTCAGCTTTCTGTAGCTTCAGCATCCAATCAAGCACATGACAGCGTTGCCTTGGAGGGCAGCAGCCCTCCAGGCTGGACTGATCCTCAGCAGGAAGAGACCCAGAAGCTCAATTTTTCAGAATATGTATACAGTTACCCAGAATTCTTCAGGGCCCTGCTCCCCAGGATTGGCCAGGGCTGTATAAATATGCATACTGCCATCTACATAGCTCCACACCTATGTTCCAGAGAATTCTACAACTGTCTGGAGAGCAGTCAGACTGGCAGCATCTGAGAACACTGAACTGATCTAATTAATCAGCTGCACTGGTTACAGTGAGCACAGCTAAATTTACCAGACAGACAATTGCAGCCACACTTGGTACAGTGAGGCAAGCTAAATTTATCTAACAAAAACACACCCAGCTCCACTGAACACAGTGAGCCAGCACTAAATCGAATTAATCCTAGCACCTATCTAGAAGGGTGCTACAAGTATATGAGAACACAAACATTTAGCTCTCTTTCTGTCATGTAGTGCTTGTGGATAACCCTTGTCTGTGGAGCGCAGCAAGGCTTATTGGAGACTGGTGGACTCAGGATACCGGAAATAGAGAGCATCTTCCTTCATCACTTGTCCCACACTTGAGCACAGAAGAGTTTTTTTGTTATAATATAATTACATCACTGCAGCCTAATACACATCGAATGAAATGCTTTGCCTTTTGTACAATTGTACAATCTGTTAGCCAAGACAAGGAGACATAAACACAGTAGGTTCAATTTACAAAAATGTAATATGTGTGCCATTTTCATTATTATGGATTGTTTCATTTTTTACAAGGTTTATTCACAAATACCACATGGATCAGATAGTATTACAGTGCACATGAACTAGATAGTGGAAATGCACATAGGCTTTGAAATCTTATTTGCCAGAAATTACTCACATTCATTTAAGCACGGTGACAAGCCAGTCAGTTCAGGATAGCTGGGTGTCATTGTCTGTAAATGTCTGAGAAATTCTCCACAGGCCTCTTCTCCTTTCTCATGTAGGATGTGTAGTAACATTTCAGTCCTCTCTTTTGGTGTCTTTGCTGCATCCAGATCTTTTTGATCCTCCAGAGTGATGGAGTGTAAGTCATCATATAACCAGCTCACATCTTTCTTCAATATTTCAGGTAATTTTTCCCTCAGTTCAGCAATGATACATAACCGAGACCTGGCTGTAGTCATGGCTTCTTATAATCAAAGCCTGGTAGAAAAGAGGCAGAATGGTCATAGTTAAGTGATTTTAGTGTCCACATTAATCTGTAACGTTATTGAGAAAACAAATATGCTGGGTCATGCAAAGTATTTAATTTTCTCCCTCCCTCTTGTACAGTAGGATTCTGGGCTGCCCAGGTAGGAAAGGGTTAACTCTGGGTCTGCAGTTTTCCCAGGCTTTTCTGGGCTCTGCCCTCCACCCTGTGGTGCTTATAAAAAGGTGGAAGGCTCAGTCCAGATAAGGGCTGGGGGACCACATGGGAGAAGAATGAGAGGTTTGAAGAAGGGGATGTAACCAGGATCAACCCACCACTACTACCCTAAGGGAACCTAAATTGCCGCGTATGGACTTTTATCTGCAAAGATATGCTTGGCCAGCCTAGGAATAGCTAGTTAGGGACTTGAGTGTTGAACTGAACTGAGAACAAATGAATAAGCCTGGACGGCAGCACTCAGATACAACACCTTTATTCAATTAAAATCCAAAGTACAGCAGTCAATCCATACGGTGCAAAAGAGGGGGAAGCAAGCAGCTTACATGTTTCACACCTAGATCTGGTGCTTAATCATAGCTAGTATAGTGACAAAACGAATGTGAATATACAGTATCTCACAAAAGTGAGTACACCCCTCACATTTTTGTGAAAATTTTATTATATCTTTTCATGTGACAACACTGTAGAAATTACACTTTGCTACAATGTAAAGTAGTGAGTGTACAGCTTGTATAACAGTGTAAATTTGCTGTCCCCTCAAAATAACTCAACACACAGCCATTAATGTCTAAACCGCTGCCAACAAAAGTGAGTACACCCCTAAGTGCAAATGTCCAAGTTGGGCCCAATTAGCCATTTTCCCTCTCCAGTGTCATGTGATTTATTAGTGTTACAAGGTCTCAGGTGTGAATGGGGAGCAGGTGTGTTAAATTTGGTGTTATCGCTCTCATACTGGTCACTGGAAGTTCAACATGGCACCTCATGGCAAAGAACTTTCTGAGGATCTGAAAAAAAAAAAGTTGCTCTACATAAAGATGGCCTAGGCTATACAAAGATTTCCAAGACCCTGAAACTGAGCTGCAGCATGGTGGCCAAGACCATACAGCGGTTTAACAGGACAGGTTCCACTCAGAACAGGCCTCGCCATGGACCACAAAAGGAGTTGAGTGCACGTGCTCAGTGCCATATCCAGAGGTTGTCTTTTGAAAATAGATGTATGAGTGCTGCCAGCATTGCTGCAGAGGTTGAAGGGGTGGGGGTCAGCCTTTCAGTGCTCAGACCATACACTGCATCAAATGTTTGCTTGGCTGTCGTCCCAGAAGGAAGCCTCTTTTAAAGATGGTGCACAGGAAAGTCCACAAACAGTTTGCTGAAGACAAACAGACTAAGGACATGGATCACTGGAACCATGTCCTGTGGTCTGATGAGACCAAGATAAACTTATTTGGTTCAGATGGCGTCAAGCGTGTGTAGTGGCAACCAGGTGAGGAGTAGAAAGACAAGTGTGTCTTGCATACAGTCAAGCATGGTGGTAGGAGTGTCATGGTCTGGGGCTGCATGAGTGCTACCGGGACTGGGGAGCTACAGTTCATTGAGGGAACCATGAATGCCAACATATACTGTGACATAATGAAGCAGAGCATGATCCCCTCCTTTTGGAGACTGGGTCGCAGGGCAGTATTCCAACATGATAACGACCCCAAACACACCTCCAAGATGACCATTGCCTTGCTAAAGAAGCTGGGGGTAAAGGTGAGGGACTGGCCAAGCATGATTCCAGACCTAAACCCTATTGAGCATCTGTGGGTCATCCTCAAACGGCAGCTCTGTGATGATGTCGTCATGGAGTAGAAGAGGACTCCAGTGGCAACCTGTGAAACTCTGATGAACTCCGTGCCCAAGAGGGTTAAGGCAGTGCTGGAAAATAATGGTGGCCACACAAAATATTAACACTTTGGGCCCAATTTGGACATTTTCACTTAGGGGTGTACTCACTTTTGTTGCTAGCGGTTTAGACATTAATGGCTGTGTGTTGAGTTATTTTGAGGGGACAGCAAATTTACACTGTTATACAAGCTGTACACTCACTACTTTACATTGTAGCAAAGTGTAATTTCTTCAGTGTTGTCACATGAAAAGATATAATAAAATATTTACAAAAATGTGTGGGGTGTACTCACTTTTGTGAGATACTGTATATGTAGTGGTGGCCAATGGGAAAAAAAGTATTCCAAGGGCCACTCCCACATGGATGATTAGTCAATCAAAAAATATGGAACAGCTGTGACTGGGAAGCCCCCCAGTCCACAGCTCTCACATAGACAGGTAAAAAAAAAAAAACAAATACTCACAATCACATTGACACAAACATAAACCAATTACAAATAACATATTACATATTTAAATTGGGTTTAAGTAACCACATTAACATGTAACATTGGGTATAACCCATGCGACATAAAATCATAATGTTAGTTTAAAAATTGGTATTATTATCCACACCACATGTGTGAAAGACTCACACATGTGTGTGTTCAGTTATCAAAACCCACCAAGGAGCTTCCATGTGTCAGATGTAAATGCACAAACAGAGAAATATATGTATCAAATCAAAAAACAAAAAACATGTTAAACAAGTGTGTACATACAAACACATGGACTAAGGAACGATACCACAGTCACTCCGAGACCATTAATAAAAATCCAAACCAAAAAACAAGAGTTTCCTCTATTCATATATATGTCAGTAGGGCTGTAAGAAAAGTTTCTTGATATCATTCCTAATCGATCCATATGTGGATAAAAAGAGACTCTATAAAAGCTCACCAAAAAGAGAAAAAGAAAAAAGGCAAAAAAGAAGCAAAGAAAAAGCAAAAAAAAAAAAAAAAAAAAAAGCAAAAAAAAAAAAATCGCAGAAAAATCGCAGTAACAGCAATATAGCAAAAAAGCAGAAAAAATAATAATAAATAAAAGAAGAAAGGCACAAAAACAAAGAGCTTTACAAAGAGGTCTCTGAACCACACATTAACCTTGACTCATGGCTGTCATATATGAATGATAATGAACTCAACTTAACATTTACTGGAGCCATGATTCAACGTCAATGGAATTTTTGGATGTGCTACTGACTGGTGGTAATGATGCCATTACTTCAAATCTATTCAGAAAGCCCACGGCCGGCAACGCTTTATTGCGAGACGACTCTAGTCATCCAGGACACACGATAAAAAGCATCCCAGTAGGACAGTTCCTTAGGCTCAAACGATTGTATAGCAAAGATTCAGATTTTAAAAGTGAAGCATCTTGTATGGCCTCTAGAATTAACCACTTCAGCCCCGGAAGGATTTACCCCCTTCCTGACCAGAGCACTTTTTACAATTTGGCACTGCGTCGCTTTAACTGCTAATTGCGCGGTCATGCAATGCTGTACCCAAACAAAATTTGCGTCCTTTTCTTCCCACAAATAGAGCTTTCTTTTGATGGTATCTGATCACCTCTGCCGTTTTTATTTTTTGCGCTATAAACGGAAAAAGACTGAAAATTTTGAAAAAAAATGATATTTTCTACTTTTTGTTATTAAAAAAATCCAATAAACTCAATTTTAGTCATACATTTAGGCCAAAATGTATTCGGCCACATGTCTTTGGTAAAAAAAAATGTCAATAAGTATATATTTATTGGTTTGCGCAAAAGTTATAGCGTCTACAAACTAGGGTACATTTTCTGGAATTTACACAGCTTTCAATTTATGACTGCCTATGTAATTTCTTGAGGTGCTAAAATGGCAGGGCAGTACAAACCCCCCCCAAATAACCCCATTTTGGAAAGTAGACACCCCAAGGAAATTGCTGAGAGGCATGTTGAACCCATTGAATATTATTTGTTTTGTCCCAAGTGATTGAATAATGACAAAAAAAAAAAATTACAAACAGTTGTCACTAAATGATATATTGCTCACACAGGCCATGGGTATATGTGGAATTGCACCCCAAAATATATTCAGCTGCTTCTCCTGAGTACGGGGATACCACATGTGTGGGACTTTTTGGGAGCCTAGCCGTGTACGGGACCCCGAAAACCCATCACCGCCTTCAGGATTTCTAAGGGCGTACATTTTTGATTTCACTCCTCACTACCTATCACAATTTTCAAGGCCATAAAATGCCCAGATGGCACAACCCCCCCCCCAAATGACCCCATTTTGGAAAGTAGACACCCAAAGCTATTTGCTGAGGGGCATGCTGAGTCCATGGAATATTTTATATTTTGACACAAGTTGCGGGAAAGTGACAATTTTTTTTTTGTACAAAGTTGTCACTAAATCATATATTGCTCACACAGGCCATGGGCATATGTGGAATTGCACCCCAAAATACATTTAGCTGCTTCTCCTGAGTATGGGGATACCACATGTGTTGGAGTCTAGCCGCGTGTGGGAGTCCAGCACATGTGTGGGAGTCCAGCCGCGTACGGGGCTCCGAAAACTAATCACCACCTTCAGGATTTCCCCGGGGATGCCTCCAAACACGACGCAGTCTGGCGGGGAGGCCAGGATGGTACACAGCCTGTCTCTGCGGGAGGTCGGAGCAGCAGCCCAGGAAGCCGCTGGCAATGTTGTCAATGAGGAGAAAAAACACAACGCGTTTCTGAGCATGCGCAGGGTCTGTACGGCACATGCACGCTCCTTTATCAAGTGTAGAGTAGGGAAAACAGTGAAGAGCTATTTATAGCAGATCAAAATTAATGGGTGGACGTTCACAGCTGATTGTATCAATGCCGGAGTGTCAATATATGAACCACGGACAATAGCAATGTTATATAACAAGGCCAGAGCACATATCTGTATCTTTATGAGCAAGCTGGATGTCTGATAAAAGAAAGCTGGGGAAAAAAAATATTACTAGAGAACTATATATCTAAAAAGGGTGAATGATTAAAAGAAGATGTGTCTCAAGAGTATATAAAAGCATATATATCAGAGCATTTATGATAAACTATCATAGAAGTATTATAAAAATATATTATGAAGAGTAAGGACAAAGGCTAAATTAGCCTAACGGGGATAGGGGAAAAAAGAGACAAATTCCCTTTTCCCCTGGGACTTTTAAGGTGCTTCTTAACTTGGTGATTAAACAATAATTTCCGTACCAGTTATAAAATTATAATTTTTATTAAATAAAGATTAAAAATATCTATGTCTCACACAGAAAGAAAGAGACATAAAAAAGCGCTTAAACATAAATAATTTGAACATAAAGTCATTAACATTATACAATGCTACATAAAGCAGCTACTTATAGGTGCCATAACAATCTGCCACTTGCTCGACATGTTTCGCTCAAATGTGAGCTTCTTCAGGAGTATTTAAAGGCAAATGATTGTGGTGGACTCAAGCTGCAGTGCAACCCTGTAGCATAAATGCCCGCATAGAATAGAGCTGGTGCCAACTTTAAAAGTAGGGGATTCTCATGGGGGAGGGGACCTCAATGTCAAAAAGGTGACCACAGGAGTATAATAAAGTACTTGAACAGGCCCTTAAATAGAACCAATTGCTAATCCTGATCGGGACCATAAAGGTCTCCCAGCCAGTACAGATTATAAAGATGGAGATGGACAATGAAATCTGAAGGGCTAATCCCTGGTGAAGGCACAGTGTAACTGTCCTAAGGGAGCGGTTCCCTTCACAGCAGTTTTTTAAAAAGGCATCCAACGGCACATGGGCTTGAGGGGGCTTGAAGCGTCCTCCGTGGCTGAGCACCGATGGTTATCGGTGCTCAGCCACGGAGGACGCTTCAAGCCCCCTCAAGCCCATGTGCCGTTGGATGCCTTTTTAAAAAACTGCTGTGAAGGGAACCGCTCCCTTAGGACAGTTACACTGTGCCTTCACCAGGGATTAGCCCTTCAGATTTCGTTGTCCATCTCCATCTTTATAATCTGTACTGGCTGGGAGACCTTTATGGTCCCGATCAGGATTAGCAATTGGTTCTATTTAAAGGCCTGTTCAAGTACTTTATTATACTCCTGTGGTCACCTTTTTGACATTGAGGTCCCCTCCCCCATGAGAATCCCCTACTTTTAAAGTTGGCACCAGCTCTATTCTATGCGGGCATTTATGCTACAGGGTTGCACTGCAGCTTGAGTCCACCACAATCATTTGCCTTTAAATACTCCTGAAGAAGCTCACATTTGAGCGAAACATGTCGAGCAAGTGGCAGATTGTTATGGCACCTATAAGTAGCTGCTTTATGTAGCATTGTATAATGTTAATGACTTTATGTTCAAATTATTTATGTTTAAGCGCTTTTTTATGTCTCTTTCTTTCTGTGTGAGACATAGATATTTTTAATCTTTATTTAATAAAAATTATAATTTTATAACTGGTACGGAAATTATTGTTTAATCACCAAGTTAAGAAGCACCTTAAAAGTCCCAGGGGAAAAGGGAATTTGTCTCTTTTTTCCCCTATCCCCGTTAGGCTAATTTAGCCTTTGTCCTTACTTCACAGATAATTATGGGATGTGGTGCTGTCAGTTGACTATTTTTGTCCTTCCCAAATTTTATATATTATGAAGACATGATCACAAGGTAAATTGGATAATGAAAAAAAGGAGGGGGGGGGGTTCAAAAAATGTAAAAGTTAATTAAAAATTGCATGAAAAGAATTATATGACAGTGTAAAAAATAAAAATGGATGATAAAGGAAAAGGAATATATATATATGTAGAGAAATATATAAAAAAAAATAAAATAATGAAAAAAATGGAAACAAAAGTCAAAATAAAGGATTATTGCTATACATGATACATACAATATGCTGGATGTCACACCCCTGAATGATTGGTGCGACAATTAAAACAAAAGGTAAAATATATTGGATTGCGACTTATGGAGCACCCATAATCGCATACAAATGATATGTGCAAGAAATGCGTGAATAACATTATTAGATAGCCAATGGTAAGTAAACCAGCTAAACAAAGGTAAATGCCAGAGAAACCATTCTGAATATATATAGAAAGGTGTTGATTTCCAGTTCCTCGCATACATGATCGCATTTGTATGCAATTTGTTTGTATATATTGTTTGTATGTATTTGTTTGCATGAAAATGATATATGCAACAATGCGTGAATAACATTATTACCAAATAGCCGATAGTGGGCAGGCAAGCTAAACCAAGACAAATAAAACAGAAACCATTCTATACTAATGAAAAAATAATGAAAAAATAATGAAAAAATGGAAACAAAAATAAAAATAAAATTAAAGGATTATTGCTATACATGATACATACAATATGCTGAATGTCACACCCCTGAATGATTGGTGCGACAATTAAAACAAAAACGGGGGCGTGGCCTAACTCCGGACCAGGATGGATGCCAAATCCACTCTCTCCTGCACATAGGAACAGCTAAAAACGAGCACAGAAGAAATTAAAACAATCCCAAGCATGGGAAAGGGAGACCGGAGCTCCTCAGCAACCCGTGAACCCTCGGATCCAAACCAGATGTCCCAAAACATCATCCCCACAATGTTCCGGACATCACAGGGAGAAGGCCTCAAAGCCGCGGCCTCGCCTAAACTTCCAGGCCCGCTCGGCGGCTCCGTCCTCGCGGTAGACGGCGCGATCGGCGCTCAAGGCCTCACATCACAGGCTGCTCCTCAGCTCTTATCTCCCCCACCCCACAACCCACCAGCATCAAAAATCCTATGCCTGGCAGACTTACAAGCAGTGGCTCTGGACATTAAAGCCACACTGTCTGCAGCCATCACAGATCTAAAGACAGAAATGCAGGGCATCGCAGCAAGGATGGGATCGGTGAAGCAGGCCACAGCACGCCATGCGGAGGCCATAAAACAGGTACAAAAATCTTCTGATATACACCAGAATCATATAATTGAAATTCACCGCCATTTAGAAGACCTCGATAATAGAGGAAGAAGGCATAATATAAGAATTAGGGGGGTACCAGAAGCAGCAGACCAAAACCCTGTAGAACAATCAGATACAACCATATTCAATGATTTACTTGACAGACCTCCAGACTCCCCCATTGACTTTGAAAGAATTCACAGAGCCCTCAGACCGAGAGGAAGGGATACTGATCCTCCCAGGGACATAATATGTTGCTTGGTAAACTTCCCCCTGAAAGAAGCCATACTAAAAAAGGCGAGAGAGAAAAACAGAGTGCTGTTTAATGGGAACGAGATAAAACTATACCAAGACCTATCCAACATCACATTGCAGCAACTCAGGGCTCTGCGTCCCATTCTCAACCAATTGCGTACCAGAGGTATACCATACAGGTGGAAGTTTCCTTTCTGTCTCTCAGCCACCTGGAGAGGTCACACAGCACTATTACGCACACCAGAGGACTTGCAATCCTTTTGCGAAACACTAAACATCCCCCCGACTGAAGTTCCAGATTGGTATAATTCGTTCATGCTGATTGATACGTGGATCGAAGTAACAAACAATCACACTCCCAGAGCTCAGAGAAACAGAGATAGACGCCGCAGATCACCTTCATCTCACCAAAACAGAAGAGGAGCGAACCAAGGAAGTCCTGGCCTCTCTCCTCCTAGACGCCGAGATCGCATGGATAGACCAGATCAAATGGACACCTGAAAATCAAGCATCCACAATGAATACAGATGACAACCTACGTACGCCTATCTTCAATCAACTAGCAGTCATCTAGTCATCCTCATCTCCTACAGATGGAATACCTCCAATCCATCCAACAAGAAATTTACAAACCACAGAGAGAAAATCTTCAAATTAAAAGCTAACTGACTTCCTATTTCCCCCCCCCATCCCCATGTCCACATCCTTTTCTTTTTTTTTCCCTCTCTCTTTTCCTTTTTTTTTCTTTTTAACAGCTACGGTATTACACCAGATCTGAAAGATATCACAGCACCCAAGTCAAATTGAATATTTGCAGATTTCCTGATCAGAAATATCAACATAAGGGTATGCTAGTTATGTCTGAACTAAAGAACATATGATTGTAAATACGATTTTTTGAACACATTTATCTTGTTACCCAGAGTTAATGGAGGGTATGGCTAGGCCTTATACTTCTCTTACTACCGACCAGTAGTCAGACCTGACTATCCAGGATTTAAGGTATCTTTAGTGCATATACATATTTGACACACTCGTACTTTAAAATAACAGAATGAGCAAAAGTTATTGTGGTTTTGTATATCTCAGATTCATTTAGGTTAACAATGGTTCAATAACGTACCGATCTCTCTAACAAAGGCTGAATCATTATCAGTACATGTTACGGTTAATACAGAGGATGTTTATATTTTTAAAATAGGAAATAGGCATGATGGTGGTCCACTCTGGATTTACTTTTATCTAATCTACAGAAGGTATCTATCCTTCACAAAAATGCAAAATTCTTGCTTAAACCAACTATATGGGAGGAAATTAACACTGTTAAATAACTCTCCTAATAACAGTCGAATTTTGGACAATAAGCGATCAAAAAAAATAAAAAAATAAAAAAGAGAAAAAAAAAAAAAAAAAGGAAAAAAAAAAAAGAAGATGAAAAGAAACAATTAATATAAGTCATTTCGTACACCATGATGCCTTATACCTATATTACTTATATCTGAAGAAACATTTTCGAAGTAAGAGTTTTTCTGTTTCTTTATACAAGTTTGTTTGTTACATTCATAATATAATAGAATTTGTAAAAAAAAGGGTACTACCTAATTCACACGAAAAAATTCCACAGGCGATACAGAACAAACCCCTTAAATACGCGAAGCTCTAAATTCCTATGACAAGACTCCCCCTAGTGGCTATCAAGTATATCTAACTGGGTTATTTTATTTTGTTTGCACCTATTAATCCCAACACAAGATAAAGCGCTTAATGTGTTTATATATAACAGGGTATGACATTCTTACATCTCTGTACACAGATATTCATTTGCTCCCAAATTTCAACTCACACAAAAAATGCGTTTATTTTCTCAAAATCTCCTTTGTTCACAATGCTATGCATATATCCTGTAATATATGATAGATACAATTAGTTAGCTGCTCCGAAGTGCTAAGAGTCCTAGTACACAAAGTAAGGAAAGAAGAGAAGAGACCATTAATAGTTGAATAAAAATCCAGCTGTTCCTACTTAGACCCCGCTTCCACAAAAGGAGTGAAATAATTTTTGCTCCTTGAACATACCGGACCTCTCTAATAAGGTAGACTAGCTGGTCTAAATCTACCTCCGGAACACTTCTCCATCCTCTCCTTGAGGAAGGAAAACCTTTTCCCTTGACCCCCCCTCTCTTTTTTCATTTTTTTTTTTCTTTCCCCCTATACTCCCCTAGAAACATAGGGAAAATCTATCAGACACAAAACAAGACATACAATTCAAGCAAACCTCTATATACTCCTGGGTCCAAATATTCTCTTTTTTGGATACAGGAATATATTCAAAATGCCTATCTACAAACAACAGACCATATCAACATCAATCAAGCTAATTTCAGTAAATGCTAAAGGACTTAACATCCCTGAAAAAAGAACCAAATTCCTCAATGAATCTCATAAACTCAAAGCAAATATCATTTACATACAAGAAACTCATTTTAAAACTAATAAAGCTCCCAAATTGCACGACAAAAGATTTCCAACGGCATTTCATGCCACCAATCCTGAAGGAAAATCCAAAGGAGTCTCTATTTTTTTTTTTTTTTTTTTATCTTTTTTTTTTTTTTTGTTTTTTTTTTTTTTTTTTTTTTTTCCACTCCAGCGAAAATTTTTCTGAGAGACATTATTGCAACTTTATATGTCAAACTTTATCTCTTCTCATTTTTCACATCATTGTGGATTGTTTCCGTCACATCTTTATTGTTTTTCCCTTCTAGGATATTATTTAATCATTTTAAAAATCGACGACAAAACGCCTCCTATAAATATGAACCCACTATTATCTTATTCTCTCTCAGTCCCTCTTGTTTCCCCCCACCCCCCCTCCCCCTCCCCTGTGTTTGGTCCGTTCCTTTATGTTATTTATTTATCCACTTGGCTCTGCACCTATTCTTTCTTTTATCTTATCTAAATAAATGTCTGAGACTTTGTATTTTTTCCAACTTTCCAATCTACTATTATCCCTTTTCTCTCCTCCTTCCATTTTGTAGTGATAATCTATTTCCTTTAGCCAGTTTCTAATGTCTGGTTTTCCACTTTTTAGCCAATTCTTGGAAATTAAGGCCTTGGCCGCATTCAGGAGGTTAGGTACTATTGATTTTCTATATTGTTTCTTAGGTTTATTATAGATATGGAAGAGGCAAGTCCAGATGTTTTGTTCTATTTCTTCTTCAGTTATTTATTTTATGTTATTTAACACTTTCTTCCAGTACTCCATTATTATTGGGCATTCCCACCATATGTGTATGTTCGTTGCTATTTGGCCACATTTTCTCCAACACAAAGAGGTTTTGTCTTGATGAAATTTATGTATTCTTACTGGGGTCATATACCATCTTGATACTAGTTTATAATTCATTTCAATAGTCTTCATGTCCCAGGCCTTATTATATCCCATTTCTATCATTTTTTCCACTTTTTGGTTATCTATTTTTATATTCATTTCTTTTTCCCATTGATTTATGTATTCTGGTTTTTCTTGTGCTTCCAAATCTGTCAGTGTACTATAAATTTTTGATGTTCCGTTTTTCAATGGTATTTCATTGCTACATAGCTTTTCCAGTGCGGTTAATTTTGTTTCGTCTCTCAGTGGGTGTGGTATTGTGCTTACTAAGTGCCTTAGTTGCTTATAATTCCATTCATTCATCTTCCATCCATTCCTTTCCTCTATTTCTACTCGTGTTCTTATTTTGCCATTTCTAGTGATATCTTTCAATTGTGGGTTACGTATTCCTTGAATTCCAAATATTTCCTTCCCAGGGGTGAAGAAATTCGATCCTGTAAGTGCTAATAGTGGTGAATTATATTTCCATTCATTCTTTAAGTGAATGGTGTCCCAAATTTTAAATACATTTTTTGTTATTTCGTGTGTGTCAGTGTCCAATGTTCTATATTTCCGTGGAATCCAAATATTCTTATGTAATGTGACTCCGCTTATTATGTTTTCCATTTCCACCCATTTTTTTTCATTTTTCTCATTTGTCCACTCTAACATTCGTGTTAAAACTATGGCTTTATAGTACCTACTTATATCTGGAGCAGCCAGACCTCCGTGCTCCTTTTTCCTTGTAATCAGCGTGTATTTGATTCTTGGTTTTTTATTAAACCATATGTATTTTAACAAAATTGTTTTAATTATTTTAAAAAAGCTCTGCGGGATCTTTACTGGTAACATCTGTAATCTGTAATTTATTTTGGGTAATATCATCATCTTGAACATATTTATTCTTCCAATCCATGAAAGTGGCTGTATTCTTAACTTTTTCATTTCTTCTTTGACCTCATTGATCAATGGGATAAAATTTGCCTGGTAAATTTTTTCGACTCTAGGAGTTATTTTAATTCCAAGGTAATTTAGTTCTTTTACCCACGTAAATGGGAATTCTTTTTGTAAAAACTGAACTTCCTTTTTCTCTAGTCCTATGTTTAATATTTCCGTTTTTATTGGATTAATTTTGAAGTTTGACAGTTCTCCGTATTTTTTTATTTCTTTCAATATGTTTGGGAGTGACACTCTTGGGTTGGATACGTACATCAAGATGTCGTCCGCGTAAGCTGCGATCTTATGCTCTTTTCCTCCTAGTCTCGCTCCTTCTACCTCTTTGTTATTGCGGAGTGTTGCTAATAATGGTTCTAAAGCCAATACGTATAATAGTGGAGACAGTGGACAGCCTTGCCGTGTTCCGTTCTGCATCTTAATTTTTGGAGAGAGTCTACCGTTTACTTTTACGACTGCTGTCGGGCCATTATACAAATTTGTTATCCACTTCATCATTTTTGTCCTGATACCCAAGTGCCGCAATGTATCCATCATGAAACCCCAGTCTAACCTGTCGAATGCTTTTTCTGCATCCAATGACAGGAATAGAACTGGGGTCTCATTCTGCACCTTCTTGTGCAACATCAGTAATGATTTTAGGCTGTTGTCCCGCCCCTCTCTCCCCGGGACAAAACCAGTCTGGTCCGGGTTGATCCACTGTGGGATTAGTTTTTTTATCCTAGTGGCCAGGATCTTGGAGTACAGCTTCGTATCAGCGTTCAGTAGGGCTATTGGTCTGTAGCTTGAGCAGTTAACTTTGTCTTTCCCTTCTTTTGGTAGTATTGTAATATGAGCTAGTAGCGATTCACTTCTTATTTCTTCATCTTCCCCTAAGGAATTCATATATTCTAATAGTTTTGGAGTCAGCTGTTCTTCAAATTTTTTATAGTATTTGACCGTGAACCCGTCTGGTCCTGGACTTTTTCCTACGGGAGTTTCCTTTAATGCCAGTTTTACCTCTTCTTGCGTAATATTTTTTTCCAATTCTTCTAGTTGGTCTATTTTTATTTTTGGTAAATTTGCTTTTTTTAGATATTCTTGTATCCTCTTTGTTCTTGTATTCGCTTCTTTCCAACTTTCCTGTCCTTTTATTGCATATAGGGAGCTGAAGTATTTTTGAAATGTTATCGCTATATCTGTAGTTTTATTTACCACTTCTCCTTTTTCATTTTTGATCTTCTCAATGTAATTCAAAGACTTCTTTTTTTTTACCAAATTTGCTAGGTATTTTCCTGGTTTGTTACCCTATTTGTATTTTTCTTGTACTACTCTGTTGTACTCCTTCCTTTCTTCTTGTTCCATCCAGTCTTTTAATTGCTCTCTCTTTTGAGATAATAGGCCAAAGATTTTGTTGTTTACTTGATTTTTGTGTTTTCGTTCCAATTCATAAATTTCTTTAATTATTTGTTGCATGTTTGTTTTCCTTTCCTGTTTTTTTCTTGCCCCTATGGCTATTAATTTGCCCCTAATAACAGATTTATGCGCCTCCCATATAGTTGCTTTCGATACCTCTGGTGTATCGTTTTCCTCAAAATATCTTTTAATTTCTTCTATGATACTTTTTTCGGTCTCGCTGTCTTCTAATAAAGTTTCGTTGATTCTCCATGGACCCCTTTCAAAGACTTCTCCTTTTATTTTCATTCTCAACGTTACTGGGCTGTGATCTGAGGCGGTTATTATACCTATTTTTGTTTCTTCTATTTCTTCCAAGTTTCTATGTTCGACCATGATGTAATCCAATCTGGAGTAACTTTTGTGTACTGTTGAGTAGAATGTGTAGTCCTTTGTGCTGGGGTGCTGAATTCTCCAAGGATCTATTAGTTGCTGTTCATATAGTGTTCTTTTTAATTTCTTTAGTTGTTTTACCTCTTTGTCCCTTACTATTGAGGTGCTGTCCATTTTGTTATCCATGCTGAAGTTGAAGTCTCCGGCTAGTATTAATTTTCCTTGTTTGAATTCCATTAGTATTTTAATGATATCTATCAAATATTTTTTAGGGTTCTTATTAGGACAATAGACATTAGCCAATGTATATTTTACCCCTTGTATAGTTCCTGTAATAAAAAGATATCGACCCTCCGGATCTATTTTCCTTTGATCTATTAGAAAACGTACATTTTTCCCTAAACCGATGGCTACTCCTTTGGCCCTTCTTATTGGCGAGTCTCCTTGATACCATGTTGGTATGTTTCTTGAATAAATTTTGGTATTTGAGTTTTGGGTTATATGCGTCTCCTGTAGGAAAATTATTTCTGCTTTACTTTTTTCTAGTTCTCGGAGAATGATGTTTCTCTTCCCTGGGGAATTTAGTCCTCGGACATTATAGGAGATTATTTTTATGCTGTTTACGTTTTCCATTCTTGTGCCTTTTCTTCCCCGCCCATCCTCCGGCCCTCCCCCCCACCCGGTCCCCTTAGAAGGCCGGGTGGAGGGGACACCCAGCGGACGCACGGGGTCTCCTCATCTCTTGTCTCAAAATAGGTGCGCCTATGTAACCACTCATGTGGATCAGACCTTTCCCTCCCCTCCCTCCTTCCCTCCCTTTTCCCTCCTCCCACCCTCCCCCTCCCTTTTTTCTGATATGGGTTTTTTACCCCCATATTCTCTAGAGCTGAGAGCATTTTACTTTGTTTTGTGGGGCACACCCTGCCCCCTCTGCTCTATTTATTGTGAGGCGGAGCTCTGTGAGACACCCTATTCCCCCCTCGCCTAAGCACTAATAGGGCGACCCCCTGTCCACTCCGTGAGTCCCTGTCTTCCTCTCCCTGCATTTTTGTTGTGTTTTACCAATCCTTTCACTTTCCTTTTTTCCCATCCCATCGACCCCAGCCCCCCCCCCCCCCCCTTTCCACTCTAAGGCCCCTTTCACTAATGTGTGATATTTTCTCAGTTATTAATTTCCTCGAGATTCCGCATCTTGATGTCTGTTCCTTGAATTTAATTGCCATTGCAGGTCATCTCCTGCCGTTATTCGCTCCTGTCTACTTGCATATTTTTCCAGTTCTGGGGAGGGGATTTCTAGTTTGTTGCAAAAGTCCGGAATCTCCTCCACATATCTTAGCCTCGCACTTATTCCGTTTTTCCTTGCTATTAGACATGCTGGAAAACCCCAGTTGTATTGAATTTCTTGCTCCCGGAGGATTCCTAATAGTGGTTTTAATGTCCGTCGTCTTTTCAACGTTTCTTGAGACAAATCTTGAAATATTTGTAATTTACCTTCCGCAAACTCTATTTGTGTTTTCCTCTTTAGGTTTATCCAGATCTGTTTTTTTTTCTTCCCATTTTTCGAAACGTACTATTACATCTCTAGGTGTTTCCCTTGAGAACCTTTGAGGTTTTTTTACTCGAAAGACACTTTCTATTCCTATTATGTTGGTTACATCCTTTCCCAAGATTTGGTTGAAGAGATTGTTCATTTTTTCTATTAGGTTTTCTGCTTGTTCTGTTTCCGGTAACCCGCGTATTCTCAAGTTTTTCTTTTTATCTCTATTTTCTTGCTCTTCTATTTTATATGATTGTTCCTGTTGTTCCCGTTTTAGTTTCTTTATTTCCTCTTCCAGTTCCTTTATGTTTTTTTGATCTCTACTTCTTCCACTCTGTTTAACATATATCCCATGTCTTTATGGAGTGTTGATATCTCTGCTTTTAGGGAATTCTCTAGTGCCGCGAACATTTTTTCCATATCCTGTTTTGTTGGCAACTGTGGCCCTTGTTGTCCTTCCTCCTTTCCTCTATCTTCCTCTCCCATTTCTGGCTCCGTTCTGGGTTCTGAGAAGTGGCTGGTTTCTGTTTGTGCTTTATGCTGGCCTTTTTTATCTTTGTTGTCCTTCTCTTTTGTATCTATTTGTCTGCCCTTTGAACCCACTTGTTTCTCTCCTTCTCCAGTTCCTTGCTGTATATACCTGTTCATAGGGCCTGGGCTTGGGCCTAGGCTGGTCCTAGGTGATTTCGGTATTGCTCCCGCACTTCTTGTTGTTTTCATGTTTGTTTCTATGACTGGATTTATAAGATCTTCAAGGCTGCCTTCCAGAATACCCCTTGGTTGGAGTCTCTTAATGATGGTAAAATCTCCCAGCCTTTTTAAATTAACTTATTTTTACTAAAATATCTTGTGCTCCGTTCTCACACCCACCGTCCTCCCCACAGTCCAATAATAGAGATATTTATTGAGATATGAGTAGTCCCCGCTTTCCAGAAATATGTCACTACTTTAAGTACATCAAGCATTCCTTGGTGTTGTTCAAATGTTTTAACCATAATATTTAGGTGCTCAGCAAAATAATTCAAATGTTTTAGCAATATAATGCAATCTAATTCAAGTATTCAGCAAGATGATTTATATATTCAGCAGTATAGTTCCAGTATGAGCTTATATGCTCCGCAGTTTTGTTCATAAGAAATTTCTTCCTATTCTATAGTTTGTACTATCGTACCTATAGTTAGTACCATTTGCCAAAGACAAAAACACACACAAAAAAAAAAAAAAAAGAAAACACAAGAAAGGGAGACACCGCAGCAGCAAGCAGGTGGGGGCTGGGAGACAATTCTTCTGTTGGCTTTTTTTTCTCTTTCACCTTCTCCTTCTCTTCTCCCCTGTTCCCCCCCTGTTCTTATTGTTTTTCTTGGCTCACTTGATTCTGCTTATTCAACTCATTTACTTTCATTTACTTTCACTTTTCATTTCATTTCATTTTATTTCATTTTCTTATGAAATAGTTGTTGTTGAAATGGGAAAAAAAGGGACGCTCACTACTGCTTGCTGCTGCTCACTGATGTTCACGAACGCTCAGATGCTGTCTCTGATGTTATCAATCTGCCCAAGTCTGTCTGACCCACTAGGGTCTTAGCTCATCTCAGCTCTCAGCTCTTCAAGGTTCACTGCCGCTGCTCCTCGCTCCGCTCACCCACCTTCCGGGCTCTCTCCTCCGATATTCCCCGGTGCACTTCGACTGGTTCCTCCGCTCTCCGCAGCTGGCAACACCACCGGGGACTTGAAACAGCCACCAGCAGCGCACCGCTTTCTCTACTGCCGCCGCTTCCGAAGCGCTCCGGTCTCCGAGGTTTTCCGATTCTCCTAGGGGAGGAGATGCAGGCAGACGCAGGTACAGACTTCCTCTGGCTTACACCGCAAGACAGCTCAGAGAGTGGTGAGCAGGGGGGTGGGGAGGGAAGCTACCTACACCTTCTCATCAGACCAGTCATTCCTCTCAGCTGCAGGGAGAGAGTTCTCAGGATCCCCACGCTGTGCACAGAGCCATTACCAGGCTCCTCGTGTGGCCTGTTCCGACGCACAAAGTGCCACGTATGCTCAGAAGAAATTCCGAGATGGGACAGCTCGTTCTGGTAAACTTAGCGTTCGCAATGGATACAGCACTTTCGTCACGCTGCAATGTTAAAAATGGTTTAATACAGCGCACTCTCTTCTTCTTTATAATGTGGCAAGAATTAAGTAGTTTTGCTGCTCATATTCACACACACTTCTCACAAAGTTTTATTTGTGTTTTTTTAGTGGGATTCCCTGAATATATTGTTATTAGTTGTCACATCTGACAGTTTTATATTTTTTATTTTTTTTTTTTGGGATTTTAAGCCTTTTTTTTTCTTTAATGTTTGGATTTTTTCCAAGGCTGATCTTTGTTCAATGTTATTTTTATTTTTCCTCCAGAATATTTTTGTGTGTGTTTTGTGTGTCAAGTTACCCCAACACCATTGATATCTTTTATTCTTTAATCTCCAGGAGATTGTTTGTTGTTGGTGTCCCTTGTTCATTTCACATTGTATATTTGAAATGTACCTGAATCCTCACAAACCAACTGTCCTTTTTGAAGTAAAACACATAGGAGAGTATAATTCAAAACAAAAATCCTTTATTAAGGGATCAGAACCAAACAAAGAGGAAGGCAACACTTGATCAACAGGAGAAATTAGCGAAGCCTGGGACCCCCACGGCAGACAACAATTCTTCAACATCAAAATTGGTGGCCTGAGGAGTCCATATGTAAGGGAGGGCAGTCTGGTCTAGAATTCGCAGAGATCTGGAAAGCAGCAGATGACATCTGTGTCCCCAGGCTGTGGTACCACAAGAGGCTGCATCTTTTGGCCGACCAGACTGAACCCAGGGCAATCACTGTCTGGTCTTCCTTCCACGCTTCCTTCCGGGCTGTGGCTGTGCAGTTGGAGATGTGGCAGGAGGAGGAGTAGGACCTGGAGGAGGAGGAGGACTGGGAGGACCTGGAAGAGGACTGGGGGGACCTGGAGGAGGACTGGGAGGACCTGGAGGAGAGGGAGGAGGAGGAGTAGGACCTGGAGGAGGAGGAGGACTGGGAGGACCTGGAGGAGGACTGGGGGGACCTGGAGGAGGATTGGGAGGACCTGGAGGAGAGGGAGGAGGAGGACCTGCAGGAGGAGGAGGAGGACCAACGTGAAGGTGTGTCTGAGGTGTAATTTGGCCCCTCATACCTTTCTCCAGAGCCTCCGATATGAGGGCCTCACACAAGACTTTTTGGCCCTCCTCCATCCTCTGCATTTTATATGCTATGAAGGCAGCAATGTTCTCCTCCATGGTGTGGGGTGCTCCCAGGACCTCTGTAGCCCTCCAAAAGAATGCTATAGCAGCCTCCTCTAGGGTACTCCTCCTACTGCCACTTTCTCTTTTCAGGGGGGGTGGAGGGACCTGCAGATCAGGCAGCCGGCTCGGCCCGGCCACCTCCTGGCTGAGACTTTCCTGTGTATGAAAAAGGGACATGGTTTTAGTTTTTGCATCATCAATCACAATCCTAAATTAGTACTCCCAACTAACATCTAGTTAACATCATTGATTGTACAAGCAGAAATATTTAGAGGAATGCTATACCTGGCTCAATCTGGGCTCCTCCACATATCGCCTGGAAGGCCCAGGTTGGGCGTCAGAAGCCTCAGCCGGGGGGGAAGGAAGCGTGGAAGGAAGACTGGAGAGGGATGGCCTGGGTTCAGTCTGGCCTGCCAGAAAGTGCAGCCTGTCGTAGTACAACATCCTGGGGACATAGATGTCATCTGCTGCTCCGGATCTCTGTGAATCCTGGACTTTCTTGCGCTCCCTCAGATATGTGCTCCTCAGACCACCAATGAAGATCTTTAAATAGGTGATGTCTGCCGTGGGGATCACCTGCTTCACAATTTCACACAATTGCTCCAGTGCTGCCTTCCTCTTTGCTTGGTTCTTGAAATGGGGGTGGGTAATCTCCCACAGACAGGGCAGCTCCCTTAGCATCTCTATGAATACTGACATGAAGTCATTGTCTTTCATTAAGATATCCATGTTCACTGCAAGACACAACACAAGACAAAGCCTAATGTCAGACAAAACTCTCCTAATCATGTTACAATATAGGCCTCAATCTAGAAGCAGTATAAGCACAAGTTTGTCTCTTACCTTCGTTCTTACGATCGGCGCGTCCAATGCTCCTTCCTCCGCTCACAGATCGTACGTAATACGCACGCGTGTTACGCTTTATACACACTGCGCATGCGTGTAACTCCGCCCGCCCCTGACATTCTTTCTAGTCTATTCCCCGCCCCTTTTTGTTTGGCGCAGTGGGTGAAGAGCATGATGGCGGATTTAGAGCAGGTGTGTGCTAATTATAGCAACGAGGAGGAGGAGGAGGAAAGCCCGGATCCAGGCACGTCCCAATCCAGAAGGAGATGTTTTAAGGCCACAAATATGTCCTTTGGGGAGATGTTGGAGATGGTCGACATCATGAGGAAGTCCGACTATGACGGAAAATATGGGCCTTACCCCAACCCCAACATCCGAAAGGCCAAAAACATTGCTAAAGTGATCAAAAGCCTTCACAGGAATTTCGGGGTAGGAAGATCTAAAGATCAGCTCAGGAAGCGGTGGTCGGACCTGAAGTTGAGAGAGCCAGAGCAGTACCGAAAGATCCGGAGAGTGCTGCAAAAAAGTAAGTAGTTGTGCTGTGCTCATATTCTTTCTGTCTTTATTCCGTTCATTCTGCTCCATATGCTTTTATTAATTGTAACGTTTAAAAGGGCAACTTTAATGTTCATGGGCCCATTATTCGTTCGTATCAAACATTTTTCTTTCGGCCTCTAGAACACCATTGTTTAGGCCATATGCATTTTCACACATTTTTTGGGGCCTACTTGGATGCCAAATATTTGTTTGTGTAGATGGGTTTGTTACTAGAATGAAATGCCAACTAGATTGTATGTAAGGAGAGGACACTGAGCAGCTGTTTTCACATCTGGACAGTGGAGCACTAGTGTGGGACACAAGAACACCATTTTTATTAGGGGGGCCACACAGGTGCTCCAGTGTATACTATAGGGGGGCTACATCTGTGAAGCTTGTACCAAACAGGTAAAGTATTGCAGCTTGACAAAGGGCAATAAAAAATATACATCTTGGAACTCGGCTAAAATTGAAAATTGTACCCCACTTCCAAGCAATGTTTCCTATTTCTAGTTCTGCCATCAAATATCTGTGTGCTAATTATACCATTTTTGTTTTACATAGGGGAGAAAAGATTCGGAGGACACCCCTCATCCGAGGACACCACAGACCCCCCACCTATGGAAGAAGGTGAAATATCCCCAACCCAAGAAGAAGAGCAGGAGGAAGAAGAAGATGTGGTGGAGATTGGCACCACAACAGGTGAGTGTCTGTGACCACAGGGTCAGGTAAAAGAGATGGATGGTGGCAGATTTTTGAGACCTTTTTTTTGTTCTTTATCTCTTTTTAGGTGATCGTGATGTGAGGGATAGAGAACGCTTTACTTCTGAAAGTGCCCAGATCCTGATCGGGGAGATCATGGGGTGTAATCTCGAATTGCACAACATACAGCAACAAATCAGTGATGTTATTAAAAAAAATAATAACATCATTGATGTTTTGGGGTGAATTTAAACCCCAGAAAATCATTGTTTTATTGTGGTCCAATCTTTGAAATTTTTTTTCTATGTTTTGAAAAGCCAAATTTGGAGGATGCACACAGTGTGCCAACATGTGCTATCTGCCATCACGGGAGATCAATGGAGGCATTTTTGGGGTGCAACCCCTTCCTCAATTATAAAGTCGCGGTGAGGAAGGGCTTGTTCCCCCAAAACACGTCCCTTGATCCCCCCTGATGGCAGATAGCACATGTTGACTTTCGTAAATTGGTGTGCATCTTCCAAATTTGGCTTTTCCAGGGGTGATTTCCCCCCATCTGAATGCTATATCAAACCCAGTTCCTAAATACTGATGTCTGATATAGCCTTCAGGTTTTACCTAATGTGAACTTTGTAAGTTCAAGTTTTTTGGCTTTCTTGTTGGTTTTACACAGGCCTGTTTTATCTGAAATGGATATTTCGATTTTTGATAATGCTACTGCAAAAATTGTTATACAACAAACATGTTGGTTTGTTTTAAAAACCTTTGGTAAATGCACATGTGATTGTGCAGGTATAAAAAAGTGGCTTACTCAAGAATGTGTGGATTATTGTCTCAACACTACAATACAACACTTTTGGGGTGATGTAATTGCTGTTTTCTGCAAAAATGGGGGTTATTTCCTAAGGGCAAATCCACTTTGCACTACAAGTGCAGGTTCAGTGCAGTTGCAAGTGCACTTGTAGTGAAATGTGTTTTTGCATTTAGGAAGTACCAGCCAACAGTGTTTTTTATAAGGTTACACAATCACGACATTTTCTGCACTCAACACATTTCTGTCAGGGTCAGCTAAAACAAACACAAGCAGTAAATGTCCCCAAAGAATTTCTTTTGGTTGTTTTTTATTTGAAAAATTTTTCACAGATTGTCTGGCATATTGATAGCCCCCCTACCCGCAAAGAACTCCAGGTATCGTAACCGGACATCACAGGCACTCAGGGAGGGCAAGCCAGGACGGCCACTTTCAAGCGCTGTCAGTGTTGATGGATTTGGGATTCCGGCCTCAGGCCCAACTGAGCCAGCATAGTTGGCTGAATGTTTTCTTAAAAAATTATGGAGAACACAGCAGGCAAGTATTATATGGTTCAGTTTATACTCCGCCATATGGATGGGTGTCAGAAATAATCGTAACCGGCTGGCCAGGATTCCAAATGTGTTCTCCACCACTCTTCGGGCTCTGGCCAGCTGGTAATTAAAAACCCTCTGTTCCGGGGTGAGGGTCCTCATCGGGAATGGCCACATCAGGTGGTCCCCCAGCGCAAATGCTTCATCAGCAATGAACACAAATGGGAGACCTTCAACATTGTCCTCTGGAGGTGGCAAGTGAAAGCTGCCATTCTGGAGACGCCTGTAGAACTCCGTCTGGGCAATGACTCCACCATCAGACATCCGGCCATTCTTCCCCATGTCCACATACAGGAACTCGTAATTAGCCGACACCACCGCCAACATCACTATACTATTAAACCCCTTGTAATTATAATAGTACGACCCCGAGTTGGGTGGTGGGATGATGTGGACGTGTTTTCCATCAATTGCCCCTCCGCAGTTAGGAAAGTCCCACCGCTGGGCAAAGTGGGAGGCCACAGTCTGCCATTCCTGTGGCGTTGAAGGAAACTGTTGAGGAAAAAACAATAAACATTACTATTTTTTCACAGAAACATGGCAAGCAGATTAGATACAAACATTATGGGGCAACCTCCAGATAGCATTTATTAAGGGGAATTTAACAACAACAAAGTATAAGGTACACCTATCATATTCCCCCTCCCCCCCTCTCATGGGCCATTTCTAACATTATAGGGGGGGGGACTCTTGGACAGGTAACCCTCTTCACTTCATTGAGAGATGAATGCCTAAATAATGGGTATCACTTGGAACAAACCCTCCTTAGTTACACTATTGGCAGACCACTGGACAGGTAAGAAGTGTCTGAATACAAATATATAAATACACACTGTACACATTTGAGCACATTTGAACATTCTGATATTACCTATCAAGATAATAATAGGATACAAAAACTTTAAACAGTACCATTGGAAAGTATACAGGCAGGCCCTTGCACTACATGCTTTGGGGAATTCATCCATAAATCTGACCACAAAAGAGATGGGTATAGTGTGTATGGGTTTGGCAAAGTCAGCAGATAGATGATTGAGGATAGAGAATTGTGATCAGCTGACTTAGCAGTTGGGGGAGGGAGGATTACAAAAAATTTGGGGACACCACAAAAAAAAGCCTCTGGCACTCTGCCTGAATTTAAATCAAAAATAACATTACCAAACATTTTAGGGGTGTTTGGGGTAAAGCACTACTATGGAGCTGATAAAATACATTGTTAAGTGACTACATGAGGTGAATATAGGGCAGGAGACACCATGCTGGGGAGGTTATTGAAGGGCAAATATGTATGAAGGACATAAAATAATAATTACATAAAAATCCAGCATGCATGAGGACAAAGGGGACATTCACAGCATATTACAATCATGGTAATTAGGGAATGAGGAAAGAAATACAAGATATTATCAAACATTAAATACAATAAAATGTGATGTTAAAGGATAAAAATCTTACCTTCATATACTCCTTCTGCAGGACCTGGATGATGGCAGAACAGGTCTCTGGGATAATGATCCCCAGAGCCTGGGGGGAGATGCCTGTCGAGAACTTTAAGTCCTGCAGACTTCTCCCTGTGGCCAAATACCGCAAGGTAGCGACCAACCTCTGCTCCGGAGTGATGGCTTGCCTCATGCAGGTATCCTGCCTGCTAATATAGGGGGTCAGCGAAGCCAACAAACGGTGAAATACGGGGTCCGTCATCCTGAGAAAGTTCCTGAAATCATCAGGATTATTCTCACGGATCTCACGGAGCAAAGGCATGTGACAGAACTGGTCACACTGAAGCAACCAATTCTTGGTCCATGAACTCCTCCCCACCCTGTTCATGGACTGGACTTGTGTCAAGGTCAGGACCCCAACACCAAGCCCCCGCACAGCACGAACTCTACGAGGAGTACGCATACGAAACATGGCTAGAAAACGGTCGGCTGCTCAGAACGAAGTAACAGAACGCACTGAAGAACAGCAAGGCCTGTGAAGAGCGACCTGAAAAACAGTAACGAACGAACAAGAATACAATGACTAAGTCACGCGGAACTTGCTTGCACGCACTGAAGAGCAGATACAAACCCACAAGCACAAACTGAACAGCAGAAAACGATCTGTAAGCCACGAGTCTGAAAAAGCGCGAATCGTCTCTCACCAAACTTTTACTAACACGAGATTAGCAAAAGGAGCCCAAAGGGTGCCGCGCTTGGTTCTGAACCGGCCTTTTCTAGTCTCGTCGTACGTGGTGTACGTGACCGCGTGGTTGTCGATCGGAAATTCTGACAACTTTGTGCGACCGTGTGTAGGCAAAACAAGTTTGAGCCAACATCCGTCTGAAAAAATCCTAGGATTTTGTTGTCGGAATGTCCGAACAAAGTCCGACCATGTGTACGCCCTATAACTGTAAATACTTCAAGAGCCTGCCTGTGCTATTAATAGGATCAGAAGAAGCACACAAGCACTTGGCTTCAGGTAGCTATACTGTAGGTGCAACTGTGCAGGGTTACACAGTACACTAACTGGACATACTTCAAGAACCTGCCTGTGCTAATAATAGGATCAGAAGAAGCACACAAGCACCTGGCTTCAGGTAGCTATACTGTAGGTGCAATTGTGCAGGGTACACAGTACACTAACTGGAAATACTTCAAGAGCCTGCCTGTGCTATTAATAGGATCAGAAGAAGCACACAAGCACTTGGCTTCAGGTAGCTATACTGTAGGTGCAACTGTGCAGTGTACACAGTACACTAACTGTAAATACTTCAAGAGCCTGCCTGTGCTATTAATAGGATCAGAAGAAGCACACAAGCACCTGGCTTCAGGTAGCTATACTGTAGGTGCAACTGTGCAGGGTACACAGTACACTAACTGTAAATACTTCAATAGCCTGCCTGTGCTATTAATAGGATCAGAGGAAGCACACAAGCACTTGGCTTCAGGTAGCTATACTGTAGGTGCAACTGTGCAGGGTACACTGTACACTAACTGTAAATACTTCAAGAGCCTGCCTGTGCTATTAATAGGATCAGAAGAAGCACAGAAGCACTTGGCTTCAGGTAGCTATACTGTAGGTGCAACTGTTCAGGGTTACACAGTATGCTAACTGGAAATACTTCAAGAGCCTGCCTGTGTTATTAATAGGATAGGAAGAAGCACACAAGCACTTGACTTTAGGTAGCTATACTGTAGGTGCAACTGTGCAGGGTTACACAGTATGCTAACTGGAAATACTTCAAGAGCCTGCTTGTGCTATTAATAGGATCAGAAGAAGCACACAAGCACTTGGCTTCAGGTAGCTATACTGTAGGTGCAACTGTGCAGTGTACACAGTACACTAACTGTAAATACTTCAAGAGCCTGCCTGTGCTATTAATAGGATCAGAAGAAGCACACAAGCACTTGGCTTCAGGTAGCTATACTGTAGGTGCAACTGTGCATAGTTACACAGTACACTAACTGTAAATACTTCAAGAGCCTGCCTGTGCTAATAATAGGATCAGAAGAAGAAGCACACAAGCACTTGGCTTTAGGTAGCTATACTGTAGGTGCAACTGTGCAGGGTACACAGTACACTAACTGGAAATACTTCAAGAGCTTGCCTGTGCTATTAATAGGATCAGAAGAAGAAGCACACAAGCACTTGGCTTCAGGTAGCTATACTGTAGGTGCAACTGTGCAGTGTACACAGTACACTAACTGTAAATACTTCAAGAGCCTGTCTGTGCTATTAATAGGATCAGAAGAAGCACACAAGCACTAGACTTCAGGTAGCTATACTGTAGGTGCAACTGTGCAGGGTTACACAGTACACTAACTGGAAATACTTCAAGAGCCTGCCTGTGCTATTAATAGGATCAGAAGAAGAAGCACACAAGCACTTGGCTTCAGGTAGCTATACTGTAGGTGCAACTGTGCAGTGTACACAGTACACTAACTGTAAATACTTCAAGAGCCTGTCTGTGCTATTAATAGGATCAGAAGAAGCACACAAGCACTAGACTTCAGGTAGCTATACTGTAGGTGCAACTGTGCAGGGTTACACAGTACACTAACTGAAAATCCTCCAAGAGCCTGCCTGTGCTATTAACCACTTGCCAACCGCCCAATACCCAAATGACGGCTGCAGGGCGGCTGGATAACTCTGGGATCACGTCATATGACGTTATTCCAGAAAACTGCTCCCGCGCGCCCCCTAGGGTGCGCACACGGGAACATCCGTGACCGCCGGGCCCAGAGGACCCGGCGCATCACGGATCACGGTAAACGGCCGCTGATCGCGGTCGTTTACCATGTGATCGCTCCGTCAAATGACGGAGCGATCACATGTAAACAAACCGGCGTCATGTCATGACGCCGGTTCCTCCCTCCCCTCTCTGTACCGATCGGTACAGAGGGGGAGAGATCGGATGGGAGCGGTGCTGTGGGCTGGATGTGTAGTGCCCACAGCGCAGCTCAGTGACATGTACAGTCACATCCATCCATGCTCAGCCATCCCCCCCATGCTCTGCAATGACCCTGTGCAATACTCTGCAATGATCCTGTGCAACCCTGTGCAATACTCTGCAACCCTGTGCAATACTCTGCAATGACCCTGTGCAACCCTGTGCAATACTCTTCAACCCTGTGCAATACTCTGCAATGATCCTGTGCAACCCTGTGCAATACTCTGCAACCCTGTGCAATACTCCGCAACCCTGTGCAATCCTCTGCAATGATCCTGTGCAACCCTGTGCAATACTCTGCAATGATCCTGTGCAACCCTGTGCAATACTCTGCAATGATCCTGTGCAACCCTGTGCAATACTCCACCATGCCCTGCCATGCCCCGCCATGCCCCGCCATACTCCGCCATACCCCGCCATACTCCGCCATACCCCGCCATACCCCGCCATTATCCGCCATACTCCGCCATGCCCCGCCATACTCCGCCATGCCCCTCCATACTCCGCCATACTCCGCCATACCCCGCCATACCCTGTCATACTCCGCCATACTCCGCCATACCCCGCCATACTCCTCCATACCCCGCGATACCCAGCCATACTTTGCCATGCTCAGCCATACTCTTCCATGCTCGGCTGTACTCGGCCTCTGTATGTGGCCAGGCTGTGGAAGTCTCACACATGTGGTATCACCATACTCAGGAGGAGCAGGAGAATCTATTTTGGGGTGTCATTTTTGGTATGTACATGCTATGTGTTAGAAATATTGTATTAATGGACAACTTTGTGTTAAAAAAATGTGTTTTAACCACTTCCTGCCCGCCGGCCGTCATATGACATCGTTGACTTTGTGCGGGGATATCTGAATGATGGGTACAGCTACAGGCATCATTCAGATATCATCTTTTTCAGCCGGCGATTCCCTACACCATAAGAACAATCATAGCGGCTGTTCCACTGCTTGATCATTCTTACGGGAGGCGAGAGGGGATGCCTCCCTCTCGCCGCCCTCAGGTGCTTCTACCGACTCACCGCTACGATCGAAGCCAGGATCTTTTTTTTTTTTTTTTAAATTTCAGGCTTCCCAGCCTAGAGGTGAGATGTGAGGTCTTATTGACCTCATATCTCACTGTAAAGAGGACCTGTCATGCCATATTCCTATTACAGGGGATGTTTACATTCCTTGTAATAGAAATAAAAGTGATCAAAAAATAAATTTTTGGGAAAAAAGCCTCAAACTAAAATAAATAAAGTAAAATGAACAATAGAAAAAAAAAAATAATAATTTTCCCCGTGTCCCCGTGTGCTCGCAGTCAGAAGCGAACGCATACGTAAGTTGCGCCCACATATGAAAATGGTTTTCAAACCACACATGTGAGGTATCGCTGCGATCGGTAGAGCGAGAGCAATAATTTTGACCCTAGACCTCCTCTGTAACTCACAACATGTAACCAGTAACATTTTTTTAAGCGTCTCCTATGGGGATTTTTAAGTAGCGAAGTTTGGCGCCATTCCACGAGCGTGTGCAATTTTGAAGGGTGACATGTTAGGTATCTGTTTACTCGGCATAACTTCATTATTCACATTATGTAAAGACATTGGGCTAACTTTACTGTTTTGTTTTTTTTGAAAGCACAAAACTGTTTTTTTTTTCAAACAAAACGTGTTTGAAAAATTGCTGCGCAAATACCGTGCGAGATAAAAAGTTGCAACGACCGCCATTGTATTCTCTAGGGTCTTTGCTAAAAAAATAAATATAATGTTTTGGGGTTCTATGTAATTTTCTAGCAAATAAATTATGATTTTTACATGTAGGAGAGAAATGTCAGAATTGGCCTGGGCACTCCAGAACGCCTAAAGGTGCACCGTGCATGTTGGGCCTCTGTATGTGGCCACGCTGTGTAAAAGTCTCACACATGTGGTATCGCCGTACTCGGGAGTAATAGCAGAATGTGTTTTGGGGTGTAATTTGTGGTATGCATATGCTGTGTGTGAGAAATAACCTGCTAATATGACAATTTTGTGAAAAAAAGAAAAGAAAAAAAAAATCTTGATTTTGCAAAGAATCGTGGGAAAAAATGACAACTTCAAAAAACTCATCATGCATCTTTCTAAATACCTTGGAATGTCTTCTTTCCAAAAAGATGTCATTTGGGGGGTATTTGTACTTTTCTGGCATGTTAGGGTCTCAAGAAATGAGATAGGCTGTCAGTACTTCAGGTGTGATCAATTTTCAGAGATTGGCACCATAGCTTGTGGACTCTATAACTTTCACAAAGACCAAATAATATACACCGATTTGGGTTATTTTTACTAAAGATATGTAGCAGTATACATTTTGGCCAAAATATATGAAGAAAAAATTACTAATTTGCAAAATTTTATAACAGAAACAAAGAAAAATACATTTTTTTACAGAATTTTCGGTCTTTTTTCTTTTATAGCGCAAAAAATAAAGAACCCAGCGGTGGTTAAATACCACCAAAAGAAAGCGCTATTTGTGTGAAAAAAAGGACAAAAAATTCATTTGGGTACAGTGTTGCATGACTGAGTAATTGTCATTCAAAGTGTGAGAGCACCGAAAGCTGAAAATTGGTCTGGTTATTAAGGGGGTTTAAGTACCCAGTGGTCAAGTGGTTAATAGGATCAGAAGAAGCACACATGCACTTGGCTTCAGGTAGCTATACTGTAGGTGCAACTGTGCAGGGTACACAGTACACTAACTGTAAATACTTCAAGAGCCTGCCTGTGCTATTAATAGGATCAGAAGAAGCACACAAGCACTTGACTTCGGGTAGCTATACTGTAGGTGCAACTGTGCAGGGTACACAGTACACTAACTGGAAATACTTCAAGAGCCTGCCTGTGCTATTAATAGGATCAGAAAAAGCACACAAGCACCTGGCTTCAGGTAGCTATGCTGTAGGTGCAATCGTGCAGGGTACACAGTACACTAACTGGAAATACTACAAGAGCCTGCCTGTGCTATTAATAGGATCAGAAGAAGCACACAAGCACTTGGCTTCAGGTAGCTATACTGTAGGTGCAACTGTGCAGGGTTACACAGTACACTAACTGTAAATACTTCAAGAGCCTCCCTGTGCTATTAATAGGATCAGAAGAAGCACACAAGCACCTGGCCTCAGGTAGCTATACTGTAGGTGCAACTGTGCAGGATACACAGTACACTAACTGTAAATACTTCAAGAGCCTGCCTGTGCTATTAATAGGATCAGAAGAAGCACACAAGCACTTGGCTTCAGGTAGCTATACTGTAGGTGCAACTGTGCAGGGTTACACAGTACACTAACTGTAAATACTATAAGAGCCTGCCTGTGCTATTAATAGGATCAGAAGAAGCACACAAGCACCTGGCTTCAGGTAGCTATACTGTAGGTGCAACTGTGCAGGGTACACAGTACACTAACTGTAAATACTTCAAGAGCCTGCCTGTGCTATTAATAGGATCAGAGGAAGCACACAAGCACTTGGCTTCAGGTAGCTATACTGTAGGTGCAACTGCAGGGTACACTGTACACTAACTGTAAATACTTCAAGAGCCTGCCTGTGCTATTAATAGGATCAGAAGAAGCACAGAAGCACTTGGCTTCAGGTAGCTATACTGTAGGTGCAACTGTGCAGGGTTACACAGTATACTAACTGGAAATACTTCAAGAGCCTGCCTGTGCTATTAATAGGATCAGAAGAAGCACACAAGCACTTGGCTTCAGGTAGCTATACTGTAGGTGCAACTGTGCAGGATTACACAGTACACTAACTGTAAATACTTCAAGAGCCTGCCTGTGCTATTAATAGGATAGGAAGAAGCACACAAGCAGTTGACTTTAGGTGGCTATACTGTAGGTGCAACTGTGCAGGGTTACACAGTATGCTAACTGGAAATACTTCAAGAGCCTGCCTGTGCTATTAATAGGATCAGAAGAAGCACACAAGCACTTGGCTTGGTAAAACGTTGATTCCTAATCAATAGGAATGGTGTTACCAGATCTCCTAACATTATATATACAGTGGGGCAAAAAAGTAATTAGTCAGCCACCAATTGTGCAAGTTCTCCCACTTAAAAAGATGAGAGGCCTGTAATTGTCATCATTGGTATACCTCAACTATGAGAGACAAAATGTGGAAACAAATCCAGACAATCACATTGTCTGAATTTTGAAAGAATTTGTTTGCAAATTATGGTGGAAAATAAGTACAGTACCTGACCACGAGAATGTGTTTCCAGCGCGATCCCATCACGCTGGTTCTTGGCGACAGGGTACTGTGTATCTCGCGCTGGCTCGCTCATTGGGAAAGGAAAACTTTTTTTCTTTTTGCGATGAGTGACAGGTATGTCTGGTATGAATCATGAGGGGGAACACCGCACCAAATTTTAAATAAAAAACCGGCATGGGTTTCCCCCAGGGGCATTTCAGGCCCTTTGGTCTGGTATGGATTTTAAGGGGAACCCCCTACACCGAAAAAACGGCGTGGGGGCCCCCCAAATCCATACCAGACCCTTATCCAAGCACGCAGCCCGGCCGGTCAGGAAAGGGGGTGGGGACGAGTGAGAGCCCCCCTCCTGAACCGTACCAGGCCGCATGCCCTCAACATGGGTGGTGGGCGCTTTGGGGCAGGGGGGCGCCCTGCAGCCTCCCCACCCCAAAGCACCTTGTCCCCATGTTGATGAGGACAAGGGCCTCTTCCCAACAACCCTAGCCATTGGTTGTCCGGGTCTGCGGGTGGAGGGCTTATCAGAATCCTGGAGCCCCCTTTAATAAGGGGGCCCCCGGTTCCCGGCCCCCCACCCTATGTGAATGAGTATGGGGTACATCGTACCCCTACCCATTCACCTGGGGGAAAAAGTGTCAATAAAAAAACACACTAGACAGGTTTTCAAAATAATTTATTAGGCAGCTCCGGGGGTCTTCTTCCAACTTTGGGGAGTAGGAAGAAGACCCCCCCGAAGTCGGAAGAAGACCCCCGGAGCTGCCTAATAAATTACTTTGAAAACCTGTCTAGTGTGTTTTTTTATTGACGCTTTTTCCCCCAGGTGAATGGGTAGGGGTACGATGCATACTCATTCACATAGGGTGGTGGGCCGGGATCTGGGGGCCCCCTTATTAAAGGGGGCTCCTGGATTCCGATAAGCCCTCCGCCCGCAGACCCCGACAACCAACGGCCAGGGTTGTCGGGAAGAGGCCCTTGTCCTCATCAACATGGGGACAAGGTGCTTTGGGGTGGGGGGGCGCAAAGCGTCCAGCCCCCATGTTGAGGGCATGCGGCCTGGTACGGTTCAGGAGGGGGGGGCGCTCGCTGGTCCCCACCCCCTTTCCTGACCGGCCAGGCTGCGTGCTCAGATAAGGGTCTGGTATGGATCTTGGGTGACCCCCACGCCGTTTTTTCAGCTTAGGGGGTTCCCCTTAGAATCCATACCAGACCAAAGGGCCTGGTATGCCCCTGGGGAGGAACCCATGCCAGTTTTTTATTTAAAATTTGGCACGGCATTCCCCCCATGATTCATACCAGACAGCTGTCAGCACTGCCTGTCACTCATTGTGAAAGGAAAAAAAAGTTTTCCTTTACCGATGAGGGAGCCAGCTAAGGCGCTGGCTCCCACGACGGGGCTCGCAGGTGTCAAATCTCGCCGACAACAGTGGCGAGATTGACACAATGTTGCGGTCACCTACTGTATTTGGTCATCTACAAACAAGCAAGATTTCTGGTTCTCACAGACCTGTATCTTCTTCTTTAGGAGGCTCCTCTGTCCTCCACTCATTACCTGTATTAATGGCACCTGTTTGAACTTGTTATCAGTATAAAAGACACCTGTCCACAACCTCAAACAGTCACACTCCAAACTCCACTATGGTGAAGACCGAAGAGCTGTTGAAGGACACCAGAAACAAAATTGTAGACCTGCGCCAGGCTGGGAAGACTGAATCTGCAATAGGCAAGCAGCTTGGTATGAAGAAATCAACTGTGGGAGCAATAATTAGAAAATGGAAGACATACAAGACCACTGATAATCTCCCTCGATCTGGGGCTCCACGCAAGATCTCACCCCGTGGGGTCAAAATGATCACAAGAATGGTGAGCAAAAATCCCAGAACCACATGGGGGGGACCTAGTAAATGACCTGCAGAGAGCTGGGACCAACATAACAAAGGCTACCATCAGTAACACACTACACCACCAGGGACTCAGATCCTGCAGTGCCAGACGTGTCCCCCTGCTTAAGCCAGTACATGTCTGGGCCCATCTGAGGTTTGCTAGAGAGCATTTGGATGATCCAGAAGAGGATTGGGAGAATGTCATATGGTCAGATGAACTGTTTGGTAGAAACACAACTCGTCGTGTTTCGAGGAGAGAGAATGCTGAGTTATAACCAAAGAACACCATACCTACTGTGAAGCATGGGGGTGGCAACATTATGCTTTGGGGCTGTTTGTCTGCAAAGGGAACAGGACGACTGATCCGTGTACATGAAAGAATGAATGGGGCCATGTATCGTGAGATTTTGAGTGCAAACCTCTTCCCATCAGCAAGGGCATTGAAGATGAAACGTGGCTGGGTCTTTCAGCATGACAATGATCTCAAACCTTGTGAAGAATTACAGAAAATGTTTGACCTCTGTCATTGCCAACAAAGGATATATAACAAAGTATTGAGATGAACTTTTGATATTGACCAAATACTTATTTTCCACCATAATTTGCAAATAAATTCTTTTAAAAATCAGACAATGTGATTGTCTGGATTTGTTTCCACATTTTGTCTCTCATAGTTGAGGTATACCTATGATGACAATTACAGGCCTCTCTCATCGCTTTAAGTGGGAGAACCTGCACAATTTGTGGCTGCCTAAATACTTTTTTGCTCCACTGTATATATATTAGAAATATCACATGGCCAGGCCACACTTGTATAATGAGAAGTGCACAGTCCTACAACAAGTTATTTAGAAGAAATATATCCCTGGTCTTAGAATGACACTTGGTGGTTAAAAGGTGCAATGCCTGATCAAACAATGGAATTACAAGGAAGCTAATTATTATCTGAATCAACCAATGATAAGAAGTTCCACCTTCTCGGCTAGGCTTATTATAATTTTTATGAACTTATTGTCCAGAACAGTATATGGATCCAGGACCCTTCATAGAGAGGAGCACTCTGATCACACTTAATACACACACTTCTCATCACACTCATCACTGCATACACTTTCATACATGACAGACATTACATACTTCACACCCTCTTCATCACACCTCATACTCTGATACTTTAAGGATGAAAGACACAGCTCCTCCTTAACAAGCCACCATTTTGGGAAAGGCAGCCATCTTAGGGGACACTGATAACGGCCATTGTGAGCCAGCAGCCATTTTGGAAGGGTAAATATGTTACATTGATCTTGTCACTGATTATTTAGATACTGACTACTGAGTGCTCATGATATTTAGATTATCATTCCCCAAATTTAACAACCATCGTAGATTTTTCTTTAATTTTATTTTTCTAAATGTCACCATCTTTTGTTTGGTGCTCTACCAGTTTTACTCTTACAAAAGCTGCAGATGGGTAACTGTTGGCTGCACAAATTGCAGACGTTTTTGTCTGAAAATGAATTCTATATATACAATTTTTATGTACACTGGGAGAATTTAATCCTTTTTATTTCATTCACATTGCTTAGCAAAACCCATTAGTGAGAAAAAAAAATTATTTTATGTAAGGTTTTATTTATGTCACCCATTATCTAACTTTTTTTTTTTTAATTCATGTCTTGTGAATAAATATTCCCTATTTAGTCTGTATTCATATCAATTGATGTGTGCTTTTAAAAAGAAATTTGATTGATAATAACAACTCGTTATAATTGCTGTTTGTGAAATTATTCTCAAATGCATAGCATAATAGTTGGCCCCCTCTTTGCAGCTATAACAGCTTCAACTCTTCTGGGAAGGCTGTCCACAAGGTTTAGGAGTGTGTCTATGGGAATGTTTGACCATTCTTCCATATGTGCATTTGTGAGGTCAGGCACTGATGTTGGACGAGAAGGCCTGGCTTGCAGTCTCCACTCTAATTCATCCCAAAGGTGTTCTATCGGGTTGAGGTCAGGACTCTGTGCAGGCCAGTCAAGTTCCTCCACCCGAAACTGGCTCATCCATGTCTTAATGGTCCTTGCTTTGTGCACTGGTCCCAATCATTTGGTGGAGGGGGGATTATGGTGTGGGGTTGTTTTTCAGGGGTTGGGCTTGGCCCCTTAGTTCCAGTGAAGGGAACTCTTAAGGCGTCAGCATACCAAGACATTTTGGGAAATATCATGTTCCCAACTTTGTGGGAACAGTTTGAGGATGGCTCCTTCCTGTTCTGACATGACTGCACACCAGTGCACAAAGCAAGGTCCATACTTGGATGAGCGAGTTTGGGGTGGAAGCCAGGCCTTCTCATCCAACATCAGTGCCTGACCTCACAAATGTACATCTGAAAGCATGGTCAAACATTACCATATACACACTCCTAAACCTTGTGGACAGCCTTCTCAGAAGAGTTGAAGCTGTTAAAGATGCAAAGGGTGGGCCAACCCAATAATGAACCCTACGGACTAAGACTGGGATGCCATTAAAGTTGATGTGCGTGTAAAGGCGGGCGTCCCAATACTTTTGGTAAATATAGTGTATATGTTTGGGAGAAAAAATATACTTACCATCATATTCATCTCTAAATTACCTGCACAATTCTCCATGTTTTTTTTTTTTCTTTTCAAAAATACTTCAAGTGCATCAAATTACCTGTTGATTCTGTCAGAAATCTAGAGAGCTGAAATCGGTGTTGTCATCCATGACTAGTTCTCTTCTGGACTACAGAAGCTATGGAGATGCAATAGTGGGGGCTCTATAGCTCAGCAGAGGAATACTCAGGCAGGGCTGATAACATTACTTGGGATATCAGTGCAGCACAGACAACACAATATTTATGCAGAAGATCTGTGTGATGAAACTTTACTAAATTGTAAAAATTCTGAGGACATAAAAATTAGTAAATAATGCCCAGGAATGAAAACATCTAATCCTACATGAGAGATGTGTAAAGGAAGCAGACCCTCTCAAAGACCTTCAGGATAAAGATCATGGAAGGTACAGAAAAACACCAAGATTTTGTATTTAATCCCCTCAGTACACTCCAAAGAACAATCCACCAAACTCCTTCATCATCTTTTTTTTTATAAAATATTCACCATAATTTAAATTCAACTAAAAATACTGACAACAAACTTAAACAAAGTATAAGAAATATCAATATCAACTGGATGTTGGAAAGTGACTCAAGTGATCCCCTCTTTCAAATGAGCTATAATAATCCTCTTTTTTCTTACCCGGAGTTCACATCTGATGGTGATATTCTTTGTGCCCCCCGGCCAGTGTCTGGTTCAAGCAAAGGAGCTCGAAAAATGAAACGAATAACACACCGAGCCCAGGTAATGTAATGCAAAACAAACAGAAACTGTGATCAGCCACTCCTTGGGTTTTACAGAACTGGAAAATCTCAGGTAAGTAAATCTTTATTAATCCTTTCTCAATAAAAGTTCATTTCTAACCTGTGTTTGCACAAAAACAGGAGCAAATATAAGCCATACCCAGGAATTAAAACCCATTTCCTGGAAAAGGTCAGAAAGGGACTTCTTGCCATTGCGGTCAAGACTTTACAAAACTTTTCATGAAAGTCACAATCATTTATTAGTCCCATCAGACTTGTTGAAATACAACTGGACACTTATCCATATACAGTAAAATCAATGTCTTGGTACATTCACTGTGTACTGTATACTATTTGACCACATAAATACATGTAAAAAAATAAATAGAAAAAATTCACCAATTCCCATTACCTTACTTTGAATTGCTTTGCAGACCATGCCTGATCCCCTGTCTCCTGGAGGATCGGTGTGCCACTCGTGTGCTGATTAGGGGAGCAATGTGAATGGTGTAAGTATCTGCTACTGCGGAAGTTCAGGTGTTGGAGTGGAGTTCTTCCCAGCCCCTGTGGCTGCTGGAGAGAGAAGGGAAGGGATCACAGGTGCCACACGTCCACGCAAATGGTGGGATAGGAGAGACAACCTCAGTCTAGGCTCCCGCCAGGCCACACCCCCAATGTGTTTTTCTCCACCCCCCAGAGCTTAGCCATGATTTGCTCAGTGATGACAAGACTCAACTTCCCTCTGTGCTCCTCCACCCAGCAACACAGCCTACTCACTAGAGGGTCTGATCCTTTTTTATTGTTGGTCTTAATTTGCTGTCATTTTGATATTTCAGCTCATGCCCTGAGAATTTTATGTACATGTGATAAAAATAAAAACAATACTTTTCATAGAACAAACCAGTTTATTAAGAGAATTTGGTAAAAACATCCACCATTAACCTCTTCATGACCACATTATAGCCGAACGATGGCTACAGCGCGGTTGCACATTGCCAGGAGGGAATCATATGACGTCCTTCAGTAATCGCGCTGCTCACAAGCCCCCTGCGACGCGCATGTGCAGGCATCTGTGAATGGTGTCCTTGAAACACAGCTGGTCACAGATCGTGGTAAAAAGCCAATCACAGCGGCCCTTTACCATGTGATCAGCTGTGTCCAATCACAGTGTAAACAGGATTTTCGGTTATCGGAATTCCTCTCCTCACGTTGACAGCGCATGAGGAGAGCTGATAACTGGCAAAACCACACGGGGACATCGACACTGATTATCAGTGCAGCTCCAACAGTGCCCATCAGTGCTGTCCACCAGGGCTGCCAATCAGTGCCCATCAGTGCTGCCTGTCAATGCCTATCAGTGATGCCTATCATTTTCACCTATTATTGTTGCCTATCAGTGACCATCAGTGCTGCCCATCAGTACCCATCAGTGCCAGTCAGTGCCACCTATCAGTTCTCATCAGTGCCAACTATCAGTGCCACGTGCAACCATATCAGTGCCGCCTCATCAGTGCCATAGTGCCACCTAATCAGTGCTCATCACTACTGCTTCATCAGTGGCACCAATCAGTACCCATCAGTGCCGCCTATTACTGCCACCTATCAGTGCAGCCTCATCTGTGTCTCCTCAGCAATGCCTATCAGTGCCACCTAATCAGTGCTGCCTCATCAGTGCCCATCAGTTCAGCCTATCAGTGAAGGAGAAAAATTACTTATTTAAAACATTTTATAACTGAAACTAAGAAAAACTTTCTTTTTTTTCAACATTTTTGCTATGTTTTCGTTTGTTTAGCAAAAAAAAAAAATAGCAGTGATTTAATACCACCAAAAGAAGGTTCTACCTGTCTCAAAAAAATAACAATTTCATTTGGGTACAGTTTTGCATGACTGCGCATTTGTCATTCAAAGTACGACAGTGCTGAAAGCTGAAAATTGGCCTGGGCAGGAAGGGGTCAAAGTGCCCAGTAGGCAAGTTGTTCCCATGCCCGCCACACAGGAATGACAGCTTATGAGAGATATAAAGTATGTAAGTGAGACAGCGCTGCATAAATAATAAAACAAAATAATATATAATAAAATCAGAGAATTGTGTACAATATAAGTGCTCCAAAAAAAGTCCAATAATAATTTATACGTGATATTTCCTCCACTGGCATGCAGGAAGATGTGAGGTTCTTTCTTGCTTCAAACAACCTCCATATCCATAGTGCTCCCGCCACCACATGCAATGCTCGCTCACCTTCTTGAAAGACCCTGCAAAGGGTCAAACACGCCTTGCACACAGTGCAACTCTCCCTTCAGGAATGATCCTTATTGGTCCTTAGCAATCTCTGTTGGACTCTCAAAGCACAGGTAGTAATCTATAACAGATGTAGATTCCTTCCACTATGCTGCTTCGAACTTAAATCCACATTTGGTGAGAGGTGGTGTAACTAGTAGAGGTGGAGCCTGGAGGTGGAACCTTGTCGCAACAAGTGAGATCATTCTGATGAATTTTGTATCAATGCTTTTAAACTTTTTAATAAATCTTAGTTGAATATTAGCTGGGGTGGTGAGGTTCAGTTTTTAATCCCTTGAATACTGCACTATTGGAGGCACTTTTTGTATTTTCTCTGTATCTGTGGAATTACCGGCAGCCAATGTGGATTTATTATAGATCTTTATATCACTAGAGGGATCACCAGCAGGAGGAAGGAGGTTCTGATTCTTCTATATAGGTCTTTATAGCACTAGAGGGATCACCAGCAGGGGGAAGGAGGTTCTGATTCTTCTATATAGGTCTTTATAGCACTAGAGGGATCACCAGCAGGGGGAAGGAGGTTCTGTTTCCTCTATATAGGTCTTTATAGCACTAGAGGGATCACCAGCATGGGGAAGGAGATTCTGATTCCTCTATATAGATCTTTATATCACTAGAGGGATCACCAGCATGGGGAAGGAGATTCTGATTCCTCTATATAGATCTTTATATCACTAGAGGGATCACCAGCAGGGGGAAGGAGGTCCTGATCCCTCTATACAGGCAGTCCCCGGGTTACAAACAAGATAGGGACTGTAGGTTTGTTCTTAAGTTGAAAACTGTTTGTATGTCGGAACATGTACACCTTTTTAAGTGTAGCTCCAGCCCAAAAATCTATTTTTAAGCTTTTTGGATAGTATCGGGAAGGGTTATAGATCTTTATATCACTAGAGGGATCCCCAGCACGAGAAAGGAGGACCTGATTCCTCTATATAGATCTTTAGTGAGACCTCATTTAGAATACTGTCTCCAGTTCTGGAGACCTCACTTACACAAAGATATTGGTAAGACCGAACGAGTCCAGAGACGAGTAACAAAAATGGTGAGAGGTCTGGGGGATAAAACATCAGGAGCAACTTTAGGAACTTAATATGTACAGTCTGGAGGAAAGAAGGAAAAAGGAAGACATGATTTAAACCTTTAAATACATCAAGTGGGTAAATGAGGTTCAGGAGGGCAGTATTTTCAATATGAAAGTAAAATCAAGAACACAGGGACGTGACCTCAAACTAACTGGAGGAAAGTTCAAAACTAATTTTAGAAAGTATTATTTTACTGAAATGGTAGTTGATGCTTGGAATAAACTTCCAGCAGAGGTAGTAAGACAGTCAACAGTAAATGGTTTTAAACATGCTTGGGACAAACATAGATCTACAATATGCTCAGACAAAAAAGTTAACAAAAAAAACCAAACAAAATAAAATAAATGAATTACCAAAAATAAAATAAAATGGCAGACTTGATGGACTACTCTGTCCTTTTTCTGTCATCACGTTTCTATGTTAAATGGACATCAATCAACTGCTTGAGTTTTTTGCAATGCTTATACAAAAAACCAGCCTTTATGGTGGACACTTAACATTTTTATGGCCCTCACGTAGGGCATAAAAAGTAGGAGTTCTTGAACAGTCAATGTGTAGAAATTCCCAAAGAGCCTTCAACATATGTCCCCCCTTGAAAGCATCCTCTATGATGCTGTGATATTGAAAATGCTTTATACTAAACACTATTGTTTAAGATGTTTAAGAACATTGACATATTGTTGTTTTGCCAGGATTACAATATTGCCACCTTATTCTGGTGATTTGATTCCAACTTTGTGATGTCCTGTTGGGTTTTTGTTTTATGTCTACTACTTATGTGAATGTATACACATTCTGAGATAATGGGGATAAAACTTGGGAAAGATATTTCCTACCTCCTGTTCATCATTTAACACTAGTAATTGCTGTAAATCCAATTTAGCAATCTCATCCTTTGACTGATTGTCTTCCAATAATTCTATTAGTTCCTTTAAGGCCAATTCCTGTTTAATATTCACAGACCAATCAAACATTTATATCAAATTTTTATCTTTATTCTTTTTATCTTGTATTACCCTCAGGATGAGATTGTGGGCAAATACTTATGCCATGTTGCGGAGATGCACAAGTTCGACATCCTAGATGCAGCAGCTTTAAAATGTTTGAGGAGCTACCCCGTAGTAAGAGCATTATTGTTTTGTAAAATATTCATATTAATATATCCAATTTAGAATATCTTGACATCTGTTGCTTAGGCAATTTAGGGAGTTGAAAATGGAGTGTTTGTTATGTTCAAATTCAGCATATTTTTACTTCCTCCATACTCTATTTTTTTTCCTCTGTGCTGTACACATTTTTCTATGTTGCTGTACAGATTTGTCTAATGAGGTGTTTGCATATTTGTGTAAGTATTTAAAATTTGAATTCCCATCGGTAATGCATTGCAGAAAAATGAATGTTATGAATATTTCTCCTAAAAACAATCCAATAAAAAAAAAAAAAAAAGCCATGTATACAGTAAATCTTTCTATGTTCATTAACCTCCCATTTTATATAATCTCTATTTCAGGGAAGTAAAAAGGTAAAAAGGAAGCCCAAAGAAAAAAAACATAATGGAAAGTAAAAGTTTTATTTTATTTATGCCAATGCATTGATGTTCTATCATCGCATTACACTTCTGATGTATTTTGTTGTGCCAAACAATAGGACCCATGTTATATAAGGGACTGCATGTATTTGTGTTGCTTTTCCTGTAACTATATCAGTTTGATCTGTCACTGCTTTACAGGTATGTACTGTATTTGTTTCACAATGTTTACACATTATCAACACTCCACTAAACTTTGGACATCATTTTTATGATCCACTCTCCACACTTGACAGTTGTCATGATTACTTAGTGCCCCCGTTCCTCATTCCAGCAAACAGGGCCAGATTAAGAACATCATGGGCCTGGTGCTGAGGATTTTGATGGGGCTTTTTGTAAAAAATAAATAAAAAATGTAAACATTTTTTGTTATAAGAAATTAAATTAAATAGAGAGAGGGATGATGAGAGAGAGAGAGAGAGGGGGGATGAGAGAGGGGTGAGGGGTAAGGGAGGGAGGATGAGAGAGAGAGGATGCGCATGAGCATGTGTGGGAATGACAGCAAAGCAGCCTGGCCAAGGCAAGAGACTGAAGGCACAGAACCCGGAAGTAAGACCAGGTGAAGGTGGAAGCGCCGGATTGATCACAGCGCATCGCTGGAAGGCTCAGTCTGACAGGTAAGTGTACCCTAATGTACTAATATGCTGTGCATACTTGTACATTATGGCATAACCTACCTCAGGGCCTATAAAAAGTAGTAATGTTAACAAAGTTGACTACCGCTTTAATATCATAGGTTCTCAGGAGCCTCTCATAGGGCCCCCTACTGACCCAGTGGCCCTTGGGCAGTGCCCAAGTGCATAGTTGCCAACATTTCAAAAATATTTTCAGGGACACTTTTTTTTACCAGTGGTATATTTAGAGTTGCTGACATCCCCTGTGTTCCTCTATACATCACAATAGTAATCACAAAATAAATGAGTACTAATAATGGGCAGAACAAGTATGAGGACTAAGAAGATTTCCTTTAGTTGAACTAACAAAACTGTGAAGGGTATGCCAGTGGGCAGTATGTACAGAAGAGGAATGTGGAGGGTATGATTGGGGCAGTATGTACAGTAGAGGAGTATGGAGAGAAATACAGTTGGTAGTATGTACAGGAGAGGAGTGTGGAGGGTATGAAGGTTGTCAGTATGTACAGGAGAGGAGTGTGGAGGGTATGAAGGTTGTCAGTATGTACAGGAGAGGAGTGTGGAGGGTATGATGGGGCAGTATTTACAGGATAGGAGTGTGGAGAGAAAGACAATTGGCAGTATGTACAGGAGAGGAGTGTGGAGGTTATTACAGCGGGCAGTATGTAAATGAGAGGTGTGTATACAGTATGACAGTAGGCACTATGTACTGTAGAATGGTTTATGAAAGTGGGCAGTATGTACAGGAGAGGAGTGTGAAGGGTATGACAGTGAGCAGTATGTATAGGAGAGGAGTGTGGACGGTATGATACTGAGCAGTATGTATAGGAGATGAGTGTGGAAGGTAAGCCAGTGGGCAGTATGCACAGGAGGAGGAGTGTGGAGGATATGACAGTGGGCAGTATGTACAGTAGAGGAATGTGGAGGGCATGACAGTGAGCAGTATGTACAGGAGAGGAGTGTGGAGGGTTTGACAGTGAGCAGTATGTACAGGAGAGAAGTGTGGAGGGTATGACCGTGGGCAGTATGTACAGTAGAGGAATCTGGAGGGTATGACAGTGAGCAGTATGTACAAGAGAGAAGTGTGGAGGATATGACAGTGGGCAGTATGTGCAGGAGGAGGAGTGTGGAGGATAAGACAGTGGGAAGTATGTACAAGAGACGAGTGTGGAGGGTAAGCCAGTGGGCAGTGTGTACGGGAGGAGGAGTGTGGAGGATATGATAGTGGGCAGTATGTAAAGGAGAGGAGTGTGGAGGGTATGACAGTGGGCAGTATGTACAGGAGAGGAGTGTGGAGGGTATGACCGTGGGCAGTATGTACAGTAGAGGAATGTGGAGGGTATGACAGTGAGCAGTACAGGAGAGAAGTGTGGAGGATATGACAGTAGGCAGTATGTGCAGGAACAGAAGTGTGGAGGATATGACAGTAGGAAGTATGTACAGGAGAGGAGTGTGGAGGGTATCACCATGGGCAGTATGTACAGTAGAGGAATGTGGAGGGCATGACAGTGAGCAGTATGTACAGGAGAGGAGTGTGGAGGGTTTGGCATTGAGCAATATGTACAGGAGAGGACTGTGGAGGGTATGACCATGGGCAGTATGTACAGTAGAGGAATCTGGAGGGTATGACAGTGAGCAGTATGTACAAGAGAGAAGTGTGTGGGATATGACAGTGGGCAGTATGTATAGGAGAGGAGTGTGGAGGGTATGACAGTGGGCAGTATGTACAGGAGAGGAGTGTGGAGGGTATGACCGTGAGCAGTATGTACAGTAGAGGAATGAGGAGGGTATGACAGTGAGCAGTATGTACAGGAGAGAATTGTGGAGGGTATGACTGTAGGCAGTATATACAGTAGAGGAATGTGAAGGGTATAACAGTGAGCAGTATGTACAAGAGAGAAATGTGGAGGATATCACAGTGGGCAGTATGTACAGGAGGAGGAGTGTGGAGAATATGACAGTAGGCAGTATGTGCAGGAGGAGTGTGGAGGGTATGACAGTGGGCAGAATGTACAATAGAATGGTTTATGAAAGTGGGCAGTATGTACAGGAGAGGAGTGTGATGGGTATGACAGTGGGCAGTATGTATAGGAGAGGAGTGTGGACAGTATGATACTGAGCAGTATGTAAAGGAGACGAGTGTGAAGGGTAAGCCAGTGGACAGTATGGAGGATATGACAGTGGGCAGTATGTATAGGAGAGGAGTGTGGAGGGTATGACAGTGAGCAGTATGTACAAGAGAGAAGTGTGGAGGATATGACAGTAGGCCGTATGTGCAGGAGGAGGAGTGTGGAGGATATGACAGCGGGCAGTATGTATAGGAAAGGAGTGTGGAGGGTATGACAGTGGGCAGTATGTAAAGGAGAGGAGTGTGGAGGGTATGACCGTGGGCAGTATGTACAGTAAAGGAATCTGGAGGGTATGACAGTGAGCAGTATGTACAAGAGAGAAGTGTGGAGGATATGACAGTGGGCAGTATTTACAGGAGGAGGAGTGTGGAGGATATGACAGTAGGCAGTATGTGCAGGAGGAGGAGTGTGGAGGATATGACAGTGTTCAGTATGTATAGGAGAGGAGTGTGGAGGGTATGACAGTGGGCAGTATGTACAGGTGAGGAGTGTGGAGGGTATGACCGTAGGCAGTATGTACAGTAGAGGAATGTGGAGAGTATGACAGTGAGCAGTATGTACGGGAGAGAAGTGTGGAGGGTAAGCCAGTGGGCAGTATGTACAAGAGAGAAGTGTGGAGGATTTGACAGTAGGCAGCATGTGCAGGAGGAGGAGTGTGAAGGATATGACAGTGGGCAGTATGTATAGGAGAGGAGTGTGGACGGTATGACAGTGGGAAGTATGTACAGGAGAGGAGTGTGGAGGGTATAACTGTGGGCAGTATGTACAGGAGGAGGAATGTGGAGGATATGACAATAGGCAGTATGTGCAGGAGGTGGAGTGTGGAGGATATGACAGTGGGCAGTATGTATAGGAGAGGAGTGTGGAGGGTATGACAGTGGGAAGTATGTACAGGAGAGGAGTGTGGAGGGTATGACCGTGGGCAGTTTGTACAGTAGAGGAATGTGGAGGGTATGACAGTGAGCAGTATGTACAAGAGAGAAGTGTGGAGGATATGACAGTAGGCAGTAGGTGCAGGAGGAGGAGTGTGGAGGATATGACAGTGGGCAGTATGTATAGGAAAGGAGTGTGGAGGGTATGATAGTGGGCAGTATGTACAGGAGAGGAGTGTGGAGGGTATGACCATGGGCAGTATGTACAGTAGAGGAATGTGGAGGGTATGACAGTGAGCAGTATGTACAAGAGAGAAGTGTGGAGGATATGACAGTGGGCAGTATTTACAGGAGGAGGAGTGTGGAGGATATGACAGTAGGCAGTATGTGCAGTAGGAGGAGTGTGGAGGATATGACAGTGTTCAGTATGTATAGGAGAGGAGTGTGGAGGGTATGACAGTGGGCAGTATGTACAGGTGAGGAGTGTGGAGGGTATGACCGTAGGCAGTATGTACAGTAGAGGAATGTGGAGAGTATGACGGTGAGCAGTATGTACAGGAGAGAAGTGTGGAGGGTATGACCATCAGAAGTATGTACAGGAGGAGGAGTGTGGAGGATATGACAGTAGGCAGTATGTACAGGAAGAGGAGTGTGGAGGATATGACAGTCGGCAGTATGTATAGGAGACGAGTGTGGGGGGTAAGCCAGTGGGCAGTGTGTACGGGAGGAGGAGTGTGGAGGATATGACAATGGGCAGTATGTAAAGGAGAGGAGTGTGGAGGGTATGACAGTGGGCGGTATGTACAGGAGAGGAATGTGAAGGGTATGACAGTGAGCAGTATGTACAAGAGAGGAATGTGGAGGGTATCACAGTGGGCAGTATGTAGAGGAGGAGGAGTGTGGAGAATATGACAGTAGGCAGTATGTGCAGGAGGAGGATTGTGGAGGGTATGACAGTGGGCAGAATGTACAATAGAATGGTTTATGAAAGTGGGCAGTATGTACAGGAGAGGAGTGTGATGGGTATGACAGTGGGCAGTATGTATAGGAGAGGAGTGTGGACGGTATGATACTGAGCAGTATGTAAAGGAGACGAGTGTGAAGGGTAAGCCAGTGGACAGTATGGAGGATATGACAGTGGGCAGTATGTATAGGAGAGGAGTGTAGAGGTTATGACAGTGGGAAGTATGTACAGGAGAGGAGTGTGGAGGGTATGACCGTGGGCAGTTTGTACAGTAGAGGAATGTGGAGGGTATGACAGTGAGCAGTATGTACAAGAGAGAAGTGTGGAGGATACGACAGTAGGCCGTATGTGCAGGAGGAGGAGTGTGGAGGATATGACAGCGGGCAGTATGTATAGGAAAGGAGTGTGGAGGGTATGACAGTGGGCAGTATGTACAGGAAAGGAGTGTGGAGGGTATGACCGTGGGCAGTATGTACAGTAGAGGAATCTGGAGGGTATGACAGTGAGCAGTATGTACAAGAGAGAAGTGTGGAGGATATGACAGTGGGCAGTATTTACAGGAGGAGGAGTGTGGAGGATATGACAGTAGGCAGTATGTGCAGGAGGAGGAGTGTGGAGGATATGACAGTGTTCAGTATGTATAGGAGAGGAGTGTGGAGGGTATGACAGTGGGCAGTATGTACAGGTGAGGAGTGTGGAGGGTATGACCGTAGGCAGTATGTACAGGTGAGGAGTGTGGAGGGTATGACCGTAGGCAGTATGTACAGTAGAGGAATGTGGAGAGTATGACAGTGAGCAGTATGTACAGGAGAGAAGTGTGGAGGGTATGACCATCAACAGTATGTACAGGAGGAGGAGTGTGGAGAGTATGACAGTGAGCAGTATGTACGGGAGAGAAGTGTGGAGGGTAAGCCAGTGGGCAGTATGTACAAGAGAGAAGTGTGGAGGATATGACAGTAGGCAGTAGGTGCAGGAGGAGGAGTGTGGAGGATATGACAGTGGGCAGTATATATATAAAAGGAGTGTGGAGGGTATGGCATTGGGCAGTATGTACAAGAGAGAAGTGTGGAGGATTTGACAGTAGGCAGCATGTGCAGGAGGAGGAGTGTGAAGGATATGACAGTGGGCAGTATGTATAGGAGAGGAGTGTGGACGGTATGACAGTGGGAAGTATGTATAGGAGAGGAGTGTGGAGGGTATAACTGTGGGCAGTATGTACAGGAGGAGGAATGTGGAGGATATGACAATAGGCAGTATGTGCAGGAGGTGGAGTGTGGAGGGTATGACAGTGGGAAGTATGTACAGGAGAGGAGTGTGGAGGGTATGACCGTGGGCAGTTTGTACAGTAGAGGAATGTGGAGGGTATGACAGTGAGCAGTATGTACAAGAGAGAAGTGTGGAGGATATGACAGTAGGCAGTAGGTGCAGGAGGAGGAGTGTGGAGGATATGACAGCGGGCAGTATGTATAGGAAAGGAGTGTGGAGGGTATGACAGTGGGCAGTATGTACAGGAGAGGAGTGTGGAGGGTATGACCATGGGCAGTATGTACAGTAGAGGAATGTGGAGGGTATGACAATGAGCAGTATGTACAAGAGAGAAGTGTGGAGGATATGACAGTGGGCAGTATTTACAGGAGGAGGAGTGTGGAGGATTTGACAGTAGGCAGTATGTGCAGTAGGAGGAGTGTGGAGGATATGACAGTGTTCTGTATGTATAGGAGGGGAGTGTGGAGGGTATGACAGTGGGCAGTATGTACAGGAGAGAAGTGTGGAGGGTATGACCATCAGCAGTATGTACAGGAGGAGGAGTGTGGAGGATATGACAGTAGGCAGTATGTACAGGAAGAGGAGTGTGGAGGATATGACAGTCGGCAGTATGTATAGGAGATGAGTGTGGAGGGTAAGCCAGTGGGCAGTGTGTACGGGAGGAGGAGTGTGGAGGATATGACAATGGGCAGTATGTAAAGGAGAGGAGTGTGGAGGGTATGACAGTGGGCGGTATGTACAGGAGAGGAGTGTGGAGGGTATGACTGTGGGCAGTATGTACATTAGAGGAATGTGTAGGGTATGACAGTGAGCAGTATGTACAAGAGAGAAGTGTGCAGGATACAACAGTAGGCAGTATGTGCAGGAGGAGGAGTGTGGAGGATATGACAGTGGGCAGTATGCATAGGAAAGGAGTGTGGAGGGTATGACAGTGGGCAGTATGTATAGGAAAGGAGTGTGGAGGGTATGACAGTGGGCAGTATGTACAGGAGAGGAGTGTGGAGGCTTGACCATGGGCAGTATGTGCAGTAGAGGAATGTGGAGGGTATGACAGTGAGCAGTATGTACAGGAGGAGAAGTGTGGAGGATATGACAGTGAGCAGTATGTACAAGAGAGAAGTGTGGAGGTTATGACAGTGGGCAGTATGTACAGGAGGAGGAGTGTGGAGGATTTGAAAGTAGGCAGTATGTACAGGAGGAGAAGTGTGGAGGATATGACAGTGTGCAGTATGTACAGGAGAGGTATGTGGAGGGTATGACAGTGGGCAGTATATACAGGAGACGAGTGTGGAGGGTAAGACAGGGGGCAGTATGTACAGGAGAGGAGTGTGGGAGGTATGACTGAGGGTAGTATGTACAGGAAAGGAGTGTTGAGGGTATAACAGTGGATACTATGTATATGAGACGAGTGTGGAGGGTATGACAGTGGGCAGTATGTACAGGAGAGGAGTGTGGAGGGATAGACAGTGGGCAGTATGTACAGGAGAGGAATGTGAAGGGTATGACAGCGGGCACTATGTACAGGAGAGAAGTGTATGACAGTGGGCAGTATGTACAGGAGAAGATTCTGGAGGGTATGACAGGGGGCACTATGTACATGAGAGAAGTGTGGAGAGTATTACAGTTGGCACTATGTATAGGAGAGGAGTGTGGAGGAAGTGACGTAGCGTGGGTTGTCAGCACCCGGGGCAAGGCAAATAATTTGCGCCCCCTAACCTGTGAACTTTTAGCACTCCCCGAGTCCCTTCCAGTACAATAGTACTGACCTACCGGATTCCTATACTGACCACTACATTTGATTTCAACACTGACCAACCTGATTCCTTTACTGACCATTACACACTACACTGACCACTATACTATACTGTCCACTACACTGAGAACTACACTGACCACTATACTGTCCACTACACTACACTGACCACTATACTATACTGTCCACTACACTACACTGACCACTATACTATACTGTCCACTACACTACACTGACCACTATACTGTCCACTACACTGACCACTATATTGTCCGCTACACTGACCACTACACTGTCCACTATACTGTCCACTACACTGCACTGACCACTATACTGTCCACTACACTACACTGACCACTAAACTATACTGTCCACTACACTGTCCACTACACTAAACACTACACTACACTATACTGACCACTACACTGTCCACTACACTGACCACTATACTGTCCACTACACTACACTGACCACTACACTGACCACTATACTGTCCACTACACTATACTGTCCACTACACTGACCACTATACTGTCCACTACAGTATACTGTCCACTATACTGACTACTACACTGTCCACTACACTACACTGACCACTATACTGTCCACACCACTACACTGACCACTACACTATACTGTCAACTACACTGACCACTATACTGTCCACTACATTACACTGACCACTACACTGTCCACTACACTACACTGACCACTATATTTTCTCTACACTGACCACTATACTGTCCACTACACTATACTGTCCACTACACTGACCACTATACTATCCACTACACTATATTGTCCACTACACTTTACTGTCCACTACACTGTCCACTATACTGACCACTACACTGCCCACTTCACTGTCCACTACACTACACTGTCCACTACACTATACTGACCTCTATACTACACTGAGAACTACACTACACTGAGAACCACATTGTCCACTACACTGTCCACTGCACTGACCACTATGCTATACTGTCCACTATACTACACTGTCAACTACACTGACCACTATACTACATTGACCACTTTACTATACTGTCCACTACACTATACTGTCCACTACACTGAGCACTATACTGTCCACTACACTATACTGTCCACTACACTACACTACACTGTCCACTATACTGACCACTACATCGTCCACTACAGTGTCCACTACACTGTCCACTATACTGACCACTACACTACACTGAGAACTACACTGTCCACTACACTACACTGACCCCTATACTGTCCACTACACCGACCACTATACTATACTGTCCACTATACTGCACTGTCCACTACACTGACCACTATACTATACTGTCCACTACACTACACTGACCACTATACTATACTGTCGACTACACTACACTGACCACTATACTGACCACTATACTATACTGTCCACTGCACTACACTGTCCACTATACTATACTGTCCACTATACTATACTGTCCACTATAATATACTGTCCACTACACTATACTGTCCACTATACTATACTGTCCCCTATACTATACTGTCCACTACACTACACTGACCACTACACTGACCACTATACTATACTGTCCACTACACTACACTGACCACTATACTATACTGTCCACTATACTACACTGACCACTATACTGTCCACTACACTATACTGTCCACTACACTGACCACTATACTGTCCACTACACTATACTGTCCACTATACTGACTACTACACTGTCCACTACACTACACTGACCACTACACTAGACTGACCACTATACTGTCCACACCACTACACTGACCACTACACTATACTGTCAACTACACTGACCACTATACTGTCCACTACACTGACCACTACACTACACTGACCACAATACTGTCCACTACACTACACTGACCACTATACTGTCAACTACACTATACTGACCACTACACTGACCACTATACTGTCCACACCACTACACTGACCACTACACTATACTGACCACAATACTGACCACTATACTGTCCTGACTACAGTTTTCCTATACTCACACTACATATACAGCACCTCTCTCCCCCCCCCCCCAGTCTTTGTCCATCCATTCCTCACCTTCTTTTCCTGCATCGGTCCGGACTCCGGAGGATAGGAGGAGGAGAAGACGGTGGCCCCGGCAGCTCACACTTTCCAGCGCTTGTCTCTCCCACATTCCGGCCGCCATGTTCAGTGTTTCCCGGCACACTGTGATTGGACTATGGGGGTCATGTGCAGAGGCGGGACTTCAGGAGCAACCGCGATCGCGGACAGGCCAGCCCCATGCCGCACATGACCCCCATACGCCCAATCACAGGGCACCAGACACTGAACATGGTGGCCGGAGCGCGGGGGACACAGGAAATTAAAATTAAGAGGAGGCAGACAGTAGTGACACTACTGGCACGAAATTGCGCCCCCTAAATGTCGCACCCGGGGCCACCGCACCCCCCACGCTATGCCACTGTGTGGAGGGTATGACAGTGGGCACTATGTATAGGAGAGGAGTGTGGAAGGTATGACAGTGAGCAGTATGTAAAGGAGAGGAGTGTGGAGGGTATGACAGTGAGCAGTATGTAAAGGAGAGGAGTGTGGAGGGTATGACAGTGAGCAGTATGTAAAGGAGAGGAGTGTGGAGGGTATGACAGTGAGCAGTATGTAAAGGAGAGGAGTGTGGAAGGTATGACAGTGGGCAGTATGTAAAGGAGAGGAGTGTGGAGGGTATGACAGTGGGCAGTATGTAAAGGAGAGGAGTCTGGAGGTATGACAGTGAGCAGTATGTAAAGGAGAGGAGTGTGGAGGATATGACAGTGAGCAGTATGTAAAGGAGAGGAGTGTTGAAGGTATGACAGTGGGCAGTATGTAAAGGAGAGGAGTCTGGAGGGTATGACAGTGGGCAGTATGTAAAGGAGAGGAGTGTGGAGGGTATGACAGTGGGCAGTATGTAAAGGAGAGGAGTGTGGAGGGTATGACAGTGAGCAGTATGTAAAGGAGAGGAGTGTTGAAGGTATGACAGTGGGCAGTATGTAAAGGAGAGGAGTCTGGAGGGTATGACAGTGAGCAGTATGTAAAGGAGAGGAGTGTGGAGGGTATGACAGTGGGCAGTATGTAAAGGAGAGGAGTGTGGAGGGTATGACAGTGAGCAGTATGTAAAGGAGAGGAGTATGGAGGGTATGACAGTGAGCTGTATGTAAAGGAGAGAAGTGTGGAGGGTATGACAGCGGGCACTATGTACAGGTGAGGAGGATGAAGGAATCTGGGAAGGAAAAATGTAAAGGTGTGTGGAAGGATGTTTAGGAATTGCGTAGTGGTTAAGCAGGCTATACATGCATTGAAATTAAACAAATTAAGCAGAGAACAGCCATAGTCGATCTATGTATGGGCTAGCTGGTTGTACACAAGTCAATCTATAATCCGACTTGAGTACAACCAGCCTGTCAGGTTTTCCCAAAACAATCAGTGCTGCCAGCTATAGTTAGCAACACTGATCATTGTATTCTGTGGGTAGGGAAGGGTCCCCACTGGCAGAACACAATAATGCCCTGTACACACGGTCGGATTTTCCGACGGAAAAAGTGCGTTCGGATTGTGTTGTCGGAAATTCCGATCGTGTGTGGGCTCCATCGGACTTTTTCTGTTGGAATTTCCGACACACAAAGTTTGAGAGCAGGCTATAAAATTTCCCGACAAAAAAATCCAATTGGTTAAATTCCGATCGTGTGTACACAAATCCGATGCACAAAGTGCCACGCATGCTCAGAATAAATTAAGAGACAAAAGCTATTGGCTATTGCCCCGTTTATAGTCCCGACGTACGTGTTTTACGTCACCCCATTCAGAACGATCGGATTTTCCGACAACTTGGTGTGACCGTGTGTATGCAAGACAAGTTTGAGCCAACATCCGTCGGAAAAAATCCATGGATTTTGTTGTCGGAATGTCCGACCAATGTCCGACCGTGTGTACGGGGCCTAACACTGTGGGAGTGATTCCCCCATCCACAGGTCAGCAGGTGAGAGGGTGTGTGGGGACAGGCTGGGGAGAGAGGTTTGTCAGCAGGGGGGTGTGAGGTGGTCATGGAGGGATATCAATCAGCGGGTGTGGGGGAGTAATTGGGAGTGATATCTTTTGGAGTAGGATCTGTCATCTGCAGGTTGGGAAATGGTCACCTGTGATAGAAGTTGAAGGGAGGTGGCTAACATGGGAAGTGGCCTGGGAGTGACCTGGTTGGTGGGGAGTGTTAAATGGATGATGTGTTTCAAGTTTCTTTCACATTTGCGGTAATGCTTACTGCCCTCTGAAAAGTGATCTGTGGTGGATAGATTTTCAATGAGTGGTATAGCAGCAGCTCACAGGTGTTCATGAGGTACTACTGCTGCCTCCTTATTTTCTTTTTTTACATTGCTGAATGGTAGTTTTACATTGTTGGACTATGCTGCTACTGTGAGCAAGTTTGGCTTGTAGTTGCTGAGTGGCCCCATTGAAATCAATAGGTGATTTGGACAGGCTGTGCTGCCTGTCATACTCTGCAGGCTCCAAGCTGTCCATTGAGCTCAGTGCTTCTGACAAGAAGTGAGGAGAGGCACTGTGAGCTCATCTCTCAGTCTGCTGCAAACAGAGTGTGCCAGCTTGTATTTAAACTGGCCGCTCTGTATGTAGCTTCTGATAGGCTGCGCAAAGAGACCCGTGTCTCCGGAACCATAGATGATAGGAGCCCCAAATTTTGTACCCAAATAACATTTATGTCCTTTTTTTCCCACAAATAGAGCTTTCTTTTGGTGGTATTTGATCACCTCTGCGTTTTTTATATTTCTCGCTATAAATGAAAAAAGACTGACAATATTGAAAATATAGCTTTCTGCTATAAAACATATCCCATAAAAAATAAAAATAAAAATCTAATTTCTTTATCAGTTTTGTCCAATATGTATTCTGCTACAAATTTTTAGTAAAAAAATCCCAATAAAGCGTATATAGTTTGGTTTGCAAAAAAGTTATAGCGTCTACAAACTATGAAATATACTTATGGAATTTATTTTCTTTAGTAATGGCGGCAATCAGTGACTTATAGTGGGAGTGTGATATTGCAGAGGACAAATTGAACACTAACTGACACTTTTGACACTTTTTTGGGGACCAGTGACACTAATATAGTGATCAATGCTAAAAAATATGCACTGTCACTGTACTAATGACACTGGCAGGGAAGGGGTTAACATCAGAGGCAACCAAAGGCTTAACTGTGTGCCTAACCAGTGTTTTACTAAACTGTGGGGGGAGGTGCTTTTACTAAGGGAAGGCATAGATCCATGTCCCTGCTTTGCAGGAACACAGGATCCCAGGGCCGGATTAGGAACATCATGGGCCTGGTGCTGAGGATTTTGGTGGGATTTTTTATAAAAAAAAAGAAAATGTAAACATTTTTTGTTATAACAAATTGAATGAGAGAGAGAGAGAGAGAGAGAGAGAGAGAGAGATGGGGGGTGAGAGAGAGAGAGAGAGAGAGAGGGGGGGATGAGAGAGAGAGTGGATGAGAGAGAGAGAGAGAGAGAGAGAGAGGGTGGTAAGAGAGAGAGAGGGGGGATGAGAGAGAGGGGGGATGAGAGAGAGAGGGGATGAGAGAGAGAGATAGGGGGATGAGAGAGAGGAGATGAGAGAGGGGGATGAGAGAGAGAGAGAGAGAGAGAGAGAGAGAGAGAGAGAGAGAGAGAGAGAGAGAGAGAGAGAGAGAGAGAGAGAGAGAGAGAGAGGGGATGAGAGAGAGAGGGGATGAGAGAGAGAGAGAGAGAAAGGGGGGGATGAGAGAGAGAGGGGATGAGAGAGAGAGAGGGGATGAGAGAGAGAGAGGGGATGAGAGAGAGAGGGGATGAGAGAGAGAGAGGGGATGAGAGAGAGAGAGGGGATGAGAGAGAGAGGGGATGAGAGAGAGAGAGGGGATGAGAGAGGGGGAGAGAGAGGGGATGAGAGAGAGGGAGAGAGAGGGGATGAGAGAGAGGGGGGGATGAGAGAGGGGTGAGGGGTAAGGGAGGGAGGGTGAGAGAAAGAGGGGGATGAGAGAGAGAGGATGCACATGAGCATGCGTGGGAGTGACAGCAACGCAGCCCGGCCAAGGCAAGAGACTGAAGGCACAGAACCCGGAAGGAAGACTGAGTGAAGGTGGAAGCACCCGGGACCCACTGGATTAATCACAGCGCAACGCTGGAAGGCTCAGTCTGACAGGTAATTGTACACTAATGTGATAATATGCTGTACATACTTGTACATTATGGCATAACCTACCTCAGGGCCTGTAAAAAGTAGTAGTGTTAAAGTTTACTACCGCTTTAATATCATAGGATCCCAGGGGCGTCTCATGGGGCCTCCTACTGACCCAGTGGCCCTTGGGCAGTGCATAGTTGCCAACATTTCAAAAATATTTTCAGGGACACTTTTTTTTTTACCAGTGGTATATTTAGAGTAGCTGGGATCCCCTATGTTTCTCTATACATAACAATAGTAATCACAAAATAAATGAGTACTAAAAATGGGCAGAACAAGTTTGAGGACTGAGAAGATTTCCTTTAGTTGAACTAACAAAACTGTGCCCTTTCTAGAGCTGGTAACAGTGAGGATATTCAATATCATTTTAAAGAACTGATTTTTTGGGTAAGAGGCATAGGGGAGGAGTATGGATTGATTAAAAGTGGGAAGTATGTGCCGGTGAGGGAGAGGAATGTGGGGGTTTAACAGTGGGCAGTATGTACAGGAGAGAAGTGTGGAGGGTATGATTGGGGCAGGGACGGGCTTGTTAAAGAGATCTGTCAGCAGGGGGGTGTGAGGTGGTCATGGAGGGATATCAATCAGCGGGTGTGGGGGAGTAATTGGGAGTGATATCTTTTGGAGTAGGGTCTGTCATCTGCAGGTTGGGAAATGGTCACCTGTGATTTAAGTTGAAGGGAGATGGCTAACATGGGAAGTGGATGGGGAGTGACCTGGTTGGTGGGGAGTGTGAAATGGATGATGTGTTTCAAGTTTCTTTCACCTTTGCGGTAATACTTACTGCCCTCTGAAAAGTGATCTGTGGTGGATTACTTTTCAACAAGTGGTATAGCAGCAGCTGACAGGCGTTCATAAGGTGCTACTGACGCCTCCTTGTTTTTGTTTTTTTACATTGCTGAATGGCAGTTTTACATGGTTGAACTATGCTGCTACTGCAAGCAAGTTTGGCCTGCAGTTGCAGAGTGACCCCATTTGAAATCAATAGGCGAGTTTGACAGGCGGTGCTGCCTGTCAAACTCTGCAGGCTCCAAGCTGTCCATTGAGCTCAGTGCTTCTGACAAGAAGTGAGGAGAGGCACTGTGAGATCATCCTCTCAGTCTGCTGCAAACAAAGTGTGTCAGCTTGTATTTAAACTGGCCGCTCTGTATGTAGCTTCTGACAGGCTGTGCAAGGAGACCCGTAACTCCAGAATCGTAGGTGCTAGGAGCCCCAATATTTGTGGTCTTTGACCAGTGGTGGGGTAGGTCTTCAGCTATCTACCCCCTAAATTTGGGGTCTCTGTGGCCCCTGGTCACTAAGCTATGACCCTCAAAGTCAATCATTTTTTGGGGTGGTTGTGATTTTATTTATTATTTTTTGGGGCAAATGGGCCTATCTTAAGGTGAGGGGCCTGGAGCTGCAGGGTGTTGGCTGTTGCTTTTCCTCCCTGTTTGTGTTCGCCTGTTAACTGATTGAACTGATCAGTCACCTGATATAATCAAACCAAACTAATCCCTTGCTTGTGATAGAGACAGACTTACCTGCATTGTTCTAGATCAAGCCTCCAGTTAGTCCGCCTTGCTTATTGTTGGATGACCTGTTTATGACCCGGATTGGATACTGGATTATCCCCTGAACTCAGCCTGCCTTATTACCTGAACTGCCTTTGAACCATGCTATCTGTCTGCTAAACTGCAAGTACCTGTAAACTTTGCTCAGTTCGCATCTGCCCCTGGCATGGTGGCCAGACTCTATAGCATTGTGTATAAGTCCTGGGGCAAACAAGTACCGGTAGGCCTGCTTGTCTTTAGGGAAAGGGAGCTGCTATAGGTGAAGCGCACAGTAGCCAGCTATAGTGTCTGACCACCTACGTTGGGGTAGATGTGACATTCGTGACATTATCACAAGCCTTTAATAAAAAAAATTCTGTGAAGATGGACACTACAAAGGCCCATTTATTTGCTGAAGAAATTTGCAAACTGACACGCCAAGTCCAGGAACTGTCTGTGCGTGTAAACACACCTCCAGCAGTAATGCAGGAGCCCAAAGTTGTTTTCTAATTTTAAAAATAGTTGTATGCTATACTTTAAGCTCAAACACAGGGGCGTAACTAGAAATCACAGGGCCCTACAGCAGCCCCCCCCCCTCACCCTCACCCAGGGGCAGATCCAGAGTCTAGTCCCTTTTTTGGGGGCAATTTATCGGGGAAATGGCTGATGTTGGCGCTTCAATCATCCCGGCACCATGGTTGTTATGGTGTCAGGATGATTGAAACACATTATTTCTATTATTACATTGTTATAGAAAATGAAATAGTTCAACTCACCATAATGCAGAATCAGTGGGAGCCCCGAGTGTGTCACTTGCCACCGTCGCCTGCCACCAGATGCAGATTGTCACTTGTCACGTTGCAGATTGTCACTTGCCACGTCACTTGCCACAAGTTGCGGATTGTCACTTGCCATGTCACCTGCTAGACGTTGCAGATTTTCACTTGCCACGTCACCTGCCACACATTGCAAATTGTCCACTATCACCTGCCGCACATTGCAGATTGTCCACTTGCCACGTCACCTGCCACAAGTTGCGGATTGTCACTTGCCACACATTGCAAATTGTCCACTATCACCTGCCACCCATTGCAGATTGTCCACTTGCCACGTCACCTGCCACAAGTTGCAGATTGTCACTTTCCTGCTAAGGTGGGGAATGGGGATTGTCACTTCCTGTGTCCCAGTCTGAGTCAGGCAGCAGAGAGATGATGTAATCTCTCTGCTGCCTGCACAGTGAGTGAGGGCAGAACTGCCAGGATGCAGGGTGGGTGCCGGGCAGTGAGAGATGATCATCTCTCTGCTCCGCCACCCGTTGATTGGCCAGTACACCCACCATGCCTCCCAGCTGACAGTTTCCCCCCCGCCGAGCCACCCAGCTGCGTCCGCTCGTACAGTCAGTGTGACTGTACGAGCGGACGGGCAGCTCAGCGGCTCACCTGCCGCCTGCTCACCGGGCCCTACTCGGCTGCGGGCCCCATAGTGCCCACATGGGTCGCTATGGCGGTGGTTCCGCCACTGCTAATGTGTCTTCGACACATTGCTCGGTTACTGACTGAAAGAGCACGCTTTCACTGGTAAGTGACATTCTGCTGCATTATTTGCACCAGCAACAGAGCATTGGCTCAATCAGTTAAGGAGTGACTTATGGAGTCATGCGGATATTTACTCTGCATGGTAATCATTAGTGTATTAAGACCCTAAGAGACCGACATAGAGACTATGTGAGGTCTGACATGATGAGCGATTCTTGACTTTTTCAGTGAAGTTCTGCTTTAAACCCCTTCTTCAGAATGATTACCTTATCCCGCTCCAGAGCTGTTAGAATCAACTGCTCACACTATTACAGTGGAATATCACAGAGTCATTCTTTCACTCTTCTTAATTCGTTCCTCTATTCTTCATGCTAAGGAACATGTCCTTCTGTTAGATCGCAAAACAAGATTTGCTCAATTTTATAAAATTCCTCTCTTGGGCAGACTGTAGTTCTTCGTCCTCCCAAGTGGACCGGATGTCTGTCTTGGGTAATTTTTGTACTGTCTTGTAGTTTCATTGTGATTGTAGCAAGAACATTTCCAAGTGTATCAGTGATGTTACTAATCACCAAATATAAATTCTGCTCGGTAAACTGGAGCTTTGCCAAAGCAGAAATGGCTCCTTATAGCCTTTTGTGATGCCTCAATATTGAATATCAAAAATTCCTGCACCTGTTTCCTAACATAATAGTAAAAAATAATGCAAAAATAACAACTTGAAAATGATAAAGAGACAGAAAAAGCGAACATATATTTGTGCACCTTTTTTCCTACTATCTAAAAGAATAAAAACAAAATACATCAAAAAAATAAACAATAAAAGGGGAAGGACATATATTTGTTTTACTCATTTGTTTAGATAATTGAATTATTTTATCTTTACTACTTTATGCATTGTTAACTGAAAAAAAATGAAAATGATTTATCAAAAATTCAATATACCTTCCCTTGTATTTTGTTTGTTGCTTTTATTGCAGAGTTTGTTGTTATTTTTAATTTTTTTTCTTAACATTGGGAAAAGAAGTCATGAAACGTGCCAAAAATGTAAAAACACAGTGCACAATTTGTTTTATTTTATTTACTTATTATTTTATTTTTGTTATATGTTGAAAACCACCAAATAGCAAAGAAAAAAAAAAGAGAAAAATAAAAATATGAGTTAAACAACTTCTTGAAACTGTTCTAATATATATATATATATATATATATATATATATATATATATATATATATATATATATATATATATATATATACACTTGGCCAAAAGTATTGGGACACCTGCTTTTACAAGCACATGAACTTTAATGGCATCCCAGTCTTATGCCCCGTACGCACGAAATTTCCGACAACAAAACCGTGGATTTTTTTCCAACGGATGTTGGCTCAAACTTGTCTTGCATACACACGGTCACACAAATGTTGTCGGTAATTCCGAACGTCAAGAACACGGTGACGTACAACACGTATGATGAGCCAAGAAAAATTAAGTTCAATAGTTAGTGCGGCTCCTCTGCTTGATTCCGAGCATGGGTGGAATTTTGTGCTTCGGAATTGGATACACACGATCAGAATTACCGACAAGAACTTTTGTTGTCGGAAAAATTGAGAACCAGCTCTCAAACATTTGTTGTCAGAAATTCCAACAGAAAATATCTGATGGATCCTACACATGGTCGGAATATCCGACCAATAGGTCACATTGAACATTTGTTGTCGGAAATTTCCATCGTGTGTACGCGGCATTACTCTGTACGATTCAATATTGAGTTGGCCCACCCTTTGCAGCTATAACAGCTTCAACTCTTCTGGGAAGGCTGTCCACAAGGTTTAGGAGTATGTCTATGGGAATGTTTGATCATTCTTCCAGAAGGGCATTTGTGAGGTCAGGCACTGATGTGGATGAGAAGGCCTGGCTTGCAGTCTGCATATCCTGGCTACAGGTTCACTTTACAGCTATAATCATGATTAGGGATGAGCTTCGAGTTCGAGTCGAACTCATGTTCGACTCGAACATTGGCTGTTCGCAAGTTCGCCGAACAGCGAACAATTTGGGGTGTTCGCGGCAAATTCGAATGCCGCGGAACACCCTTTAAAAGTCTATGGGAGAAATCAAAAGTGCTAATTTTAAAGGCTTATATGCATATAAGTTCATTGATAGAAACGGCATGGGAATTCCCCACAGGGAAACCCCGAACCAAAATTAAAAAAAAAAAAAATGACGTGGGGGGGTCCCCCTAAATTCCATACCAGGCCCTTCAGGTCTGGTATGGAATTTTAAGGGGAACCCCGCGCCAAAAAAAAAAAAAAAAAAACGGTGTGGGGTTCCCCCAAAAATCCATACCAGACCCTTATCCGAGCACGCAACCTGGCAGGCCGCAGGAAAAGAGGGGGGGACGAGAGTGCGCCCCACCCCTCCTGAACCGTACCAGGCCACATGCCCTCAACATTGGGAGGGTGCTTTGGGGTAGCCCCCCAAAATACCTTGTCCCCATGTTGATGAGGACAAGGGCCTCATCCCCACAACCGTGGCCGGTGGTCGTGGGGGTCTGCGGGCGGGGGGCTTATCGGAATCTGGAAGCCCCCTTTAACAAGGGGACCCCCAGATCCCGGCCCCCCCCCCTGTGTGAAATGGTAAGGGGGTACTTACCCCTACCATTTCACTAAAAAAGTGTCAAAATTGTTAAAAATGACAAGAGACAGTTTTTGACAATTCCTTTATTTAAATGCTTCTTCTTTCTTCTATATTCCTTCATCTTCTTCTTTTTCTGGTTCTTCTGGCTCTTCTGGTTCTTCCTCCGGCGTTCTCGTCCAGCATCTTCTCCGCGGCGTCTTCTATCTTCTTCTCCTCGGACCGCTCCGCACCCATGGCATGGAGGGAGGCTCCCGCTCTTCTCTTCATCTTCTTCTTCATCCTCTTCTCTTCTTCTCTTCTTCATTTTCTTCTCTTCTTCTCTTCTTAATTCTCTTCTCCGGGCCGCTCCGCATCCATGCATGGAGGGAGGCTCCCGCTGTGTGACGGCGTCTCCTCGTCTGACGGTTCTTAAATAACGGGGGCGGGGCCACTCGGTGACCCCGCCCCCCTCTGACGCACGGGACATGACGGGACTTCCCTGTGGCATTCCCCGTGACGTCACAGGGAAGTCCCGTCAAGTCACCGTGCGTCAGAGGGGGGCGGGGTCACTGGGTGGCCCCGCCACCCGTTATTTAAGAACCATCAGACGAGGAGACGCCGTCACACAGCGGGAGCCTCCCTCCATGCATGGATGCAGAGCGGCCCGGAGAAGAAAATTAAGAAGAGAAGAAGAGAAGATGAAGATGAAGAAGATGAAGAAGAGAAGAGGATGAAGAAGAAGATGAAGAGAAGAGCGGGAGCCTCCCCCCATGCCATGGGTGCGGAGCGGCCCGAGGAGAAGAAGATAGAAGACGCCGCGGAGGAGATGCTGGACGAGAACGCCGGAGGAAGAACCAGAAGAGCCAGAAGAACCAGAAGAAGAAGATGAAGGAAGATAGAAGAAAGAAGAAGCATTTAAATAAAGGAATTGTCAAAAACTGTCTCTTGTCATTTTTAACTATTTTGACACTTTTTTAGTGAAATGGTAGGGGTAAGTACCCCCTTACCATTTCACACAGGGGGGGGCCGGGATCTGGGGGTCCCCTTGTTAAAGGGGGCTTCCAGATTCCGATAAGCCCCCCGCCCGCAGACCCCCACAACCACCGGCCAGGGTTGTGGGGGTGAGGCCCTTGTCCTCATCAACATGGGGACAAGGTGTTTTGGGGGGCTACCCCAAAGCACCCTCCCAATGTTGAGGGCATGCGGCCTGGTACGGTTCAGGAGGGGGGGGCGCACTCTCGTCCCCCCCTCTTTTCCTGCGGCCTGCCAGGTTGCGTGCTCGGATAAGGGTCTGGTATGGATTTTTGGGGGAACCCCACGTCGTTTTTTTTTTTTTTTTTTTTGGCGCGGGGTTCCCCTTAAAATCCATACCAGACCTGAAGGGGCCTGGTATGGAATTTAGGGGGACTCCCACTTCATTTTTTTTTTTTTTAATTTTGGTTCGGGGTTTCCCTGTGGGGAATTCCCATGCCGTTTTTATCAATGAACTTCTATGTGTATTGTCGGCAATGCAATAGCCGCGGGTAGTTTTAAATGGCTTTTTTTCCTTTGAAATGTCATTTTGCTGTCAGGCTGTTCTAAATACGGGAAACATGCGCCCCTTTACAGGCATACTATAGACACCCCCCAGGTATGAAATTTAAAGGGATATTACACTTTTATTGTTTGACTTTAAGCATTAATAAAATCACTGCTCCTGAAAAAACGGCCGTTTTTAAAACTTTTTTTTGCATTGATCCATGTCCCCTGGGGCAGGACCCAGGTCCCCAAACACTTTTTATGACAATAACTTGCATATAAGCCTTTAAAATTAGCACTTTTGATTATTCATGTTCGTGTCCCATAGACTTTAAAGGGGTTGTAAAGGTAAAAATTTTTTCACCTTAATGCATTCTATGCATTAAGGTGAAAAAACTTTTGACAGTACCGCCGCCCCCAGCCCCCCCGTTTTACTTACCTGACGCCTCGAATCTTCGCTGCTCGTCCTCGTCATCTTCATTGCAGCTCAGCCTGGTCGCTAATTGGCTGCAGTGGATGGATTGAAAGCAGCACAGCCATTGGCTCGCGCTGCTGTCAATCACATCCGATGACGCGGCACGCCGGGGGGCGGGGCCAAGTGATACAGCGAGCGGCTATAGCCGCCGGCTGTATCACGGGAGCGCGCCCGCAAGCACTCACCACTATGCGAGGGAGCTCGCATTAAGGTGGTAAATGCTTGCGGGGAGGAGCTAAAACAGCCGCCGAGGGACCCCAGAAGACCAGGTTCGGGGCCACTCTGTGCAGAACGAGCTGCACAGTGAAGGTAAGTATAACATGTTTGTTATTTTAAAAAAAAAAAAAAATTACCTTTACAACCCCTTTAACGGTGTTCGCGTGTTCGAGCAAACTTTTTTCCTGTTCGCATGTTCTGGTGCGAACCGAACAGGGGGGTGTTTGGCTCATCCCTAATCATGATGCATTCTATGCACAGTGCAAACCATGCTGAATGACATTCCAACTCACTAGCGCAATGGACTTACCAACTGTTTTATGCGTCTTATTGATGGGGGGGTCACTGTGTCTCCAAAACATTATGATTGTCTTTGCATGAAACTCCAATAAAGGTTTGTGCTGGCTTAACCACTTGCCGACCGTGTAACGCACATATACGTCGGCAGAATGGCTCGTGTGGGCAAAGCAACGTACCTGTACGTTGGTTTAAAAATCCCCCCGTGCAGGCACGTGCCCGCCGTAAGCTCCGTGACGTGCTCAATGTCCGCCGGTTGCCCGTGATCGTGTCATGGAGTGGCAGAACGGGGAGATGCCTTTGTAAACAAGGCATTTCCCTGTTCTGCCTAGTGACAGGACACTGATCTACTGCTCCCTGTGATCGGGAGCAGTGATCAATGTCATGTCACTCGTAGCCCATCCCCCCCTCCCCCCCACAGTTAGAATCACTCCCTAGGACACACTTAACCCCTTCCTTGCCCCCTATTGGTTAACCCCTTCACTGCCAGTGTCATTTACATAGTAATCAGTGCATTTTTATAGCTCTGATCACCGTATAAATGACAATGCTCCCAAAATAGTGTCAAAAGTGTCTGATGTGTCCACCATAATGTCACAGTCATGATAAAAATCGCTGATCGCCGCCATTACTAGTAAAAAAAAATTATAATAAAAATGCCATAAAACTATCCCCTATTTTCTAGACGCTATAACTTTTGCGCAAACCAATCAATATACGCTTATTGCAATTTTTTGTTTTACCAAAAATATGTAGAAGAATACGTATCGGCCGAAACTGAGGAAAAACATGTATTTTTATATATTTTTTGGGGATATTTATTATAACAAAAAGTAAAAAATATTGCATTTTTTCAAAATTGTCGCTCTATTTTTGTTTATAAAGCAAAATATAAAAACCGCAGAGGTGATCAAATACCACCAAAAGAAAGTTCTATTTGTGGGGAAAAAAGGACGTCAATTTTGTTTGGGAGCCACATCACCCGACCGCGCAATTGTCAGATAAAGCGATGCAGTGCTGAATCGCAAAAAGTGCTCTGGTCAGGAAGGGGGTAAATCCTTCCGGGGCTGAGGTGGTTAACTGTATACGTTTTTTTTTAATGTTGTCTGGGTCCCTGCTGAAGATATTCACCTTCACCATTGCTCCTGTTGACCATTGTCTTGGTAAAAAAAATTCAAAGGAATCCATTGAAAGATAGGAAATCTTCCAATGCCTAAACCAGTTCTGGTGACATCAGTCAAAGAGGGGATACCCCCTCACTTGGAAAGATCTCCTCTTATTCCCTTCTGTGCTCCTTGGACAGAAAGGGGTTTGTTTATTTACTAAAGCTAGAGAGGGCAAAATTAGTCACATTTCTGTATAATTTTGCCCTCTTTGGCTTTAGTAAATAAACCCCAAAGTGATGGAAACTTTCCTAACGGGGCAGATAAAAAATACTTGTACCTATAAAATACTCAAAAAGAGAAGAAGAAAAAATATATACATTGGATATATATAACATTATTTTTAATATACAAGTTTACTTTTTTGTGTGTTTTTATTGTAATGTGAATACAGTAGGTGCCTTTTAAATGTTATTAAAATAACATATTATGAGTATAACGTTTATATTTTCTATATTTATATAATTTAATTGTGGTTTTTCCTTCTTGATTTGTTTTCCATGTATTCATTTACTGTATATATTAAGTCATAAGTCTCCAGTCTAACCACTCCACTATCGCCATAAGTCTTTAAAGAGAGAAGTGACGAAGGGTTATTTATCCAGTTCCATTTAAAACTGCACCGGATAAAGTAAGGCCAGATGGCATTTGCGCTTGTAAATGTCTGTGAATAGGGATAAGTTCAAAGTTCAGTCCAGACCAGACTTTTACTGTTCGGGCGTTTATCTAAACGCTGGGCTTTTTATCTGTTCAGTTGAGCGTCATATATAAAAGCGATATTTCTACCATTACTATCTATTAACCCTTTCATTGTCATTTTTGTGTTTTTTGGCACCAATGTTTAACCACTTCAGCCCCGGAAGATTTTACCCCCTTCCTGACCAGAGCACTTTTTACAATTTGGCACTCCGTCCCTTTAACACAAAATTTGTTCTTTTTTTACCCACAAATCGAATTTTCTTTTGGTGGTATTTGATCACCTCTGCGGTTTTAATTTTTTGCGCTATAAACAAAAAAAGAGCAACAATTTTGAAAAAAAAAAACTATTTTTACTTTTTGCTATAATAAATATCCCCAAATTTAAAAAAACAAACTAATTTCTTCATCAGTTTAGGCCAATATATATTATTCTACACATTTTTGGTAAAGCGTATATTGATTGGTTTGCACAAAAGTTATATCGTCTGCAAACTATGGGAAAGATTTATGGCATTTTTAATATATATTTTTTTTTACTAGGAATGGCGGTGATCTATGATTTTTAGGTGTATTGCGACATTACGGCGGACAGGTCGGAGACTTTTGACACTTTTTTGGGACCATTGGCATTTATACAGCGATCAGAGCTATATAAATGCACTGATTACTGTGTAAATGTCACTGGCAGGGAATAGGTTAACACTAGGGGGCGATCAAGGGGTTAAATGTATTCCCTCAGTGTGTTCTAACTGTGAAGGGATAGGATTGACTAGGAGAGGAGAGATATCGTTTTTCCTACTTAGTAGGAACAAACGATATCTCTCCTCTCCTCTGACAGCACAGGGATTTGTGTTTACACACACAAATCCCCGTGCTGGCGCTCGTGTACACGATCGCGCGTGGCCGGAGGCGATCATGCCCGCTGGCCATGCGCATCGGTTCCCCCCTGCCGTGCAGCCCTCTGGCGGCCTAAATAGGGAAGGACGTAGCCATACGGGATTTCGCCCAGGGGAGCCATTCTGCCACGTGACATGGTCTGGAGCCGGTTAAAAAATAGTTTTAGCCCTGAAGATTGCAAAAAAAAGACATATTTTCTGAAAACAGGCACCCTAGAGAATAAAATATTGGTAGTTCCAATTTTTATGTTACATTTCAGAAAAAAATACAATTAATTTAAGGGCACAATTAAAGTTAATTTTAGTGCACGCAAACACAATAAATTACCAGTTTTTCAGGTAAAAATATTAAAGATGAGGTTGTGCCAAGTAAAAAGATACCCAACATGTGAAACCTTAAAATTGCATGCGCCTATGAAAAGGCAACAAACTTCAGTATCCATATTTTCCCTAGGTGATGCTTTAAAAGCCCCTACAGGTCATTGGTTTAGAGCTACGCAGGAGCTCTGGTGCTAAAATGATTGTTCTCACTTCAGTGTGCGCGGCGTTATGTAACAAGTGTATTGTAATCAACGTGCGACGCGTGTGTTTACATTAAACATGCGTGTATGTGGGGGTGCCTCCAAAATTATTTGGGGGGGGGATTTTATGTGCCGAGGTGTAGCTTTAATTTTGTTTATTTTTTACTGTAACAATATTGTCATCATATAATGGACCAAAGTCCCCATGAGATGATTTTTTTGGTGACAGGTTCTCTTTAACCACTTCAAAACCGGCCACTGTATATAAACGTCCTGTACTTTTTACATTGTTATATCATTCTTAGTACTTTTGCACACAATTGCTAAATAACTATAATACAAACTTCTTTAATGAGACCCCAGGGTTCTATAAGACCTTGATGTCTCACCTGTCTTTACAATAATCTAAAGTAGTGCATATCGCACATGCATTCGATTCTTCCCCGGCCAGTATGGTGGGG